>OX352765.1:71121475-72321475 GCA_947095585.1 Nephrocerus scutellatus
GGGGAAGAGAAGTGGAGAATGAAAAACAGATGACGATAAAATTGTAGTAGGAACATACATCGATACATACATATTACTCCTACGTACCTGAGGTTGGTCCCCATCCAGACAGATTAACGTGTTTGCGTGTCCACGGGTATTTTCGTACATTTAAATTTCACTTGCTGGTTGTCTACGTTTTGCGATTTTTCAGTGTACATTATGTGTTTTCGTGATCATGATCGCGCCACGATGAGTGCTCTGGAAAAATATGCTAAAGTAATTTATTACCTTAAAGCAATCCGGTAGCTGCGTCGCGCGTTTATTGACTGCGATCACATGAAAGTGATCCTCCCTTAAGAACTTATTTTGTTTTTGTTTTCGGAGCTTCGGTGTCGACCAATTTTGGGGATAATTCTGATGATATTCTGGTGCAGGAGAATTATAACCACGGCAATCTGTTCCACATGGGGATTTAAACTTACACTTTCAAATATTATGCGACGTGTCTAGTTTTTTGCATTCCAATCAATTAATGATTCGGTTCAACCATAAAGACTTTATCATTCGGCGGTCGTTGGTGGAGTGGAGTCTATGGCGGGTGATTGTACATACATACATACATACATAGCAGATATACATTCTAACTTTTTCTTAACTCATTGTCAATCATTAAGTTGTCATACGTCAGAATGCGACGTGTAAGCTGTAGTGTAAACAAGCATATTAATTTATTCATTGTTGTTGTAAGTTATTATGTTTGAAATATGTACAAAAAAACTCAGAATGTCACACGGTGGCGATGCTGTCAACACAACACCAACAAGGTAATAAGTAAAGTAAAAGCCGTACCTATGTACATACGAGTATGTTTTTTGGCACTGGAAGCCAGTCAGGCAGTAGTCAGTTTTTTGCAGCACGTGCTGAGTTAATTGCATGCATTGTTCATACTCGCATATGAGTATGTGATTCTTTTAAATCAAGAAATATGTGGATAAGGTGTCTGGCGCACGTCTCATGAATTAAGTGATACTAGATATAAAATAAAAATTATCTAGAAAGGAATGATCAATTTACTAACCCTTTGGGGTCAGTTGCCTTTTGTTTAGCTTGACTAAACTATTATTCCGGATTAATAAATTGTGTTAATATTTCGATTATTGCGATATTTTCTTTTGTGGAGAACCAGATCTATATTCCTCTCCTTTTATTCTATCTCTCTATTACTCTTTCTTTTATTTGCCTCTCACCAAATAAGTTTTAACCTTCAGACTTGATTTATACTTCATAGAGTTAAGTTCTCATAAAATATCATTTAGTTTGTACCTCATTCGTATTACTACCGAGTTACAACAGAAAGAAAATTTTTTCTTTTTGAAATTCACCGAAAACCCTAAAAATGTCCGACATGGAAAAATTTATGAAGCTTATGGAGCAACAAGCGGAAGCTCAAGCCCAGCAACAAGCTCAAATGGGTCAAATAAGGCAACTTCCCGCAGGTCAACGTTTAGGTCAAGCTGGCGAAGTACAACAAGAAGCTGTAATCGATTCGAATCAACGCAAGATCAATGAAGCTGCGAATATAATCACACAGTTCGAACATAATCCGGAAGAGAACAGAATATTCGAGACGTTGTTCAATAGACAGGAAACATACGTGCTCAACAAGTTTTCACAAAAAAAATAACAAGCCTTTGCTTAACACGTACTATCCAAAAACGGAGCTACGGAGCTATATTTCGAAAAGAACGCCGGATTTAAAGGGTGTCACAACAAGAGCGCCGGATTTAAATTTCCCGCCATTTTGTTAATACGAGTTGTATTAGGCAAACATTCTCCATATTCCTCAATCGCGTGCTCAGTACGTGACAAAAATCACCGTACAATTCGTATTAACAAAATGGCGCCAAATTTATATCCGGCGCTCTTGTTGGGACACCCTTTATTTCAAAACTAAAGCGATCATTCGGATATCGCGAAACAAGATTCACACCCCGACACAAATGCTCCGAGTTAAAAAAGGCCGAGGAAGAAGCTTATTCAGTCTACGCAACAAGAATCAACAAGCAGGCTGAAAAGTATGACATCAAAATCTGCACACCAGATGACTTGAAAGTTTTGTTGTTCATCAGTGGACTGAAGTACAAAAACGATTCGTTGATACTTGAAATTCTACTCGCCAAAGTCGACGCGCAGTATGCACAACTTGAATCTCTCACCGATCCTCAGAAAATCGAAGTGTTCAAAAAACATACGCTTCAGGATCTGCTTAACGAAGCAGATAGAATCGTTTGACTGAAGCGCGACAAATCCAAAGTCGTCGAAGAGTTCCAAATCAAAGCGGTCCAGCAGAAAAAGGAAGCATCAGCTGGCAGAACTAGTCGTTTTCAAAAGAAAGCTCGAACCTGTCCAGCGTGTGGTGATCAGCACCGAATATTCAATTGTCCTTACAAAGCGAAGACTTGCGAAAAATGCAAGAGCCTGAATCATAAAACTGGTCACGGTCAAAGTTATAAAGATTTAATAAAGCAACAGGTCAAGAGAGCCAAAAAAAATGCTCAAGAAGCAGCCCTTCAAATCAATCTAGTCAGCGAAGTGAACAATGCCGCGCAACGTAAGTTTATTGAACCAAAGATCAACGGCGCAAAAATGAAGCTACAACTCAACACAGCTTCAGACATAACGATCATCTCGAAAAGAAACTGGAGGCGCCTTGGAAAACCAACCCTCCAGAGTATCTCAAAACCAGCAGGCAGCGCATCTGGTGATGAAGTTCCGCTGCTAGGAAGTTTTCCATGTGCCATCAAGTGGAATGGTGTTGAAGAGTACGCTGAGTGCTATGTAGCTAATCGAGAAATTAACCTATTCGGAATTCCTTGGTTAAACGCATTCAAGTTGCTGTGAGTTCCACTCAACACAGTGTCCGTGAACAGCATCAGCCACGACGATAGCTTGACAAGCAAAATAAGAAAAGCTTTTCCTGAAGTTTTCTCGGAAGGTCTCGGATGCTGCACAAAAGTCAAAGCTTCCATGAAACTGAAGCCAGAAGCGAAACCAGTTTTCCGCAATGCTCGACCAGTCCCTCATGCCGTAGCTCCGGCAGTACAAGCAGAACTTGAACGCCATCAACATCTCGGAGTTTTATTACCTGTCTCTTACTCCGAATCAGCAGGTCCGCTCGTGGCACTCACGAAGAAACATGGCAAGATTCGAATATGTGGTGAATACTCATCTGGACTTAACAGCAATCTGGAGCCAAATCTGTATTTATTGCCAACTCCAGAAGAAATTTTCGCAAACTTGGCAGGCAAAATAGTGTTTAACAAAATTGACCTGAGCGATGCATATTTCCAAGTTGAAAACGATGAACAAGCAATGCAACTGATGACGTGTGACTGTGAAGACAGCTACTGGCATTTTCCAGAAAATAGTCAACACAATGCTTGCTGGAATCACACGGTTTCATCGACGACATTATCATTGCTGGAGTCGACGAACAAGATCACGAGCAGCAGCTCTTCAAAGCCATGGAGCGCATCAGAGAATACGGTTTCAAGCTACAGTTGGAAAAATGCGAGTTCGGTAAGAAAGGTGTTGAGTTTTGTGGTCACATCATCGACAAGAGTGGAATAAAACCACATCCGGACAAGCTGGCAGCCATCAAAGAACTTCCGAACCCAAAAGACGTATAACAGCTCTGATCGTTCCTAGGAGCAGTCAATTACTAAGGAAAATTCATCAAACGCATGAAAGAATGACGAGAAGGCTCTCACCGACCTCAAGAACATTTCGAGTAACGAACTAAGTTTGGTACACTACAATCCTAAGAAGAAAATTGTTTTGGCAACCGGCGCATCAGATTACGGTATGGGAGCAGTGGAGATGCACGAATGTGACGATGGTACTTTGCATCCTACCAAGGACTATTCAGCCACACTCAACGCTGCAGAAATAAATTATCCTCAAATACAGAAGGAAGCTCGCGCTTTTGTGTTCGGTCTGTAGAAAGCACACAGCTACATTTACGGCATAAAATGCGAGATCCAGGTTGACAACAAACCCTTAATGG
This sequence comes from Nephrocerus scutellatus, assembly GCA_947095585.1. Classification (NCBI taxonomy): domain Eukaryota; kingdom Metazoa; phylum Arthropoda; class Insecta; order Diptera; family Pipunculidae; genus Nephrocerus; species Nephrocerus scutellatus. The sequence continues at coordinate 71,125,524 of OX352765.1, forward strand.
CAATATTTGGCAAGAAAGACAGAATTCCAGAATATACGGCAAATCGGCTCTAACGTTACGCTCTCACAGTGATGGCCTATGATTCCACAATCAAATACGTGAAAAGTGACGAATTCGGTTACGCAGACATCTTGTCATGACTTCACAAAAGCCAACTACAGCCAAGTGAGGAAATCGTTATTGCATCTGTCAAGACCGACGATATATGCTGCAACATGCTGACAATCGCAAAAACACTGCCAGTCAACATTGATTACATCAGAGAATCCACAACTCAATGCCCGACCCTCAGCAAGGTTACAAAAACGATTAGCACAAATTCTTGCCCATCTCAAGCAAAACATTTAAAAATAAATGCAATCAGAGATTTCTTCATGGTCCGAAACCACCTTTCGCAAATCCAAGGTTGCATTTTCTACGACGAGCGACTAGTGGTTCCATCAAAATATCGCGAGAAAGTTATGGAAGAGCTTTACGAAGGTCAACCAGGCGAAAGTCACTCAAAATAAAGTTTTCTGGTCATAGATCAACAAAGATATCGATAGGAAAGTCAGAACTAGCCAAGCTTGTGCTGTTTCCAGAAAATCACCGATCAAATGGGACTTAAAACCTTGGCAGATTCCGAATGAATCATGGTCACGAATTCACATTGACTACGCTGGACCAGTAAATGGAGACTTCTTCTTCGTAATCGTCGATGCCTACAGCAAATGGCCTGAAGTCTTCAGAACCGAATCAACAACCTCTGCAAAAACCATCGAATTGCTAAACGATGTTTTCTCCCGCATAAGTGTCTGCAAAACAATAGTATCGGACAATGATGCACAATTCACGTCACAAGAATTCAAAGATTTCTGCGAGTCAAATAGAATTGAACACATCAGAACCACGCCTTACAGTCCTCAGCTGAATGGTCTTGCCGAGCGATTCATTGATCTAGTAAAAACAGGTCTAAAGAAGGGAAAAGGAAATGTGGACAAGAAGCTGCGAAAGTTCCTGTTCAACTATCGTCGAACACCATCATATAACTTAGGCATGAAGTCTCCATCAGAGTTGCTAAACAATCGGAAGATGAAAACATCCTTGGATTAGCTCATGTCCAAAGAAAGCAAATCAAATTCAAGCAACGAAAAAGGTAAAATGGAACTTTAATTCAACAAGCATCATGGTGCGAAATGGAGAGAATTTAAACCCAATGATGAAGTCTTCTACAAGTTACAAGAATCAAACGACAAATGGAACTGGTCTCCAGCAAAAACCGTTGAAAGAGTGCCTTCAACATCACAGTCGAAACTACTTCAGGAGAGCGAATCATTAAAGCCCATGCGAACCAGTTGAAGACCCGCTATTCCAAAAACATGTTTAATGAGTTGTTAGAAGTACCCGAGTTCGATGACGACATTACAGAAATTGAACCTTTCATCATGCCACGAATTCAAGACGTACGAGATGAAGACAACAATCAATCAATCGACAACAACTTGAACGAAAGTGACGAGTTTGTTGATGTACAGGAAGAAGTTCAAGAGGAACCAGCTCCAAGACGAACCGAACGAGCTAATGCTAGCTTTTCACCACAGGGAAAAGTGTGGAGAAACAGATCTATATTCCTCTCCTTTTATTCTATATCTTTCTCTTTCTTTCTTTTATTTACCTCTCAGTAAATAAGTATCGACCTTTATACAAAATTTACATTTGAGTGTGAGACAAAGTGAGCGGGCCGACTATAGTTAAATTGAAGTTGTGGTTAGCCAGAAGAGATTGACACTACACAAATGTTATAGTTATTTTATAGTAACATGGGAAATATTATCTATAGCATTATGGTAACATTGAAAAGTATACACTTTCTCTAGTCTGGCTAACTACAATTTCAATTTAACAGCCGTCCGCTCATTTTTTCTCGCGCGCCTCAAATGTAAATCAAGCGTTAGTCTTGGGGATGTTAAAAACATTTTAAATTTTATGTAAAACACGATACTGCTCGATATAGCCACCTTTGATGCGGATAATAGCGTCGAGTCTCTTAACGAAGCCAGTCATGCTGCACGAACGTGACCTGTTTGTATTTTGGTCCATTCTTCAATTTCTTCAATGCGTCCACACTTTCATATCTTTTTGTGGACACCTTGGCCTCCAAAATGGACCGTATGGATGTTTGGATTCAAGTCTGGTGACTATGGAACGTGACCTTCTAAAAATAGTTGTGTCAAAGGAGCTTTTTGTGATGGTGCTGAGTCCTGTTGGAAAGTTCAGCGGTTCTTTCTGTATGCCCAAGGTTGCAACGCATCATTTAATAGCTTTTCTCGGTACACTTATTGATTCCCTTGACGCCCTGATCGATACTGGCGGAGAACAGCTGCCCAACCCATCACAGAAGCCGGCGCTTACTTGCGAAGAGCAACTCGTTTGTCCAAATAGCCGTTGGACTTGCCACCTAACCACACATGAACATTTTGTTTGTGTACGTACTATGGAACCGTAATTTTTTTTCATTAGGAAACACCAAGTTGACGAGATCGTTACGTTCGTGCAGATGTTTTAAGTCGTGCAGATTATTTGCCAGTTTTTGCGCACTTTGTCGTGGATTTCGCTTATGTTTCGGTTTTTGGAAGGCCAGTTCCATTGCGTTTTGCAATGCCACCACTATCGTTGTAACGTGTGATAGTCCGATACACAAACATTTTATTCGCATTCAAATATTAAAGCTGCTTGACAATAGCCGGTTGTATCACATTAGGTCTCTAACTAACCAGTGAGTACGCCGGGCCGTTACGTTACGCCTTGATATACTGGTACATCGGACATATTGTTGAATGAGGATGATTGGGGTGACAAAACTAAACCCATCCGTGACCGAAGAGGCAATGGAATATTCGTAGAACGTTCACGGCAGGCATCCTCATTCAATTATTTAACAATTTCTGAGTACGATATTAAAGGCATGGGGTTTAAACAAATATTACAGTATGTTTAAAACTGTCAACACTTTTAAAACTCATAAATAGATGTAAAATCTCATCAAAATTTGAGTTGCAAGACGCTTGTAGGGGCCAAAAATGATTATCAGCCATTCTAAAAAACAACCCTTAAAAATTAAAATTTTTCATGCAAATGTTCTATTATACCATGCATGTGTGCAAAGTTTGAATAAAAACGGGTTTACTTTTAAAAAATTGATATGGGAACTCCTCGGCCCTGGGGCCCGATGACTTAGAAAGTGTTGTCTTCGGAGATACACGTGTGTGCAAAGTTTGAATAAAATCGGGCTTTAGGATGTGGGCTAAAAATTAATCACAAGATTTCACAAGAAAGCCAGCCAGCCACCGACAGACACACGGGCATACGAAGTTAATATAGAGAATTTGAAAAGGATAACAGCTGAAGTTAACTTGAAAGCGTAGGTACTCCATAGTATTGTTCGTAAATGTTGGCCCTTTTTTGCAGTCTTTTGGGATCGTTATTTAGAGTGAGTTTACGTCTACTCCCGGTGCTTATATCATCAACATATGTCTGTCTGTAGTCTTCTAGCACATACAGGCAAAAAATTGTCTCAAACTGCTTTCTTCTGTCTCTAAAATCTGTTCATATATTCCACATTACGTAATGTGTCGTAATGTGATACAGTGGTTAGCATAGTTGGCTCCCACTCGGTGGGCGCAGGGTTAGTTAGATTCGCAGTGAGTCCAAAAATGCACGTTTTTTTACAGCACTGGTCATCTTGACTCCAAATACATATGATACGAACTTATACTTGTGATAATACTATACTACTGCATTCACATTAACGGTTGATTTGATGTTTGAACTAATCAAGACGTAGAGCCAAAAACGAGGCGTTTGCGCACAATATTATAGTTTGTGAGTTTGACTAGTCGATTGTGAACTATCTCAACTCAACCCCCATAAAACTTTCGTTTATGGGCAACTTTGTAGTCAGTGATTCAGATCTTCTTGACTAGAGTTGAGTACTAACTCCCAAGTAAGAGCCCAAAATATAACACAAAGTAATCGGCGTTATAAGTTCTCTACTAAGCTAATAATATCGGCTCAATCGGTGATTAAATTGAATAGATCACGTTTTATTGTAATCAGCTTATAAATGTAATTCAATTAAAATACCTAATAAATACATACGTTATTATTAAATAAGATGTGTAACTTTATATCGATTAGATCTTACCTGCTGATTAATACTGAGTATAACCTACGAACTGCACCTCAACACAACTAGCAATTTTTATTTCGCTTAATTCTCATGAAAGAATGTAATTACATTATAACAATTATTGTTGATCGCAGACTGTGTACTTAGCAGCTTAATAAGCTCATTCGTCATGTTACTCACTAATAATCACTAATAATAAAAGCGCAGAGTTGTAGATTGGTGTAATTATTGAGGGTTTGATCACGGTCATAAGACAGGTCAGAGTAAGCTGCTCATAAGCTTAGTGAAATTAAGTGAATACAAAAAATTATAGTTATAATAAACAATAAAAACAACAAAAAATAAAATAAAGTGGAAAGTTTGAATAAAATCTGGATAATTTTGAAAAACTTATACGGGAGCTCTTCTGCCCTGGTTTCCGATCACTTCCAAATTTTTACAAAAAGTGTTGTCATAGAAGATACACATGTGTGCACAAGATTTGGCCAACTACTTTCGTACTCGTCAAGTGGCTAGAGTATTAAATAATCTCAACATAAATCTGCTGGGCCTGATGGTATTCCCGCTATAGTTTTGAAGAGGTGTACTTCAACGTTGGCATTGCCACTACGCAGGCTTTTCGATTTCTCTTGTTCTTCTGGAGTTGTCCCAAGGAATTGAAAAATAGCCTTTATCCAGCCTGCTCCTAAAAAAGGCGACGCGTCATCTCTTTCCTTTTGCCCACCCACGCTGATCAATCGTAGGCTTATGCAATACCTTGAATCACGTGAAATCCTAAGCGACCAGCAGTACGGTTTCCGTAGGTTACGTTCTACAGATGACCTAATGGCTTATCTCACTGAAAAGTGGAACCAGTCTTTTCACAAATTCGGTGAAAGCAAAGTTGTTGCCCTCGATATTTCAAAAGCATTTGACAGAGTCTGGCATCAAGCTCTTTTGTCGAAAATGAATACCTATGGAATTGATAAGACAAGGCTCTGTTTTGTCTCCGACACTCTTTCTCATTTTCATTAACGATCTCCTGTTCGCTACCTCTAATCCAATCCACTCTTTCGCTAACGACAGCACTCTTACCTTTTCATATGATTTTACGCTTTCTGCACGCCCCTCTATATCACAAGTGGAACTTAAACGTATTTTAAGCTCGTTAAATTCTGACCTTGACATCATAACAAGGTGGGGACTACATAATAGAGTTGAATTTAACGCTTCTAAGACCCAATGCTGTCTTCTGTCGTCCAAGCGTAATTTAAACTGCCAACCTTTATCCATGAATGGATCTTACATCAAAGAAACTGAAAAACTAACAATTCCCGGTATGTGGGTCAAAAACAAGCTTCGTTGGAACGACCACATATTTGCCATCCCCAAGACTGCTGCGAGATGTCTAGGTTTCCTAAAAGGGTGTAAGATTTACTTCACTCCTTCAGATCTGGCTACTATTTACAAGGCGTATATTCGCCCTAAACTTGAATACAACTGCATTGTCTGTGCAGGTGCTCCCAAGACCATATTTCATCTATTAGACAGAAAACAATCGAATCGCTTGAACATCGTAGGAATGCTTCCTGCTTGTCACTGTTTTATCCCATTTTCCACAAGCGGTGTTCAAAAGAAATATCCACATTCTCGAACCCATCCGTAATACCCAACATTAAGCCTATCTTCGACGTACTAACCAATTCAGAGATTCCTTCTTTAGCCGAACAATATTTGGAATGAATTGTCCGATGCTGTGTTTCCGCATTTGTGTGATCTGCATCTTTTCCTCTCCCTAATTTCCTAACGCCCACGCTGTGCTAAGCATTATAAGGGTGAAAATCCCATTAGCGTGTGTACATTATAAAAAACAAAACACGCGGGAAGTTAATATAGAGAATTTAAAAAGCAACAAAATGAATTCTCCCTCTCCACCGGATGGAGGAAATCCTATAGTTTTCTGGTCTGTTTTCAAAATCATATGGTATGAAGCTATTAGAATAATTAGTGAGCTAAAAATAGAAATTGAAAATCTTAAACATGAAATTAAAAATCAACAAATGATAAAATTGCCGTTAGATAAGCGTACAAAAGATATGCTTACGAAAAACAAAATAAAAGAGACAGCTACAACAAGTGCAGCAAACAAAACAATTCATTTGTTATCGACCCCGCGGCCCGATTACTCTCAAAAGCGCATGGCTCGTGAGCAGGGGTTCGATATTTTGGACTTAGACACTCACAAAATGTTAGCTCTCTAGGTCGCGTGGAAGTTGGTTAAATAGGACCTCAAAGAAGTCGAAACAAATTGTTTTTTCAACCCATCACACGCGCTACACGCGGTAGGCGACACGTGTCATACTCGGAATATAAAAAATGCTATTTTGGACTTTGACACTCACAAAATTTCAGCACTCTAGGTCGTGTGGAATTTGGTTAAAAAGAACCTCAAAGAAGTCTAAAAAAAAATTTTTAACCCATCACACGCGCCACACGCGACACGCGTCATACTCGGAATATAAAAAATTATATTTTGGACTTAGACACTCACAAAATGTCAGCACTCTAGGTCGTGTGGAAGGTGGTTAAAAAGTTAAATAAAAGTTTTTAATTAAGAGAGGATCGAACATCAACATTAACCCGCAACCAAAATAAATACAGATGCAGCCGAGTTTCAAAGCAATAGATCAGCCTCTGGAAGTAATCACACAGCAAATAAGCATCTTTAATATCCCGTGGTATTAATTTGCGTGGAAGCAAAAACTTTAAGAGAGGAAGAGCTAACAAACAAAACTCAACAACACGAGTAGTGCCGATTCCGATGGAGTCAGCAGATCGAACACCTTCATCTTACTAACACATTCGTTCCAGGAATCACATTAAGCATTTGTAATGGCATGACCACGCTGAATCTTTTTTAACTTTTTCCATCTTTTTTCAGTCGGAAGTAGACCGACCCGAAGAGCCAGTTCAGCCAGAAGAGCAGTATCTTTGGCGACGCTGAAACAGTCAGTTGGAGATAGTCGTTTTCTCTATCTTTGCGCGAGAGAATCTTCCAATCTGCGTTTCTAAGCTCCTTGTTTTGGACCACCAGGCGCCTGCTTATCTTTTCATTCGTCTCGTTCCTGCAGTGGGGAAGATATACGAAAAATATTTGGTTTTGGGGGATTTCATCCTCCCTGACGATTTTGATTTTGGCGTTGTCCCACGGTTTGAGGTTTGGCACTGTATTAGTAAGTCATTCAGCATCTGCGTAGCTTACTGATAGCCAGCCATTCTTGTGTCGGCATCCCAGAAAGTTTGGGCTGATACCGTCAATAGGGAGCTCTGCCACTGCGTCCATTATGAGGTCTTGGGTTTTGGACATCTGTGCCGTGTCTAGTTTCACATCGGGAAAGCTTTGGTCGGTGATTGCAAACCTGATGCCTTCACGATGTCGCTGTAGTCTGGCACTGTTCTTGACCCGCTCGCTACCTCTTTTTCGCCTGGGCCCGATATGGCCGTGGTATTGGTCGTTTCGGCTACTTTTGGAGTAGGAGCTTGCCTCTCTCGTTTAGGGGGGGTTTTTGGGGCTGGTGCCTCGTCATGGGTGAGCCCCTTTTGCTTAAGGAAAGCTAGTCTTTTCCTGGCTGCTCCACTAAGGTGTTGTCGCTGTTTCTTGCTGTCCTCCTCAAGTGCTAGACTATTAAGTCCGTCTCTTAGGTCAGTGGTTGTCGATGTGGACGTGTTGTCCAAGCATAATGGCACGTTGGAGCCTTGTGCAGGGATGTAGTCCACGGTAATGTTTGACGAATTTGAACTATTGTCGTAGTTTAATTGTTCAGTCTCAGAAGTGGGACCTAGGGGGTCCTTGGCTTCTGAGATTGGTGCGTTTGGAGGAGCACCGCCCTCAGGTTTTATTTCTTGTTCTCTATCCATGAACTTTGTTTTGTGAGGAAAGGAGGTCCACCACAGCAGAGCCTCTTGCTGTAGTAAGGCAGTTTGAAGCCGGAGCTTACCAGGTATCCGGAGTTCGGTGCTAGCGACAAAAATCCTCATGGCCATTCATCCCTCGGCGCACGTGTCTCACCTTGGATTGAGGATTTTTTATCGAGGTTCTCTCCTCTAGGTCCGTTGAATTCTGCTAGACAGGGTCACCTCGTGTAGGATGGGTTTGAAAACCCCGTTCAACGATCTTGCAGCGAGAGAGGCTTTGTGTTGCGCATCATCGTTGCCTGAAACCTGGGAGATATCGAGAAGTCTCTGCTCCTCCCAGGCGTCCCAGCTCCAGTCCAACGGCCCACAGAAGCCAGCCAGACAGTTCTAGCTGATTTCTATGTATCACAGAGTCAGAGCCCTGACGTCCGAAAAGTTTCAGCCCTAGACCTCTCGGTTCTTTCCCGAGTTATCTTAACCCCCTTTAAGTCATTAAATTAACTTATACTTGTGGTATCAGTATATTCTTCGATTTGTTGGAAGCACAGTTGTCGTTGATTTTCACACATGACACTTCTCAGGCTCTTTTTAGAAAATGCCTGCTTTTGGAATCGATGTTACTCTCTTTCATTAAATTTGAAGCGTATGTTTCAGTCCGTTCAATTCAAGTTGTTTTGAAAGGTTTTCAGTTATGATTCTTCCTAAGGCTCTATTTTCCGTTTTTGTTCTGTCTTTTTTCGCTAATGAAAGCCTTTACCGGTTCTTATATGATATATGTTTAAATCTTATGATTTATGATATTTTAAGTTTAAAAATAATTTAAGAAATTTTCCAACTTTCTTTTTTATTTATTTCAGTTAAAGCAACCGGAACACGTGATATATTACGCGGTGTAAGCGGGGTCTTTCGCAATGGACAATTAACGGCTATCATGGGCCCATCTGGAGCAGGAAAGAGCAGTTTGTTAAATGCCATTTCTGGATATAGGTATAAAGAAAACAACATTTCGTGAATACTCTTACATTCGAAAATATTATTTATTTGTAGAACATCCGGTGTTGTCGGCCATATGAAAATTAATCGCGAAAACTCATGTTACATTACACAGGAGGACAACATCCGGTCGGGTCTAACACTCGAAGAACTTATGAAAATGGCTTGTGATCTTAAATTAAATCATCGTCAAAATCAAAACGAAATAATTACAGGCATCCTTGAGAATTTACATTTAAATCATCGGCGGACTGTTACAGCTGACAAATTGAGTGGAGGCGAACGAAAGCGCTTATCGATCGCATTGGAATTGGTTGCAAATCCAACAGTGTTCTTCCTTGATGAACCGACAAGTGGACTAGATGAAGTCAATGCTGCCCAATGCATTCGTTTGCTAAGTCACCTAGCAAAACAGGGTCGCACCATCGTGTGTACCATTCATCAGCCATCGGCAACAGTTTTCAATTATTTTGACAATGTGTTCGTTCTTGCACGTGGTCAGTGTGTTTACCAAGGTAGTCCAACTTCAGTGATACCATTCTTAAGGCATATCAACATGAGCTGCCCCAAATATTACAGCCCGTCGGATTACAGTAAGTAGGAGTGGTTTATTAAGTAAAAAAATGAGAATCGTGTTGGCTGGCTTTCTATGCGATGAGTGCATTCTAAATGCCAGTCAAGAAAAGAACATAAATATTCTACTTTCTTCCTGGCAGCAACTTTATCATACATCCTTCTGTATTTTCCCCATCACATCTTACAGTTATCGAAGTTTGCGATTCGGACGACGGCAAATTAATTCCAGTTCTCAGCGATTTTACTCAAAATGGAAAACTCATCTATGCTCCGGCTCAGGTAGACGATGATCTTCCAAAAGAACCCTCAGGGTCGATAAATGCGCACGTTTCTAAACGTTATAATTCGCAAAATTCCGTGGCACAACCATTCCGCAATGCTGTAACAACAATGTTCATGGAACAAGCTAATCCTGGAAGATTTAACAGCTGCTATGGCTATAGTGAACATCCAGATGGTAGCGCCATTGGCAATATAATTAGTAGCACTAGCAGCTTTTTTCAACGAATGAAAGCTTTTTCTAAGCGGATCACGTCAAACCGACAAAGCATTTCGGGATTTCGACAATTCTCGGTACTCCTCAAAATGATGATTTTGAAAATGGCTCGTGCACGAATTGCCCTTGTGATACAAATCTTCTACCATTTGATGTGTGCTCTGAGCTTCGGTAGGTGGCTTACATTGTCTGACGAAGTGATGTTCTTTTCTAACAAAGATGTTTTTGTTTTTTTTTGTTGTATGATAGGAACGATTTTCTTTCAGGTTGCAAATGATGGTGAACGAATGTTTGATCATTTGAAGTTATGCATTGGAGTCATATTGACAGTGGTCTACACGCAAGTTATGGTGCCAATTTTAAGTTGTAAGAAGTAATTTGAGGGTCTTTTGACGAAGTGGTATCTAATATTTAGTACATTTACAGTTCCAAGTGAAGTTAAAATTGTTAAAAAAGAGACATTCAATCGGTGGTATTCATTGACCCCATATTATATGGCACTAACATTATCTAGGATACCCTTACAGGTGAGATTTATGTTGTTTAATTTTTCGGATGGTTTTTAAGTGAAAATTCTTAAGGTGGATTGAGAGTATAATTTTAAACATACGTTCCGTACAGCTTAGTAACGTATTGCCTGGTTATAAAGGTATTTTCAATTGGATCGCCACATTTTTTAAATAGGGTTTCTCGGCCTACGGTTTGTTTAATGTTTAACTCCGTGTATTCTTGCTATCAGGAGAATAGGGGGAATAACAAGCAGGTAGCGTTTATAAACGTTCCATATTCAATGTTTATGGCGACAAATGTTACAAAAGCTATGTAAAAATGCCCATTTAAACTTTTATAACAGGCTCCGACGAAAGGATGGACTCGCCTGCGTCCCCTTGAACTTGGCGTTAGAGCAAGTGATCCAAGACTGATGTAACGGAGATTTTCTACTAGTTGATCCATATACTGGCTTACGCAGACAATATTGACATCATGATAAAAACCCAAGAGGAGCTGTAGAATAAGCTTTCTTCCAGATGGAATGGACAAAATGTTCACATTTTTGTATAAGTCTACAAAAAGTAACTGTTTTTTGCGGGTTCCACGTTAGAGGGTAACCGATTGACTGACTCTTTTGGGGATAAATGAGAAGAGATTGCTCTAGAGCATATATGTGGTTTCAACAAGACAAACAATTCAGTTTATACGAGATTTTTCTAAAAAGCGTTTATCAAAAACAGTCTATATACAGGGTGTATCCGTTAAGGTGGCAAAAACTTAAAGGGATGATTCCTTGGATAATTTCGTGAAAAAAATCGTATAGGAGTGGGGGGGTCTATTTTCAGCCCTTGCGGTGTACGTACGTTTTAACGGGAAGAGACGTACTTTTGACCCTTCATCACATCATACCCTGTAACTCTTGAACGCTTCTAGCTACAAGGTCACTGTTGGCCATTTTTTTAATCCCCGATAAATGATGTCAACTATGGAGGTAGACACTTACTGTAAAACGATTTTTTTCTCAGAATATACTTAAAAATCATTTCCCAAATTATCCTTGATGAATTAGGGGACACCCTGTATATTGCAAAATGTCTTCTTTCGTAGTACGCTTTGTAAGTACACACTTGTAAGATTGCAGATATTTCTGTTTTTACTACAATAGTCCTCCTGTTCAGTTCCGTCGTCGGTAAGAAACTGTAAGTAAATATTTCAAATTTCCTATATCCACACGATCCAGAGCGGTCTGCTGATTCCTACGAGTTCCCTTTGGATGAGAAAATGCATGCATCATCCGCGTATGCTTGTGTGTGAATGTAGGCCGTAAAAGTATAAGAACCTTATCGGCATCTTCCAACTACGTCCAGAGTTTTCTAAAACAGTCAAAACATACATTTTGTGAAAATTCCGTCTATTATACTCTTCTTATTCTCGACTAATCGTTCCAAACTTTTTAGCACGAATATGATGAATGATGATATGATGAATAGTTCCGAAGCTTTTTGCTTGCGAGTAATTAGCGAGTAAAAAACATATTAGAGCTTGTTCTTACCACAAGTACATACATGGTGTATCCGTTAAGGTGGCAAATACTTAAAGGGGTGATTCCCTGGTTAATTTCGTGAAAAAAATCGTATAGGAGTCTATTTCCCCAATCTCCCTGTGGTGTACGCAGCGTTTTAATGCGTATAGACGTACTTTTGACCTTGCATCATTTCACACCCTGTAACACTTGAACGCTTATAGCTACAAGGTCGCTATTGGTCTTTTTGGAAAGAAAATTAATTTTAAGGTCAAACAATGCACATTTTTCTAAATAACTCTTGAACACTCACAGATAAACTCTTGGTCTTTCAGTTTAACATGATCAAATAATGTACATTTTTTTAAATTATTTAAGCCAAACCGATGTGAAGGTCGTCAAAGTCAAATTTTTTTTTTTTTGATAAATGATCTCGAATACTTTTTGTTGACAAATGTAATATTAAAGTGTATTCAATTTCCTACAAATCCATGGCACATTATATGTGCATTCGGTCAATAAGAGCGAGATAATGCGGGCTGTGTTACTACTACTACGTATACGAAGAGTTGCATGCAGCAACAGTGCAAAAAAATTACACGTGGAATAGATGCACTCTTACCACTTGCCCTTGCGCAGAAGGACCTATAGTGCGGGTTGTGTTACTACTACTAGGTATAAAAAGAGTTGCATGCCCTCTTAGTGGAGTTTGAATTACTTAGCAACAATAGAATGGCAAACCAACCGTTGGACTTAAACGAGATTGGTCTTCCCTCGGTTGGGAAGATATAAAAATTCGGACAAACAGTCTCTGTTCCTGTGTTTCCTGCTGCTGAATATTAAGTGCTAAGTCAAGCTACTTCCTAATTAAGTGGGCCAATACAGCTAATCTTACTATACGCTGGTAAATTTAGTTCCTAACTTAGGGGTATAAGAGCGATAACCTTGTCACTTTCTCTTTAGTTATACGCTGATTTACTTAAGTATTTCTTAAACTTAGTGGTCTAAGAGAGATAGCATTGCCCCCTTCTCTTTAGCTACACGCTGATTTACTTTCGCATTTTTTAAACATAGTAGCCTAAGAGCAATAGTCTTGCCACTACCTCTTTGGCTACACGCTGATTTACTTTCGCATTTCTTAAACTTTATGGTATCTAAGAGCGATAGCTTTGTAAATGCCGGAGTCTCTCAGGGCTGTGTATTGTCTCTGACACTCTGTCTTATTTTCATTAACGATCTTCTGTGTGTAACTTATAATCTAATACATTCCTTCGCTGACGAAACTACTCTTAGCTTCTCTTATATGTTCGCAGGTCCGCGTCCTTTCTCTTCGGATTTTGAACTAGAACAACAGCGTATGTTAAGCTCGTTATATTCTAAACTTAACAGCATAGCAAAGTGGGGAGAACACAATAGAGTCGAACTTAACGCTTCTAGAACCCAATGCTGTCTTATGTCATTGAAGCGAAATAGTAACCTCCAGCCATTATCCATGAATGGCACTTGCGTCGACGAAGCTGAAAAATTAGCAATTCTTGGTATGTGTGTCAACGACAAGCTTTATTGGAATGACCACAATTTCAAAGTCGCAAAAAATGCTGCGAAGTGCCTTGGCTTCCTAATACGATGCGAAAATAGTTCGCTCCCTCTGAAATGGCTACTATCAACAAGGCATTCAATCGCCCCGAACTTTAGTATAACTGTCATGTTTGGTCAGGTGCAACTAGGACCACCTTGCATCCGCTTGACAGAATACAGAACCGTGCGTTAAAACTTATCGGTGAATTAAAGTCAGCTAAATCAATAGATTCGCTTGAATATCGCAGGAAAGTTTCCTGCTTGTCACTGTTTTATGCGGGAAACACAAACACTCTTCAGCTTCGTCTTCGCCTAACGTTTACGAGTGCAGCCATACGATTCAATGCTTCCTAACACAATGTAGCTTCGGCTTCAACGTTTCGTTTGGCAAACGTAATGTCACGTAAAGTCACGTTACGTGACTCCAAACGGAAGCTCTAGTTCAAAAGTGCCGAACATTTGGTTTGCCTGACAGCTCAAAGCAGAGAACTGTGGCAGAACTCTCATTTGAGAAATGCCATACGAGAAAAGTCATTCAAAGCAAATGTAAAGCGGCTGCATCGTAACGCAGCGAAGACGAAGCTGAAGCGTGTTTGTGTTTCAAGCATTATGCTTCCGTTTGTAGCTTCGTTACGTAGCATTACGTTTTCCTTACGATTGCCAAACGAAACGTTGAAGCCGAAGCGACAATGTGATAGGAAGCATTGAATCGTATGGCTGCACTCGTAAACGTCAGGCGAAGACGAAGCTGAAGAGTGTTTGTGTTTCCCGCATAAAACAGTGACAAGCAGGAAACTTTCCTGCGATATTCAAGCGAATCTATTGATTAAGCTGACTTTAATTCACCGATAAGTTTTAACGCACGGTTCTGTATTCTGTCAAGCGGATGCAAGGTGGTCCTAGGTGCACCTGACCAAACATGACAGTTATACTTAAGTTCGGGGCGATTGAATGCCTTGTTGATAGTAGCCATATCAGAGGGAGCGAAATATTTTCGCATCGTATTAGGAAGCCAAGGCACTTCGCAGCATTTTTGGAAACACGCAATACCAGAGTTAAGTTTCATTTTATTATGAGGCTATTTGTTGCTTTGTTTTTTTTTGTTCTAAGAAGTCTTACTGCAGCTTCCCAAATAGCATTTGTAATATTCCGGGTGTATTATGTGTCGCGTTTCGCATGTGGCGCGTGTGATGGGTAAAGGTGTGGTCAATTTCTCGTTTTTTGATGTTCTTTTTAACCATTTTGCGCACGACCTAGAGTGTCTAAGTAGTAAGTTTTTTTACATTTACTTGTTTAATAAACTGTACAAAAATAATCAAATGTGTGTATAGTAGATAGCATCTATCTCTCATGCGACTTATTCAAGTTGTGGTCAAAGTCAAAAAGGTTTTTTCTTCTTCTATTTTTGTCATTGTTATTTATCTTTTTTTCAACTTGGGTTCAGAATTAGTTTCCTTTAAATATTTATAAAGGTATTACATCGACTGGTCCTCAATTAAAGACGTAATTGCGTTTCTAAAATAAATATAGTTTTATTCATAAAATATATTACAATTATTTGCTCACCTAAAATAAATTAAGAAACTACATTTAAAGTCTTTACTTCTGGAGTTATTTTAATGCAATGGCAAATGATGATGACAGCAACAACAAATTTAAGAATATAAGTCAATATAAGAGGTTTTCTTTACAGCTCGGCAAACAATGATGACAGCAAAGACAAAGTTAAGAAAAGTGAATATCTTTTCTTTATAATTACTGTTTTCTATTATGCAATGTAGGTTAGTTACTTCTTTCTAGAAGAACAAAATGTAACATTTAGATTTAGCAGCTTAATGAAAGACGGCAAATGTTCTACTAGGTTTTTAAAGCATACCTAAATGAAATAACGGGTGTTTTTTTAAGAGGTTGCCGATTTTTTTTTTGAATAAAACACATATAAAATTATGAAATGACCAAAATTTTTTTTTATTTGGTAGATAATTGGCATTTAACATTTAAACACAATTTCTGGCATATGGCTACCACGACTATTTTTCACAAATGTCATTCTGGAGGTCCAATTTTCCAGCACTTTTTCAAGCATTTGAGGGCGTATGTCAGCAATGACACGTTGAATATTGGTTTCCAAAGCGTCAATCGATTGAGGTTTATCCACATAAACCAATGACTTCACGTATCCCCACAAAAAGTAATCGAGTGGCGTCAAATCGCACGAACGCGGAGGCCAATTCACCGGACCATTTCTCGAAATAATGTTGTCGTTGAAAGTTTCTTTCAATAAGTCGATTGTTTCACGTGCTGTATGGCAAGTGGCACCATCTTGTTGAAACCACATTTCATCCATATCCATATCTTCAAGATTTGACAACAAAAACTCATTTAACATGGTTCTGTATCGATTTCCATTCACGGTAACGCGTCGTCCTTCCTCATTTTTAAAGAAATATGGACCGATGATCCCACCAGCCCATAGACCGCACCAAACAGTACATTTATCAGGATGCATTGGTAATTCTTGAACGGCGTGTGGATTATCTTTGCTCCAAATGCGACAATTTTGTTTGTTGACGTATCCATTTAACAAAAAATGCGCCTCATCACTGAAGAGAATTTTACGGTAAAAAAATGGATCTTCGTTCAATTGATTTAACGACCAATCACTGAATTCACGGCGCAAACGATGGTCGTGTGGCTTTAATTCTTGCACCAATTGAATTTTGTATGGCACCAAACCCAAATCTTTACGTAAAATTTTCCATAAAGTCGATGGACAAAGTCCAATTTGCTGAGCACGACGACGAATCGATAAATTGTCGTTTTCTTCGACACTGGCCTCAACGACAGCAATATTTTCTTCTGTACGAACTCTTCTCATTCTTGTCGGTGGCTTGGCATCCAAAAGAGTGAATGTAGACCGAAATTTGGTAATTACGTTCTTTATGGTGGTCTCTGACGGACGATTATGTGCACCATAAAATTCACGAAGTGCTCTATAAACATTTTTAATTGAACACTGATTTTGAAAATAAATTTCCACGATTTGAAAACGTTGTTCTGGAGTTAACCTATTCATAATGATTTGCCAAACAATACTGAGTAGAAATGCCACTTTGAGCTGTCAAAACAACTATCATAAAATAAAACGACATCTATCGGAAAAACAAACCTCCTAAAAAACACCCTTTATAAATATTTTATACATTTACATCGAATATCCATACATATTAATTAATATTATTTCGCATTTCATAAATGAACGAGTCTTTGCTAAATTCTTGCATTTTTGAATTGAGGGTACACAAATAGAAATTAAATATTTATCGTTTACTATGAACCTTTTTTAAATTTCTTTACACCCTGAACACAAAAATTTAATGCGTTCTTGGATATCACCACCTGAATTTCGTAAATATTTCTCACGTTCGGTACATACACATTCTTAAGATACATTTTTGTAATTGTTAATATAAGAATTGTTTCCGCCAGTATTTATTTTTGCAGGCAATATAAAATGATTTCCTAAATTTAAAAGAATTCTGATTAGATTTGTTTTTGGATTGAAATAGTGAATTTAATTCATTAGAATAATTTAGTGCAACTTTTAAAAAAAATACGCTCTGACTGTACTTGAGTTGAGATTTTTTAGAACCTTGGTTGTTGAAGGAAGTTTAGTCCCAATACTCGCAACAGAAGACAGTAGATTCAGGTATTTAACATCGAAATAACAGGGTTCTCGTTTTATAACAGGGAAAACGGCAGCACTGACCTTTCTTTTCATTATCATGTTAAAACCATATAAAAAAAAACATTCGATAAATCGCAAATATCGATGTAACCATACAATGCATTACATCGTTACATTACATATAAGTAGCCGTTATACACACTAGTGAGTTAACATATAAAATACTGCAGTCACAGCGAACACAGATTCGCAGAGTAATTTTGCATTAGGCATAACCGGTTTAGCAGAAAAACCGGTTTTGGTCGTGTGAAAAATACCGTAAATAACTCGCAGAAAGTGCTCATCGTGCTCGTTAGATTGCCGCCTCGTGCTTCAAGCTTCTAATTCGCCCGATAAACTCCACTTTCGTCGCTCGTTATGTAATATACTATGTATTACCCTATTTTTGGCTTACCCGTTTTTAACCCAGTTTTGTTGTCCAAATAATTCAACAGTCAAGATATTGGTTTCTTTATTCGTGTTTTATTTGTTAAAATTCTATTGTCTACTTAAAATATACATGTGTATTTATAGTTTGCACAAGGTTTAGTATTTTGATTTTAAAGACTCTGTATTTGACTGACTATCTGGCTGATTTCCCGATTGACTCCCAGACTGACTCCCTGATTCTGGTATGACTCGCTCTATTTATATAAAGCTTTTTCAAACACGAGCTTTGGGGTAGCTCGTCATATTCAAAGTTTTGGTGTACCTAAAACTTTGCTACTGACCTATTTAAGAATACGAGAACGAAGAAATAGAATTCATGATCGCGATTGTGACCTACATACGAATCATATTGCAACAAGGTTGCGCAATATGTGAGATGGGGTTGAATGGACTTAATTATAACATCAGCATACGGCGCGGTATGACACAGCGTATATGCATCAGTACAACGAGTCTGTGTACTATATGCTGCGTCGGCATAATGTACATTTGATTTAATTGCTGTGTGTTGTGGGTTTGGTTAAGGGTTTGGGGTTTATTGCTTTGGTGTTGAGAAATAACGGACATTCATTAAGGGCGATGAATTCGTTTTATATAATTGTTGCCAGGTTGCAACAATGTAGGATATTGATTTAGGATTGGGAGATAGCGGATGTTGGTTCAACGGATGTGTATAATAATTTATGAATTAATTTAGTAGTGAATTCTGTTGCAAGATTTAGGATTGCGACACTGCTGTTACCACGTAATAACTTAGTTGTGAAGTGGTCCCTTTACAACAGATCAGTGCGGTGAGAAAAATTCGTTCGTATTTTTGACGCGTCGGAAATCGAACCCAGTGTCCTCTGAGTGGAAGCCAATAGTTCCAACCACCGCTGACTGACAGACGTGTATTCATATTCTTTTAATATTTAGGAGGGATCGGGGTACAGGGTCGAGGGGCTCCAATATAATTTTTTTCATATTAATTCCATTTTATTCAAACCATGGCCGAGGGATTTCATATAAATTTTTTAAATTCTCTATATTAACTTCACTTGCCCGTGGGTCGTCGGTCGGTCGTCGGTCGGTTGTCGGTCGGTCGTCGGTCGGTCGTCGGTCGGTCGTCTGTCGTGGATTCTTGCGATCAATTTTTAACCCACTTCCCATGGCCCGATTTTATTGAAATTTTGCACACATGCGTATTTCCGGAGACAACACTTTCTTTTGAGGCCCCTCGGGCTGCGGGGTCGGGGGGCTCCCAAACAAAAATTTTAAAAAATTTACCCAATTTTCTTCAAATTTTACACACATGTGTATACCCAATAAACAATACTTTTTCGAAAATTTGGTAGTGATCGGGTCCCGGGTTCGGCCGCAAGGCCCTTATACATTTTTTAAATATCTGTACTGGCATCAGATATTCGTCGCCCTTTATGGACTTTGTGCGGTGTGTGCTGCGCAGTCGGCTGCGCTGCATGGTTTTGTTGGTGGTGGAGAGAGAGAGAAATCTTAGCTCACGCACAAATGAACCCAGCAAATGAAACGAGACATACATGTTTTATGCTTAATTCAACTTACATTTTTATTATATACTGAATTGTATTTTTATTGATGTCGTTTTTTTTGTTGTCGATATCAACTTACAGATAGAACAACAAGTTTTCACAATATTCTGTCATTTGGCGTTTTCATAAATTAGTTCAGAGCAGTCAAAGAGTTCTCAAGATAAATGTTCGTGTTTCTTATTTGCTCAGAGTATGAGCGTGCTCTAAGTGCTCAGAATAAAATGATCTGAGCTTTTTCAATTTTAACATCTGATGTCAAATGTTTGTTTCGATGATTTTCTTCTACAATAAAAAAAAATGGCCCAGGATCGAGGGGCTCCCATATCAATTTCTGTGATTAGAGAATTTAGATGAAAAATTTTAATTTTTATGGGTTGTTTTTTTTATAATCAACCCGATGTTGCACACATGTGTATCTTCGATTAGAAAATAAAATAAAATAATTTCAATTTTTATGGGCTGTTTTTCTTCATTCATTTATTAATTTTCCAGATAATTCTCAACATAGTATTCCTCTCGATTACCTATTTCATGACCGGCCAGCCAAATCAATGGTGGCGATTTACACTATTCGCTATGGTGGCAATGATGACATCACTTATCGCCGAAGGTATGGGACTGGCAATCGGTGCTACGTTCGGCATAACTGTGAGTATTCGCTTAAAATGATTAGGTCATTGTTATACAGCTCGTATCTTTTTTGCAGAATGGAAGCGCTGTTGGACCCCTTTTAATTACGCCATTCATGGGCTTGGCAGTTTATGGATTCGATTTTGCTGCTGAAATTCCCTCATACATGAATATCCTGATGAAATTCTCATACATTCGCGTCGGTGTTGTGTCCTTAGTCATTGCCATATTCGGTTTCGATCGTGGCAAACTCGAATGTAATGAAATATACTGTCATTTCGATGATCTTAAGGTGCTGTTACGATTTTTACAGCTGGAACATGTTTCGTTACTCAGTGAATTTGGGTTTCTTACGGCATTGTTGGTGTTCTTTCGGGTTTTATTGTTTCTAAGTTTGCAGAAACGATGTCGAACGTAGTTGTATGTGAAAAGATTCATAGATTATTGATTATTCTGTGATATAAGTATTTTTGTAAAAGTTTTAAAAAAATATTTTCTTTATGCATAGCACGCTCTCTTGAATAATTTAGATATACCTAATTTTAATTGGTTTACCTGTCTCCCTTGCCTTATATACAAACACATTTTTACAACTATTTTTTTAAATAAAATTAAAGAGAAAATTAAAAAGTCTGATTAATAAAGGAGAAGACAAAGAATTATTATCGATTAATTCATGGGTAAGTAGCGCTGTAAAAAAATTTAAGGGTTAAACTAATAAACTAAACTAATAATACAGGCCCTACCTCAAAAACATAATTCGACGATTTAACCGAAAAATACAGTGTAAAAATAAAGGCACTTAAGTAGATTTCCTTTGCAAAAGAGAAAATATAAAAGATATTTCATGCACAAAAAATTGAAAAAAAAAAATAAAGTTAACTGGATAACAAAACTAGTTATAGTATTTTTACATCATATTATGTAAAAAAAAATAAAAAAAAAATATATAAATATTTTACTTTTTATGAGGTAGGGCCTATATCAAAACAAATCCAAGTAAGGAATGCAAGGAATAGTGATAACCTCTTTACAAAATAGTTGCTGTCGATAATTTTCAAAAAAAGGATCTCAATTTATTTTGTTGAATTCATATTGTAAAATTTACAAGTTTATAAAAGCTTTCCTTTTACTTCTTCGTCCCTCCTAGTTTTTCTTTGCGTTTTTTCACATGCTTTTTTACTTTAACTTTTCGTTTCTCCGCTTTAGCTTCCTTAAGCCCTTTTTTACGAGCTTTCTTGCTGTCTGGAGATTCGTCACGAGGGCGTGCGGAATTTTTAAAATTCGTTTCATCATTTGAGTCGCATTTTTCATTTTCGTGTTCTTCATCGTTTGTTTCGCTTGCTGAGCTGTCATTTATAGACCCGTTCTTTTTATAATCCGCAAGTATTTCGGGTTGGTTTTGGACATTCAAGTCGGCATTGAGACCAGTTATTTTTCCATAGATGAGATTTTGCTTCTCGCCTTTTTTCGCATTATCCACGTCTCGTTCAAAGTGGCGCACCTAAATATAAAAAGTAATTAATGTAAATAGCAAACATTTGATGTAATGCTATTCTCTTCTTAGATCAATGCATACCTACCTCATCTAATCGCTTGGGGATGTACGTATTCTGGAAAACTGCTTCATCAATTTTTTCCTGTGCTGTAAGTTGATCAAAATCCCGATCCTTTATTTTTTCAGAAATCTTCTGCAGACATTCTTCCATATTTTCATCGGTTATCGTTTGATCAGTGATGAAGTCAAACAACTCCTTGACAGTCATCGTGGCTACGGCCTTCTTTCGGAAGAATTCCGATATATTGGTGCAGTCTTTTCGCAGAAAATCAAACGCATGCGGATGGTCGTGTTCTACCGATTGACTTACATCAATGATAACCAATTGTCCATCCTGTAGAAGAATATTAAACTCTGATAGATCAGCGTGAACTAGCTTACATTTGTTGTAGATTTTCCACATAATTACGACACATTCACGATAAAGTTCTCTGGCTTTGGATGTGGATATTTCCACATCTTTTAATTTGGGCGCTGGCCAGCCATTCTTTCCACAAAACTCCATTACAAGGACATGCGAGCGGAGGAGTATTGGTTCGGGAACGGGTATCATAGCGTTTTTCATTCGCAAATAGTTACGCATTTCCTTTTCGGCCCATGTTCGCACCATTTTTCGAGGATTGTGTTTGCAGTAGCCGTGACGGAAGCGGAACTCTCCCGAGACGTACTTGTCCCGATCCTTAAACACAAGAATGGATGTTTTATAGATTTTGATGGCATATTCTTGATCTGTCTTTGAGACTGCATGATACACGTTGGCCTCCTTGCCCGTCGATATGCAACCGTTAATCTCGTTGATAAGCCCACGATTAAGCAGTTTAAAAAGAATCATGCGTGTTCTTGGATCCATAACTTGTTCGGCAGTCGCTCGATCGTGTTTGTCACGGACACGGACACGTTCAGTCTCCTGACGTCGATCGAATGTAACCAGACGGTTGGCTGCTTGTGCAGACATATTAATAGTCGGATCGTATTTTTCAACATTGATTTTATTTGAAAATTTACGTAGAATTTTTTCATTTGGCTGGTAATTGGAAACTTTTTGCGATTGTTTCTGAAAATTGGAATGACCAATTCTGTTGGTACTATCACCAGCGACCTGCCGAGATCCGCCGTTTCCTGCGCTTGTGATCTGCAAATTATTCTTTTGAAAACCAGAATACGATTCCTTATAATCGTATTCATCGCCTTCGCCATCATCGTAATTAAGATCGGAATCGTAGTCATCTTCACTATATGCCTCGTCTGTATCCCTGCACTTGGTTGTAACAATACCTAATTTTTTCGTGAAATCATTTTTGTTTTCCTCATTTTTAAGAACTGTAAACATGACATGCTGCATAGTAAGCTTAGCAAAGGATTTATTCAAATCATCCTGCAAAAAGATTCGAATAGTACACTTCTGTAGTTAAATGAAAATTACTTTACATTCGTTATAGTATCATCCTCTTCCGCATCACTGAATTGATGCGCTAAACTCATTTTTCCGTGCTTTACGTCCGTAATTCGTGATGTTGCGAAATAAAGAATAAACTGTTGTTAAATGCAACAGAAACAACAAAAATAGCTATTACGATTAATCATTGAAGCAAAACACAAAACGAAACCACTTTACAATGCACGTGCCATACTTCTAGTAACGTTAAAGGTTATAGTTAACCAGAATGTACAAGATTATTGAAAGAAAGTGACAGCACACTCAATAATTATTAATTTGCTTTTTGCTTGACAGTTGACAGCTATATGAAAATTGGATCAGGTTTTTTTATGTCGGAAAAATCTCAGATATTCGATGAATCCGAAAAGGTATTCTCTGATAAGTCTGACAGAACAAAATTATCTGTTGTATTTTTTTAGTACCAGAGAAAAGTTTTATTTTCCACTCGAATGCTCAATAGTAGTTGGCAATTCTTATGTTTAAATAAACAAAAAACTAAAGATGTCAAAAAATGTTCTGTATATTGTTATGGGGTAAAAAAAAAACATTTCAGAGAATAATAGTGTAAAACATTCGGGCGTATCTCCAGTATACGGTTTTCCGGTATTTTGCCACGCCTCATTGCCACGCCCACCGCCCACCGCCCAAATTTTGTGGGTGGGGTCTTCCGGAAACGCCCCCTTTAGGTAGGAGGGGCATCCAAAGTTTTGAGTTTTTTTTCAGAAAAATGCATTTTTCTAAATTCTTTGAGGAAGGTATGGGGGTTAATATATATCATACGAAAGGTAATAAAAATACCTTCCATTTAAAAAAATGGGTCCAATAGAGACCCCCTCGACGGAGTAAGAGTAAAAAACATACTTTTCCATAAAAGTGTAAAAAGGGGCGTTCCTAAAAGTGGGAGGGTCCTTAGTATTGGTGTCAAATAAAAGGTGAAAATAAGCTCTACACGGCCACGTCATTTTTATGGACGTGGCTTAATTTTAACGGAAGTTTGATAAATTTATATTGCATTATTGTGGCATTTCATGTAATTATGCTTCTCCCATACAAAAACAGGTGTTATATGGCAAACTCCATTATACGGTTTTCGAGATTTGTGTTTTCGGACATATCTCACATGAAAGCCCCAACTGAGCAAATTTTGGAAATCGCCATCTTGTTTTCCGGAAACGCCCTCTTTAGGTAGGTAGGTAGTTTTCAGTGTGTGCATAATTTACTAAAAACGCCTTTTAAAAGGAAAAACTCCTATCTAAATATAAATTAATTGAGGTGTGCATAATTTACAAAAACGCCTTTTAAAAGGAAAAACTCCTCTCTAAATATAAATTAATTGAGCGCAGTTTATTTTTCAGTGTGTGCATAATTTACAAAAACGCCTTTTAAAAGGAAAAACTCATTTCTAAATATAAACCTGTTGAACAATGGAATCCCATCACCTCTTTTTGTATGAAAAAACTTAATCATATGAAATGAGTATATTTTGATGTAACTTCCATTTAAATTGGACCACGCCCATAAAAATGTCATGGCCGTGTAGAGCTTATTTTCACCTTTCATTTGACACCAATACTTAGGACCCTCCCACTTTTAGGAACGCTCCTTTTTACACTTTTATGGAATAGTATGTTTTTTACTCTTACTCCGTCGAGGGGGGCTGTATTGGCTGTATTGTATTGTATTGTATTAATGGAAGGTATTTTTATTACCTTTCGTTTGATACATATTAACCCCCATACCTCCCTCTAAGAACTTAAAAAAATGCATTTTCCTGAAAAAAAATCAAAACTTTGGATGCCCCTCCTACCTAAAGGGGGCGTTTCCGGAAAACAAGATGGCGATTTCCAAAATTTGCTCAGTTGGGGCTTTCATGTGAGATATGTCTGAAAGCCCAAATCTCGAAAACCGTATACTGGAGTTTAGCCATCACTCCAATTACTCCGACATAAAAAACACGACTTTCATATCACAATGGGCGAAAAAAATAGCTTCCGAATACATATCCGACAATTCTTCCTGTTATTTAGCTGTCAGAACAAAAAAAAAATAAGAATATCGCGTGTAAAAGAAATCGACTCAGAAAATGAATTTTGTCTCAGAGAAAAAAAGTATATCTAAATTTTGACAATAAAATAATCTTTTCGAATAGTCCGACATAAAAAAACGAAATAATAGGTCCGTTCCCGTAATCAAAAAAAATGTAGCAATAGGTGTCTGTTCACGTACTCAACAATTTGTAGCAATTTTTGCACATTTTGCTTATTTTACTTCAAAAAGATACACGTACTCGACAAAAAGTAAAACAGTGCGAAAAATTTACAGAATATCGGAAATAAATTTTATTTGACAGACCCGACTTGAAATTTGATAGATATATGAAAATTAGGGATTGATTTTGCAAAGTTAATTTATTTGAAGTTGATGTTTTAAGAAAACTTAGGCGACGTACAAAATACGTATATATAGGTTTATATTATTAAGAAGAAGGAAGTAAAGTTATGACATTAAAGTTGTACTTTTTTGACGAGGAATAAAGAATTACAACAACAATAGGCGTATTTTATTTGT
The DNA here is from genome assembly GCA_947095585.1 of Nephrocerus scutellatus. Taxonomy (NCBI): domain Eukaryota; kingdom Metazoa; phylum Arthropoda; class Insecta; order Diptera; family Pipunculidae; genus Nephrocerus; species Nephrocerus scutellatus. Next base: position 71,151,161 of record OX352765.1, read on the forward strand.
CGAGGAATAAGGAATTAGAATTTGAAAACCAGCAAAACAGCAGGTTTTCTTATTCCAAATAACGGGTGTTTTTTTAGGAGGTTTGTTTTTCCGATAGATGTCGTTTTATTTTATGACAGTTGTTTTGACAGCTCAAAGTGGCATTTCTACTCAGTATTGTTTGGCAAATCATTATGAAAAAAAAAAAAAAAAAAAAAAAAAAAAAAAAATGACATTTGTGAAAAATAGTCGTGGTAGCCATATGCCAGAAATTGTTTTTTTTTTTTTTTTTTTTTTTTTTTTCATAATGATTTGCCAAACAATACTGAGTAGAAATGCCACTTTGAGCTGTCAAAACAACTGTCATAAAAAAAAACGACATCTATCGGAAAAACAAACCTCCCAAAAAAACACCCTTTATATATATATTATATTGTTATAATTCCTTATTCCTCGGCAAATAAAATAAAACTAATTGCACTATTTTACCTTCTGTTTTGCTGGTTATCTAATTCATTTATTTCTCGGCAAATAAAATACGCCTTAAGTATAAAAGTCAGTTACAGAAACATGAAGTGGAAAACACATTATAATGAATATAAATTTTGTTCAATAAGGCTGTTCGGAAGAGCAGAAAAATATCTGGTTTTCGTGTTCAATGAGAAAAATTTCTGTCTGAGACTGTGACTCTGCTCTGGACAGTTTTTCTGCACATACTCTTGAGGTAGAACAAATTTGTGAGAAATGTCAAAATCAGCTGTAATTGCAAATTTCATGCTTTCTACTCGGCGTTGCTGGAACTTGTATCACTTGACAAACTATTTTCACTTTTCGAATCACTATCAATCACTTCTAATACCATTTGCTAAAAAAATCGAGCTCCTTTTTTTTAATTTATATTTCACGATTGCTCTTACACCTCAGTCGAAACTAAAATAAACTATCCGTTAATAGAAAATGAAGTCATTTTCCACATATGGCTGTAATTTTCAGTTCTAACGTGATCTGACATTATTCACAAATTTGTGCTGTTCTGTTCTGCCTTTTTTCTCATTGAACAAAATTATAATCTCTATGGGGGGTGTTCAATTTCAACAATTTATTATGTCGGAGTAATCCTAGGTATCCGATTAATCCGATAATTTTTTTCTGATCAGATCTGACAGACCAAAAAATTATCTGTTGTTTTTTTTTTTGGTACCAGAGAAAAGTTTTATTTCCCACCTGAATTCTTCATAGTAGTCGTAGTAGTCGAGTAGTATAATTTTTTGGAGTAAAAAATACATATCCGAGAATCATCGTATTGTAAAAAAACGACTCAAAGAAATCATTTTTTCTCGGAGAATAAAAACAAGACGCATAACTGGATTTTGTCACTTAAATTATCTTTCCGATTACGCCGACATAAAAAAGCCTTTAAAATTGTAACAAAAACAAACAAATGAAGTTCAATTTTTAGTTAACTTGACTGCAGTGTTTCACGATTTATGAAGGCGGATAGAGGATTAATCCTAGGATTAATCGTCGTTTACATTTTATAAACGACGATAAACAAGAAAATTAATCGTAGGATTTTTTTATCCTCTGTTTTATCTTCTCTTTTTGGTGTCAGAGGATATAAAAATTGAAGTTTTTCATTAAGAAGTTTTGACGTTTCTTTTTTCAAAACTTTTGAATGTGTCAAGTGCTAGTTGATTTTTTTGTTTATTTTTTGTACAAAAAAAAAGTTCAAAACCCAATTCAGATAGTTTTCTGTAAAAAAATTTCTCCAAATGGAAATGCAAACTTTTTTTTAGTTTTGTAGTAAAACACAAAATGTACCAAAAAATCGGACGCCTTTCTAATGAGTGTTGCCAATCATACAAAAAACTAAGGTAAAACTCCTATAAAACCATGCATTAATTATTCATAAAAGTTCATAAAATTGATGTAAAAAAATCCTCGTTTGAAGATCTATACTCTCGGATATTTGTTTATATATCCTCGTTCATGAAATCGGGCCTTACTGAAAAGATTTCAATCAAAAGAACGCCACATAACTAAATATGCTCTTTAAATGGATAAACTAACAACAATTACAAGAAATACAAATACAATACAATACAAATACATAACGAACATAATTGTTTTTTGTCAAAACCAAAATCCATACAATTTTGTAAGTCTTGAAGATAAGATAAGAAGAGCACGCTGTGCGTAGGAATCTACATAATCAATTTTTGTTGATGCATTTATCGGAATAAACCAAATCGGTCGGACTTCGAATTAAAGTCAAGTAATAATATTCGATACTTGATCCTTGCTATTGTTTGGTTTTGTCTGGACTTCAATTTTTATTTAGCTTTTATTCTTGCCACATCGTCTGGAATATATTTGCACGACTTCGTAGCTAACTTCATGCTTTAATATTTTAAACTCTCATATTATGAATTAAAAGGTTTTAATACAAATTTATTTTGCAATATTTAAGTTCATTTTTTTTCAAAGACTGGATAAATGAGTTAAAATAACTACAATACATATATTAACAAGCATCGTAGAACGCACTATCCTTTCGGGGTATCCTATCTTTTATGTTTTGAGTTTTTCATTGATAGAGCACGATAGCTTATGAATGTAGAATTTTGTTGTAAGGGATTTTGACATTTTTGGCCAAGAAAAAAAGTTTGTGGTTAAATGTGTTTCCGAACCATTTCGTCTGTTTGTTCTCTGTGAAGAATATTCATATCCGTTTTCTCTTTTAGGCATTTTATTTCAAAAAGTCTAATATAATAATTTTTGTAATGTTTTTATAGATTTTGATCCGCACAAAAATTCTGCTACACATGGAAAAGTATTTTTGTTGGTTTGGTTGTTTGTGTGTTTATTTGTTTGTTTGTATGTTTGTTTGCTAGTTAGGGTCTTGACAATATAAATTTCAGCAAAATTTATCCGATTTTATTAAAAATTTGCATATCTCTTTAAAAATATTCATTAAAAATTATAATTCCTATAGTTTTTACTACAACTACAACTCATGCTATAGCAATGTAATAGAGTGGAATGGATCGTTGTAGCTAGGCTTGTAGTCATCAATTTCAATTTCATTTTTTTTTATAGTTACGACTATAATTTCGGACCTTAATTTTCTTATGGAAAAAGTATGGGAATTAAATTTTTTAAAAGGTAAAAAAAAAATATGTCGTGGGAAAAAGGGGTACAGAAGTTATAACATATTACCAATGTTACAAATTAAAAATAAAATATATTTTTTGCCATTTTATCGGGAATAATTGTTATTTCTATCTTATTTATAATTTTCTATTACTGTCTTCAATAAATACAGCTATAAAGAAACAACGATGAATTTATGTGTTAATATTTTTTAATCTCAAAGTTTGTTGCTATATTGCTTTCAACAAAATGAGTTAGGTATTTATTTTGGTTAACTGCTGATTAAAGCAACAGCAAAAACTAACCAAATTTTGGTAAATTTTTTGTTTCATGTGTTTGCCAACTTATCCATATATAATTTTTAAAAGTCGACTCTGGTGGTGAGAATTATAACTAAAAATTTGGTTAAATATTTCTTAACCAAAAATTTTTTTTGGTTAACGCTAAACCATTTCTGGTCTATCCAATGTGTTTGTTGTTGTAATTTTTATTTTTTTGTTGAAAGCAATATAGCATGTATAGGTTGATGTGATCAGATTATTCAGCTAATATGCGAATTTGCTACGATTGTGTTTGGTGTTGTTTTCCTTATGAGTATTAGGTGCGTTTTTTCTCGGACATTTTGTCCGCGACAATGAGCGACAACGATAAAGTTTTTGACGATAATTTCTACCAAAACCTAATAAATAAATTTTGTAATGTTTAAATATGAAGCATTCAAGGTTAATACACAAATTTTCATTCATCCTGCTAAAATTAGGGTTTAAATAATTATTTTTTTTATTTGTCCGCAACAATTCACTATATTTGAAGCGGACTGTCAACGCCTGAAGCGGATAAATGAGGGAAATTCAAATTGGGATGTTTTTAGAATATGTTTCTTTAAAATTTGTTTGTTGAACTTATTATTTATATATTTATTATTATATTTGTATCTTCAAGCACATTTATATTACCTAAAAAAATTGAAAAACCGTAAACAAAGAAAGGTTAAAAAATTATCGGATTAAAGTTAGGCAGAGTTTTATACTAAAAACCAATAAATTACCCAATATTTTGTGTTGTCGCGAACAAGTTGTCCGACAAAAAAACGCACATATTTTGACTAGCAAACAAGTGAGTGCGGTAGTCAAATTGCTTCTAGAATTTTCCAGGGTCCTATTATCACCAGATTAATACAAACATTTCTTTAAAAAACATGAGTCTAATCTGTCAAGACATGAAAAAGTAAAAGACAGGCAGACAGAGTTACTTTCACATTTATAATATTATTAAGAATTGTATTCATTTTGGTTTCGACAAAAAACATTTTGCTTGTTATGTTGGAAATCCATACGATCTTGTACTTGTAAGTCTTAAGTCTAAGTTTTTCCATTGTATGGATTTGGTTTTGACAAAAAACTATTTTTGCTTGTTTTGTTATGTGTATTATCTAGAATGTCTTAAATGATAAGTTTTTCCATTTTGTGAGCGCCCTAACAATTCCTATATTGCTTTCAACAAAATGATTTAGGTATTTTTTGTGGTTAGCGGCTGATCAAAGCAACAGCAAAAACTAACAAAATTAATTGGTCAATTTTTTGTTTCATGTGTTTGCCAACTTATCCATATATAATTTTTAAAAGTCGGTTAACGCTAAACCTTTTCTGGTCTATCCAATGTGTTTGTAGTTGTAATATTTATTTTTTTGTTGCAATAATATAGCAAATCAAGAGTCTATTGTAACACAAGCTTTTTCTTTACATCTGTATTTTGACAGTTCAACTTGCAATACATTTTGAAAACACGATTTGTTTAGGATTTTGTATCTCTTTTGTTGTTTGATATATGTTCGTCTCCTGGATTATAGGCTATGTGGAATGTGTTGCGCCGTGACCACGAGAGATGTGCTTGAATTATCATTAAATTTCAAAATAAAGTAAGTTTATTAATTGTGTGATGTTTTCATTAGCTAAACTTAAGGATACGATTCGCATTGCTCCAGACCAATTTCATTTAAAACTCGTGGAGGCGATTCGCGATGAAATCAATAGGAAACTAGCAAACAAAGTAAGTAATGTAAATAGTATATAAAAGCTTATATGAAATTACAAACAATGTGACCGGGTCTATTTGGTTCACTAGTTTAACGAATTTGGTTAACTGGCTTGAAAGTTATAAGCAAGTTTACTGAAATTGAAGTCAAAAAATGTTGAAGTTTAACCTTTAGAAATCGGATCATTTAATGATACTAGGGCTCAATTAGCATTAACGAACCTAAGGGAACCCAAGTGAGCAGGGCTGGCCGAGATCATATAAACAGATAAATCGGATCACACTATTGAACAAAACTATAATGCTTTTAGGTTCTCCTAAATGTTGGATTATGTATCGCTCTTAAAGACGTCGTCTCTTTAAAAGACTCGATAATCTTGCCCGGCGATGGTGCCTCTCATACTGAAGTTATCTTTCGGTATATTGTCTTTCGACCGGCGATAGGAAATGTTTTAACGGGAAAGATTCGCAGTTGTAGTCGAGAAGGTGTTCATGGTGAATATTTTATACGGATTTAAAAAAAATTGTTTTAGTTCCTTTCTTGCTTAATAGTTACTTTAGGTTTCTTTGATGACATAATCATTCCACCTGCGGCTCTACAGCATCCTTCTCGGTTTGAGGAAACGGAACAGGCCTGGGTGTGGGAATACCCACTGGAGGAAGGTGAGAAACACGATCTTTTTATGGACATCGGAGAACCAATAAAGTTTCGGGTCTCAAGAGAGGTCTTTGAAGAGAGTTCACCGATTGGCCCACCCAAAAATGATCAACAAAGTCAGCAACAAGCAACAACTCCACAACATAATGAAACAAAGACTCCGTACCGAATTATTGTAAGTTTTTTAAAACATTCCGATTACAAAAAAATCATCTTATTTTACAAAAATTCATTCGATTGGAGGCGGCTATCAACGAATCCGGTTTGGGTGTACTTTCCTGGTGGGATTCACAAAATCAAACTGATGGGGCCAACGATGATGGCGACGACGATGAGATGTACAACGATGAAGATGGTGAAGGAGCGTATGAGGAATGAAATAAAGTTGTTTTAAATGTACAAAAAGTATAGCGAACTGAGTTTAAAATAATAATAGGCGTATTAAGAAATTCGAATGTCAAAACCAGCCAAAACCAGCAAAATAGCAGGTTTTCTTATTCCAAGAAGGATATAGATAATGCAATTGTTGTTGTAATTCCTTATTCCTCGGCAAATAAAATACAGCTAATATAAAAAACATTTATGTAAATAAAAATTTCGCACACGAAATAACTTAATTTTATTTAAACTGCACTCATGTGTATGGGATCTACATTATGTTTTCGATTTTAGCATTTTGGTGTAAATAAACATCCACATTACGAAAAGCTATGAAATCGTGTTGCTGAAGTTTTGACATTAATTAATTGATGGCTTGTTCGTTTCATTAGGAGAGATAAGGCGCCGTTTCCACGTCCAATAATAATGCTACAACTAAATAATTGGTAACCGGCCGATTCCACTAGACACAATACAACTGGACGCAATTCAACTTGGCACAATTCCACTGGGGAACAATTTAACTTGCGCAATTCAACTTGTAAAGGTACACGGAACCGCAAATACAGAAATTACACACATTAATATTTTATTTGCGTTGGCAAGGTTTTAATTGTACAAAATAACAATCGCGCTCGCGATTTACCACATAAATGCGTTTAATATTTTATTTGCGTAGGCGTGGTAATAAAATATTTACTTATTTTTTTCTTTAAATTAACATTCATTAACATTCGTATTCTTTCTTTAGTCAACTTTTGTTATGATTAAACGAATTCGCGCGCGCGATTTACCACCCTAAATGCGTTTGATTATCAAAGACTAAAATTATGCAAGTTGAATTGTGCCAGGTGGAATTGTGCCAAGTGGAATTTTGTCCAGTTGAATTGTGCCAGTGGAATTGTGTCCAGTTGAATTGTATCTAGTGGAATTGTGCTAGTGGAATTGGCCTAGAATCAAATAATTTGCTTGATCATGTACACGTGCACGGGCTTCAAATAGTGCTACAATAAATGTGAGCCGAGTTGGAAGGCAAATGTTGTAGGATTATTTGTAGCGTTTGTTAAGGTTAGCACAAATAAGAAAATGGTAAAATTTGAAATTGAAGAAATGGGTCGCACTGCAAACACCGAGACGGAGGAAAAGAAAATTTAGAACATATACAGGGTTTCCCCCTAATTCGTGCACAATAATTTGGAAAATGATTCTTGGGTATCTTTATATATTCTAAGGAAAAAAATCGTTCTACAGTAAGGGTGTATCTCCAATGTTGACATCATTTATCAGGGATTTAAGTAAAGCTTGATTTGGTGTACCCTGACCCATGTTAACGGAAATTGCTCTGTTACTACTAACCGTTAAAGGAAAAGTTAAGTTTTTAGATCTATATATGTACATAAAATAGAGAATTTATTTGTTAGTTTGTTTGTGTCTTACTAATTCTGAAACGCCTTTATCAATTTTAACCAAACTTGGTATGCATATACATTACAATCTGGAATCCAATACTGTGAATGGTGGGTAGCGGGTTTTTTGGTTGTGGGAAGGGTGGCAGCCGATATTAGTGTCGGACCCACAGTTTTCGGTATCGCTGTGATGAAAACAGTGTTGGTAGTACACTCCTATGTATGAGTTATGTATCCATGCAGGTGGGAGGATGCCTGATATTTGTGTCAATTCTGAAGTTTTTGTGGTCGCTGAGTTGAATGGTGATGGTAAGACAGTTCTTGGTGGATAATTGGGGGGGAGCTCACCGATATTATTATCGATTCTATAGTTTTCGGGGTCGTTGAGTTGAATGGTGATAGTAAGACAGCTCTATGGGGATGGGATCGTTAGCTGTGGGGGGGGGGTGACCGGGAGAAGAACGGTATTAGTGCCGATTCTATGGTTTTCGGGGTCGCCGTGAATGGTGAAACAAACAATCAAATACTTGTCATGTTAATAGGCGTAGTTACTGAATATAAGTGTAACGATACCGTAGTAGATCCTGATGAGGAAGTTAATTACCTAGCAGGGTTCCTAAACTCACTTGATTCGCCTGGATTACCAGCATATCGTCTTTTACTTACAGTGGGATCTCCAATTATTTTACTACAAAATCTCGACTCCCCAAAACTTTGCAACGGCACAAGACCGTGCGTAAAAAAGATGCGGTATAATATAATTGAAGCGACTATCTTGACAGAAAAGGAACAGATCGTCGGATCTACCTTTTAAATTTAAGAGATTGCAATTTCCAGTAAAACTTGCGGTTTCGATGACGATCAATAAGTCGGACAGTTTATTAAGTACTGCGGAATATAGATTTGAGATCGCCATGTTTTTTTCAACTGACAACTTTATTTTACTTGGTCTGGGGTGGATTCACCTAACAATTTCTTTATTCTTGCTCTTGAAGATGAAACTAAAAACATTGTATACAACCAAGTTTTGGTTTAAATTAATATTATGTATGTTTTTTTAATTTTATTTTATAATTTGAATACTATAACTATAATTTAAAATACTTATTTTGTTAATAAAACTGCAATTTTACCTTATAGATAGATATCATTCTTTTTTCTACCTAATAGAGGATTAGGAAGAATAAACATTTTTTCGGTTGACAATTGACATTTCTTTATTTTGTTGACGATCGGCAGTTGTTCGTCAGTCTAACATTTCTATGACTTTAATGGGTGCGTTTATAGTCTATTCGAAAGCGAAATTCATGATACGTAAGTTGAAGCGGGTCGAAAAGAAGATATCGTAATAGTTTACGACTCGCGTCTGAAATCATGATAGGGCCCCTGTCTCTGAGCCCACACCAATTTTGTTAAGGTGAAATCGCAAGCCACAATGACCTGTTAGAAAGCTTACCAGCTTACTAATGGCATTCCTATTAAAATTAAGGATTTCCTTGTAGGACAAGGGCCTGATTAATTGTTTGAATTTGCCTAAGCCCCAGGTCGCTTTCCCATTGGTCCAGACAAAGTTTGAGTGTTTCCAACAATTTATCAGTGCTGTAGCGGCAGCCCAGTTGACACCGCCGTAGTTTTTAGGTCTTATGAACACAGATTCCGAGTTCATTTGCAGATTCGTTGCCTGCAATTTCCTGATGACTAGGGACCCAACCAAGTGTGACTTTGTTGTGTCTGGCAGTGCATCGTATCACTTTTTGACTGATATCGAGTCCATCAAATTGGACGACAGTGCTCTAAGTGCTGCCTGGCTATCTGAAAAGATATATAATATACCGCCCTTCATTACTTCACTAAGGTTAATAAAAAAGCCCCTCGGTTTTCAAGGCAGAACTCCATGCCATTGAGATCTGGGCATTGAGTTCTGTCTGGAAAACCGAGGGACTTTTTCCGATTGGTATAGAGACTTTGGTGTTTGGGTCCAAAGACACCAGCTCCAACTCCAGTTTCCATCTTCGATCCATCTGTGAACCAGACCAGACATCTAGCGTCCAGTGCCGGACCACCATTACACCAATTTAACCGGTCAAATATTACTTCCCTTAATTTCCTTCTGAAACAGTGCTCCCTGACCTGAATGTCAGAGATAGTGCAGAACAGTCTTTTTAGGAATTGAGTCAAGAATTTTCAGGTGACCCACATAGTCACCCGGTTTGTACCCGTATTCTAGTTGCAGCTTAATAGCGCATCTAGCAGCCGACTTCCTGAAGAATATTTGCAAGGGTGAAAGCAAGAATGACACCATTTATACCTAGAAAGGCAATTCTTTGTAGCTGCTGAAGCTTAGTTGCCGTTGTCCGTTCTTTCTTTCGGCCACTTAACGATGGCAGCGTACGTGATAATAGGTCTCACCATCATTGTATACACCCAATGTAACATTTTAGGATTTAAACCTCAAGTTCCGTCGTAGAGGCGCTTACTGGCCCACAAGGCCCTAGCGGCGCGTTCGATGGCGAACTTGATATGAGAATTCCAGTTTAGCCGTTTATGAAGGATAATAATAATAATAGGATAATAAAATAATAATAATAATAATAATAATAGTCGGTCCAAGGCCTAGCTTCTCGCAACCATTTGTGTTGAGCATGTATATTTTTGCACACCAATGGAAGGGACCTACAATTTAAGGCCGGATCCGCACGGCGAATTGAGATGCTTTTCGTGACACGTTATTACTGTCGGAACGTTTGTCACCCATTCGCGAGAGGTGGGACACCTTGAAAAAACATTTGGTGTTACTGGGATTCGAACCACGAACCCCCTGCTCAGTAACCATGCACATTTCCACTGAGCCACGGCGCCCACACTTATGAAGGATAACGCCGAGTTATTTAACTTCACTTGAATAATCTAATATAGTGCTTTGATGATGATAGGTCCCAAATTGACCAGTCTTCTTTTCGTGAAAGGCACTAGAACGGTTTTGCAAGAATTAATGAACAGTCCTTCTCTGCTGCACCTTCTAAGATGTGTAGTAAAGTACCTCGCATGACACTAGCGATATTCGTGCAGTGCTTACCACTTATAAAAAACGTCCGCATAACCAATGGCGATATAGCCTGATCTGTGAAGATCAACTAGAAGATTGTCAATGACTAGTGACAACAGAAGGGGATAAAGCACTCCTCCTTGGGGACATCCCTTAACTGCAGTCACAGACACAGACATTTCTCCCTAGGAGGAAATACTATCTCCAGATAAAGGATTATTTGACAAAAGAGCAAAGGGAAGAACCAGAGCGTGGTAATTCAATTGCTCCAATATTTCAATGGATGGAGCAACGAGGAAGACTGCAGTGACATGAGATTGCGAAATCAAGTAATACAGTAAAATGTTATTGGGCCCAATGGGACATCTACTTTTACCTCTTTAACAATTGAATTTGGCGGTCAGCCATCAGCAGAGTAGGGCGAATAACACAGAATGATTCAGAAATCGTGGTGGCCACTGGTAATTTTCCTCCAGGAGGCAGTTTTCAGGCAGTACATTGCCACACATAGCTTACACGAGAACACACATGACAATGGACAACGAGTCATAGAGATGGCAGCAAGTAATAATTTGATCGCTGCGAGTACAAGGTTTGCGCGTAAAAATATCCACAAAGCCACCTGGATATCTCCTGATGGCCACTTGCAACTAGATAGACCACGTGTTGATAGACCGCCGCCACAGTCCGAAGCTGATGACGGTACGAACGTACCGAGGTGCCAACGTCGACTTGGATTTTTTTTTTTTAGATTAAGATATTTTATTAAACATTTAGATATTATACAATTTTGACTTAAAAACTAAACTTATAACTATTATTATTAAGTGTCGGCTCAACAATAGGGGCCCGACGTATTTACATTGTCTTTTTTTATGGATTGCTTATTATTAAACAATATTTTTTACTACTTAATCTACTACATGTTTATTTTTAAAGCAATTTAATTTTAAACGATAAATTTTAAAATAAAATAAAAATTAAGAATAATATTAAAGGGGGTATAAACAGGGTGATCTTCAGCCTCTGTAATGTTGATTGCTGGCCTTCTCGTAGAAGGAAACGTCTTGATTATTAAAGATGTCGTCAAATCTAGCATCTGTGAATCCTCTGATGTTTATATAGCGGTGGCTTGGCTCGATTTCTTCGATTCTCAGTCCTTGCATCTCCGGACTTGGATGTGTTTCCAACCCATCAACGAATTTCTTTGCCATTCGGAACAAGTGGTCGGTTATGGGCAGCAGACCTGCCGCGTCGTAAAGCCTTGCACTCGAGACAAACTTATAGCTGTTTGGCACCCTCCAGAGTCCTGTACAGATCCTAAGTACCTTCCTTTCAAATAGGGAGATCTTCTTCATCGTTGTTGGTGAGACGGTGAACCATATGGGATAGCCATAGGTTATCACTGGCCTGATAAGCTGCTTGTAGATGAGCAGCCTGGTGTTGTTTGACAGTCCGTTTCGCCTTCGTAGAAGCGGGTGCACCAAATGAAGGGCGTAATTAGCCTTTTTTAACGTTTTATCGATGTGGGCATTAAACTTGAGCCTCTCGGTGAAGTTTATTCCCAGGTACTTCGTCTCTGATTGGGTTTTTATAACTGTGTTGTCTGGAAGGGTGATTTTTAAGGCTCTGCACCGGCTTGCGATTTTTCTTATCCTTGTTTCGGTTGCTGGTACTCGGAAGCAGATGAGTTCCGTTTTATTGGCGTTGATCTTTAGTCCCCACTTCAGGTAGTAGTCCCAAAGATTTCTGAGGTGTTCCTCCACTCTTCGGGCAAACTAATAAGCTTGTACAGTAGCCCGTTTATCCAGACACTATCGAAAGCTTTTTCGATGTCTAGCAAACAGGCCACTGTACTACTTTTGACGTTCAGTTCTTTAGTGACGTCACTGTGAAGCTTCAGCAGAGGGTGCAGCGTAGAGTGCTTTTCTCGGAAACCGTACTGAAAGGAAGGAATAAGATTTCTTTCCGTACAAAGCGTATTGATCTTTTTACGGATCAATGATTCCAATACTTTACTGATACAACACAGTAAAGCTATTGGACGGTAACCAGTTACGCTGGAGCGGTCGGTTTTCTTGGGTACTGGTACTACCTTGGCCACCTTCCAGTTGTCCGGAAAGTAGCCATTGTATAGGCAATTGTTGAAAATGATGGTTAACATCAAAATTGCCATACCCGGTAACTTTTTAAGCAAAAAGTTAGAAATCCCATCTGTGCCTGATGATTTTTTTGAGTTTCCACTCATAATCAAATCATTGACAACAGCTGTTCCGGTAAACATATCGACATCTACGGGTGCGTTGGCGCGATTTTCTTCACTGAACTGCACTATAGTATTTCCTGGAGAAGTGGTGTCTTCCACAAGACTTTCAACCTCTTCAAGAAATCTGGAAGATGCGTTGGTGGTCGGTCCGTAAAGCTCCTTTCAAAATGGCAGGCAAAGGCTTCCGCTTTCTCAGCAGCGCTGGATACTGTTCGATCTTCAATGGTGATAGTCTCTGGAATGGAAATACGCTTTCCAACCAGAGAGTTCAGCTTCCTAAAAGCATCAGGGCCTGGTTTGATGTCCTGGAGCCGTTTGGTCAGTTCATCTTCCTGAAACCTCCGCACAGCTTGACGACACATGTTAACTGTACAACGCAGTTGCGAAAGTACAGACAGGTATTCGTCGTTGACTGTGTTAAGTGTCCTATTGAAGATTCTCTGAAGGCGTTTCCTAAGCCGTTGCTTGTGAGCGTCGACTTGGATCACTATCTTGTTGGTATGATGCTCGGAGCGCGGATTGCATCATCAAGAAAGACAGCATCCGCGAATCAGATTCGAGTCAACACGGCTGCCCTTCGCAACGAAGAGACCAGAAACCAGATAGGACTCGCCCTAAATGCAGGAAGAGTAAGTCCTGGGGCTGAGATGTCGGGTATAGAAGAGAAATCGACACGCCTTAAAAATACTGCCATTAGTACTGCTGACTCCATCTTAGGCAGTAGTCGTAGAGATCGAAACGACTAAATCGATGACGAATTAAGCTAGCGACTTAACTTAAGAATGGTGTGTACCGAGAAATGCAAAAATCTCATAAAACGCGGGCACGCGAAGATGAATATAAAGAGCTCAGATGATATGAAAAAACAGTTCACGGGCGAAAGAAAGCAGCCTGGGAGAAGAATCTCGTCCGTGAACTAGAACAATACAGAAAGTGAGGACCGCACCAGGAGCGGAAGTTCTACCACGGTATGACGCAATATACACCGCGTTGCACATGCTGCAAAGACAAAGAGGGTAATCTGATAGCCGATCTCAAAGGCATCTTAGAGCGATGGGAAGAGCACTCTCATTAATTGGAGGCTCCACCAATGACCGAAGACCACACTATGCTGCCGCCACCAAGTATAGACAAATTTAGCAGAGTGATAAATTGGCTCAAAAATAATAAGGTCCCGGGATCTGATGGTATCCCAGCGGAGCTAATTAAAACAGGAGGCCCCGCAATAAACCAAGCAATTGATGAAATAGTAGTGCACGTATGGGAGGAAGAAGCGATGCCAGGAGACTGGCGAAGAGACATCCTGTGCCCCATACATAAGAAAGGAGATATCACAACCTGCAGCAATTATCGTGGTATAACGTTGTTGAGTACCGCGTGTAAGATTTTCTCCTCTATCCTTCAAGACAGTTTAGCCCCATACCCTAAAGTCATCATTGGTCCATACCAGTGCGGCTTCATCAAATCAACAACGGATCAGATTTACACCCTTAGGCAGGTGATGGAAATGAAGCATAGCCAGAGTAGAACCTTATAAAGCCATGAGAGAATTCCAAATCCCGAATAAACTGACAAGACTATGTAGGTTGACCCTGATCAATCTTATAAGCCAAGTAAAAATATCTGAATCATTATCAAGCCCATCCAACTGGTATATAAGACAATGGTCATACCAGTACTTATATATGGATCCGAGAGTTGGGTGCTTAGCATAAAGAATTCTGACCTCTTAGCCGCGTTCGAGAGAAAAGACTTACGGAGAATTGTTGGCCCCGTATGTGAGGATGGACGATTCCGAAGACTCTATAATGATGAGATCTACGAGCGGTTCCGCGATGTCGACATCGTGAAGATTTTAAGATATTTTTATTAAACATTTCAGTAATATACAATTTTGACTTAAAACTAAACTTATAACTATTATTAATAAGTGTCGGCTCAACAATAGGGGCCCGACGTATTTACATTGTCATTTTTTTGAATTGCTTATTACTAAACAATAATTTTGACTACTTAATCTACTACATGTTTATATTTACAATTTAATTTTAAACAATAAATTTTAAAATAAAATAAAAATGAAAAAAATATAAGAGGGGGTTTATAAACAGGGCGAACTTCAGCCTCTGTAATGTTGATTGCTGGCCTTCTCGTAGAAGGGGACGTCCTGATTATTAAAGATGTCGTCGAATCTAGCATCTGTGAATGCTCTGATGTGTATGTACCGGTGACTTGGCTCGATTTCTTCGCTTCTCAGTCCTTGCATCTCAGGACTTGGATGAGTTTCCAATCCGTCGACGAATTTCCTCGCCATTTGGAACAAGTGGTCGGTTATTGGCAGCAGACCTGCTGCTTCGTAAAGTCTTGCAGTCGACACAAACTTATAGCTGTTTGGCACCCTCCAGAGTCCTGTACAGATCCTTAGTACCTTCCTTTCAAATAGGGAGATCTTCTTCATCGTTGTTGGCTGGCCTGATGAGCTGCTTGTAGATGAGCCGCCTGGTGTTGTTGCACAGTCCGTTTCGTCTTTTTAGTAGCGGGTGCACCAAATGAAGAGCGTAGTTCGCTTTTTTCATTGTTTTATCGATGTGAGAGTTAAACTTGAGCCTCTCAGTAAAGTTGATTCCCAGGTACAAGACATCGTGAAGAGAATTAAGCTCGGTAGGCTCCGGTGGGCAGGACACATAGCTCACATGAGCGAAGATGATCTTGCTCGGAAAGTCCTTTGCGATAGGATTTATGGAACACGACAGCGAGGCCGGCCAAGCCTACGCTGGAAGGATGGCGTAGACCAGGACGCTCAGACTTTAGGGATGCCAAACTGGATGACATCGGCTCGAAATCGGGACCGGTGGAGAGATTTTTTGCGGGAGGCCAGGACCGGACACCGGTTGTAGAGCCAAATATGATGATGATGAACAATTAAATTTAGTTTTGAAACTACCGAACTTGTATTGGCAATGACTTCAGAAGAAAGAGAAACAAGAAGCCCAACAGAATTTCATCAAATATTAGCACATTTTTAAAAATTAAACAAAATAAAACAAACAATCCGTTTTGATTTGAAATAAATATATATTTTTCAGTTTTATTTCTTATTTCTTGTTTACTATAAATTTCAATCTCTATTAATTTAATTTTTTTTGTTTTTATTTAAATTTGTTTATAATTTTTCTTATCGTCCTTATTAAATTAAAGAGGGTCTTGCCAATTTTCAATAACCACCTACATCTACATATAAACAAATGTTTACCCATTCAATATCTTTAGTGCATTTTCTCATTTTTAATTCTTTAACTCCTCGCTCAAAAAAGGGTTTTTACATTATTTAGTATACTTTTTAAACGTTAATATTTTTTATTGTTGGTAAAATAATTTCTGTATCTTTTAGGTCGTCTAAAGTCTTTTTTTATAATTTCAAGTATTTTCTATGGCAAAAGGTATTTTGTTTACAGAATTTTTATTCACTGTGATTAAAGCTGCGAGAAGAAAGACTTTGAAGGCTTTTAATTAATAATTGGTAGGTGTGTTATTTTACTTTTAAAGATAGTTTAGTTTACTGAGGAGTTAAGATATATTTTCAAATTGAGTTTCCTCTTTTTAGTTTATTTGCGTTGTCTTTTTTCTTTTTAGACGTAAATTTTGATATTGTGTTTTATGTGTGTTTTTTAAATGTTTTTTTTCTATATAAGTTTTTTTGTTTATAAATAGATAACTACAGTTTGGGTGATTGTGAGTTTTTGTCTTTTATTTGCCAGTGCGCTCCTTAATTGTTTATTTTTGTATTTTTGACAGGTCGTTAAATTTTTGCGAAAGACCCGAAATGCCAAGATGACAAATAAATATGTTGAAGGTTAAAAGGTAAAAAGGAATAAATAAAAGTAAACATTTCACTGTTGGTAAAATGGTATAAAGAGACAATAAATAAGCAGCGATATAGCGTTTTTGTTGTAATAAAGTAAATAACTTAAAGTATAAATCACAGAAAACAAATTTTATATATAGATTATACAATAATTTATCATATAAGTACATTTATTACATATATTGCTAACAAATATACTTTATAATTTTTTTTTTAAATTTATCAAAGTAAAGTAAAGTAAAAACATTTACAGCATTTTCGATTTTGTAAGTTTTAGTTTCTCTTATGCAAGTCTGTTAATTTTAAAATTTTACAATATTTGTTTGCGGCTTAAACCTAGTGAGTTCTTTTCATTTGTAATTTAGCTGCAAAGCGTCTTTTTGTTGCCTTTTTTCTAAGGTAATTCTAATTGAATTTTCTGTCAATTATTGTTATCATTATAATTTATTATAAATATTTTTACAGTCAACAATATTAAATTATATTTCTTTTGAATTTTAAAGTTAAAGTAGTTAAGTTTTAACTGCTCCTTTTGTAATAATTGTATTACTTTTTTCTCTCCTCAGCATGCTGAACAATACGCGCATTGCAATTAAGTATTATTCGATAATCAAACATCGAGGCAAGTGCTCTTTCAGATATTCGAAAAGCTCCTGACTGGCGCCTGGACAATTTGTCAGCTCCAATTCTTGTAGATGACGCAGTTGTATAAGGCTCGAGAGGCCGGATGATGTTAGCAGCGGGCAACCAGCCAAAGAGAGTACTTGCAGGTTACGCATTGAGCACAAATGTTGCAGTCCAAAATCTCTCACTTGTGAACACCAGCGCAGAAATAGGGCGGTAAGGGAGAGCATTGTTGAGATGTAGCCAACACCGATGTCAGTTATGTGAACGCACCTGTTGATGTATTTATGCGGGAAGAGATGAAAAAATTTGAGTGATTCTATTAGTTATTGGAATTTTTCTTGCATGCACCTTAGTATCATATCGAGTATGGGATAATGCAACGGTGCCAGAACATTAGAAAAGAAGACTCAGATGAGAATAAATATCACAGTTTGCTAAAATATCAAGGTTGGTTGTACAGCGTATACGATTTTCTCATCTATCCTACAGGACACGATAGACCATAAAGCTAAAGTTATTATTGCTCCAGTGTGACTCCATTACAGCCTCTATAAATGCATCCAGATACTAACTTAAGCAGCCGAAATCGATATCATCGGCTGTACAAGAAGTTTTCTTTTAAAAGTGCGAGTATGGGATAATGAAACAGTGCCAGAACATTAGAAAAGAAGGCTCAGATGAGAATAAATATCACAAATTGCAAAAAATAAAAAGCTTGGTTGTACAGCGTATACGATTTTCTCATCTATCCTTCATCGCACTTCACAAACCAATCATTTTTTAATTTTAAGAATTATAATACATATTACACTAATCATCCTTACAACAATGCACGTGGCTGTAGTGCGATAATAGTCAGACGATGTATAGATCATTACGAAGAAGAAAAATTTTGCACTGCTGAATTTCAGCCAACAACAATAAACGTCAGAACTGAGAAACACATATTATCACTCACAGCTGTCTATAGTCCACCAAAACATAAAATTAGCTCTGTTCAATATGAGCAATTAATAATGGGTGTTTTTTTAGGAGGTTTGTTTTTCCGATAGATGTCGTTTTATTTTATGACAGTTGTTTTGACAGCTCAAAGTGGCATTTCTACTCAGTATTGTTTGGCAAATCATTATGAATAGGTTAACTCCAGAACAACGTTTTCAAATCGTGGAAATTTATTTTCAAAATCAGTGTTCAATTAAAAATGTTTATAGAGCACTTCGTGAATTTTATGGTGCACATAATCGTCCGTCAGAGACCACCATAAAGAACGTAATTACCAAATTTCGGTCTACATTCACTCTTTTGGATGCCAAGCCACCGACAAGAATGAGAAGAGTTCGTACAGAAGAAAATATTGCTGTCGTTGAGGCCAGTGTCGAAGAAAACGACAATTTATCGATCCGTCGTCGTGCTCAGCAAATTGGACTTTGTCCATCGACTTTATGGAAAATTTTACGTAAAGATTTGGGTTTGGTGCCATACAAAATTCAATTGGTGCAAGAATTAAAGCCACACGACCATCGTTTGCGCCGTGAATTCAGTGATTGGTCGTTAAATCAATTGAACGAAGATCCATTTTTTTACCGTAAAATTCTCTTCAGTGATGAGGCGCATTTTTTGTTAAATGGATACGTCAACAAACAAAATTGTCGCATTTGGAGCAAAGATAATCCACACGCCGTTCAAGAATTACCAATGCATCCTGATAAATGTACTGTTTGGTGCGGTCTATGGGCTGGTGGGATCATCGGTCCATATTTCTTTAAAAATGAGGAAGGACGACGCGTTACCGTGAATGGAAATCGATACAGAACCATGTTAAATGAGTTTTTGTTGTCAAATCTTGAAGATATGGATATGGATGAAATGTGGTTTCAACAAGATGGTGCCACTTGCCATACAGCACGTGAAACAATCGACTTATTGAAAGAAACTTTCAACGACAACATTATTTCGAGAAATGGTCCGGTGAATTGGCCTCCGCGTTCGTGCGATTTGACGCCACTCGATTACTTTTTGTGGGGATACGTGAAGTCATTGGTTTATGTGGATAAACCTCAATCGATTGACGCTTTGGAAACCAATATTCAACGTGTCATTGCTGACATACGCCCTCAAATGCTTGAAAAAGTGCTGGAAAATTGGACCTCCACAATGACATTTGTGAAAAATAGTCGTGGTAGCCATATGCCAGAAATTGTGTTTAAATGTTAAATGCCAAAAAATTATCTACCAAATAAAAAAAAATTTTGGTCATTTCATAATTTTATATGTGTTTTATTCAAAAAAAAAATCGGCAACCTCTTAAAAAAACACCCTTTATAAAAACAAAAAATAAATTTATAATGGGTGGTGATTTCAATGCGAGTCATACGCATTGGGGATCGCGATTAATAACAAAAGAAGGTAGACAACTACTTAAAGCAGCTCAACAAACAGGATCCGAATTTATATCAACTGGTAAACCAACTTATTGGCCTACGGATAGAGCTAAATCACCTGACCTTATCAACTTCTTTATAACAAAACAAATATCGAGGGGTATACTACAAATAGAAGAAGGATCATTTCTGAATTCAGATCACTCTCCAATCTACATGGTTTATAGCGATTGTATAAATATGAAAAGTGAAAATAATATCTCTCTCACAAATAAGAAAACATATTGGAATTATTTTAAAGCACGGCTTGAAGAAGAAATGTATCTACACACTCATATATCAAGCAAAGATCAGCTTGAAGAATCAGTACTTTTCTTCACTCAACAGATACAGAGTGCAGCTTGTTAAAGTACTCCTGTTATGAAAAAAGCAAAGATTGGACTGAGATATCCAAACGAAATCTTAAATCTAATTTCTGAAAAACGGAAAATCTGAAAGAAATGGCAACAAACAAGATATCCTTTGTACATATCGCAACTAAACTAACTCAAAGAATTAGTTCGCATGCAAATAAAAGAACATACGAATCAAACAATTACAAAATATTTAAATGCACTCACCGCAGACAACACAACACAGAAATCAACTAAATATCTCAAACGCCCTATACAATAGAATCCACCACTTAGAAGAAATAATAGTTCATGGGCTAAGAGTAGCTTGGAGAAAGCAGTGCTTTTTTCCCGAACACACGGCAAACATATTTCAACCCAATGAAACATCAACGCATGCAATTTTGGCCGAAAGCAGTGCACAAAAGAGTGAGGAGATCCGTCTAGTCACGCTTATTGAAATCGAAACAGTTATTCAAAAAGAGTTACAACTAAAAAAATCCACTAGCTATGACCTCATTACAGCTGAACTGATGCAGCAATTACCTCAGGGAGCCAAGTGTAAGCTTAGAGCGATAATGAATGCTTGTTTGAGATTTAAACATTTTCCTTGCTATTAGAAAGTTGCCGACGTAATAATGATTCCGAAGCCAGGAAAGGAAATGATTCTAATGAACCGTCATCTTACAGACCCATCTCACTGTTGCCCATCATGTCGAAGATATTTGAAAAGATTCTAATCAAAATCTAATCAGTTCGGGTTCAGGGAAAAACGCTCAACCATAGAGCAGGTTCATAGAATAACCGACATCATTGAGAAAGCTCTAGAAGATAAAATGGTATGTTCAACTGTATTTTTAGACGTGGCTCAAGCGTTTGATAAGGTTTGGCATAAAGGATTGCTATATAAACTTAAGCTACTCTTCCTCAAAGAATATACGGCAATACTGGAGTCTTATCTCTCAGGAAGATACTTTCGTATCAAGCAAGAAGATGCTTATTCCCACCTTAAAGAAATTAAAGCTGTAGTACCACAAGGAAGTATAATAGGGCCAATCCTATATTTGCTTTTTACAAATGACATACCAGTCCCTCCAAACAGTACAGTAGCTACATTTTTTTTCTTTTTTGGCGATGACAGTTGATGACAGTTGATGACTTGTAGTTGAAAAAAGTGAAGTAGTATCAGAACTACAAGTTCTGTAGACGATCTAGTAAATTAGACTGAGAAATGGCGAATACATTTCAACAGTACTAGATCTGTTCACGTCGATTTCACCAACAAAAATATTCAATAGATCCCGATTAGTATCTCAGGAAGAGAAGTTCCCTACTCGAACACAGCAAAGTATCTCGGAATGAACTAAGATGCAAAACTAAGATGAAAGGAGCATATAAAAAAGTAAAGTGAAGAGCTTAAAATCAAACTCAGAAAGCTTTATTGGCTTATTGGTAACAGATCGTTTCTGTCTACTCATAATATAATATAATAATTATAATTATAATTAATATAATAATTATAATTATAATTAATATAATAATTATTACTATATAAACAATTACTACGGAATACGGACGTACGAAATTCTGCTATGGGGATATACGGTCAAAAATAACATCGAAATAATCAAACGATTTCGAAATAAAGTCTTAAGGGGCATAGTCAACGCACCATGGTACGTTAGGAATTCAGATATACATCGCGACCTTAAAGTCAAGACAGTTGAAGAAACAATTAAAGAGCATGCAAAAGTTCATAATCGAAGTCTGAGGCAACACATAAATCAGGAAGCAGTAAAACTCACCGATACAACCAGACTTACTCGAATACTGAAGTGCATCAAACCATATGATCGAATTGCTGGCAGCTAAAACTAATATATGTATATATCTGTGTGTAATTTTGTATAGAATGAACTATTTCTGTATCAAATCTATGTATAAACTAACAAAATTGAACTGCTCGTTAGCGTAAAATAGTTGCAGTGTTATGAAATGTAGACAAAGTTAGAAAGTTTCAATAAAAAAAAAAAATCTATCCTATAGGACACGATAGACAAGCAAGCTCAATTATTATTGCTCCAGTGTTACTCCATTACAGAAAAATCCACAACTAATTAGATTACCTTTGGCAAGCTGCCTGTAGCTGTAGCTGAGTAGTAAAAGTATTCATAAAGCCAACAAGAGGAACAAGCCTCTATAAATGCACCCAGATACTAACTTAAGCAGCCGAAATAGATATCATCGGTTGTACAAGAAGTTTTCTTTGAAAAGTGCGAGTATGGGTTAATGAAACGGTGGCAGAACATTAGAAAAGAAGGCTCAGATGAGAAAAAATATCACAAATTTTAAAAAATATCAAATTGTTTTGTTCCCGTAATTCCAGACCTTAATGACCATATTTGAGAAAGGCTTGAGAAATGCCTTAGTTCCACAAATTCTAGTTCCTAATGACTAATTCCTAGTGGATATTAAAAGTGTGACATAACAGAGGACAAAAAAACTGTTAAAAAGTGACTTAAAATCTGTCAAAATAGTGACATAACAGAGGACATTTAACATTCGACTTTTTGAATATTTACCCCTTAAACCTTGTAGTGAGACGTTGTCACGTCAAAATAACTTTGAATGCGTTTGAGATGAAAAACTTTCAGGCTATACCCCAATGTTAACATGGTGCAAAAAGTCAAGGTTGGTTTAAAATGATAATTTAATTTAACAAAAGCAAAAATAACTTTAACAAACGACTGATGGCTAAAAATTCACTATGCCAATGAAACGCATATACTTTACGGACTATACTCCTTCTATTCAGTGCTTTAGTTCATATTTTTCAAACAGAGTCTGAAAGACAACATTTTCTTCATAACGGAATTGTAGTTTGCTACAATGTTCCACCAGTTTCTAACAAAACTAACCCCAGTATGCAATGATATTTTGCAATATTCCAAGTAATAAAACATTAACAGTTGAGACAACATTGTCCTTAAGAAGCATTGCATTGTACCTCTTAAAAATTGTGTTATTCCGTTTGAAACGTTTTTATCCCTTATATAAATGAGTGTCAACTCTATCGTCTGTCAGTAGTATACTAAAAGAGCAATGAAAGATATCCAACAATTCCTTTAGTGAGTCAAAGTAGTCCAATGAGTGTACATCCTCTCATATTGTCAAACAGGAAAAAAACAGGATGAAGCGATTTTTAAATTTAATTTATTACGGTCTAAAGACAAAACCAAGATATAATATAATCATGATATAATATTCAAAAAAAATTCATACAGTTTGTGTTTTATTTAGCTGAAAGACAGGAGCCTGCGGTACACTTCCATTTAGGCGCATCTCCGCCTTAATAATATTATCCTGACAGATTTAATTGAAGTCACGCTGCAAACTACATAGAAAATGTGGAGCGAAGTTATTTTGATGCCCGATGGAGGCAAAATGAGGTTTCTTTGATGAAATTTCTAGGTTGATAGTGGTAGATTGTTGAATGTGTTCGCGATTATATGTATGT
Organism: Nephrocerus scutellatus; assembly: GCA_947095585.1. Classification (NCBI taxonomy): domain Eukaryota; kingdom Metazoa; phylum Arthropoda; class Insecta; order Diptera; family Pipunculidae; genus Nephrocerus; species Nephrocerus scutellatus. The sequence goes on from OX352765.1 coordinate 71,174,863, forward strand.
TGTTATGTACAGAAACAGAACCATGGAACATAAAATTTAAAATAAACTTTTAATCAACTAAGTTTCAGTATTTGAAAGACCAATTCATGGCATTATTACTTGAAATACTTTAATACAAATACATACATAGAATGGAATTGCGAAGGGAAAGTACTTATTTTAGGCGTTCTTGGATTCAAAATCCGCATGTGATTGTACTCCAAGAAAATATATGTTAGAGGCCTTGAAGCTACCAGTCGGTAAAGGAAGGAGAGAGAAGAGAATGGCATTCAGGCTAGACATAGGAATATAACAAGGGGACGTATTGTAACTACATTATTAAGTGCAGGTAAAAACGGCATAGTTTTTCAAACGACGAACAGACAGAAAACAATTTAGATTTGGTCCCTTAAACCTGTATACCTATACGCAAAAGACAAAATCATTCTGGGTTTTCAAAGAAAACAGATCTGATCAGGAACTAAGAATAACTGGTGAAGGTTGATTGAGGTTTGATTGAGTAGATGCATATCAGAACCATGGTTCTCTGTTGTGGAAAAAAATATGCTGCAACGAATAAAGCAATGTATGTGGGTTTTGTAAGTAAAACAGTGTAATAAGGTTAGCGTAGCGTAGACTCTGTCCGAACGAGTCCTTACTATTACTGTATAATAATGTTTTTAAGAAACTTTCAAGTAACCTGAAATAAAATACATACATATACATATATACGAAAAGTCGAAAAATTGAGAAAGCACAGAATAACAAAATAAATAAAAACAGCCCATAAAAATTTAAATTTTTCTTGTAAATTCTCTAATCGGAGATACACATACACATGTGCATAAAATTTGAACAAAATCGGGAACATTTTAAAAAAAATTGGTATAGGAGTCCTCCGAACCCGGGGACCGATCACTTCCAAATTTTTACAAAAAGTTTTGTCAATCGGAGATACACATGTGTATAAAATTTCAAGAAAATCGGGTTAAATTTTTTAAAAAATGTGTATAAGGCCTCCTCACGGCCCTGGGGTCCGGGGTCTCCAAAATGTTTACAAAAAGTGGACCGTAATGACCATATTTCTTAATTTCCATAGCAAGAAGTCTTATAGTCGCATCTTAGTCCTACATTCCGAATTTCATGCAAATCGCTTGAGAAATTGCTTTGTTCCAGAAATTCCAGACAATAATGATCATATTCCAGAATTTCCATAGGAAGAAATCTTATAGTCACATCTTAGTCCTACATTCCGAATTTCATGCGAATCGCTTGAGAAATTGCTTTGTTCCAGAAATTCCAGACAATAATGATCATATTCCAGAATTTCCATAGAAAGAAATCTTATAGTCACATCTTAGTCCTACATTCCGAATTTCATGCGAATCGCTTGAGAAATTGCTTTGTTCCAGAAATTCCAGACAATAATGATCATATTCCAGAATTTCCATAGAAAGAAATCTTATAGTCACATCTTAGTCCTACATTCCGAATTTCATGCGAATCGCTTGAGAAATTGCTTTGTTCCAGAAATTCCAGACAATAATGATCATATTCCAGAATTTCCATAGAAAGAAATCTTATAGTCACATCTTAGTCCTACATTCCGAATTTCATGCGAATCGCTTGAGAAATTGCTTTGTTCCAGAAATTCCAGACAATAATGATCATATTCCAGAATTTCCATAGAAAGAAATCTTATAGTCACATCTTAGTCCTACATTCCGAATTTCATGCGAATCGCTTGAGAAATTGCTTTGTTCCAGAAATTCCAGACAATAATGATCATATTCCAGAATTTCCATAGAAAGAAATCTTATAGTCACATCTTAGTCCTACATTCCGAATTTCATGCGAATCGCTTGAGAAATTGCTTTGTTCCAGAAATTCCAGACAATAATGATCATATTCCAGAATTTCCATAGAAAGAAATCTTATAGTCACATCTTAGTCCCACATTCCGAATTGCATGCGAATCGCTTGAGAAATTGCTTTGTTCCAGAAATTCCAGACAATAATGATCATATTTCAGAATTTCCATAGGAAGAAATCTTATAGTCACATCTTAGTCCTACATTCCGAATTTCATGCAAATCTCTTGGGAAATTGCTTAGTTCCCAAAGTACTGACATTTAAATTTTGTGATATTTAATAGTGATCACAACAGTCGGACACTTAACAGTGTCTCACAACAGTGGGACATTCTGTTGATCACAACAGTGGGACATTTAACATTTTACTTTTTGAACATGCACCCCCTTATACCTTGTAGTGAGACGTTGTCACGTCAAAACTCGGTCACCGTGTGACACTTTCAACAATATTTCTGTTGGTAGCCACATTCGGCCTGGATCAATGTTATCCATATTTTTAAGGAAATATTAATTGAAAAAGTCACTATAATGTTGAGAGCGGACAGATACGTCTGTTATTTTGTACAAGTATAACTTTTGAAATCCTTTCAACCTATAACATACCTGTCTAATGTAAGCTCCTCCAGTTGATTTAAATCACAGGCAATATATTCAAGGGAAGCATCTGTTATCCGCGGACACCATGATAAATCCAAAGCTCTCAGTTTCTGCAAATTTTCTGCAATCAATTCGACGCCGTCATCCGTCAATTTGCTGCATCCAGATAAGCTAAGCACTGTTAAATGGGGTAGTGAATGCACTGCAAGTAGAAGAACAAAAACCAATCATGAGAGTGTACAAGTGGAAAAAAACATGGACTATTTCCCCACATTGTGATACACGTAGTAGGTAGGTATACTTTTCCAGGGACTTCGAGTATCTAAATAAATCTGCATACACTCGTACATTCGCCCTGAATAAATATGGGACATATAAACTGGGACATGTCGCCCGTCGCATGTCTGCTTAAAAACCCTCTAAGAATACATATTCCTACCCGTATCTTCTTTGAAATGTACAAAATTTAATTGTTGACAAGAAAGAGCAGGTAATTGTCGCCCACAACCCGGCGTTGCTTCTGGTCTCCATAACCAGAACAGGACTACGAATGAAATATTTCTGCGTACATCCTCTGTCCGCTTTGCATTATTTTTATATTTTTATTCTTCCATTTAAAAAAAACATGCGTCAGACCGTCTGTGGTAAAGAATACGGCGGCGTCATTTCGTGTGCAAAAATATAACACGCACAACACGAATCGTTGATAGAAAGATTACAATTAACGCGATGGAACTCAATAGAATGAACATGAACGATGAACAACACCACCAAAACAAAAACGGTTGGTCAATGGCAGACAGACTGTCTCACGCTGTCTGTGTCCAGTGTGACGCCCTTCTTTGCCAGTACGTCTGTTTTTTATTGCCGCCAATGTCACTATCCCCCGGCACTCAAACTAGGGTCAAGTCTATGCATTGGCTTATCGAAGCCAGTTCGGCCTGGCACTGCCTGGACAAGCTTATAACTGTTGCTTGTAGCAATAATGGCTTTAATAGCGGATTGGCTGTCTACAAATATGCCGACCTTGCCCGCTATTGCGGTATTGTGAGGTATAGCCCAGCACGCGTCTCTTATCGCTATGATATCCACCTGGAAGAGTCAGGTAGCTTTTAGGACCTTGAAAGGTTATGGTTTTCAGGGTAAACTCCAGCACTGACTCCATTTCTCATCTTGGATCTATCGGTGAACAAAGTTACATCAAAAAGTCCCACGGCTCTCACGTCCTTCCAACTTTATTGAGTTGTTATGAGCTTGATTATAGATTTTTAAATAAAATTCACTTCAACCCATCCAATTGGATGAAATTAAACCATACTCAAGTCAAGAAGAGCCTCTAGACTCTTTTTTCATGACCAAGCTTTGTTCCGAGTTCCGACACATCCGATAAATCCGATAATGTTTTTCTCTAATCAGATCTGCCAGATCAGAAAAATTATCTGCTGTTTTTTTAGTAACAGAAAATTTTTATTTTTCACATGAATGATTTTGCTTTCTTTTACATAGTAAAAGGTAGTATAGTAATCATGAAATTATTTTTTTCAATTATTGCTTAAAAGGACTTTTATCTGTCTGCTTTGCCTGCAAAATGCTATGTTATGTGGGACAACATATAAAATGCAGGGAAAGTCTTATTTTTTTTTAAACAAACACAACATTAAAGTGAGTTCCATTTCGATTTGCATGGATTTGGATTAAACCCAAAAAAAGACATGGCTACCAAAACAGGCTTGTCTACAGTTTTTTTTGATAGGTAATTTACATGGCTTTTTGGGAAAACTTGATTTTTATATCAACACAGCTTCTTATGAAACATAAAAAATTTGTTAAATTTACTTTGATTAAAAAAAACCTAAGTATTGAAATTACTCAGAAAACCCAAAAACGTATAGTACTCAAAAAACATGTCGACGTTTCAGGCAATTTGGACACCAAAAAAGGCAAAACAAAAATTTACATATGTATGTATGTATGTATATATGTATGTTCGCGACATACGAGTAGCTCAAGAATGGAAAATCCGATTTTTTTTCACCAAAATAATAATTTTTAGAACAAGCCGAAGAACTGATTAGATTGTGACCGCCGTGGCAGGTTGAGGAACCTGCCAAGCAAACTATTATCGTTTTAGCTCTAACTCATAAGAACCTTCTCATATAATAAGAATTATCTGTTGTGTGCTTGTTACGAGGGATGCCGTAAAAGTTTATAGAAAAAGTAATAAAAATTAAAAACGTTTTCAACCCGGCCATCTTAGCCTAGACCCTTTCACAGTTAGTGGCAATTGTAGACTTGACTCTATAAAACTCAAACATTGATACTACGTACAACAAGTAATAAATTTGTTGAAACCGTGTACTTGTCATAATATCCGGTATTTAACAGGTCTTGGTTCCTTTAAAGTGAAAACCATTAACACCATGGGGGGTTCATTAACATTGTTGTCTCTTCAAATTCAATTCCTGCTCTTCGGAGGGTTATACATTATCAATTGCAGCCATAACGGAAACTTGAACGGGTATAGATTCTATCTGAGACGTTATATTTACATATTGTCCACTAAATACATTCAAGCATAAGGGCAATACAATTTGCAATACTTGCTAATTGTGAAAAAATTGCTTCATCTTCATTTGAACTTTTCTGAGCAGTGGTACTATTATTTTCTTAAACGTCTATGTAATTTAACCTAAACTGATGGTTCCATAAACATTTGGCACGTTTACAAAATCTAACAAACTTATCGATTGTATCAATTACGCAAACTTATCCATTTTTTGCAGATGCATTGCATCCCTTAGAACTACATAAGTGAGAATCAGTGAAATAATATGTAATTTTGTAAAACATGACATTCTGAATGCGGGTATTATTAAATACCACTCTATGACAATCAAAAATTGCAACCAAGTCTTTATTCATGATCACACCTACTTTTTCGCTGTTTACTGAATCTTTTAAACTTCCAAAGAAATTGTTTTCCTCATCGTATTGGATTTGAAAAAAAAAACAAGCACACGCACGTTGAAAAAAAAATGTTTTATTAGCTTCGTCCTTTGGGCTCGCAATTAAAAAAGTTTAGTATTAGCTAGTTTCACTGTATTGAACGAACGAACGATCTTACGCTCTTCACTATACTTACCTTGCTGGTAATCATAAATATATTGCTCTCAGAACTACTCAATTGGATAACGCGAATTTTATCAAAATCGACCCGCGAGAAACATATGAAATATATAAATTCTTGTACCCTGGTCCACAATCAGACTGATATTTCAAATATTTGAGACAGAAAAAATTGTGATCCTTCTACATTCCAAGTCAACCATCGGAATATTTTATTGGTATCATTACACTGCATTGTCACCGAGAATACACGTTTGTGCAAAATTTCACTTCTATTGGACGATGAAAAGTTTATAAAAATCGAGTTGCAAGACAAACAGGTAAACTCAAAGAACTGCTTGTATCTTTCGAGTCCATAATTAGACCAGCTCAATGGAACCAAAGTATGGTAATTTAATTACTACAGCACATGTGGTGCAAAATTTAAACTCGATTGGATAACGAGAAGTATGTCAATATAGGCTTGCAAAAGTTAAGACGGAAAAACTTGTAGAACTTCTACATTCCAAGTCCATCATGGGAATATTTTATTTGTACCATAACATTGCATTGTCACCGAGACTACATGTTTGTGCAAAACTTCCACTCAATTCGTCAACGAAAAGTTGATGAAAATCGATTTTCAAGATTTGTGGTAAACGGACAAAGCTAGTTATATAAAAGCTTTTAAAAAATCAAATTGAAAATTCAATCGTGTTACGGTAACAAATATTACGAATAATATAATACTGAAGCTTAGCTTGTTTTTGGGAATTAAGGGTCAATCATGTCTTTATAAACAATATTTTTGGGAAACACTCTATCATCATTTGATAAAAGACCCTGATCTGAAGTGTCTGTAAACTGTTTTGTTTCCGAATTCCATCGCAAAAAATCGTATCAAAACTGTGGTATGCTTTTTCGTATCCTGGCATACGATTCATGATTTCAGAATTGATAAAATGGCAGTCATCATTAGGGGCTAAAATAACAGAATTCAAAATATCAGAAGATAGTATATTTTCTAACATATTGCCAAACATATTTAAAGAATCAGTCAGATAACAAATGCGTTGAAATTCCAATGACAACACCGTTACCAATTAATTAAATGTTAATATCAGTTACCGCGGTTTTAAGAGGAAGGCGCGAGTTCATGTGTGCCCACAAAAACAGCGAGCCCAAAAGGCAAAGCTATAATCAGGCAATCCTTTGCCTGATTATAGCTTTGCTGGTTTGGTTTGCTTGTTTGTCCACTCGTATATCTCGAATTTTACCAGTCAGAAATTGATAAGACCTGTTTTAAAACAATTGTTAAGCAATCGACATCCGATGGCGTGATTTTGAGATGGATAGTTTCGTAGGGATAGTTTTAGTAGGAAACGTATAAAAAGGGTTTTTTTTTTCATAAAACTAAAATCCTGTTAAGCTAATTCAGCCTAGACTGAATTACAACTATCCAAATGGGGAACTGAGAAGCTCCGATTTAGTATCTTATTTTTTCATATTATTTTTTTTATTTTTAAATAAATTTTTTAATTTTTTAGATCAATATACTCATCTACACTAATTCAGATAAAATTGCTTCATTAACAACTACATCGAGTCAAATCCAGTAATTTATACGAAATAGAAACAAACGTTCTAAAAATAAAACTTGAAATCGACTTTATGTCTAACTTCTCGTTGCCTAGATTCATTCTGTATGCCATTTGTAACCACAAATTTGCTATAAACCACATTTGCTATTACTTGCAACTATTGATTTCCAAACGCAAAATTTCCAAACAGAGATACATGTTTAAAGTTGGTTTGTACGCACGAACCTATCTAGAAATATGAAATTTTATACATTGTGCTGTATACATAAAATGATTTATTTATGTATACATCAATACATATAAGTTTTTGCGGTTTCACTTGAAACTCACCATACCATAGCACACGCACGCACGTTCATGCGTATATGTATTTAAATATATTGGAATAAATATACCAGTAACTACATACTCGTATTGCCTCGGATGTGGCAATGAGGGTAAACAATATATGCGATTAGGTGCCTACGAGTATGTCCTAACAGAAACCATCATCAATGCAAACAAACAAACAATTATTATAGACATGTTTCATAATTACCCGGTGAGTAATTGGAGGATGCGACCGGTTGACACCAAAGTGGCCTACTTGAAGGTTTGCTCTGCATTTGATGTTTCAAGCATTTACAAGCACAAAACAGAACTCATTCAGATCAGAGGATGAATGAGTATAGCAACGACTGTATTACATGTTAAAATGTAGCAAAAAATATGTAGAATATTCTTTTGCAATACATGACTGTTTACTGTTACTAGGTATACCTCACTTGCGAGTACTCCTGTCAGATTTCTATCTAGGTCTAAGCTATTAAGTTTCTGAGGTTTTCCTCATATGGTTTCTATTCTGACGGAATTGGGTATTCGCCATTCTATCCAAATATGCACAATAGTTTATATTATTATTGATTTCGATCAGTTTCCGAAGGAGAAGAGATGATGGAGAACGGATATCTAAAAAGTAAATGTCATTGATCAATCGATTCATGTCAATCTTTACCATTCCCATGCACATCACATGTAAATCTATGCCATTTGATACACATTGAATGAGGAGAAATACTTGTAAACATACTCGTACATTTAAGAATACGCCATGCATCTCAAAGACAAATGAGTCATTAAAGTCAATATATGAATGGACAATGATGCTTTAAAGAGTTATCCATTTTTTTCAATGATATATTGCTTACAAAATAAGAAAAATAAAACAGACTTAACGAAAGAAAGAAGAATGAAATGCATAATAATGAAAGTAAGAAGGATATGCGGTCGATGTTGGGGCTGACTGGCGTGAATGAAATCAAACGAAACGAGGTCATATTGTTTCTTTGTCTCTTTTGTTGTTTACATTCAAATCATTGTTTTCATTTAGACGTTTTTAATTATTTTTTTATCTTTTGCGAGTTTTGTTTGATTTTCTACAAGATGGCAAACAAGATGGATAATAACAAAAGAGCGAGCAGAATAAACATGTGATGTGCATAGAGAATAAATCTTCTAATTTTCTTTATCTTGCTCGACAAGCAAGATCCGCTTCTCAAATCCAGCATAAAACTATCCACTAGTTCTGATTTCAACCTGACTTCATCCAGTTTGACATTTCTAAGTTCTGGCCTTCAGGCGATGTCTTCTGCTCTTCATCCTTCTTACAAAGAAGGTTTGGTCTACCCGTACTTCAAAAATTTGAATTCTTGCTTACTCTGACGCACTGTAGGATTTTCTCTCCACAGAAGAGGGTGACTTAAATTTTTTCTCACAAAAGGGGTATCTAACAAAAAATATGTTTAGTTGATGGCAATTAATTTTTATAAAGAAAGAGCTTGAATACAAGCTTGGTTGATGGTGGTGGATCGACGAGGGAGGGGGAAGTTTCGATGTTGGCAAGAGGATCGTAGTGAGGTGGGCGTGAGGCAATAGGCCGTGTCGACTGTTTGGTTCCACATCGTGGGGTTATTTTATTTATACGTGAAGACATCAGTTTTAGTATCTAAATTTAATATTCCAAACAGTAATCCCATGTTCCCATGAATTGAAGTTGTAGTTTCAAACCATTCTATGTTTATTTGTTCCCTTTATCGTAATCCTAATTTGTCACCTGATGACACTAATATTGAGTTTAATTACTTATCTGAAACTATAGACAAGATTTACCTATCCTCACCAACATCAGAATTGGTAGTCTTGGGTGATTTTAATGTCCACCATGATTCATGGTTGACCTATTCAAATGGTAGAGATCGATCTGGTGAAACAGCTGAACTATTTTCAAATGTTAATCTTCTCACCCAACTCGTTGATAAGTAATCTATGTATCCCGATACTACTGGTCAATCACCTCACCTTTTCGATTTATTTTTAACAACTATGCCAGACAAATATTCAATTGATGTATCTGCTCCATTAGGTCTTTCTGAACATGCTTTGGTAGTAGCCAAATTTTCAATAACACCAACCCTTTTAGAGCCTACAAGTAAAAGGCTACTCTGGCACTATAAAAATGCTAACGGGAGCTCCTGAACCAATTTTATAGCTCATTTGATTGGTCAACCTGTTTTTCCAGCAATAATGCTGATGAAGCATCACAACTTATCACATCAACCATTTTGCTAGGAATGAAAAATTGTATTCCTTCTTCATTTAAAATGAAAAATACTCATAAAAATTAATGGTTTAACGAACATTGCAGGTCAGCAGTCGCGTGTAATAAAGCAGCCCATTTGGACTACGTTAATTGCACTTCTGAAGAAAACCTTGTAAAGTTTCGAATAGCTAGAAACAGATCAATCGCTATATTGAAAAGGTCCAAAATAATATATGACCTTAAGATTCGAGATAGCATGCGAAAAATTTTGGATTCTGATTCAAATAGTCGAAGCTTTTGGTCGTTTGCTGCATTGGTTAAAAGAAACTTTGCAGACAATACTTCGTCTATTCCATCTTTATTTCATAATGGAATTCATTATAGAACTGATATTGAGAAAGCTAATCTCTTAGCTTCTCATTTCGCTGGTGCGTCTTCCCTTCCTTTAACTAACCAAAGCCCTCCAATTCTCCCGAATCTAGGCCCAGGTATGTCTAAAATCTATTTCCGGAAACGGGTTGTTTCAAAGATTTTTAAAGAACTTGACCCCAATAAAGCGACTAGCCCCAACGGTATTCCGCTATTAGTATTGAAAAGATGTCATCATACTTTGGCAAAACCGCTTAGCAAATTGTTTCATCTCTCAATGAAGACAGGTGTTTTCACATCAATTTGCAAAATAGCAAATATTCAACCCGTTCGGAAAAAAGGTGATAAATCGGCACCTACGAACTACCGTCCAATTGCTTTGTTGTCGGTTCTATCTAAGGTAATGGAATCTATCGTTAATTTCAGACTAATGAACTATCTGGATTCGAATGTTCTTTTGAAGAATTGAAAACCTAGGTGAATCAATCGTTGTTTCCTTAGATATTTCTAAAGCTTTTGATAGAGTTTGGCATGATTGTCTTATTAATAAGATTCGTGCACTGAACTTACACTCCTCTCTCATTACATGGATTGAGAAATATTTATGGAACCGTAAAATAAAAGTTGTATTAAATGGTATATCTTCAGCTTCACATGGGATCAATGCTGGCGTGCCTCAAGGGTCATCCTTTTCGCCCACGCTCTTCTTGATATATATCAACGACCTGTTGTCTTCTACAACCTGTGATATCCATTCATTTGCTGATGATACAACACTATCGGCTTCCATTGAGTTTGTCAGTCAAAAAGAATGCAATTCTCGCATGATTGGTTCGCGTGAATTAATGAATTCGACAATTCTGTCGAACATTCAAGTCATTCATGATTGGGGCAGATCTAATAGGGTAGAATTTAACACAAATAAATTTCAGGCTTGTCTTTTTTCTCAAAAGGCAATTCAACACTACGTTCCACCAGTAATTAACGGCGCCACTATTGCAACATCAGTTTCATTTAAGATGTTAGATTTGAAAGTTTCAAGTGATCTTTCCTGGAAGGATCATATTTATGAAATTTCAAAAAGAGCTAGCTTCATAAGACGTTGTAACTTCTACTTCACTCCCTCAGAAGTATTAAGATTATATAAATCATATGCTAGACCAATTTTAGAATTTAATTCATATGTGTGGGGTGAGGCTCCAAGATCGCATTTGGTTTATCTTGATGGTGTTCAGAATAGAGTTATCCGTTTGATAAACGATGTAACCATTACTTCGTCTCTAGATACTTTGGAGCAAGACGAAATGTAGGAGCTTTATCTGTTTTCTAAAAATTTTACATTTTTTTACAATTTTCTTTAGAAACCCATTCTCTAGTTCCAGGTCCTTTTAACAGTAACGTAAACACTCGTTTAAGGTCCAATCAACATAGATTTGCCTTAAAACCGTTCTCATGCAGAACCCAACACTTTAAATCCTCATTTTTTCCGAAAGTCTCTTCGATGTGGAATCAATTGGTCGAGCGCGTGTTTCCCGAATCTTATAATCTGCAGGCATTCAAATTAGCCGTTAAAAACTTCCTGAAGGATGATGGATGAAGTATTCATAAGTTGTTTATTAATATAAAATATATATTTCAGTATTTTTTACATTACTTTTATAAATTGTAATATTTTCTTGGTCAAGGTCTTTTGTAGTTTTCCCTGACCATGATCCATTGATTAAAGCATTTGGACTCGCGTCTTTTTAGTTTCGTGTTCGTTTTTTCGCATTGCTTTTTCAATGAATCAGAGAGAATTCTGAGAAAATAAATTGAAACCGGCTACAAACGCGAGGAATGTGATATATTGTAAATCACATTCCTTCGATTTTTATTTTATTTTGAATTTAATAAAGGGCTTAGCCCAACTTACTGCCGTGACGCAAGTCATTCAGGGAGTCCTCCCTCGGCAATAAGTCTCTATAAAAAAAAAAAAAAAACTATATCGTTCCTATGTGGGCTCCTAAAATTTTAATTCTTGGTAAAATTTGATTTTAAAACAGGATGAAGTTGATTGGCGTTGATAGGTACATATGAAATAAGAGTTTCTTTTTTTTAGAAAATCTGCAGCAAATCGGACAACTCTTTCCTTTGGGAGAGGTAAAAACGGATTTTTCAAACAAATTTATATAATGTTTTGGTTTGAAGTATATATGTTGTGGTAGCGATGAACTCTTTCTTTTATGTTTTCCTTTTTTGTATGATTATAGTTATGGGATATCCTAAGAAAACAAAATACCTTTGATACAAACTGCAAATAATGAGGAACAAACTTTAAACGAGCTAGAAATGATTGCAATTCCCATCTTTGGCGAGTTAAATTCGCCTACGACCAAAAACAGATATTCAGGCGGAAGTCTTAAGTACATTACTTAAATGCAGGCGTTCCCAAGGGCTCTGTTTTGTCCCCGACACTCTTTCTCATTTTTAAATTCTCTATATTAACTTCGCGTGCACGTGGCTGGCTGGGTGGCTGGTCAGATTTTCTGATCAACTTTTAACCCACTTCCCAAAGGCCGATTTTATTGAAATTTTGCACACATGTATATTTCCGGTGACAATACTTTCTATTAAAATACAAATATTTTACAAAATTTAACCGATTTTTTTAAAATTTTATACAAATGTGTATCTCCGATGGAAAACACTTTTTGTAAAAAATTTTGAGACCCCGGGCCCCGGGTTCATGTTCCATAATTTTTTTTTAAAAAAATTAACCCGATTTTATTCAAATTTAATACACATGTGTATCTCCGATGGAAAACACTTTTTGTAAAAATCTTGGAGACCCCGGGCACCGGGTTCGTGGGGCCCCATAAATTTTTTTTAAAAAAATTAACCCGATTTTCTTCAAATTTAATACACATGTGTATCTCCGATGGAAAACACTTTTTGTAAAAATCTTGGAGACCCCGGGCACCGGGTTCGTGGGGCCCCATAAATTTTTTTTAAAAAAATTAACCCGATTTTCTTCAAATTTAATACACATGTGTATCTCCGATGGATAACACTTTTTGTGAAAATTTTGGAGACCCCTGACCTCGGGGTCTTGGGGCCCTAAAAATTTTTTAAAAAAAATTAACCCGTTTTTGTTCAAATTTTATATACGTGTGTATCTCCGATGGACAACACTTTTTGCAAAAATTTTGGTGGCCGGGGTCGTGGAGGCCCATAATAATTTTTCAAAAAAATTAACCCGATTTTCTTCAAATTTTATATACATGTGTATCTCCGATGGACAAAATTTTTTATAAATTTTTTGGAATGAAGGCCCGAGGCCCGATCTCCTATTAGAGAATTTACCTGAAAATTTTTAATTTTTATGGGTTGTTTTTTTATAAATGATCTCTTAACTGTGACTTCTAATTCAATTCACTCTTTCGCTGACGACAGCACTCTCAGCTTCTCATATAAGTTTGAGGAACGTCCCTCCACTTTCATGCGGAACTCAAACAACTACGTATGTTAAGCACGTTAAATTCTGACCTGGACAGCATAATACAATGGGGAGAAAACAATCGAGTAGAATTTAACGCTTCCAAAACCCAATGATGTCTCCTGTCGTCTAAGCTAATCTTAAATCCCATGCGATTATCCATGAATGGCACTTGCATCGAGGAAACTGAAAATCTCGCATTTCTCGGTATGTGCGTTAACGACAAGCTTCGTTGGAATGTCCACATATTTAATAATAATAACAATAATATTCGTCGCGACAGACCGTTGCGGTCCAAGGCCTAACTTCTCGCGAATATTTGTGTTGCGCAGGTATGTTTTTGGACACAAATGGAAGGGACCTACAATTTAAGGCCGGATCCGAACGACGAATACATAAAGAGAAGAAGAGAAGAATTATTACTCTCGGAACGTTTGTCACCCATTCGCGAGAGTTGGGAGACCGTGAAAAATACTTTTGGTGTTACTGGGACTCAAACCACGAACCCCTGCTCAGTAGCCATGCGCATTTAAACTGAGCAACGGCGCCAACATATTTACCGTCGCCAAAAACGCTGCGAAATGTTTTGGCTTTCTAGTCCGATACCAGAAATATTTCACTCCCTCTGATCTGGCTACTATCTACAAAGCTTTCATTCGCCTTAAACTTGAGTACAATTGCCATATCTGGTCTGGTGCGCCTAAAACTATATTGCATTATCTAGATAGAATACAAAACCGCGCGATAAAACTTATCGGTGACGCAAATATAGCGAAATCACGTAAGTGGAATGCTCTACCAAGCTCTGTCTTCCCACATCACTATGATCCACAGGCATTCAAAACATAAGCTCATATACATCTCCTCTTTTCTCCTCCTTTTCTTTAATGCTCACGCTGTGCCAAGCATATAGCCGAGCATTATAAGGGTGCGAACCCCTTTAAGCGTGCGCTAAAAAAAATCGTAATGTAGCGAGGGAATCTTTCTTTTGAGTTTTCCTTCTTTGTATGAATATAGGCAGGGGATCCTAAGAAAACAAAATCGCATTGATACAAAATCCAAACAACAACGCGAATTAAAATCCCAATTTACAAAATCTTTAATTACTGATTATCAATTTAGGGAAACTGACATTTTTTTTATTGATGTTAGAAAGTGGAATAAATCAAAACGACGATTTTTCCTTTTTAAATGTGTTTCGGGAAATTATGGGCACATTTGACAATGGAATCTCGTAACTTGGATTTTTGTAAATTATGGCTTCTTATTTTGGAAAAGCGTACATAACCCATTATTTAAGATAGTAAAGCCTAGCTTCTCAGCTCGCCATATGGATAGTTGTAATTCAGTCTAAGCACTGAATTAGCTTAAAAGGATTTTAGTTTCATGAAAAAAAAAATTGTTCATGCTTTTCCTTCTAAAACTACCCCTAGGAATAAAAAATACTCAATGACGCCTTCGCAAGCCGAGCAGTTTAAAAAATTGTTTTAAAAGAAGTCTAATCAAATTCTGACTGGTAGAAATCGAGATATAGGAGTGGAGAAATCACAAACAAACAAACACACGCATGTTAAAAAAAATCGATTTGCCCTGATTATGTATTAGCTTCGCCTTTTTTTATTTAATTTTGTATACAAATTAAATTTTTCAACTTAGGGCGAAGCTCGTAAAGATCGGCCTCGGTCTCGCAATTATATTTTTTATTTTATTTTGTAAAAAAATTAAGCTTCTCAACTTGGGACGAATCTCGTAAACACACACACGCTAAAAAAAACTTCCTTCGCCCATCGGTCTCCCAATTATATTTTTTATTCTATTTTGTATACAAATTAAGTTTCTCAACTTAGGACGAATCTCGTAGAGATCGGTTGAAATCTTCCACCGACGGAAACAAATGTGGCTCTTAGTAAAAATATTTTGAAGCGACAAGGCCTAGCTTCTCGCGACCGTTTGTGGTGTGCATGTATATTTTTGCACAAATGGAAGGGACCTACAATTTAATGCCGTATCCGAACGGAAAATTGAAAAGCTTTCCGTCACATTTTATTAATCTCGGATGTTTGTCAGACATTCGCGAGAGGTGGAATTGTGAAAAATACTTTTGGTATTTTCTGGGATTCGAACCTCGAGCTTAGAAGTCCATGCACTAACCACCGAGCCACGGCGCCCAAAAATGTGGCTCTTAGAAGTGTAAAATGAACAACAATCCTGAAAATTATAGGCCAAGAAAATTATCGCTTCGGACATCGCCTCTATTAAGTGACTAAGTAAGCTGTTCAAAAAGAACCGTTAAGGAACGGACACATTTGCTTCTTCACCACAAAATTGCACCGGCAAAATCATCTGCATTTTAAGCAATAAATGACAAATTAAGCAATCAATGGCTGGGTCATCCGTCGTACAAGCCTCTGTTATGTCTATTTGTAAAATGAAGAAAAGTCAGGTATTAGTGCGGATTTACGAGCTACTGCGAACTATTTGTATAAACGAGTAGTTTGGACGTTTAGAGGATGCAGCATTGAACGATTTTTTTAGCGACAACGATTAGTTTCCAATTACACGACAGACTTTACGAGTAAGTCAACGGTTGGCATTAAAATCTATTAAAATTTAAACATTGACAACTTTGTGTAGAGGCTACACCTATTTGGCATCTGAACCGTTAACAAATTCTACACAATAATAATACCACAGCGCCGCTATCTGTTACAGAAGAATCCTTACACAATAACAGTATATATGTAAATGGCAACTCACGAATTGTTAACACTGAGAGACTATAAGCAGCTTATTCACATGTGTACGTAGCAATGTTTTAGGCGCGACGACGATAGCAAAAAGGAAAAAAAAATAGATAATATGTAACAGAAGACAGTGGTAACGGTATTTAGAAGAATGGTTCCGGATGCGGCCAGCTTCTTTGCACATTTGATATCCCCGATGGCACACTCTACTTAACTGCATGTCTGTAGTCGTATGCGTTATACGTGTGCAATTCACGTGCGCTTCGCTCGCTCTCAACCAATGATGCAGTGGTTACAGTGCTGGTTGGCATCCTTCTAGTGCGGTGGATTGGATTGTAGGTCTTCCAAAGCCGCATATTCGGGATTTAAATTACACATTGCACAAATTATTCACTGAAATGCTTTCTATGCTTGTGCTATGTGTGTGTTCTGGGGGGAAAGCGGCTTCATCACAGTGTGTATATGTCGGATAAATGTTTAGCGTTAACTGCGAGCTCTGCATGAAAATGTGATGATAAAGGGGTTTTTGTGGTTCATTGTTGTTGTAGTTATTTTAAAAAGCTTCTTTTGTATTCATTCCGAACGAAGAAAAGAAAATATCTTCTGTTTTACTGGAATCTATTAATGTCATCCTTCGGATTGCCTATTACCATTTTTTATGTCTGCCTAAGTCAAGCCAAGTGCAGAAATTTTTTCGATATCTGCATGCAACGATTTATCTTACTGGTCGTGAGAAGATAGCAGGAAGTTTTCGTACAAAATTGTACCTCAGTGAATAAGTTACGATACGAATCGATCCACAGAGTATTGCTTTAAAAGGGCAGAAGTCATCTGTAAAATTTTATGCAAGGATGCAGTGGAAACAAAAGGTTGCTCTCTTGTACGAATTTGTTGTTGCTTTTTTGTAGAAATCATTGTTCATTATTATTTGTATTAAATTCATCATTTTACTATAACTGTATACATTCTAAATATGCAAGTTAGAATCTCCACCGCTTCCTCCACCGATTGACACTCGAGCGCTATGGCGTCATCTGTCTATCAATGATAGAAAACCGCAGAAAACTGTACATAATACTGTACTCTCTTGTATGGCACAGAAAAATTATTGAATTATGACAGAACAGTCGCGGCAGATCACGCATCTATATACACTTTAACACGCAAACATACATAGGCGCTGGGCTGAAGGCTGACAAAAACAAAGGCTTACCACTGATTCGATTCAATTCGATTCGATGTCATTTCGACTGATTGTTGAAAACTATTTGCAATTGCAGTAAATATTAATCAGTTGTTTAATTAGATCACCATTCATTTACTAACGAGACATCAGCCTGTTGAGAACGTGGAGTGTCTGTCGTTAAAATCATCGCGGATTAGTGTTTTCCTTTTAATTCCAATAATTTAATTTTGATATTGTGCGGAAGTTTTAATTTGAGTTTTGTTTTGGTGAATCCTTTAATAACGATGTAGTCCTTAGATCGGACTTCTACAGACTACTAGAACTACTACACCTACTACAAGAAAATTCTCTGCCACTTTTTCATTTTGTGACCGACACTAACGGGTAAAAATACAGTTTGCTATGAATGAATTTACTCGTTTTTGCGATCACAATCTATGAAATTGTGGCAACTATCAGCGTGACAACTGCAGATGATTTTGTGATAGTGGCTATTCTAAACAGTGTCCTTATAGTTTCGGTTGTGTAGATATTATGTTTAAAAATGAATACCTTATTTCAGCAAATAAATTGATCATAACAGCTTATCATTCTTAAACGATTCGCATAAAAGAAGGTTTTTTAATCAGTTAAGATTCATGGTTGGTCATAAAGATAAAGTGAAGACATCCATTTAAAAACGCACTGTTTTACCAAAAAAAAAATGGAAGTATTGTTCAATTTAATAAAAGTACTCTTTCATCTTTGTTTCCTTTGTTTAACTTTGTTTTTTAAATCAGACAACAGATAAATAATTTATCTCGTAAAACGTTGAATCGTCGCAGAAGTCTTTGCATCTTCCTATACGGTGTGCTAATTCTTATTCGAAAAAAATTCATTTTTGACTGCACAGTTATATAGGACCCAAAAAAGAAATAAAGCAGATGTTTATTTTAACAGTCAATTGAATGGTCCAAATATAATCATCATTATATAAATGTACAGATTTTATTCGTATACTTTGAAAGTACACTCAGCACTCATGTTTACTAATCAGCCAGTCGTATCTTTGATATGATATGCAATTAATTCATAATCATCATCATATTTGGCTCTACAGCCGGGGTCCGGTCCTGGCCTTCCTAAGCTCTGGGCGTCCTGGTCTAGGCCATCCTTCCAGCGTAGGCTTGGTCGGCCTCGCTTTCGTGTTTCATAAATCCTACCGCAAAGGACTTTCCGTAGAACTCATCATTATAAAGTCTCCGGAATCGTCCTTCCTCACATACGGGGCCAACAATTCTTCGTAAGATTTTTCTCTCGAACGCGGCTAAGAGGTCAGAATGCTTTTTGCTAAGCACCCAAGTCTCGGACCCTTATGTAAGTGCTGGTATGACCATTGTCTTATATATCAGCAGCTTGGATGTTATGGTTAAGTTCCTGGATTTGAAGAGTCTTGACAGACTATAGTAGGCTTTGTTGGCTTTAAGCATAGGTGCGCGTATTTCTGGTTCCATGCTGTTATCGGCTGCTAAAATTGACTGCACTACTTCATATCCGCGCTCCACTATTTGAATTGAGGGACCAATGTTGGATCTTCTACTCGCAGACGTAGCCACCATGTACTTTGTTCTAAAGTCTATAAAAAGATGGTGTAGTGATTTTTGTAACTCTATAAATTTTTCCATCACCTGCCTAAGGGTGAAAGTAAATCTGACCAGTTGTTGATTTGCCTGGGATGAAGCCACACTGGTATGGACCAATGATCACTTTAGCGTATGGGGCTATCCTGTCTTGAAGGATAGAGGAGAAAATCTTATACGCGGTACACAACAACGTTATACCACGATAATTGCTGCAGGTTGTGATATCTCCTTTCTTATGTATGGGGCACAGGATGCCTCTTTGTCAGTATTCTGGCATCGCTTCTTCCTCCCATACCTGCACTATTAGTTCATGAACTGCTTGGTGTTTTGCGTGGCCTCCTGTGTTAATGAGCTCCGCTGGGATACCATCAGATTCTGGGGCCTTATTATTTTTTATCAGATTTATCGTCTGCCAATTTCGTCTATGCTTGGTAGCAGCAGCACAGTATGGTCTTCCGTCATTGGTGAAGCCTTCAATTCCTCAGTTAACTGGCCATTTAGCTCTTTCCATCGTTCTAAGATGCCTTTGATCGGCGATCAGATTACCCTCTTTGTCTTTGCAGTATGAGCAACGCGGTGTATATTGCGTCTTACCGCTGACTCTTTGGTAGAACTTCTGTGCCTGGTGCGGTCCTTGCTCTCTGTACTATTCTAGTTCATGGACGAGATTCTTCTCCCAGGCTGCTTTCTTTCGTCGTTGAACGGTATTTTCATATCTTTTGAGCACTTTGTATTCATCTTCGCGTGCCCGCGTTTTATGCAATTGTTGTATTGCTCGGTACGCAAAATTCTTATGTCGCTAGCTTACATTCGTCATCGAACGTGTCGTTGCGATATCTACGATTACTCCCTAAGAGGAAATCAGCAGTACTAATGACAGTATTCTTAAGGCGTGTCCATTTCTCCCATCTCATCTCAGCCCCAGGACTTACTCTTCCTGCATTTAGGGCGAGTTCTATCGCTTGACCGTAGTTGTTTCTGGTCTCTTCGCTGTGAAGGGCAGTCGTGTTGACTCGAATCGTATTCGCGGATGCTGTCTTTCTTGATGATGCAATCCGTGCTCGGAGCACCATACCAACAAGATAGTGGTCCGAGTCGACGTTGGCACCTCGTCGTCGGTCGACGTGGAATCTTGCGATCAATTTTTAACCCACTTCCCAAGGCCCGATTTTATTGAGAACATGCACACATATGTATTTTCGGAGACAACACATTCTATTAAAATTTGAGGCCCCTCGGGCCCCGGGGTCGGGGGGCTCCCATACAAATATTTTACAAAAATTTACTCGATTTTCTTCAAATTTTATACACATGTGTACCTCTGATAGACAACACTTTTTGTAAAAATTTTGGAGACCCCGGGCCCCGGGTTGGTGGGACCCCATAAAATTTTTTAAAAAAAATTAACCCGATTGTCTTCAAATTTTATATACATACGTATGTATCTCCGATGAAAAACACTTTTTGCAAAATTTTTGGAGACCCCGGGCCCCAGGGTCATTGGGCCCCAAATTTTTGATAAAAAAATTAACCCGATTTTTTTATAATTTTATATACGTGTGTATCTCCGATGGACAACTTTTGTTGTAAAGTGGCCGGGATCGTGGGCCCCATAAAAATTATTCAAAAAAATAACCCGATTTTCTTCAAATTTTATACACCTCTGTATCACCTATGGACAACATTTTTTGTAAAGTTTTTGGAGTGAACGGGCCCTGAGGCCCGTGTGGTTGTAAATTTTTTAAAAATTAGCCCGATTTTCTTCAAATTTTAACACATACCCATCTTCTATTAGAGAATTTACATGAAAAATTTTAATTTTTATGGGTGGTTTTTTTTTAAAGGTGAATTAAAATACTTCGAATTTTTCCGTAGTTCTTAATTGTTATTAAAACTAACGTTTCTAAAGTTGTATCAGTGCGTCTATAAATTAGGCAAGAAAGTCAAAATTATTTTAATATAAATGCTAGGCTTTTCCCTGGACAATGTTTTCATAAAAAATCAAAGTTATGAAAAATTAGACCATAAAAAATGACAGAGACATGATATTATTAAATTCTCTATATTAACATCCCGTGCCCGTGGCTGGCTGGTGGGCAGAATCTTGTAATCAATTTTTAAACCACTTCCTAAAGCCCGATTTTATTGCACACATGTATATTTCCGGTGACAATATTTTCTATTCAAATTTGAGCGTGGTCGGGCCGCGGGGTCGGGGGGCTCCCGTACAAAATTTTTTCCCCGGAATCAGATCATTTCATACTATAATGAGTGTGTTCGATATGCGTTGTGCGCTGTAGGCAGCGCTGCTCGCTTTACGATTGGGGTTGTTTTGTTGCTGGATTGCAGTGCTTCGTATGTGTTTTTATATTTCAGTATTTATAGTGGAATCCAGTATAGGTTATTAGAGAATTTACATGAATTTTAATTTTTATTTTCAAAGTTTTTATTTTATAAAAGAATTTTTCCCTTTGCAGTTAAAAAACCGCGATATTCGAAACGTTTTTTGGCACAGCTCGTCTGTTTATTGTTATTATTGCTTTACGTCATCATAAAGTGCAGTGTATGAGAAAAAAAACAATATCTATGCTTGAGGAATTTCAAGTGCAGCTGTTTATAATACGAGGCGGTACTGTTATGTCGTCAATCGGTGGGAACAATAAAAAAAACAACACATACAAATTGTTCATGTAAATTCTCTAATAGGAGATACATATGTGTTTAAAATTTAAAGAAAATCGGGCTAATTTTTAATAAATTTACATGGGCACCACTCGAGTCTCAAGGCCCGATTTCTACAACCAATTTACAAAACGTTTTGACCATCAGTGATTGAATTTGAAAAAAATCGGGCTAATTTTTAAAAAAATATAGTGCGTGGTACTTTCAAGATTAAAGATGAGATGAGATGACGATGAGAAATGGCTTAGTTCCAAAAAATTCCAGACCCTATTGGCCAGATCCCAGAAATTCCATAGGACCAAGTCTTATAGTCGAATCTAAGTCATTTATTCCAAGTTTCATACGAATCGCTTGAGAAATGGCTTAGTTCCAAAAAATTCCAGACCCTATTGGCCAGATCCCAGAATTTCCATAGGACCAAGTCTTATAGTCGAATCTAAGTCATTTATTCCAAGTTTCATACGAATCGCTTGAGAAATGGCTTAGTTCCCAAAACTCCAAACGCTTTTGGTCAAATCCCTGAATTTCCATAGGAACAAATCTTATAGTCGCATATTAGTCCTACATTCCAAGTTTCATACGAATCGCTTGAGAAATGGCTTGGTTCCCAAAATTCAAGACACTATTGCCCAGAACGCAGAATTTCCATAGGAGCTGTGAACGTAGTAATATATGTATTTATATATATATAGTTATATTTGTAGTTATATACATATATAGATACATACATATAAAATATAGCTATAGAAAACGAGGCATAAAATTAGCAAAAGTGAACAACAGAGCAATGTGTACAGCAGAGTAATAAAAGTGTAACGCTTGAAAATTGTTGCCCCCTCCGTAAAAAAGTTTCAATTCACCCCACGGGCTTCAGGGCCCGATCACTTCAAAAAATTTACAAAAACCTTTGCCCATCAGTGATACAAATGAGCTAAAAAATTAATTCAGGAGCTCCCAGTTAGCATTTTTGAAGTGCCAGAGTAGCCTTTTACTTGTAGGCTCTAGAAGTGCTGGGGTTACTGAAAATTTAGATAATACCAGAGCGTGGTCGGAAAGACCTAAGGGAGCAGATAAATGAATTGAATATTTATCTGGCATCTGGGGATCTGCATTGCGATTGATCGGGAAACTACTGACTGCTCAAAACTTGGTTTGGGCCAGTAGCGTAACAATCAAGTTCGTGATGTAGTGCTTGCTCTACCTCCTCGTGGTGGTCCCCGGGCAACTATGTGTATAAATCCTTATACATGTAGGCTAAAACTGCAAGTGCGAACGGTCTAGCGTTTCTAGTGTAGGTAACGTGGGCTAGCACCCTGCGGTACCGAAAAATACCCGCTACTGAAACTGACACAACGCCTCGGATAAGTAATGATCGAATAATGACGACTTTTGGCTATTGTACCCGGACTAAGATTGGTTTCTGGAATGTGAGGACGCTCCTTGACTCTGGGAGTGAAGGACCTCATAATGCCAGATTTCTTCAACTGGAACGTGAGTTTCATTGATATAATTTGGACATACTGGGAGTGAGTGAAGTAAGATGGTTCGACGCGGGAGAGTACCAATCCCCAACGTGTAACACTGTGCTACTCTACTCTGGCAAACCCTCCGGCAGTACTCGTGAATCTGGAGTGGGTCTGCTGCTAACGCCAACAGCACGTAGAGGCCTAATTTCCTGGCACCCGCATAGTGATAGGATCATATCGGCCAGATTTCGGACTAGAGTACGGCGCGTCACGATCATACAGTGCTACGCCCCAACGAATCCCTCGACTGAGGATGAAAAGGACAACTTCTACAATCAACTAAACGCTGTATTCAACGCAACGCCGAACGGAGATATCGTCATCGTGATGGGGGATTTGAATGCCAAGGTTGGCAACGACAATGAAGGACTCAAGCATGTGATTGGGAAGCACGGCCTCGGCGAACGAAATGACAATGGTGAAAGATTTGTTGATTTCTGCAACACCAACAACCTTGTTATAGGAGGCACCATGTTTGAGCATAAGACTTGCCACAAGGTCAGCTGGGTGTCAACTGACAGGCAATCATCATCCAACCAAATCGACCATGTGGCGATCAGCAGACGTTTTAGGAGCTGTCTGTTAGACGTCCGAAACAGACGAGGAGCCGACATGGGTATGGTACGTGATCATCACCTTATGGTAGCTACTGTCCAGTTACGTACTGCATCAGTTCATAGAATCCGCAATATCATCCGAATGCCTAGGTATAACATCGACCGGCTAAAGATCCCCTCAGTACGCCAACAATTAATGGATCATTTATCGCAAGGAGTGGAAGCAATCAGCAGCTCACTGCCGACAACCATCCAGGAACATTGGAAGGCTGTGAAAAATGTTTTCACAACTGGAGCGGAAAGTATTGTTGGTAGAAGCCAGGCAAGGCACAGCACGTGGCTTACCGAAGATACCTGGAGGCGGATTGAAGAACGTAAACTACTTAAAGCTCGTATTGTAGATATCCCAGCAGCAGCGAGGAGCGAGCTAGAGTCCATGTATCGAAGAAAAATGAGAGAAGTGCAGCGTAGTGTAAGACGTGACAAGCGTAACTATATTAACAACCTGGCCTCAGAAGCAGAGGAAGCAGCGAGCCGGTGCGATAGCAGAACCGTTTACAGAATCACCAAAGAGCTGACAGGTGGTCACCGCTCTAGCCAACATCCGGTGAAAGGCCTAGATGGTACCGTACTCGTTTCAGATGAGGATCAGCTCAAGCGATGGAAGGAGCATTTCTCTACGGTCCTTAACCGTGTATTTGCTAACGATATGCACCTAAATCAAGCAGAAATGCCGGAAGTAACAATTTCCCGAATTCGCACCTCAACTCCCAGTAAAGACGAGATCGCTACCGCGATTAACGCACTAAAGAACAACAAGTCGGTAGGACTAGATGGTATACCCGCAGAGCTTCTGCGTGCAGCTCCAAGGACATCAGCAGAGCTTTTATATCCTCTTGTAGAGAGAGCTTGGGAGGTAGAAAGTTTCCCCGAAGAGTGGAAGAAGGGAATGATTTCAAGCTCCCTAAAAAAGGTAGTCTTATGGAGTGCGAAAACTGGCATTTGCGTTCTCCTTGCAGTTGCAAAAGTAATAGCCAAAGTAGTACTTGAACGTATTAAGGAGCATCTGGAAGATACACTCGATGCCGAACAAGCAGGTTTCCGCACTGGATCCTCCTGTGTAGACCACATAAACACCCTGCGGATCATTATTGAGCAGTGCGTTGAATTCCGGTCACCACTGCACCTGCTGTTCATCGATTTTGAGAAGGCGTTTGACAGTGTCAACAGACAGTTTATCTGGCTCGCCTTGCGCAGGAGAGGTATACCCGATAAACTAATAGCTATTATTAAAGCAACCTATGATGGCTCTAAATGTCATGTGCTGCATAGAGGAAAGCTGTCAGAGGAATTCGAGATCCTAAGTGGGGTACGACAAGGTTGCATTCTATCGCCGATACTTTTTTTGTTGGTGATTAGCGATGTACTTCGCGCAGCTTTATCTACTGGAAACGGAGGAATCCGTTGGACTCTTACATCTCAACTCAAACATCTGGATTACGCTGACGACGTTTGTTTACTCTCACATAGAATTATGGAGCTGCACCAAATGACAACAAATGTGGAGAGGGAGGAAAATCTTGCGGGTTTGAAGATTAATACTGCCAAAACCAAAATCATCAACCTCGGCACTAACTCAGTTGCTCATGTTAACATTGCTGGACAGCTGGTAGAGAGAGTAGAGAGTTTCCAATATCTTGGGAGTATTGTCTCGACCGAAGGTGGAACCGAACAGGACATTGCCAACCGAATCGGCAAAGCAAAATCGGTGTTTGGAATGATGTCCATGATATGGCGAAGGATTGCGATCAGCTTAAACACCATGGCGCAGAACAGTTGAGAAGGAGGCACGGCAAATGGGGAAGAGTTGGAGAGAGCTGAAGCTCATTGCCAGGAACCGCACGCGATGGCGCGTAGGCGTAGTAGAGGCCCTAGGACCCATAAGGGGATACAGGACATAAAGAAGAATAGAAGTTAGAAATAAATCTATAGTTGGCTTATCGACGAGTTGGGTGAGAAGATTGATATTTGGGAATAGTTCTGCGGATTCACCTGTTCGATCTCTACCATTCTATTATGTCAACCAAGAATCATTATGGACATTAAAATCGCCCAAGATTACCAATTCTGATTTTGGTGAGGATTGGTAAATCTTTTTAATAGTTTCCGATAAATAATCAAATTCATTAATAGTCTCATCAGGTGACAAATTAGGACTACGATAAAGGGAACAAATAAACATTGAATGGTTTGAAATTTTAATTTCAATCCATATCGTATTGAACAGGGGATTACAGTTCGGAACAATAAATTTAGGAACACTAAAACAGATATCATCTCTAATAAAGAGAACAACCCCTCGATGCGGAACCAAACAGTCAATACGAAAATAAAAATTGATCGCAAGATTCCAGGACAAACCGACCGATCGACGGACGTGCCACAGGCAAGCGAAGTTAATATAGAAAATTTAATAATATTTCACTTGGCATTAAGCTGAAAGCCGTTCCATTATATTACTTTAAATTAAAATTTCTTCAAATCAAACGGCGACAGTTTTGTGTCAAGATGGAAAGAAATCCTTTTAAAAAGGAAATGGAAAGGAAATTTAGATACACAGACAACTTTTTATCTGCTTTAACTGCTGCTTAACTGCTGTTTTTTTATCTAATGCCAATAAAATGCAAAAATAAACACTTTTACAAAATAAAGGTTTTTACAAAATA
Source organism: Nephrocerus scutellatus (assembly GCA_947095585.1). Taxonomy (NCBI): domain Eukaryota; kingdom Metazoa; phylum Arthropoda; class Insecta; order Diptera; family Pipunculidae; genus Nephrocerus; species Nephrocerus scutellatus. The sequence continues at coordinate 71,201,484 of OX352765.1, forward strand.
AAGCTAAGTAAGTAATTTTTTTTTATTTTCTTTCTTCTCTTTCTTTGGCAAACAGCCGTCAAAGAGCTAAATTCAGTTATAAAATCATTATGTCATTTAATTTATTCAAATCCCACCGAATGGTTTTGTCCTTATCATCCTGTCGTCAGAAACTTATTTCGTCCTTTTACCAGGGGTATGCTAAAATTGTTGAAATTCTGGGATTGCGAAAAAATAATTAACAAAGAATAAATTGTTACCCGAATTCCTTCTTTACGAGTATAATAAAATGTTAACTTTAATTTGCTTTTTGCTATACATACTCATAAATGACAGTTCATACTAATCACACGTACATTTTTATATTGAAATATTTAATTTTTTTTAGCGAAATTACCGTAAATAAGATGGCAGTAATAATCGTTATTGTCGTGGACATGATGCTAAGCTATATCGCCTGGCAGCGACCATTCAAGATATTGAAGACCTTTCTGAAATCAAGTTTGGATTGCTTTATTGAAATTAATAATTGCGAAAAACTTATATAATAAGAGCACTGAACACGAGAAATGTTTACAACTCTCTAAGATAAACAGTCAACTTAAATGGCTTGGAAAGCATTTTGAAGATACCGGATTGGCTTCTGCAGATCACCCAAAGTTACCTCATTGTCACCAACTAATATACAAGACCAGTGAGGGGTCTTGCATGTATAGAATCTACGCATCTCCATTGATAGGTGGCTAAAGACGCTTTAAGAAAGCTAAGTCACGTGACGTCCAGCATAACATGGCCTAAACCTAGCCGCGAAAAAAACCGACATTGTACTGTTAACCAGGAATCATATTGCCAATATTAAGGATGTACGTGCGGGGGTCCCGGTTGTCAACATCTGAAGATACTTCTCTCTCCGGCAGGGGTTAGTCCACAGAGAGACGACGCAGAGTAAGTAAGAGGGCTGCTGGATTAATTAGAAACTTTGATGAGTTGGTGGACCGTGAATGTAACGGTGTGTCTCCTTAAAAGCAGCAGCAGCAGCGAACAGAACCCAATTAAGAGAGTAGGGCAATTAACGACAATAATATATGAACTCTGAAGTAATGCTTTTACTTACGGGTAAGGCCAGGAAATAGAAGATGTTTTGGTGTATTCTTTGGCAAATTACAGCTAAAATCTTATTCATTAAAAAGATAATTTTTAAATTCTCTATATTAACTTAGCTTGCCCGTGGCACGTCCGGTTGTCGGTCGGTCGGCTTGTCGTGGAATCTTGCGATCAATTTTTAACCCACTTCCCAAAGCCCGACCCCCAGGAGTCGTGGGGCCCCAAAATTTAAAAAAAAGTTAACCCAATTTTTTTTTAAATTTTATATACAGTATGTATCTCCGATGGACAACACTTTTGTAAAAATTTTGAAGACCCCGGGCCTCAGGGTTATTTTTTTTTTTAAAATTAGCCCGATTTTTTTTAAATTTTATATGCGTGTGTATCTCCGATGGACAACACTTTTTGCAAACATTTTGGTGGCACCGGGGACCCCACAAACAACCCACATGTTAGCAAGAAGTTTAAAAAACATTTTCTTATAGTTTTTGCTGTTATAGTTATCAATGTGTGTGTGCAAAATTATTTGGAATCACAAGCACTTCATGGAAATTTGTGAATTATTAACATAATAAGAGGATAAAAAATATAAGATGGAAAACTTAAAATTTTTTTTTGTCCGTTTGTTTCATTGACCGGATAAATTTAAAATCGTAAGCTGATTGCAATGGAATTTTTGCTTTATACTTTGTAACATTTTTTCTGTTTTCGTTTTGGTTCAAATTTACATTAGCAGAAGTTCCAATGTAAAAACAAATCTACCCTTATAAATCGTAAAGAAAAAAGCTACAAAGAGCAATCAAAAAGTTACGAATTTGAATGCGTAATTCACGACTTTTTTATTCAAAGAATTTGTCTTATTTGTCTTTTTCAACTCAAGTTTCAATATAAATACACCTTAACTGATACATATATAGAAGGCAACAACATGTGCTAAAATAGCTTGGAACCGTTCAACATTGAGCAAAGATACAAAAAAAGATATTACTTCGGGTTGGCCCGTTTGGTCGTATATTTATTTTATCACCTTTAAACTAATTATTAAAATCGTAATAAATATCATGGTCGATAACATACTCGAGTTTTGGCCAAATGGCTTACAAATGGTTGCTCCCATAAATACAAAACAAATAATTTCATCGATGTCCCAATGCTATTCAGCATTTTTCAGCACCATCATTCAAAAAACTGTCAAATAGTTAAACTTGTAAAAAAGAACAGACTGACTCACTGCACAAGGTGTATCAGGTGACAAATATTTACGAGGTGATTCGTGAGTTAATTTCATGAAAAAAAATCGTATGGTAGGGGGTGGTTCTATTTTCACCACCTGCGGTGTCCGTAGCGTTTTAACAGGAAGAGACGTGGTTTTCATCTACTCGTACGATCACTTCTAACTTTTGAACGCTTCTAGATACAGTTCGGCCTTTTTTGGCATTTGTTTTAAATTTTATTTTCAAACCTCGAAAAATACTCTACGATGAACTTTTTTGGCTTAAAGCCTATTAAATTGCCTACAAATCCATAGTGCAACGTTTGTGGTCTTGTGAACTAGAAAAAACAAACAGGTAATGCAAAACTTTACTCACAAATACCATTCTTGAAACATTAGCAACCTAACAAATGCATGTTATATGTGAACTAGATTATTGTGCCTGAGGGATTTAGTACATCACCACATTAACTAGACAATACTTCCTACATTTTGTATTTGTATTTACTATTTAAAGCTGGTAGCAATAGGAACTTTGAAGGAAATTTGGAATTCGTATAGAGCTCTATTATGTCTTCAAAAAAATTTCTACCCAAAACATTCAATCACTGGATGAGTGGATGCATGTACGACATAGTGGAAAACTAATCGGATTTCCTTTATTTCTTTTTTCTTGAACATTTCTTGGTTTTATTTTATCTGTGCAGCTCAGTTTTTAAGATTATAAAAGAAAAACCAGGAAACACCATTACCTCATGAATGTTTGTTGCTTAAGGGTATGCGCATTTTTAAGATTTAAAATCGGATGTGTCCATCTTTGCTTACATATATAAAATGTCATATATGTACACAATATCGGTGTGTGGAGAGTAAATATTGTTTTATATTTATTGTGAATAAATAAATACATGTGTACATATATTTTATTTGTGTACAGGAATACAAAACATCTTTAGGACATGTCTATTTTTTTATGTTATTTTATGTCCACGCCATCCTTCCCATGTAGTTTTGGCTTGCCACGCTGTCGTGTCCCAAAAATCCTGCCGCAAAGGACTTTCAGAGCAAGGCCCGTTTCGCTTAAGCGAGCTAGATGTACTGCCTACCGGAGCCTATTGAGCTCAGAGCTCGCTACTATTTACAGGGCGTATATTCGCCGGTGGCTCATGTAGTTAGTCCGTTGGGCTTTTGTGCGTGAGGGTCGAATTTCAAATCCCAGAAAAACCCCAAAAATCACAAACATCCGAGAATAATAACGGTCGCGAGAAAGCTTCTCAATTCGTCATTTGGCTTTTAATGTAGTTCCCTTCCGTTTGGGTGCAAAAATATAACACGCACAACGCAAATGGTCTCGAGCCATGCCCTGGACCACAAGGTTTTGCCCCAAATATTATTATTATATCCCCCAAAACCTGAAAACAAATGTATTGTCCATTCAGTTCATTGTCCCAAATGTCTCAAGACCTGATTGCATCTACTAGACAGAAACAGACCACAGAACAATAAAACTTATTGGTGACGGAACTATCGTCGGTAAAATACTCGATAGCACATCGTTTCTTGCTTATCAGTTTTTCCACAAGTGTTGTTTAAAACGAAATATTCAGTTGCATCCCGTCCATCTGCCAACCTATTGGCAATGCTCGTGCTTCAACCTGACCCCATTCGTCTACCATTGTACGACCAGTATAAAGACATTCCTTCATTGGCGCAAATTAATTTTAATTTCCGTCTATATGATGCGCAGGCATTTAAGACTCATCTAAAAGCACATCCATTTTTCCTCTCTTTTAATTCATAGCGGCCACCCAGTGCTTAGTATTCTCAGTGTAAAATTTGCTTGGGCGTTTGACATTATACAAAAAACCAATTTTTCATGTAAATTCTCTAATCGGAGATACGCATGTGTGGAAAGTTTTAGGGTTATTTTTTTAAAAATTTATATGGCCGCTCCTCGGCCTTTTGGCCCGATTACTTCTTCCGAGGACCGAGAAATTGGAAAGAAAAAACACCTTTACGAACTTTATATTCCATGAGACTAAGGTGCGCAAAGATTTTCAGCTCTCTAGGAAGTGTGAAAGTTCGCTGAAAAGGACCTCAAAAAGTTAAAGTTTACACGCGTCACACGATCCAAACGCCATACTAGTCACAGATGAGACTGAGCTGCTCAAACAAATCCAGCTTTCCGGGACGTGTTAAAGTTGGTTAAAAACGTCCGCAAAAAACTCGAAACAAACAGACAAAAAACGCCAAAAAACATGACTGAGATGATTGTGGTCTTTAACAGGGGAGCGAAACGAGATTTCAAATTCTGGCATCAGAGTATGCTTGCAGTAGCAAAGACTTGAGAAAATTATACCTCTATCGTGGGCCTTTCCCAAAACTCTCCTTGAAAAGCTCACATCACATCCGGGCGTAAAACCGCACTGACAGAGAAGGAATATTTAATAAAAAAATTTATTTTTTTAGTTTGGTTACCGTTACCGTTAGGTTGAGCCAAATGGAGGTGAGGGCACAACACGACGAACGGGGCAGGAATCTTCAGTAAATGTATATTAAATTTATTAAATTATTTTTCATAGGTATCTATATATTAATACGTGAAGAGAAAACTTTGTACCCCTTTTAAGGCATATTGCGCGCACGGAGGAGTATGAGATTTGGCATACTTTATATGTTTATATGAAGAAGGACTGCAAAAAAGCTAAAATTTATATATAATTAAAATTTTTAAATTTTTTTTTCCAAGGGTATTGCAATGAGTTAACATAAACAGCACATGCTAATGACGTTTTTGTACACGTTCGCAGCTGACATAACAGAAGAAAATTCAATAACATTGTATACAATGATTATATAGAATATACTCTTTCACAAAAGAACCTCAATAAATTTTAAATTTAAAAATTTAATGAATTACGGTCGAATTTCGACCATATACGGGTCTCTAGTTTAGATTATTGTGTACAAAAAATTAAATATAATCTGCATCATTGTATTATTCAGTGTGGCTTAAAACTTAGTGGATTATTAAGCGGAAGGTTGGAAGTTCGAGTCGTGCATTCGTGCGTTGCATATAATTTGTAGTTAGAATAGGAATGGGAGGAGTCAAGCAATCGAGCAATGATAGTAACTCCTTGTATGTAGAGTATTTTATGAACTTGAAGCCTAAATTGCACTTATCCTAGACAATACCTGAAATGTTTTTCTCTGTTTCTTAATATCAGCTTTATTAAAAGCGACACATTCATTGTTGAGTATTTTGAATGCAAATAAATTGGGTTTTCTTTTTTATATTAAAGAAATGTTTTTTTATAACTACCGTTCTAAAAGGATTTCTTTTCCTTCCGTTTTCGAAACTACTTGTATCCAGTTGCTAGTGGCGTATATCTATATTAAGATAGTAAATCAGAGCTTCTCCGCTCGCCATATGGATAGTTGTTTGTAGCTTAAACAAATTTTAGTTTTATGAAGCACCCCTTTTTATACTTTTTCTTCTAACCCTACCCCTATGAATAATAATTACGCCATCGCAAGCCGAGCGCTAAACAATGGTTTTAAAACAAGTCCCGTAAATTCTGACTGGTAGAAGTCGAGATATGCGAGTGGACATACTTACAAACAAACAAACACACGCACGCTGCCCTGATTATTAGCTTCGCGTTTCGGGCTCGCAAAAATATACAAGCCCGTTTTAATGATCCCCTATCTTAGTACTAACTAACTGTTTAATGTCGATGATCGGACGAGAACTAAATGATGCACTAATCGTAGAAGGTCGTTGGCGAATTTCTAATAGACAATTCTCGTGGTAAAGTCGACACATTGGTGGGTGTTTGGGGGTAGTGTTTCTTGTAAGTGTTTGGAGTTAGAGTGGTGGTTGAGGGGAGTTGTTTGTGTTTTGTGGGCTTGGGCTAAAGTGCATTATTGGGTTTTGTCGGTTAGGGCTTTCGGATACCCCTTTTATAAAAGCCCTTAATGGGCCATGCCCATAAAAATAGTACGGATGTCTAGAACTAATCCTGATCTTTCATGAAAAAGTCAGTTTTTGGCTCTACCTCTGTCGAGGGGAGTGTGTTAGATTAAACTTAATTTTTATAAGATTTTTATTACCTTACATATGACATTCATCAAACCATTTAGAAAAATGCATTTTTCACAAAAAAAATCATCGAGATATCACTCAATTATATGAAATACCACATGAACCAACTACAACTTCATCAAACTGGCCCATGCCCATAAAAAAGTATAAGTGCCTATAAATAATGCATATTTTCCCGCAAAACATAAAAAAAATAGAGTTAAGGATGAAGTTTTATAGTTCATATTAAAATTTTTGCTTCGGCTGAGGACCCACAATAATTTCGAAATTCACTAATTAACTTAAATATCTAGTACTGCACTAAAAATATCATAATCACCTAACGACATCACGACAATGGTCTTGTGGATTTAACTCCTACACGTGTATAGACCAAGTCATTTGCAAAAAAAAATTCCAAATCGCCAAATCAATGAACTTCTTTCACACTATTGTTTAGAGTTTAGACCAACAAAATTCACTTTTGTGCGCACATTTCTTTGTCATTTTGGTGTAGTTGATTTATTTATTCAGATATTAAGAGAATAATGTGTGCCTTAAAAATCACAGCTGTTTCAAATTTTACTAACTAACAATCAATTTTTAAAGTAAATTTTAATAATTTTGTAGCGCAAACCCAATTGTTTATTCATTATTTAATTAGAAGACTTTCGGTGGACATAAGGTCAGACGTACTTCCTGAATGGTGTCAAGCAAATGAATATTATTCGGTCGACGTTAGCATTGCGGCAATACATTTTATTTCACCTCCACACTCTTTTTTATTTTGTACTTGCCTGATAACAAGCTTATAAATACAGACATTTATTCGTAGATTTCTATTGTATATGCTCACGCTGAAAAGTCGCTGCTGCAATAAAAATTTAATTATGTCATTATAATTGCTAAATTAACAGCAGTGTGAGGATCATTGCCATTAAGCTGATTGCAGTCGTCTGATTGTCAAGTGCATTCCTATTGTCTCTTGATCACTCATAAGAATAAGTATCCCGAAGAACTAATTGGTTCGTGTATTTCATTTTACCTTCATCACTTGAATTAATTAAAGCATCAACGAACAGTGAACATGTGTTGAAACAAACAATTCGAACGCTCAATTGTTTCCTAGACGATACCAATTTGTTTGCATAAACAATTCATGTAAATAATATTAGAAAATAGGATGAGTTGCTTGTACCATACCTGACGATGTCTTTATTCAAGGGAAATGTACTAATAATAAACGAGATACAGATGTTCTTTCTTGTGACAAATAGAAGTTACGTACATTTTGGCAGTGAAAATTGCTTAATAAACAATTTACAATGTTAGATAAATAGTTTTCACACGACCATAGACGAAAGAAAGTGTTTCCTACGTATAACATACCTTCGAAAGTAGGCATTATCCACACTTGTGTCTTAGTATAGAAAATACTTTTGTTATTAATGCAGTCACAGCGAAAACACATTCCCAAAGCAATTTTGCATTGCGCATAGCCGGTTTAGCAGAAAACCTGTTTTGTGAAAAAGTAGCGTACATTACTCGCAGAAAAATGCCTATCATCCACTTTCCTCCCTGGTTATGTAATATACTATTACAGTTTCAGTGCAGCTTAACCAAATTTTCAACATAAATGAGGGCTAACCAGAAAGTAAAAAATGCCCACGAAAACCAGATCGAGTTTTTCTCGCAAAATATTTCCGTTTCTACCCAAAGCAAACATTCAAAAATTATATTTATTTACATTGTAATGACAATTTACCCACACGTAATGGAGCTAACTTAAAAAATAAATTTTTTAAACATAATCATTATGTACAACAAACCAACAATCCGCGCCAGTGCCAACAGCCAAATGATTAGTTTTCATAATCGCATCTATTTTCAGATCAAATACGAGTATACCTTAGTGGATAAGAAAATTTTAAAAATAAAATACAGCGTTCTTTTGTCGCTAAAAGAATGAAAAGAGTAATTTTTAATGGTAAGCCAAAGCATCTACACACACCCAAGTGATGTGGAAGAGCTATCACTTAATCACTATCACCTTGTCCAAGGTAAATTGCTTTGCTTTTCATCACATTCCCTTGAACTCATTTTCTCACAAACAATGCAACTGAGGGTTGAAAGATACGTTTAACTTTAGATACCCATCGAGCTAGCTTCTTTGTAAATAGGCATTCATGCACTAACATAGATTATTTTAAGACTTTTACACATAAAAGTTTGAGTAAAATATCGCAATGAGTGATCTTGATTTTGATTTTTATATCGATTTCTTATCATTATTTTAATTATTTTAAAGTTAACTTTAAATATTGAAAGAACGGAAATTGATTTTATCACTAAATTGTTATTCATGTTAAATTCATGTTGCATTTGCATTTGTTGCAAGTGATTCTTATGCTCCTCGTCCGCAGCACTCCTTTTCGACGTACCGTTATTTCAGACGCTCCTAGGAATATATTATTTGCATTGACAGAAGATTTCTAAAATATTAGCTTAATAAAAAGCATTGAATTGCGAGAACAATCTTGGTTATGTAAAATAACAATGCTTACAATAATAGATAATGAATGTCTGAATACTGAACTTTTGAATCGATAAATAAAACCATATGATGCATATTTAAGACTTGTTTTTAAATTCTCTATATGTATTAACTTCGCGTGCCCGTATGTTTGTTTGTTCTTTGTGGCCAAATCTTGGAATCTATTTTTAACCCACTTGCTAAAGCCTGATTTTATTTAAACTTTGCACACGTAAATTTGATGACAACACTTTCTATTAAAATTTGGAAGGTATCGGAAAATTAACCCGATGTTATTCATATTTAGTACACATGTGAATCTACGATTAGAAATTTAAATGAAAAAAATTTAATTTTTATGGGTATTTTTTGTTTACCCAAAGCCAAAGCCATAGTGATGTACTATACTAATCATGAAAATGTTCGAACTCGGGATTTTTGCAGATTTACCCATTACCGTATCTTCTGAGTCAAAAAAAGGAAAAAATCTCTGTATGTCTGTCTGTGCCCACTCTACAACCCAGACGGCTGAACTTATGTTGAGGATAAAAAAAATAAAAAAAATATGGTGATGAAAACTCATAGCTTTTTACTTAATTTGTGAGGGGCCAGTTGATTTTGACGGAAATCTGACAACCGGGAGTGAAAGTTAACTTGGACAGTTTTTCGAGTTTTTGGAAATATAGCACTTAGGAGAAATCTGTAAGGTGCAAAAAAAATTTAAAAAAACAGCCCATAAAAATTAAAAATGTTCTTGTAAATTCTCTAATCGGAGATACACCATGTGTATAAAACTTTGAGGAAATCGCTTACATTTTTAAAAAAAATTATATGGGAGCGCCCCGACTAAGGGGCGCGATCAATTTCAAATTTTTACAAAAGTGTTTTCAATCGGATATACACATTTTATAAAATTTGTATTGAGGACCCTCCCTCACGACGACTTCTACAATAAGGTTTGTCCATTCGAGGTACACATGCTTATAAAATTTGAAGAAAATCGGGTACTTTTTCGTTTTAATATGTGTATGGGTGCCGAACCCGAGGCCCGATCACTTCCAATTTTTTATAAAAAGTGTTGTCAATCGGATCCACGGTGCACGGTCTTATTTTTGCGATCTGTCAACGCATCCCAATGATTTCGACCGACATGCCATTAGACTTTAAGCACTTGGAGTTTCGGTTGCGGTTTGCATTCGCAATTACAATAAACAAATCACAAGGGCAATCATTGAGTGTTTTCGGCATTAAGCTTGAAAGTTCGTGCTTCTAGCATGGTCAATTGTATGTCGCCTTTTCCAGTGTCGGAAAACCATCAGCTTTATTTGTTTACGCGTCAGACAAAAAAACAAATAAAAAGCATACCTTTTACGCGCGGTTGAAGTGATGCTTCTTTAATGTTGTGGGCAAAAATGCCGCCGTAAGACCCCAAAAAGACCCCCAAAACCGCCAAAATAATCATAAAAATACCTCCGAAAGACCCTCAAAAGAATCACAAAAAGACCCCATAAGACCACCAGAAGGCCACCAAAATACCAACAAAAGAACCATAAAAGACCCCCAAAAAAATCATTGAAGATCAAAACCCCAAAAGACCCCAAAACAGCCAAAAGAATCATAAAAATACCTCCGAAAGACCATCAAAAGAATAACAAAAAGACTCCAAAAAGACTCCAAAAAGATTCCCAAAAGACCAACAAAGAATCATGAAAGACCCAAAAAAGATAATTGAAAGACCCTCAAAAGGCCGAAAAAACCTTCAAAAGATCCTCAAGACTTCCCAAAAAAACCTCAAATCGACCCTAAAAAGACCCCAAAAAGGCCCTCAAAAGACTCCCAAAAAGCCAACCAAAGAATCATAAAAGAATCTTTAAGATCCCCCAAAAGATCCTCAAAGGACCCCCAAAGGACCCATAAAAAACCTTCAAAATATCCTTATAAGACTTCCCAAAAGACCCTCAATAGGCCCACAGAGTACTCTCACCAAACTCCCCAAAAGACCCCCGAAAGATTCCCGAAAGACCTTCAAAAGACCCCCAAAAGGCACCCAAAAGGCACCCAAAAGGCACCCAAAAGACCTACAAAAGACTCCCTAGAGGACCCTCATTTCAAATAGCTCTTCACAAATTCACAAACAAATTTATTGAAAGGTGAACAGCACAACGTCTGTCGAGTCAGCTAGTACTAGTATAATTAGACTAACAATGTAATAAAAACTATCCCAATAAATGTTTTGCAACAGATAAGAAGTATGTTAATAAAATAAGATAAATCAAACCCAAAGTAATTTATAGTGGATGAAACAGACATTTTCGTCTATGGGCGTGTAAAAACATTTTCTCTGTGGTCGGTAGTGTTCGGGTTGCATCGTTGGTTTGTTAGTTATGGCTATTGTGAAAAAAGTTCCTAAGCTTTCTATAAAGCAAAAAAATGAAATTTTGGATACATTACATAAGGGTGTACCGGCTAAATCGATTTCCGAAACATATAAGGTGAACAAATCAAGCATAAGCAAAATAAAGAAGAAAGAAGATGCGCTTGGAAAATTCGTTTCTAATGCTGAATGTGGATCGGGAAAGCGTGTGAGTTTGAAAGCGCGTGAGTTTCCACTTATGGAAAAAGCGTTGTATGAATGGTTTCTAAGGAACCGAAAACTAAATGTATCAATTTCCATCGAAGTCCTAAAAGCGCAGGCATGTAAGCTGCACAACAAAATCAAAGAAAAACCAGGCTTCAATGTCACCAATGGATGGTTTTCAAATTTTAAAAAACGGAGTGGAATTCAAATGCTCAACATTTGAGTAGAACAGCTGTCATAAAGCACAAGGCATAAAGCACAAAGTAAAATTATCCGCCATCGGAAAAGCTGCGAATCCCAGAGTGTGTAAGAATTTCGAAAACAAACCTGTCATTTATAAGGGGAAATGCATGGACGACATTCGTATTATTTGAAGATTGGTTCCACTCAACGTTTGTACCAGAGGCATGTTTATTGAAAATGATTTTATAGACTTTTACAACTTTTTCTGTTTTTGTCTCCTTTTTTCTTGGTTAAGACAAGACAATTTCTTGGATCAAAGATCAAAGATCAGAGATCAAAGTTGAATAAACTTTATTATAAAAAAAAGTCATTAGCACATTTGATCGGTACCGAAGGGTCTGATTTGGTAAGCAAAGTTAAGGCCTTGCCGTATGTCTCCTGGCTAATGCATAGGAAATGGCGCAGCATACGACAATACGGAAGTGCTGGAACCCTATGATGTCTCCATTCAGTAACTACGACGAACACGATGAGCTCCCTTTGAGCGTTATAAGGGACCAAATCCATTATGACCGCGAAATATTGGCATCAATTAATGATTTGCTTGAACATCCTCAACTGACTGTTTTGAGAACATTAACAAAAGGATTACTGAAAAAGAAACCGATGTGGATACGCAAAGCTCACCTGAACGTGAGATGTCAGTTCGTATACGTACGAGGTGTATAGCATACAATTTTATTGTGGTGTGATGTTTTTTCTTTCTTTTGGTTAGTGTAATTTTAATGACAGATTCTAGTACAAGATTCTAGTACAAATTCTGAACCGGTTCGCTTTTGTCTCATGTAGTACGCGACTACTCAAACCTAGGTGAGAGCTGAGAAAGTCTCACCAAAGTGTTACTCGTTGTTTCCACCTCAAATAACAAGAATGCTACAAAAAAATACTTTGCTTGTTTGCATGTAAACGTATACGGGCTTCAAATAATGCTACAATAAATGTAGTCTACAGTAAAGGGAAAATGTCGTAGGATTAATTTTAAGCTATTTTCAAGGTAAGCACAAATCAAAATGGCGACATTTTAAATCAAAGAGACGCACTGCATACACCGAGACCCTCCGTTATAACTGTTAGCTGTGATCACCGAAATTATGAACGAAACCACAACTAATGTACTACCAAACTCAATATTTAGAACACATATTACCTTAAGAATCAGATGCAACTAAAACAGATGTTTTCTCATATACGATAACATGTGTCCTAAATTTATTTTATTGTAGCATTATTGTTATTTGAGGTGGAAACAACGAGTAACACTGATGTTGACATTAAGCAAACTCAAATTATGCGCATGAGTCAAAAATCATACTACTACACACAACAACTACTAATACTAGTAATTTGCGGTTAAGATGTTAGTTTTGCATATTTGCGAACAAAATTTGTACCCTGGAACCGACTTGCATCAATTCGGAAGCCAAAGACAAATTGTGCATTCAAAAAGACCCATCAAAAATTTGTACTTTTTATGTGCATATGTAGTATGTATGTCGTATGTATAAATTCGTGTCCTTATAAAATAAATTAAATTATCAGTTTTGTTTCGTTTAACAGTGTTCCTTAAAATTTTTATGTATTTAACTTTTTGGCCCACTTTTAACACCTACTATTTTTTGACTCGGTAATTGCAACAACCTCAATTAACGCAGTTGTCTCCCAAACGCCGCTGCGCACGGTCGTGCTGCACTCCAGCACACGCGAAGTAAAAGAAACAACGTCGTGTATTGTGCTTGTGCAAAAACAAAAAAAAAACAAAAAAAAACCAAAATTAAAGTGCTCGCAAAACAATCAACGGTTCGCGTGATCGGCGCCGATCAACAAGTGCAAAGTGCAGTGTGAGTGTCCGTGTTCCCCATCCCCATCATCGCAGCTAAAGAAATTGGTGAAATATAACTGTCGTGTATTTTGTATGCGGCAGTCTGTTGATGATCTATTTCTTTAGCTATTAGAATAACGGATTGTGAGTGTTTGTTTCTTCTGGTGATTTAACTCATTTTGTCGTGAAGGCATAACACTGGCGACAATTTGTGTTGATAATCCATTTTGAGACATTCTCTTCTCAATTCGGTAAAAAGAAGCGGTAAGTTGTGTTTTGTGTGTTTGTTTGTTGTAGTTATGTGTGTTTTCAGAGTGGATCTCAGCAACATACGTGGGCTGAGAACGAATTCGTTCGCTGTGTTTAACCATGTACATGTCCACAGGCCAGCAATTCTGGCACTGAGTGAAACTCAGGTATTTGATAATTCTGATGCATCGGAATTTAATCTACCTGGGTATAGCTTGGTGCCATTATTTTTCCCTCGACGCGGACTCGCAATCTATGTTCGTAGAGATGTTGCGTTTCAGCTTTTGCCTCATTTTAGCCAAAGTTCCAATCCGGAATTCAATTTCATTTGGCTCAAAGTAAAGGTACATGAGCGCAACATCTACTACTGTTTCCTTTACAGAAGCCCCCACTTAGACAGTGTTTCAACTCAGAGCGAGTTTGATGCACTGTCTGATTCCATCTTAAGAATTGGAAATCGTAAAAATGAAATCGTTATTGCGGGCGATTTCAATGTACACAATTCTGGGTGGCTTCGCCATTCTGGCCAGACAACACTCGAAGGAAGGTGTGTTGAGTTATTCGCTGAGTTTAATCACCTTACTCAGCTTGTAAATGAGCCTACACGAATACCTGACATTGCAAATCATTCCGCAAACACCCTAGACTTGTTCCTTACCTCTCGTCCTGATAAATACTTCGTCAATGTATCATCGCCCCTAGGCTCATCAGACCATTGTGTAGTATCAGCTAATTTCTCGTTAATAAACCACGTAGTTAGAGAAAAAACTCCCAAAAAAATAGTATGGCAATACGAGAAAGCCAATTGGGACGGCCTTAACAACTTCTTTGGGAGTTATAACTGGTCGCTATTGTTTCGCGATAGCAACGTGGATGCCGCCGCTGATGCAATAACAAACATCATTCTTATTGGTATGAGAAAGTTCATCCCTTTTAGGAATAAATCTATCAAATCAAAGGAAGATGGATGGTATGACTTGAGCTGTAAAGAGGCTTCTAGGATTAGAGAGGTATGCTTTCGGTTTTACAAAGCAAACCCTTCCGAGGAAAACCGAAAAAAGTTTAAACGAGCAAGAAATGATTGCAATGCCCATCTTCGGCGAGTCAAATTCGCCTACGACCGAAAACTAAGGCAAAAAATACTACAATGTCCCATAGGTAGTAAAAATTTTTGGTCTTTCGTGAAAAGAATCAAAAATTCAGCCTCGTCGTCGATTCCAACGCTCATTTATAATGACATTCCAGTTGTCAGCTCTATTGACAAGGCCAATCTGTTTGCTGCGCATTTCGCAGCTAGCTCTACGCTTCCAGATTGTGCATTGCCGCCTCCTGCACCTCAGAGTATTGAACACTCTATGGGACAGATATTTTTTCGTACTCGTGCAGTTGCTAGAGTTTTAAATGATCTTAACACATACAAATCCGCTGGTCCAGATGGTATTTCTCCATTAGTTCTGAAGAGGTGTTCTTCCAAGCTGGCATTACCATTGCGTAAGCTTTTCCATCTATCCTACTCTTCTGGACTCTTCCCGAGAAGTTGGAAAACAGCATTTGTCCAGCCCATACCCAAAAAAGGCGAACCGTCGTCTCCTTCTTCGTACCGACCCATAGCACTTACATCCATTCTTTCCAAGGTCATGGAAACGCTGATCAATTATCAGCTTAAGAAATATCTTGAAACCAACGTAATCCTTAGTGACCGGCAGTATGGGTTTCGTGGGCAACGTTCTACTGGTGATTTGATGGTTTATCTCACCGAACAGTGGAACCGATCTTTGCATCATTTTGGAGAAAGCAAAGCTGTTGCACTCGATATTTCAAAGGCATTTGACAGAGTTTGACATCAAGCTCTTTTGTCTAAAATGCGTGCTTATGGTGTCGATGATAAACTGCTTCAATGGATTAGAAGCTATCTTTTGGACCGCTCAATTCAAGTTGTTTTAGACGGTTTCAAATCTGAAATACACCACATAAATGCTGGCGTTCCCCAGGGCTCTGTTCTGTCCCCGACACTCTTCCTCATTTTTATTAATGATCTCTTATCTGTGACTTCTAATCCAATTCACTCTTTCGCTGACGACAGCACTCTCAGCTTCTCATATAAGTTTGAGGAACGTCCCTCCACCTCTGATGTGGAACTCAAACAACATCGTATGTTTAGCACGTTAAATTCTGACCTTGACAGCATAATACAATGGGGAGAAAACAATCGAGTAGAATTTAACGCTTCCAAAACCCAATGCTGTCTCCTGTCGTCCAAGCGAATCCTAAACCCCATGCCATTATCCATGAATGGCACTTGCATCGAGGAAACTGAAAAACTCGCAATTCTCGGTATGTGCGTTAACGACAAGCTTCGTTGGAATGACCACATATTTACCGTCGCTAAAAATGCTGCGAAATGTTTAGGTTTTCTAGCCCGGTGCAAGAAATATTTCACTCCCTCTGATCTGGCTACCATTTACAAGGCTTTTATTCGACCAAAACTTGAGTACAATTGCCATATCTGGTCTGGTGCGCCTAAGACTACTTTGCATCAGCTAGATAGAATACAAAACCGCGCGATAAAACTTATCGGTGACGAAAATATAGCGAAATCGATTGATTCGCTTGAACACCGCAGGAACGTTTCTTGCTTGTCACTATTTTATCGCTTCTTCTACCAGCGGTGCTCAAGAGAAATAGCCAGCTGCATGCCACCTCTCCTTGAATTCAACCGCAATACTCGTGGCGCTCTAAATGCTCATCAGTTTACCATTAAGCCCATCTTCGGACGTACAGTTAAATTCAGGGATTCGTTCTTCAGCCGTACAACTCGTATGTGGAATGCTCTGCCAAGCTCTGTCTTCCCACATCACTATGATCCACAGGCATTCAAAACACAAGCTCATAGACATCTCCTCTTTTCTCCTCCTCTTCCTTAACGCCCACGCTGTGCCAAGCATATAGCCGAGCATTATAAGGGTGCGAACCCCTTGAAGCGTGCGCGAATTATAAAAAAAAAAAAAAAAAAAAAAAAAAACTGCCCGAATTTCTATTAGTTATTTTTATTGAGTTCGCACTGTATAGAGAATTTAGAAAACAAAACAAAATAAAAATCAAAATTTAATAAAAAAAAATTTGAAAAAATTTAATGTACATTTACTAATCCGGACCAATCCGTGAAAGAAAGTCGTGTTCTGCCCACACCTCCATTTTTTGTTGTACATATATGGCGCATAATGGCGATTAGTAGGAGAACTATGTCACATGAACATTTCACAATTGCAACAATTTCCGCGTTGTCTGAACATTTTATTTATACTTTGGAACATATTTCGTGAGTACATAATATCATTTGCACCCCTTCTATTGCACAAGTCAGATTTCGTTTGTAATTTACCAGCAGGCCAATTGCGAGTATTTTACCCAACACTAAGAGACACGAATGCATGCACCAATGATTTTCAAATGTCTATCATTAAAATAAATTAAACTGCAATAAAAAAAACATTGTTTGCTTGCTGCAGAAGGAAATTTGAATTCAAATCATATTGCATAAAATATTCAAAATACTTTTGCACAATTCCAGCTATAGCAGTCTGCTAGGATGGGCAAACATAGGTAGGGTATAGGATGACTCGACGCGTCTATGGCGGGGCGCAGAATATGCACAGCACACCACTATTAGCTACTAGCACTAATAATAAGATTGCATTTTGCAAATGTCTTTCTTGAAAAAGAAAAAGATCTACACACAATGTCGATGTTATTCATGCACAGAGCACAGAATTTTTGTTGTATAATGGCGAATAATGTTATATCAAATTTAATTTAAATTTAACACAGTTGCAACAACAACTGTATTTTGCCGCGTTGACTGAACATTGTATTTATGCTTTGGAACATATAATATGATTTGCAATTGAACGTCAGATAAAGTTGCACACTCAAAAAACTTAAGTATATAGAATAAAATATAGATAAAAACATTATTGCAATAATCAACATTTTTAATTAATTTTTTTAATCAAATTGAAATTTTTATTTGTAATGCACTCCTTACGTTGAGTGTATTCAAATGAACGTTTACAAAATCATTTGAATTTTTCGTCAATCATCCAGAATCATTTCCATGTGATACATTCAGACATATTTTCACTAAAACTCATAGAATGATTAACTGAATCGATTGCATGTTTAAGGAACCTATAACGGAGAAAATCATAAATTTGTTCTAGGTTATAGAAAAATTAACAACAACAAAAAATACACTACAGAAAACTGACGGCGTTAAACATCTCTAACGAAAAAAGTATATACACAGGCATTAACAGTGTAGACACCAAAAATAATGTACATGTATGCACACATTACTATGTTAGTATTTGAATTTCATATATTCTTAAAAATATAGGATTGTTTTACTCGTGTAAACATATCTACGCATATATAATCATCATTTTTGGCTCTACAACCGCGGTCCGGTCCTGGCCTCCCGCAAAAAGTCTCTCCACCGGTCCCGATTTCGAGCCGACGTCATCCAGTTTGGCATCCCTAAATTCTGGGCGTCCTGGTCTACGCCATCCTTCCAGCGTAGGTTTGGCCGGCCTCGCTGTCGTGTTCCATAAATCCTACCGCAAAGCACTTTCCGAGCAGGATCCTCTTCGCTCATGCGAGCTAGGTGTCCAGCTTAATCTTCATGATGTCGACATTGCGGTAACGCTCGTAGATCCCATCATTATAGAGTCTCCGGAATCGCCCTTCCTCACATACGAGGCCAACAATTCTACGTAAGACTTTTCTCTTTCTCGAACGCGACTTTAAAGTCAATAACGGTGAATTTCATTCTTTTGCTGACTATAAACCCCACCCCGAGCACATGATGTCTTGCATGACAGCTGGAATATATGTCATATTCTGATTTTTGTAAGACACCATTCCCCGTCCACCGCATCACCTGGGTTGCTGTTATGTTAGCCTTATATTTTGACAGGGTATCGGCCAGCTGCTGTGCAGCTCGAACTCTATACAGTGAGCGTACGTTCCATGAGAAACCGTTTCGTTTCCGTGGTCGTCGTCGTTCATCAGTGTATCCGAGGCTGATTTTGGGTTCCGTAATAATAATGTTTTACGAGCGAGGTTATTGGCCTCGCGCCAATCTTACTTTGAAGGGACTAGCCCGATCATTCCGCTTTTCTTGCATTGGAGGAAAATTACCGGCGGCCACCAAGTGGAGGATTAATCGCACTACCACCAGTCAGAATTAGTTACGATTCTAGAGCATTCTTTGTGATTTCCCTTATTCTGCTGATGGCCGCCTTGTTTACTTTTAGACTGTCGCTTTTTCCCCAACTGTTAATGAAAAATTTAATTATTTCTAAACCTGAGCTTTTATGCGCCATCGCTGTCACCGTGTCTGGTGGCAAAACAGAAGAGGACATTACAACAAAACAGCAGAACAATTAGAAAGGACCAAACCACAAAAGCCCCAAGAAGAAGAACAAAATGAAAAAAAGAAAATGAATCTAAAGTCGATTAGAACATTTTCCGACCATTCAACGACAATTGAACGATCGTACAATGCGTACTTTTGTATATCCTTAACGAAAGGTGTGAATTTATTGTTGGTAGCTAGTAGCTGTGCTTGTTGGATTACCTTATCAATTTGTGCTTCAATATAAAAATATGTCAAATAACGTCATAAGAAATAATATTTGTTTATTGAAACAGGTAACCTTGGTATTTGGCGTAATTGGTATTTGTATATTGTTCTCGTTGGAAATTGGATTTTTTAAAACGTAAATGCTTACCTCATTAAAAATTGTATTTTCTTTATGTTGCTATCTTATTACGTATCCTTGGAATTAAAACATACGTATTTAATGTACATAAAAATCTGGCATAATGTTATGCTTAAACAAAGAGTACCACAGAATGTAATTACGAACTTTTAACCTTTACTTAAGTATTGAAGAAGACTCCGATTTTAAAAAGAAAATGAAATTGTCAGAATGTGTACAATGCGTTTCCAACGAAATAACAAAACTTTCAACGCTCCCCAATCCACAGCCCAAATGGTTGCATGTTGGTTGGCATAGAACTCCGACACACATAAAATTCAAACTCCCCCACACAACCATGCAACAACGACTTTGTTTTTTATGTGCCTGATTTCTGTTCTCCTTGCACAAGCGTCAATTTTAATTTCGATTTCCACTCAACACAAACTGTTCGAGCAGCATGTAAAATACATAGAAATCGCTCCACTCTGCTCTTGTACTTTAACTCTCGGGGTTGAAAATTCATATTTCATTCCGGCTAATAAGCTTTGGTAGACACAATGGCTAAAATAATCGCCGTAGAATTAAACCAACATTGTGGTAAACGATAGAGAGAAATTGTAGGGAACCTATTAGAGTTATACAGTTCTACAGCAAATGATGCATGTTAACGTGTATAGTGTATACACATGATTGCCGTACTTTTTTAGATTTTTATCTTGTAACCTTGTTGCCAATGTTCCAAGAAGTAAGTTAAAAATAAGTTACGCAAGGTTGGTTGGGTGGGTTTCATGTGCATTTCGATTAAAAAGTGATATAAGTTCTCTGAATGCAACAATATATATTAACGCGACGTGCTGTCGCCAGCTACGCACATACATATTTATACATATGAGCACTGTCTGTTTTTAATTACTTATTTGAAGGTTTTTCCAATAAAACGTTAAAGGACTACATGTTGCAATATTATGTTCCAAATAGAGTAAGAATGACATTCGAGTTATTAGGTTAGGTTAGAATTTAAAACACCAACTTTTTTGGTAAAATAGATACGATCAAATGTGTTCCCTTCAGTAGCTATAAAAAAAACAACCCATAAAAATTAAAATTTTTCATCTAAATTCTCTAATCGCAGAAATTGATATGGGAGCCCCTCGATCCTGGGCCATTTTTTTTATTGTAGAAGAAAATCATCGAAACAAACATTTGACATCAGATGTTAAAATTGAAAAAGCTCAGATCATTTTATTCTGAGCACTTAGAGCACGCTCATACTCTGAGCAAATAAGAAACACGAGCAGTTATCTTGAGACTCTTTGACTGCTCTGAACTAATTTATGAAAACGCCAAATGACAGAATATTGTGAAAACTTGTTGTTCTATCTGTAAGTTGATATCGACAACAAAAAACGGCATCAATTAAAATACAATTCAGTATATAATAAAAATGTAAGTTGAAGTGAGCATAAAACATGTATGTCTCGTTTCATTTGCTGGGTTCATTTGTGCGTGCGCTAAGATTTCTCTCTCTCTCCACCACCACCAAAACCATGCAGCGCAGCCGACTGCGCAGCACACACCGCACACAGTCCATAAAGGGCGACGAATATTTGATGCCAGTACAGATATTTAAAAAATGTATAAGGGCCTTGCGGCCGAACCCGGGACCCGATCACTACCAAATTTTCGAAAAAGTATTGTTTATTGGGTATACACATGTTTGAAGAAAATCGGGTAAATTTTTTAAAATTTTTGTTTGGGAGCCCCCCGACCCCGCAGCCCGAGGGGCCTCAAAATTTAATAGAAAGTGTTGTCTCCGGAAATACGCATGTGTGCAAAATTTCAATAAAATCGGGCCATGGGAAGTGGGTTAAAAATTGATCGCAAGAATCCACGACAGACGACCGACCGACGACCGACCGACGACCCACGGGCAAGTGAAGTTAATATAGAGAATTTAAAAAGATATAAATATAAACCTACGATGTAGGTAATTTATAACCTAAAATCAAGAGCGACACAATGAACATATATCGATTTTTAAAAGTTTTTAACTAGACTTTTTTTCGACTTTTTTGAAGATCTTTTTAGGCAAATTTCAGACGTCCTATAGCGTAGCTTAGTGAGCAGCTTAGTCTCGTATGGCTTTTCTAAGATACCGCGTGTGGCGCCTGTAATGCGTGAAAAAGTATTTTTTTTAACTTCATACAGGTCCTTTTTAACTTTTATACGAACTAGAGCTGAAATTTTGAGCAGCTCAGTTTCATAGGCCATTTGTGAGATCATGCGTTTGGCCCGTGTAAAACTATATACACATGTTATATTCAGCATCTCAAAACAAAAATTTATACATAAAAGTTTTCACGCGAAAAATTGAGAATTGCGAGATTTTCAGTTTCCTCGATGCAAGTGCCATTCATGGATAATGGCATGGGATTTGGGATTCGCTTAGACGACATGAGACAGCATTGGGTTTTGGAAGCGTTAAATTCTACTCGATTGTTTTCTCCCCATTTCATTATGCTGTCTTGGTCAGAATTTAACGTGCTTAACATACGAAGTTGTTTGAGTTCCACATGAGAAGTGGAGGAACGTTCCCCAAACTTATATGAGAAGCTGAGAATGCTGTCGTCAGCGAAAGAGTGAATTGGATTAGAAGTCACAGATAAGAGATCACTAATAAAAATGAGAAAGAGTGTCGGGGACAGAACAGACCCTGGGGAATGCCAGCATTTATGTGGTGTATTTCAGACTTGAAACCGTCCAAAACAATTGAGCGGTCCAAAAGATAGCTACTAATCCAATGAAGCAGTTTTTCATCGACACCATTAGCACGCATTTTGGAGAATAGAACTTGATGCAAAACTCTGTTAAATGCTTTGGAAATATCGAGTGCAACAGCTTTGCTTTAACCAAATTGATGCAAAGACCGGTTCCACAGTTCGGTTTTTTCGGTTTTCCTCTGTAGGGTTTGTTTTGTAAAACCCAAAGCATACCTCTCTAATCCTAGATGCCTCTTTAATCTGGAAGGGATAAAGTCTCTCATACAAATAAGGATGATATTTGTGATAGCATCAGCGGCGGGATCCACGTTGCTATCCGAAACAATAGCGACCAGTTAATTCTCCCAAAGAAGTTGTTAAGGCCGTCCCGAATTGTCTTTCTCGTATTGCCATACTGTTTTTTCGAAGTTTTTTCTCTAACTGCGTGGTTTATTAACGAGAAATTAGCTGATACTACGCGAGCCTAGATGCGAAAATACATTGAGAGGGTGAGGGTGTTTGCGGAATGATTTGCAATGTCAGGTATTCGTGTAAGGTCATTTACAAGCTGGATAAGGTGATTAATATCAGAAAATAACTCAACACACCTACCTTCGGGTGTTGTCTGGCCAGAATGGCGAAGCCACCCAGAATTGTACCTTGAAATCGCCCGCAAACACGATTTCATTTTTACGATGTTTTGTGACAATTCTTAAGACTGAATCAGACAGTGCATCAAACCCGCTCTGAGTTGAAACACTGTCTAAGTGGGAGCTTCTGTAAAGGAAACAGTAGTAGATGTTGCGCTCGTGTACCTTTACTTTGAGCCAAATGAAATTAAATTCCGGATTTTTGGCTGAATTGATACAAAAGCTGAAATGCAACAACACTCCGGACACAGATTGCGAGTCCGTGTAGAGGAAAAAATAATGGCACCAAGTTATAACCAGGCAGATTAAATTCCGATGTATCAGAATTATCAAATACCTGAGTTTCACTCAGTACCAGAATTGCTGGTCTGTGGACATGTACATAATTAAACACAGCGAAAGAATTCGTTCTCAGCCCACGTATGTTGCTGAGATCCACTCTGAAATCACACATAACTACAAAACACAACTTACCGCTTCTTTTAACCGAATTTGTTTAGTGGATGTCTCACAGTGGATTATTGACACAAATTGTCGCTAATGCTATACCTTCACGGCAAAATAAGTCAAATCACTAGAAGAAACAAACACTCACAATCCGTTATTCGATTGCTAAAACATAAGACAGTTATGTTTCAGTAATTCTCACAACAAACTGTCAAAGTTTGAACTTTCCAATATTTTGTCCTGTCCTATTTCCATTAGGATGTATTTATAATAAGTGTTCTGAAGTCCATGAAATTTCTGATTAGACAACACACGATAAGAAATTTCATTAAAATTCGACGAAAACTCAATAAACTGCTGATTTAATTAATTAAATTACGGCACTCAAGTCGCTGTTTAATTTGCGATGCACCTTAAGTTTTATACTAGTTCGTCCTTTGAACAGTTTGGGTGGACTTTTCGAATTAACAACCGCAAAGGAAAAATCAATAAAAAGTCCTAACTCTCTCTCGGAAAAGTCGGACAATAAAGAAGCGAATAGAATCGAATCAAAAATGATTCCTTTATAACGTACACCTACAACAATATAAGCATATCCTTAAGAAACTTATTTCGCTTAATTGGCTTTTAGTTCAGTTTTTATTTCCTTTGATAACACAAAGACGTAAAACATCAATAAGCATCGTTGTTTCCTTGATGCAATTTTAGTTTCAGTTATATTCGTTAAAAGTATAGAATGTACGAATTTATCACTGGCAACGAGTATTTTTTTTAGGAAAGTAATTTATGTAAAATAACTTAGCATTGTTTACTTACCAATATTAACAATTCCATGGTTGGTCAGCTCCCAACAGGATTGTAAGCGTAGTATACTTAGACTATGACTTTGCTTTGGTGAGAAGTATCCAAGAGCGGCATCAGTCACGTGATAGGCCTACATTAAAATTTAATGATAACTAAGCCACGATAAAGATTTGCTTTTTTGTATTAAACTTACTTGCAACGAAAACTCATATAGCGATGGTAGCAGCTGGGCTACCGCACCTACAGCCTCGTCGGCTATATTAATACAATCAGCCAATGATAGTGAAACAATACGCGGGGTTAGGCAGGCCCAAAGACCAGCTTCGGTAACCTCATTGCAGCCAGCTAATTCGAGTTCGAAGAGGCTCTGTGAAAAACAGAAATACAAAATAATGCAACGTTTCAATTTTAAATTAAAAAATGCAAATAATATATCTTAACTTAATTTAATTAAAATACGTAGATTGGACTTAAAAAGCACTTTAAAAAATAAAATAAAAAATTGGCTTTTCTAGCCGAATGGTCAATATAATTCATTTTTGAATCACATGGAAAAATAGCTGACGTTAATATGGTGTTTACTCGACAGTGAAATATCTACACACTAATTGCTCCTGTCAGTCATTGATTTACGCACACAAGAGCCATTGTGATGAAATATTATCGGGACATATGTTTTTTAGATAAACGAAAAAAACGTTGAATTCCCAGTATATTTAGAAACCCCTTATTTTTTTTATTCAATACATTGTTCAGACATTTTCATTTTAGCAATATAATGTTTAAAATAGTGTTTTCGATTACTTAAGCTTATATTTAAAAAATAATTTTTGAATAGAACAGTTTTGAAAATTATTTTATGGAATAGGTCTGTTTTGAAACTTTTTGTAATGGAATAGGTAAGTTATGAAATTGACTGTTTGGAATAGCATTGCTAATTATCTGAAAGTGGGATTTTATGTGCAGATTACCAATATTAAGTATTAGATTATTCAAGGAATTATCTCTACTGCTGTTTGGGTATAAAAGAAAATTTGGAATAGGCCTGTTTTGATTTTTATCGACATGAATCGCAAAGGAATAAGTTTTTTTTATATTATAAATGTGCAGTGGAACAGATATGTGGGCTATTTTTGTTAAATTTTCGTTTAAACGATTCTTTCAGTTTACAAAAGGAACCGAAATCGATCAATAACTCGATTTTTTTTTAAAAGTGGAATAGATCACTTTTGAATCTAGTCGTCACATATATACAATTTAGTGATTTACAAACTTTAAACAGAGACATAAAACATATTGACAGCAACTTCTTCAGCGATTCTAAAACTGTTATTTTTAGTTATTCTCAAACGTTTAAATAAAATTTGAGAAATATTTTCGTTATAAGACAATTGACATTAAATTAAATAATACAAACTAGGTCATTGTTCTTTCTCACCACGGTTTGTCTCTATTGTATCGGTGTGTGTCCTATTCGTCTAATGTGCGAATTCAGGGTCGATGTGTGTAACATTCGTGGGCTTAGATCGAATCTCTCGGCCACGTGCGTCCATTTAGCAGACCACAAATCTGCTATTCTGGCACTAACAGAAACCCAGGTTAATGCTGATTCCGACGTTTCGGATTTTAGTTAGCCTGGTTACAACTTGGTGCCAGTATTTTTCCCCACCGCTGTCTCGCCATATATGTACGTAGTGATAAGCTTACCAAACCCAAGCACACTTCAATCATTGTTCCAACACGGAATTTAACTTCATTGGCTCAAAGTCAAAGTGCGTAAGCATATCATTTACTACTGCTTCGTATACAGAAGCCCTAATTTAGACAGTGTCTCAACTTGTAGTGAGTTAGATGCACTGTCCGACTCTATCACTAGAAGTTTATCAATTGATCCATTGTAATTGCGGGATATTCAATATACACAGTTCTATTTGGCTTCGCCATTAAGGCTTAACAACACCGCAAGGAAAGGATGTTGAGTTATTTGCTGATTTTAACCATCGCACTAAGCTTGTGAATGAGCCCACTCGAAAACCAGACATTGTAAGTCATAACGCTAATACCCATGACTTGTTTCTTACTTCTCTTCCTAACAAATACACCGTCAGTGTATTATCGCCTCTAGGCTCTTCAGACCATTGTGTAGTATCAGCTAATTTCTCGTGGTCAAACCACACAGTAAAAGAGAAAACTCGTAAAAGAAAAGTATGGCTGCACGAGAAAGCCAACTGGGATGGCGTCAATAATTTCTTTAGAAGCATTAACTGGCCACTTAACTCCAATAGTGGTGTGGATGCAACTTCTGATACGATCACTAACATAATCCTCGAGGGTATGAGACAGTCTTTCCTTTCCAGGTCAAAGTGTATCAAACCGAAGGAAAATGCTTGGTATGATTTAAGCTGCAAAGAGGCTACTAGGAACCGTGAGGTATGCTTTCGGTTATATTAAAAAAAAACCCAATGTTGAAAACCGAACCAAATTTAGACGAGTCAGAAATGATTGCAATGCCTACCTTAAAGCGCTAAATTCGACTATGACCAAAAACTGAGACAAAAAATACTTCAATGTACCAATGGAAGTAAACATTTTTGGTCATTCGTGAAACGAATTAAAAATACAGCCTCGTCGTCGATTCCAACGCTCATTTATAACGACATTCCAGTTGTCAGCTCTATCGACAAGGCCAATCTGTTTGCTGCGCATTTCGCAGCTAGCTCCACGTATCCAGATTGTGCATTGCCGCCTCCTGCACCTCAGAGTATTGAACACTCTATGGGACAGTTCTTCATTCATACTCTTGCAGTTGCTAGAGTTTTAAACGATCTCAACACTCACAAATCCGCTGGGCCAGATGGTATTTCCCCATTAGTTCTGAAGAGGTGTTCTTCAACCTGGCGTTACCATTGCGTAAGCTTTTCCATCTATCCTATCCTTCTGGACTCTAACTGAGAAGTTGTAAAACAACCTTTGTCCAGCCCATACCCAAAAAAGACGAACCGTCTTCTCCTTCTTTGTACCGACCCATACATACACTTACATCCATTCTTTGCAAGGTCATGGAAACGCTGATCAATTGTCAGCTCAAGAAATATCTTGAAACCAACGAAATCCTTAGTGACCGGCTGTATGGATTTCGTGGGCAACGTTCTACTGGTGATTTGATGGTATATCTCACCGAACAGTGGAACCGGTCATTGCATCAATTTGGAGAAAGAAAAGCTGTTGCACTCGATATTTCTAAGGCATTTGATAGAGTTTGGCATCAAGCTGTTTTGTCAAAAATGCGTGCTTATGGATTCGATGATAAACTGCTTCACTGGATTAGAAGCTATCTTTTGGACCGCTCAATTCAAGTTGTATTGGACGGTTTCAAGTCCAAAGTGCATTACTTAAATACTGGCGTTCCTCAGGGAAATCTTGCGATAAATTTTTAACCCACTTTAAAGTCCGATTTCATCGAAACTATGCACTCACGCATAAAATTTGGATCCCCTCAGGCCCCTCGACCCAATACAAATATTTAAAAAAAAAATAAACCCAATTTTCTTTAAATTTTATATACATATGTGTATCTCCAATGGACAACACTTTTTGAAAACGTTTTTGAGTGACCGGGGCCTGAGGCCCATTTAAATCTTTTAAAAATAAGCCCAACATTTTTCAAATTTTAAACACATGTGTATCTCCGCTGACAACAGTTTTTGTAAACATTTTGAAGTAAAGGGGCTCTGATAATACAAAACCGCGCGATAAAACTTATCGGTGACACAAATATAGCGAAATCAATAGATTCGCTTGAACACCGCAGGAACGTCTCCTGCTTGTCACTCTTTTATCGCTTCTTCCACCAGCGGTGCTCAAGAGAAATAGCCAGTTGCATGCCACCTCTTCTTGAATTCAACCGCAATACTCGTAGCGCTGTAAATGCTCATCAGTTTACCCTCAAGCCCATCTTCGGACGTACAGTTAAATTCAGGGATTCGTTCTTCAGCTATCAAACACGTATGTGGAATGCTCTGCCAAGCTCTGTCTTCCCACATCACTATGATCCACAGGCATTCAAAACACAAGATCACAAGATCTCCTATTTTCTCTTCCTTTTCCTTAACGCCCACGCTGTGCCAAACATGTAGGCGAGCATTATAAGGGTGCGAACCCCTTTCAGCGTGCGAATAAAAATTTGTGTCGCAATATTTAATAATATCAATATGTACATAAAAAATATATGAAATAATCTTGACCTCAATAATTCGCTTTCTTTCTTTGAAGTGATGCGCCACGACAAAGATAAGCAATGTAAATGTGTCCGAGATCCAATTAAAGACATCAATCTACATGCGTCAAAAAAAAATTCACTTAAACTATTTTCATAGCAAGAATTTAAGGATTTATTTTGTAATTAAATAAATGCAGAATACGGCAGAAAAATAATGAAAAAATAACCAAAAACCTCATATGCTGATGATCTCAGAACTTAGCGATAGAGTTATAACGAGAAACTTACACCAATATATTCAATATTATACCAGTGGGCGCCGTGGCTCAGTGGAAATTCGCGTGGCTACTGAGCAGGAGGTTAGTGGTTCGAATCCCAGTAACACCAAAAGTATTTTTAACGGTGTCCCACCTCTCGCAAATGGGTGACAAACGTTCCGAGAATAATAACTTGTCACGGAAAGCTTCTCAATTCGCCGTTCGGAGTCAGCCTTAAATTGTAGGTCCCCTTCCATTTGTGTCCAAAAATATACATGCGCAACACAAATGGTCGCGATAAGCTAGGCCTTGGACCGCAATGGTCTGTCGCGCCGAATATTATTATTTATACCAGCACAACAATACGATTCAAAAGTCAGGCTCAAATATGACCATTGTGTATAGGGGCTTTAAATATTCAAAATTTAAAAAAAAAAAACAACCCAATAAAATTAAAATTCTCTAATAATCAAAGGTGCACTGAATTCCTTTATAAATACTGGTATAAAAAAACACATCCGAAGCACTGCCACCAAATACCAAAACAACCCCAATCGTAAAGCAGCGCTGCACACAGCGTACCCGCACACACAGAACACAGTCATTATAGTATGGCATGATTATAGTAAGAAAAAACATTTGTATTGGAGCCCCCGACACCGCGGCCCAATCACTATCAAATTTTTATAGAAAGTATTGTCACCGGAAATACACATGTGTGCAAAGTTTCAATAAAATCGAGCTTTATGAAGTGGGTTAAAAATTGATCGCAAGACTCTACCACCGATCGACAGAGCCATGCCGACGCGAAGTTAATATAGAAAATTTAAAAAATGTAGATTAGTTTTTACAATCGAGTTTATTATGTGCAATGAAAGCTTTAAAATGTAGCCGTTACAAAGTTAAATAATGCTTCCATAATGGAAATTAAATCACGTTTTCAAAAATGCAAAGTCAAAGCATTTTTATGATAAGTGTGTTTATATACATATTATACAGGGTTTCCCAGAATTCGTGGTACAAACGAAGCAGGGTGATAGCGAAGGTTAGTTCCAACCAAAGTAGCCAAATGAAGTTTTATCGAATTGTTGATGGTTCAAAAGTTATTCCATATTAAAAATAACGAGCGGGCGTTCCGACGGATTAAAATAAATTTTATTCGACGATGCCGATTATGTATTATGGCAAATGGTGGACACTTCGAACATTTGTTACAATATTTAAAATAAAAAAAATAAAAAAAAATTATAATTTTGCTTTATTTCTGCCAACGCAGCTTATTTTAGCACTCGAAAGTGCATTAATAAACATGACTTACTTTGTAAAACAGTTGATAAAAACCATTCTGTTTTGAATATTCCTATGCGTGATACCATTTAAGAATCTGCATTAATGTGGCAAGTTTTTCTGATAGTTGGTCAACTTTCTGTTTTTTTTTTTTAAATTAATTTTTAGTATGCGATTTTACCCAAAAATGCTAAAAATGGAATTACTTTTGAACCATCAACAATTCGATAAAACTTCATTTGGCTATTTTGGTTGGAAATGACCTCCTCTATCATCCTGCTTCGTTTGTACCACGAATTCTGGGATACCCTGTATAATAGAAATGAAATTCTTTTTTATCAGCCAAATTCCTCTAATTACTATTTCGGCAAGCTGAATTCTCAGGGAAAACAGAGTGCTCATCAGTTGCTATAATTAGCCAAATCAAAAGAAATGATCACAAATATTAAGCACACTCGAAATCTAAAACAGCAAATGGAGAGAATATAATTGCAAGGGGTAATTATAATGATCGCAACGGTAACTTTTATCTGGGCATACTTTGTACTTTGAACTTTTGTATTAATTTACATTGTTAATGAATACTACGGGAAGCTTTGAAGTAAAAAAAAAAACAAAAAAACTTTAAGATACGATAAGAGAAATTAAGTTGTGTCTGTCACTTCTTGGTTTTGTTTAGAAATCATATTTAGAACTTTTACTTGTAGCAGTAGTTGTGAGTTCTGATAATGAAAGGAGTAGCACTGCTGTTGCAGTGTGGCAGCCATTACGTTGATTGTGGCTTTTGTTTTTGTGTTGAATTGACTTGAAAGGTAACGGGATAAAATACGGCTGTTAGAGTACTCACAGTACAAGAGACAGCTCTACAAACTGTTCTGACACCACAGTGTCAAATATGTATTGAGTTTGCTGTGGCCTCCATATCAAGGACATAACTATGCCAGTAAGAAACAGTTTAGTTCTCCATTTTTCTTTGTTTAGGCAACTATTGCATAAAGTTTGAAAGGTTCTTAGCTCGTAAAAGAAACAATTTAACTGATCTCCACAAAACACAACTCACATTTTTAAGCTGCGTAGTTGGCATTAACGACAATCATCCTATTCGCACATTCGATTGTGATAAGTTCCCACGATAAGTCGAAAATATTGCTAATGTTATGTAGATTGCATTTTTGCCAAAAAATCACTGAAAAGAATGAACGTGCATATAAACAGTGTAACAAAAGTACTTGGTTCATACCTATCCTGGTTAAGTAACTCGCGAAAGATGTGGAAGGTACAGAAAATTCCTGAGCTAATAACTAAAAAACAACCCTTACAAATTAAAATTTTTCATGTAAATTCTCTAATAGGGGATACATATGTGTGCAAAGTTTAAACCGGGTTAATTTGGAAAAAATTAATATTAGAGCCCCCTTCACTTCAAAAACTATTCTCACCGGAGATACACAGGTCTAAAAAAATTTCAAAATTTTCAAAAAATTCAAATAAAAAAACGGCGTCTGTAAAATTTTTACAATAGGTGTTGTCCATCGGAGATACACACGTGTACAAAACTGGAAGAAATTCGGGTTAATTTTTTAAAAAAAATTTATGCTGCCACACGACCCCGGGGCCCGTGGTCTCAAAAACTTTTACAACATTATAACAGCGTGTATAAAATTTGAAAAAATTCGGGTTAATTTTTTTTAAAAAAATGTTGGGGCCCCATGACCCTGGGGTCTCCAAAATTTTTTACAAAAAGTGTTGTCCATCGGAGATACACACGTAGAAGAAAAATTGATACACACGTTTGAAGAAAATCGGGTTAAGTTTTTAAAAAAAATGTTGGGGTCTCCCTGGGGCTCGGGGTCTCCAACATTTTTACAAAAAATGTTGTCTATTTATGAGGCCCCACGACCCTGGGACCCGGGTTTCCAAGAATTTTACAAAAAGTGTTTTACATCGGAGATACATACTCCTATACAATTTTAATAAAATCGGGTAAATTTTGTAAAATATTTGTATGTAAGCCCCTGACCCCGAGGTCCGAGGGAAATATACATGTGTGCAAAATTTCAATAAAATCTGGCTTTGTGAAAGTGGCTTAAAAATTGATCAGAAAATCTGACCAGCCAGCCAGTCACGTGCAAGCGAAGTTAATATAGAGAATTTAAACATTTAACAGGAAGAGAGACGTGGCTTATAATACTAATAACTGCACTAAAAAAAGCAACAACACACAATGCAGAAATCTGTACTGATAAAGAGCTAGGAAATATTATCTTTAGCATTATGATTACATAGAAAAATATACTACTTGTCTCGTCTAGCTAACCACAATTTCTATTTAACTAATTCCTGCTAATTTTTTCTCGCACGTGAATCCGTGTACGAAAGGACAACCGTCATTATGCCCCCCCATACCGGGGCCCGATCACTACCAAATCTTTACAAAAAGTTTGTTTATTGGAGATACACATGTGTATTTAATTTGAAGAAAATCGGGTAATTGTTAAAGAAAATTTTTGGGAGCCCTGACCCCAGGGCCCGATCACTACCAAATTTTTACATAAAGTGTTGTTCATTGAAAATACACATATGTAGACAATTTAAAGAAAATCGGGTAATTTTTTTTAAAAAATTTGCATGGGAGCCACTTCGACCCACGGGTCCGATCACTCCCAAATTTTTACAAAAAGTGTTTTTTATCGGAGAAACACATGTGTATAAAATTTGAAGAAAATAGAGCTAATTTTGAAAAAATTATATAGGAGCTCCTCAGCCCTGGGGCCACTTCAAAATGTTTACAAAAAGTATTGTCCATCGGATTAAACACGTGTACCTATATATAAAATTTGTACAAAATCGGGTAAATTGTTTAAAAAATTTGTTTCCAGACCGACCCCGGTGCCCGATCACTATAAAATTTTTATGTTCAACAGAGGATTACAAACATGAGCATAAATTTTAAAGATGATCGGGTAATTGTTAAAAAAAAAATTTATGGGGTCCCTGAACACTCAAAAAATTGTTATCAATCGAAACTACACATTGTGTATACAATTTGAAGAAAATCGGGGCTCTTGGGGCCCGATCACTCTAAAATTTTTAAAAAAAGTGTTGTCAATCATACATACGCATTTGTATAAAATTTGAAGAAAATCGGGTTAATTTTTAAAAAATTATATGGGCACCCCTCCAAATTTTAACAGAAAGTGTTGTTACCGGAAATACACATGTGTGCAAGGTTTCAATAAAATCGGGCTTTGGGAAGTGGGTTATAAATTTATCGGAAGATTCCACGACAGGCAGACAGACAAACAGACAAACAGATCAACAGGCACGCGAAGTTAATATAGAAAATTTAAAAATAAACAAAAATAACAAAATTCTGTATCGTCTTTCACAGCTGGTATAGGGCAATAACGGGAGCGATGTATACAAAAAGCAACAACAACAAAAAATTCTGTCTGTCATATGTCGCATTCAATTACAATTACACACAAATACTTCTGGCTACACGCTTTTGCTATTGCTCTTGTTTATCTGGGTGTTTTCTTTTGTATCATGTAACTAACTGAAATTGGTAACATAAAACGTAATATAGCGATTTACAGCTAAAAAAGATCTTTTACGCAGATTAACAAAGAAAGGAATGGATTGAAACCGATCACAAAAAAACACTAATGTTCTACCACTGAAAGAAAGATCATGACACTAATATAACGCAGCAAATGAAAATGATTTGCACTTCCATTAAGCTCGCAAATTACACTCAACTGCACTTGTTCTTGTTGACTTACATTTATATTAAAATTCGAAATCTAAATATTGCATTTCGTTTATCTTTTATAATGTCTCCTGGAAGATAGCAAAATATAGTCAAAGTAATTGTTGGCATATATATACCGGAGGCTTGGTTTTTGCACACAAACACCTGTCAGGTAAAATCTACATGACTCCTCTAGTATGCCACTATGCATTTTGTAATATAAAAATTGATCGCAAGATTCCACGGCAGACAGATAGATTCACGGGCACGCGAAGTTAATATAAGGCGTCTTTTATTTGCCGAGGAATAAGGAATTAGATTTTGAAAACCAGCAAAACGGCAGGTTTTCTTATTCCAAAGAAGGAATAACATAGTGCAATTGTTGTTGTATTTCCTTATTCCTCGGCAAATAAAATACAGCTATAGAGAATTGAAAAATGAATATCTTTACAATTATTCGCTGAAGGGCGATATACATATGTGAATTTTAACTTGATCTATTGAAAACCATGAAAAGCTCGACTATGAAATTGCTAAAAATTTGCTGTATTTGATGTGAGTATTTTCGAGATTTCAAGAGTCCTAAGCATTTCCCTTAAGAACTAAGATTGCTCTAATATAATAGTTTGACACATTTTTTAATTACTTATGAAATTGGTTTCAAACTCACGCAGGTTCAAAAGAAAAAAGCTTTTGCGAGACCTCAATCCGGAGTGAATGTGCTGCAACCGTTCTTTATGCCACCGCAACAAACTAGAAATCCTACACAACTAGAACAAGTGTGTTCACTTCATTATTATTCAAGCAATTGACACGGATTTGCACATCGCAGCACAAAATGTGAAGACCCCACGCAGTTGAATTAATCCTTTTCCTCATGCAGTGATAGTGAATATTAAAAGTGTGCAGGCAGAGAAGCTTCCTTATATTTCTATTACAGCGTAGCAGTCTAGTACTCTTGCACCAATTGACATGGTATTGTACAAAAGAAGCAAAATGCAAGTTTGCCATCGCATAGCGTACGACGTACTTGGTTATTCAATTGCGCATCCTGCTGGCCATAATGACCATCTTCTGGTCTTGGAGTCAGTCATGGAAGCAATCGAGTGAGAGAGAGACTGGCAATTACTTGCTGTTTCCATTATGCGTTATTTAGTAAATATAATTACTTGTTTGTAGAAGATAAACAAACATACTACTTAAATTACACAGAGAAATATAACTACATATAGATAAAAAGAGCAAGTGCTGTTGAGTGTAATTTGCCAGCAGTTTACAAAAAGGTACTGGGACGTAAGACCCGTCTGTTTGACTGGGTATCTGTACTCCCGCTTGATTTAAAAGAAACTTTAAGCTGTTAAAGTACAACCATTAGCGCCAAAAAGCCATTTTTACCATTTTCATAAAAATAACGACGATCTTTAAATCCTAATTTGTCGAAAAATAAGTTGTTTTTTCAATTGCTACTGAAATTTCATATACTACACGATAAATACTAAAATTCAATTTTCCTCGCAAATGTAATGGCCGCGAAGGACATCAAAAACAATCGGGCCATGCAATGAAAATTATTTATGCAACTAAAATATCGCTCGTTGAATAATAAATGCATTTCCCGAATATAAATTGGCAATTTATCTGCAGCATTCCAAACCACACCATCAAACGATGCCAGGATAAAAAAGATACAGCCATGAAACTACACCATGAATCGTTCGTTTTTGTTAGTCGTCATGGCGGTCATGGTTTAACTATTACGATAACCACACTCGCTGACCCGCTGCTGAACAATCAGACACGACCATTAACACACCCTATCACAAGACATATTATTTGGCATCAGTTTCAGTTCTTTCAGAGGAAGATACCTAGCTAACCTAGTCTGTGAAGCGTATTGTGTTGCCAGTTCGACTTCTTGGCTGTCAGCATTCAAATTACAAATGACCTGCGGAATAACCACAATTCCTATTCAATGACTATACGACGGCCGAACGAAGACGACAAAAATTGTTAACGATGATGACAAATATTGTACAACGACAGGAGGACGATGGAGAATGACTGAGCTTCAATCGTCATTTATGGTTTTTATTTCTTGTATTTCTTTCCCACTTCGTAATGTTACCATACCATGTGAATTTAGGGTAAATCAATATCAATTTATTCAATTCGAACTATTGGGGTAAATCAATATCAATTTATAGCTTAGGACATCAGTTCCAACTATTAGGATCAATCTTTTTATATTTTGTGCATTTCATTTGTGCATTTGTGCTTTTCATTTGCTTCAATCAGGGAGTTAGTGGAAGGTTGATGTTTAGTATTTATTTTGTTTAATATTTCGAATTCTGGTTACAGTTTTGCACAATGAAAGAAAAAGTATCTACTTTACACTTAATTTAATGTAAAGTTCAAACTGTCAAAAATAAAATATGGCTATAATCGATTGCCATAACTTTATGGAAAGTTTTTCTGTTTGTCATTTTTTAACCAGTAATATAAGATAGTAAAGCAAGCTTCTCAGCTCGCCATATGGATAGTTGTAATTTAGTCTAAACACTGAATTATGTTTAAAGCGCAATAGTCACCATTTAATTCACAAAATTCGTATCAATTTTTTTTGGGGAATTTTTTTTATGTGAGCCAAAAAATGTTTCTTTTTTTTTGGGAAATTTTAATTTTTTTTTTTTTTAAAAAACCCTATTTAAAAAAAACCGACATGCGCCACAATTATTTTAAAAATAGTCCTATTAAATTCTGACAGGTAGAAGCTGAGATATACCAGTTCCTACCAAAAACTTTCCAGTACTAGACACACAAGCTAATGTATTCTGATATGCGACTACACACACCCGTGTAGGAATATCTAGTTGTAATTCAGTCTAAAGACTTATTGATCTTAGAAGCCTAATAGTATGCAACGTCAAACCCAAAGTAATTTTTCTTGGTGATGTGATTATAGTATATAACATAACGAGCGAGGAAATTGGAGTTTATCGATGAGCACTTTTCTGCGAGTAATGTACGCCTTTTTTCACACGGTTTGTCTGCTAAACCGGTTATGCGCAATGCAAAATTACTCTGGGAATGTGTGTTCGCTGTGACTGCAGTAAATAACAAAAGTATTTTATATGTTAACTCTCTAGTGTGTATAACGGCTACTTCCGAAGTGTTTGAAACAGTCACTTTCGTCTATGGGCGTGTGAAAAACACATTACATGCTGATAGTGGTTTTAGGTAAGCTTGCTTTCATTATATAGCGTAAGCAAGTTACCTTTCATTATTTAATAAAAAGTTATGTATACTCATACTCATATAAGCATAAATTTTCGTTTTGAGATACTAAAAATGATATCCACATTTATACGCTTCTCACGCGACTAGCGACACGCGTCATACGCGGGATCTCAGAAATGGCCCTGCTCACACAATTTCAGCTCTTGTGTAAAATTTTACTAAAAAGGACCTCAAAGAAGCCGAAACAAACAGACAAACAGGGGCCAAGTTAAGTTAAATAAAAGTTTTTAAAAATGATACAAGAAGGAGCAGCAAAAAACAAATTTATTTAAACATGAAAGTTACGTCTGTTTTCTAGGCAATTTATTTTTTGATTTCTAATTTCAGTCTCACATTGTTCGTCAAAAATTTTATTTCGAAAACCACGACAACAATGAAAGGACAACATGAAACAAAATGAGAGGTTCGCTTTTATGTCTTTAATTGTTTATCGGTGACAAAACTGTCCTAGAGCTGGCTCCTGTCTTTCTTGCTGACTGGAGTGTATCTATTCTACGAGTAGATGAATTTATTGCTGTGCACAACGGACAGAAGAATCTTACTTCACCAGCTATCATTGTAATAAACGTCGCCATCATCAACATCATTATTATCTTCGTTGTCGTTAGCTATGCAAAAGTGAACTGCAACGACTGAGATTTTAATGTACGTTTTACCGCAA
The DNA here is from genome assembly GCA_947095585.1 of Nephrocerus scutellatus. NCBI lineage: Eukaryota > Metazoa > Arthropoda > Insecta > Diptera > Pipunculidae > Nephrocerus > Nephrocerus scutellatus. The sequence continues at coordinate 71,239,186 of OX352765.1, forward strand.
GTGCGTATCATTCTTGTACGGCTGACAACATAAGTGAAGGATAAAATGGATCTATTAAGCGAAGCCTTACTTCAACGGCAGTAGATTCCCCTATGGAGCTTTCTACCGTGTATTCACAATTCGATGACGAACATTGTCTGTCACTGAATGTGTACTCAGGAGGCTCTTGTGAATCCCCTAACAAAAGCATAACGACTTTATACTGCAAATGTATATAAGCAGCGATATTCTGCGTGTAATTGACGTGCCTCTCATGACATTAATTGTCGCACACATTGCGAAGCGCCAGTTCTAGTACAACAAACGAGTCTGGTGTAAATTGGAATATGGAAGTGTTTTTCAGATTTATTGAACAAAATATCAACACTGAATAAAACCGCAGCAAATGTGTCAAAGGACGAGTCTGAAAGCAGGCAGAAGCATTTATAAATCTGAAGTCTACCACCTAATGGGAAATTTCGCCTATAAAATAAAAAACGAATTGGGTGAATGAGAACGTGAGACTCTTAAGTACAACAGCAAAGCAAAGTCATTGAACTTTCTTCCACAAAGTGGCGTTCAATCATCTTCGGTTATCCTTTGATACAGGTTTAGCAATAACTTCTTTTATAATTTTCATTCAGAGAGAAAGATTTCCAAAAGGAGAGGAAAATCATACGTGACAAGTTTCAATTTTATTTTGTTACAAAGCAAAAGCAAAAAACAAGGAATGATGATTGATGTTAATATGTCGAATCTGTGGGCGTATGCGTAATTTTTAGAGAATATATGTTCTTATATCATACCTAAATTGTGAATGAAAGTAGTTCAGATACACAGTGTTTTGTAATAAATGCCAGAAAGCTTTATTTTCATTATTTTCCATATCCAAATAAGACGAAACCTGCTTATCTTAATCCTAATATATCAAATGAAACTTTGTCTCTATGTATGTACGTCGCGATTACCTCGAAGACCGTTCAGCCGAAAAAGGTGAAACTTTGGGATGTTTGTAGGGTGTTAGTTTGGTGATGGTGTTGAAGGGGTTGACGTGGTGGGTTAAATCTCGCACTTCGTCCTCTCATCCTACACTCTAGATTTAGATGATTCATAACAACATGAAAAAAATTTAACCCAGCGGTCCCGAACCAAAATATTATGGGTGTGTGTTCGTTTGCTAAATTTAAGGAGGCTACTATATAAAAATTCTGGACAATTTATGGAAACATAAGAAAAAATATTTGTATGGGAGCCACCTGGCTAAAATGTCGGATAGCTTCAAGGTGGTCCGTTTTTTCTTTAAATACCAAAAAAAAATTTGGAAGATGGAAAATTTCCACACGCCACTCTTTTAAAATTCTGAAAAATGAATAATGACCCCTTGACCTAGGAGTCTGATCATTTCCAAATAAGACTAAAAACTGCTCATATTAATCTTAATATATGTGGTGAGGACAGTTTGCTGGGCACAGGTGTGCTGGGGACAGTGCGGTGGAGGCAGCCGGGAAACGCTGAGTATTTCAGCTATTTAAGGTATAAAACCCCTATGCAAAGTTTGAACCCGATCGGATGAGCGGTTTGGAAACAAGGAGATACATACATACACACATAATACATACATACATACGTACATACGTACATACAGATTTAAATTTTTAAAACGTTTTTATTAGCTCCCTTTCGTGTATGTCTGTCTGTGCGGGTTGAATTTTGTAAATAATTTTAAGTTAACTTCCCATTGAGCTAGAGACTTGAAACTTTAAACATAGCTCAGAACTGGATGAACATTGACAAACAAGTTTCACATTTGTTTCAGATCAAAGCAAACTACTACGCTCAATACTCGTTTTAAACGTTTTAAATTACAAATGTATTTTTATTAGCTAACATGTTTTCAAAAAAAAAACACAACACAAGTTCGTTTATTTACAGATTACAACTTTAATGAACAAATTGCAAGAGTTCACAAATTTATACTGGTGATTATTTATCATTCACTTATAAAACTATTCTTTCTACTTGTCAAGTACTCTGGTACAAATCCAAAAAATAACTAACTTACTGCGAGTAAATATCGGGTATTTGTACTAAATTCACAATTTCAAGACGGTTCTTTTCTAACCAGACAAAAAATACTAGAACATACTAATACAATTTCCCTGATGTACATAATTGTATATACAATATTACTGAGCCTGAATATATGCCATGGCTTTTGGTAATTCCTTAATTCTAATATTAACAATGCCTATTCTTATAAGCGTGTAAGTGCGATAAAATATTTCTGTTTATAACATTTACATTACCGTAACATTACCCCCGTCTTAATTATGTTCGTCACGAACATATTCAGCACTTTTTCTTACGTTGTACCTTGCCAATCTGTCGATGTGGACAACTTCTGAGGTTTTGTTGAATCCGATATACTACATTGTTGGTCCTCTTGATGATCTTGTAAGGGCCTTCTCAACTTAACTGTAATTTCGAAGATTTGCCCTTTCTTGTCTTGGGATTGAAAAGCCCGACCAAATCTCCTTCCCGAAATTTTGCATACATTCGCACGCAGGTGATATCGGGTTTTCATATGATTGCTGGCATCTACTATGTTGTTCCTTACTGCAGCGTGTTCACTGACCATCCTTTGTGTTCGATGAGCTTCCTTTGTAACTTGCTTAATTAACGGCGCTAATCGTAAAACAACTGAGCACTTCTGGGCACACAGGGGAGACACATTTCTTCAAATCAAGTGATATCTGGTGCGCCATCACAAAATCAAGACCCCATATGTATTCATTTTTCACACGAGCTAAAATAAAGAGATATTAAACCGAACTCCAAAACGGAACTTTTAAATTTTCGAAGGCTGTCTCGCCACCGGACGAAAGATTCTTCAAAAACTCAAAGCGCAACAAGAGAAGCCTTGGACTGTGAAGAGCCGATGGCATATCAGCTCATGGACCAGCTGGAGCAAGTGCATAAACGAGAAAGAAGATTACGAAGCCAACGCGATAAGATGAAAATGCTCCAGCTACTAAGCCAACGCGATAAGATGAAAACGCTCCAGCTACTGAGCGGCGCAACCAAAATATCTACGATAAAGGTTAAAAAATCAATTTTAAGCGAGCTATTTTCCAAATTCATGAAAATAAGAACGTCGTCGAATGGAATCAATCGCTGTGAACAAGTCTTAAGATGCAACGTATAGCTTTCCGGACTTTTCAGCTAAGACAAATTCACGCTGTAAACGTTTATTGCGTTCCTGATCTGGTTTGGCAGCAGTCAGCCAAAATGGAATTGATCTGGAGAAACGCTATAATCATTTACCTTGGTTGGCACTTCCTATTTCGAAAGTGTCAAACCGGTAATTTTAATCGTTCTCGGTGATGCTAGTTTCCTCGGCAGAATTCAAATTTACAAGCGAGCGCTACAAACGAACCGCTGGCTACCAAGATCGTGTGCGGACGTTAATGCATAGTGTCTCCTCAACCATTCGCACCAAATATTGCCCGACAATGTTTTCAGAACGTCCATATAACACTAGTCGGGTGCGTCGGCGAGAAAGATAAGAAACTAAAAAAACTTGTCAAAAGTTTCTTCGCTATGGAGTTGGCGTAGACAACTAAGTCCTGACAAGAAAGTAGCTGAGACGACGAACGTGCCGAGAAAATCATGAAATCGTTTTTGAACTTCAAGGACGTTTAATACGAAATCGGCCTATTGTTGAAAACTGACAACAAAATCTTAAAAACAATATTAAAATGGCGATAAAGAGATTCTGAGTCATTGAATTGGATGAATGAACACTTCAGTCAGTTGATTGAGAAAGAATTCACAAGGAAGCAACTCCGGAAGATTTGAAAGGAAAGTAGCCACGAAAGCCAACAAAAACAAAATCGCGCCCAAAACGAGATGCGTCGTCGACGTCGCAGCCGGAGAAGCAACTGTGTCATTTAACAGCTGTCTGTTGACAGAATTCCAGACAATTTCATTGAGTTGACCGCCGCGCTGTGTGATGGTAAATGCAGACGTTGCAGAAATGTTTCCACAGATTCGCATCATCATGCAAGATTAGCAACGATTGATATGGCGAGATCAATTAAAGGAGCTAAAAACGTACGTGATGCAATTAATGATGTTCAATCCAACTTAATCGCAAGTTCAATGTGTCGCCTGAAGCACCCTTAAGCCTTAAATACTCTCCAACGTTTTATGTATGTCGACGATGATTTCAACAGCAATGAAACATGACGGCCTCAGATTAATTCGCAACGCTATTGAGATGTGTCGTGAAATTGGTTTTAAGTTGTGTCAAGTCCAGTCAAGCGACGGTAATTTGTTGATCGGAATACCACAAGAGAACGTCAAGCAAGTTTTGGTGAAAGTTACACGACGAAGCTCTTGGAAATGTTCTGAAAGCCGGTCAAAGAATTCTTCATTTTCAAGCGAAGCTCCGAACGTATGATTAAACGAATCATCGACGAAAATTACTGTCCGAAGGAGCAGGAAGCTTTGAGCGCCTACTTGAAAATTTTCGACCCGTTAGGACTTGCCGGCAAGGATATCATTCAAGTAAAGTGAATACTGCTAGATGTTTATAATGATAATGTCGGGTGCGATGAACAAATTTAACAGAATCTCGCTTAAAGCTTGCGCCACCGTTGGATACTTTCGCATGTGTGATGGCGAGAAGACTCAAGTCGCACTCATGATGTAAAAAACCAAAGTTACGCCTTTGAAACCCATCACAATATCACGATTGGAACCCGAAGCTGCAAAACTTGGCGCGATGCTGGCAAAAACGGACGCTGAGCTGAACTCGTTCAAGATTGTTAAAAGTTCCTAACCGACTTGAAGTCAAGAATTCTTCGCGTGAGTGAAATTTTGGAGAAGCATCCGAAATTAATGTCGCTGACGACACGAAGAAAGTGACGAAACACAACGATGAAGAAGCTGGATTGCGATGCGTTGCGTTCGTCGGTCCCAAATTTGTTATAAATCCAGTCGAAGATTGGCCGAGTGAACAGCTCAATGGAGGCGATCTAAACATAATCGAAGCTTACGTTCATCACCATGAAGTGGACTCAAATGCAATAAAAAAAAACATTTTCTTGGTCGGGGATGATTCAAGAAACTCAGGCATCGCCAGACGACGAACCCGCCAAATCGAGTTACCGTGTGCCTACGCCTCTAAACTCATTGTCGTTGTCAATGGACCCAAAGGAAAAATTGATTCGTCTCAAATCCCGGGATGCGACTTGGAAAAGTTCATTCAGCGCGAAGAATCCCATCTTGCTACCGCCTAATTGCTCGACTAGGACTGTTTTTAAATTCTCTATTTTAACTTCGCGTGCACGTGGCTGGCTGGCTGACTGGGTGGCTGGGTGGCTGGCTGGTCAGATTTTCTGATCAATTTTTAACCCACTTCCCAATGCCCGAATTTATAGAAATTTTGTACACATGTATATTTCCAGTGACAATACTTTCTATTTTGGAAGTTGGAAGTGATCGGGCCCCGGGTTCGTGGGGCTCCCATACAAATTTAAAATAAAATTTTTTTTCAAATTTTACACACATGTGTATACCCAATAAACAATTTGGTAGTGATCGGGCCCCGGGTTCGGCCGCAAGGCCCTTATACATTTTTTTAAATATCCGTCGTACATTAATGATTGTGTGCTGTGTGTGCTGCGCAGTCGGCTGCGCTGCTTGGTTTTGAGTGAGTGGTGGAGAGAGAGAGAGAGAAATCTTAGCTCACGCACAAATGAATAGATAGAACAACAAGTTTTCACAATATTCTGTCATTGCGCGTTTTCATAAATTAGTTCAGAGCAGTCAAAGAGTTCTCAAGATAAATACTCGTGTTTCTTATTTGCTCAGCGTATGAGCGTGCTCTAAGTGTTCAGAATAAAATGATCTGAGCATTTTCAAATTTGACATTTGATGTCAAATGTCTCTTTCGATGATTTTCTCCTACAATAAAAAAATGACCCAGGATCGATGGGCTCCCATATCAATTTCTGCGATTAGAGAATTTAGATGAAAAATTTTATTGCCAAGGGAAAACTCCCTGAATGACGGCAATAAGGTGGGCTCTAAGTAGAGTTGCGCGAAACAGTTCCAATGGTGGAACGAACACGGAACGTTTCTTTTGTTTGAAAGGAACTAGTTCCCGGAAACATGTCCGCGGAACTATATAGTTCCATGGACATTTTTACGTGGAAAGAAAGTTTTGATAGGGATAGGTTGAGGGTTGAGCAGTTGAGCTTAGGGCTTGTAAATATGTAAATAAATAGGTAGATAGATACTTATCAAGTTAGTAATAATAATAATAGGCTTTGAATAACTGAAAAAACAATAACAAAAAATTTATATATTTCATTAACAAAACAGAACAGAATACAAGTTTTCTTCAGATTAAGATAATAACAAAAAATAAAAATTATAAAGTTAACAAAAGTAAATTCAGTTCCTCTTTTCATTCATATTCATATTAATTAAATATTTTAATGTCCTTATTAGATTGAAAAATTTATATGTTGCTACTCTTTTACTACTCAAACACAATGTGTAGCAGTAGCTCTAGTACGAGTTAAAATAACCAACTATTACTACTTCTACTGCTACAGCAACCCATTGTGCTCGATGTATGGAGTTTGTATGAGTTTTAAATTTCTACTCGTTCTATTGAAAGAGTGCTTCTACACACACACACATTGTGTTCGATTCCATTATAGCGTTTATTTCACCATGTTCATTGTAGTTTCCGTCCAAAAAAAAGAAAGACATATGTTTCTTTTCTTTCGTTTCATTCGTTTACGACGTTGATACGTTCTGTGCACTCGGAACTATATGGATATGCTATGGTTCAGTTTTCGGAAAGATAGGAAACGTTTCCGACAGAGGACATAGTTCCAGGAACTATATAGGTCCGGAACGACCCAACTCTAGCTCTAAGCCCTTCTTTTATTAAAATTAATAAATCGAAGAAATATGATTTAAAATATATTACATTCCTCACGTTTGTAGCCGGTTTCAATTTATTTTCTCAGAATACTCCCATGCCAATTAAAAAAAGCAATACGGAAAACGACCACGAAACTAAAACGATGCGAGTCCAAATGCTTTAATCAATGGATCATGGTCAGGGAAAACCACGTGAGCCTTCAAAATTATTAGAACCTCTAATAAAAAATTCGGGCCTTCAGGAACTAGTGAACGTCTTTATTAAAGGCCAACAACTTGGCAGTAAATTGTACCGGATTCGTTTAAAGCAAAACGAGCAGTAGAAAAATTGGCTGCGCTTGACGTTGGTGAGCCTTCGTGTCGATAAGATCGATGCTACGATCGATGCTGGATGTCACCCAACCAAAAGAATTTAATGAAATGAAAAAATGAAAAAGAAGTAGCAAACCAAACAAACAAAATTAAAAAACATTTTCTGATAGGGAATTGTTTTTTTTTTCAGATAAAAAATACGTTCAGGGAGGAAGGATCCTGAAGATTGAACGAATGTAAATAATAACCTACTTTTACAACGTTCAAAAAAGTCTTACCATTCAATATTTTTTAGTAATTATTCAAGACAATTCCAATTAAACGTTTCAATGATTTTTTTTAATTAGAAGAGGATTTTTCGGTGGTCTCAATCTTCTGATTCTTCGGCGTTGGCTCTACTTATTTTTACATATAGCACTTATATTCACATTATAACACTTATATTCACATATAACACTTATATTCACATAAAAAAAATATATTCACATACAACACTATTCTATCTACTTGGCAAGTGCTCTGCCACTTCCGGTATTAAAATAACTCATGTTTTGGATTTCGGGACTCTGTGACTGTCCTGACGAAACATTATATTCAACAGGCGTTCACTTATGTTGCGCCTGTTAAATATAATGTCTCGTCCTAAGTTTAGTCTGTTTCTGCGTCGTATATTCAATATAATGATGATACACTGACGTTAATGCTATGTCTGCGCTATATCTGAATATGTTAGAAACGGAACTCTGTGATTCTTCGGACTCTGTTCAAATAGGCAGAGAAGTTTGTGACGTTTTAGAGAGCCAATTTAATGTAGGAACTAAGCAAAGCTTAAATGCCGTTCCGAAAATCAGCAAAATAAGGACAATACAAAGCAACTCACAAAAGAGTTTTTGAAGACACTAGACATAAAGCTCCAATTTTAAAAATATTTTACGAATATTTATATTCAGTAGTCCCGACAATTTTGTCGAAAGAAGGCTTAATAATCTAACTCCCTAAGAAAGGTGATTTGAGCAATTGCGAAAACTGGAGAGCAATTACCCTGATAAACACCATAAACAAAATGATCTCCTCTATAATAGCTAAGCGCTTACGGAATGCGTAAGAGCCAATTTTGAAAATGAACAAGCAGGATTTCGCCCAAACTGTTCTTGTACTGAATAAATTAACACCCTGCGTATAATCATTGAACAGTCAATTGGGTATCGCTCTCCTCTGTATATGGTTTTTGCAGATTTTAAACTCGCTTTTGATAGCTATGGTGTTCCGGAAAAACTCACTAACATCATTAAGGAGCTGTATTGCGACTCAACGTGCCGCGTCATTCATAACGGTCTTCTTGGCTTGCTTTTCAACATTTTTTGGGAGTCAAGCAAGGTTGCACCCACTCACCATTGCTTTTACACAATTGTCTTCGACTGGCTGATGAAAATAGTAACCCGTACTCGTGTTTTTCACCGCCTAGAAGACCTGGAATATGCCGATGATATCTGTCTCCTATCACAATCGATAGGTGACATGGAGCGAAAATTAAACTCACTAGAACTCCACGCTAACAAAGTGGGTTTTAAAATTAACGTCTCAAAAACAAAACTACTTCGCGTTAACGCTAGTGGAACATGTGATCTCTCGATTGACGGACATCAGGTAGAGGAAGTCGATAAGTTTTGTTATTTGGGCAGGATGTCAAAAAATGGTGGTGCTGACTCGGATGTGTGCTCTCGTGTAAACAAGGCGCGACACTCCCATAGTATGCTAAATAATATATGGAACTCCTCGCAAATCTCCCGGAATCTGAAGCTAACGATCTTCAGATCCAACGTTCTCTCAGTACTTTTGTATGGCTGCGAAACGTGGTAAGTCACAGAGTCCACCGCGGCGTAAAGGAAAGAAGTCCCGACACTTTTAGAGTCGTTCAAACGTTCTCGCCAGCCGGAAATTCGATTGTTTCAAAAAATTGAAATGGGCTAGAAGATGATTTAATTGATAAAATTTCCTTTTTAACAAATTTTTAATAATAATTTTTAATAATGTATAACTGAATTTAAATACTTGAATAAAATGATTCTTTTGTTGTATTTTGAATTATTTTGATTTTAATATTATTTTTTTATGAAATAACAAAATAAAAATAAATCAAATGTAATGAAATTATTGTGGGCGCCGTGGCTCAATGGATAAGTATATGGACTTCTGAGCAGGAGGTTGGTGGGTCGAATCCCAGTAACACCAAAAGTATTTTTCACGGTGTGCCACCTCTCGCGAATGCCTGACAAACGTCCGAGAGTAATAACTTGTCACGGAAAGCTTCGTAATTCGCCGTTCGGATGCGGCATTAAATTGTAGGTCCCGTCTATTTGTGGGCAAAAATATACATGTACAACACAAATGGTCGCAAGAAGCTAGGCCTTGGACCGCAATGGTCTCTCGCGCCAAATATTACTATGATAATGAAATATTATATGATAAAAAGTCAATAAAACTATAAATTTTTTTTAATAATATGAACATTTTTGTGGTTTAATCAATCCCGGCGGGGTCCCGGGATTAGAAACTATCAATACCGAAATTAAGGTATTAAGAAAATCGTCCGGGATTGCAAATCCTAGCTACGATCGCCCCTGAGTTGTATCAAGATTTAACAACAAAAAAGAAAATAATAAAACTAGATAGTATTTCAGCCATTAGTTAAGAATCAGAGCCCCATATTACCATACAGTCAGACGAGTACGAAGATATAAATAGTTAAGAAAAAAGTGCACAGAATACCATTCTCCGAAGCGCGGAAGCAGTTTCAACTAAAATATGTGCTGTTTAAATTTGGTTGATTTACGTTATGGTTATTTTTAAAATTAAAAAAGTAACATATTTTTCAAACAAAAATTAAGCAAACAACATGTCTTGGAATTTACACTTTGTTAATTAAATTTCTTGTGTTTTTTAATATTATCTTATCTTGTACATTGGTACAGGGTATTTAGAATATGTTATTATTTTTGGAACACAGACGTAGCGCGAACTCAGCATGGTACGATGCCGTTCGTAATGCGTAGTGCTAGCATCATCTCCCGTAGGAATGAGTACATATCAACGTCTCATTAAATGTGTGCCACTTTTGTTGTAGATTTGAAACCCACAAACTTAGTAACAGACATCTTATGCAATGTTTTGCTTTATGCTCGCTTTTTGGCCAATGTTGCTTCCTTGTAAATTTGGCACGCCTTAGATTCTAAGCGTTTACAATTTATTCGTCGTGCATCTAGTAGGCATCGCTTTAGTTGGATCGATTGGTGCGACATGCGGCCATGTTGCTATCTCGTCACAGATACGCATCGGAATAAAACTCGATGCAGAACATTTCGATTGTTTTTTACTTTTTTTACTGACAAAAGTACAAATTAGAAGCAAAAACGTAAATTAGATAGAACAAGAAAGAATTTGGAATTAGTTGGCAATTTTCTTACAAAAGAAAAATTAAAAAATCTTAATCGCCCTTATTTGCAGAACTGAACAGATACACCAAATTGTGTACAAAAATTATCTGAAAGCAACTATACGCGTATTTCTATATCCATTCTATTCTCGGTTGTTACAATTATTGACCTGAGATAGTCAAATGATGTCATATATATAGTTGTAGTGGGTTGGTGTGATAATCTGAGAAAAACCACACCATAACACTGAGACCTTCGGTCCATTGTACTCATCCCCAGTAAGTTCACTATTCAAATATCTTCGTTAACTTTAAAATAGCGAAGGACTTGTTCATTAAGTTCTTTGATCGTTATTATATCCCTTCCAAAAACGTTCATCCGTAGCCTGGAGTAAGCAGGACAGATACAAAGGAAATGTGTAGTTGTTTCTTCTTCCTCCAGCAAGACTTACATATTGGATCCAATATAAGTCTCAACTTGAACATATCCTGTAAATAAACCAACCATCCTCCGACAGTTCCTTCTGGATTGTAAAATAGTTGGCCAATTTCCAAGTGCAAATGACTCCTTAGAATAGTCATCTAAGAACCATCCTGCATCAGTTTCTTCATCAAAAGTTCCTTCTGGATTGTAAAACAGTTGGTCATTTTCCAAGTGCGAATAGAATAGTCATCTAAGAACCATCCTGCATAAGTTTCTTCATCGGTAAGAGAACCGTCAGTGTAGAATATGGGTTCGAATTCCCTAAGGTTCTCAGTTGAATTTTTCCAACTTTCCCTGGTAGGGTATTGAACTTGATATCCTCTTTTGAACATAAGAAATGATACAGTACTGCCAGCAGGCATCAGAACCGTAGAAATTTATTCCGTAACCTTTTGGGATATGTTTCCTCTTATGTTTAACTCTTATGCTCATATTCTTGCGAAGTCGACATATAGCTTTTACCCCTTCCATCTGAATAACTATATCCAGAGGTGGCAGATTTAGCAGTGTATTGAGAGCATCAGCCGATGTAAAGCGCATTGCGCCCGTTATTTCCAGGCAGACGTTCCTTTGCAATTTTTTTAGTGACCTCTTGGCCACCAAACAACTGCCGCATAGGTGAGAATGGGTCTGATTATCGTTAAGTACAACCAGTGTACCGTTTTCGGACTCACCTCTCATGATTTACCAAGTGCTCTTTTACATTGAACTAAACTGAACTTTCGATATTCTCGATTCCAGGTGAATCTTCCACATTATCTCGCAATCTTAAATTACTCCTAAATATTTGACTTCTTTTCGGATTGGCAAAGTGAAACATTTTAGTACAGGAGGAATAAGACCATCGTTTACGTTTACAAGTAGATAAAATTGCAGTAGTTTTACTCGGATTTACCATTCGGATTTTTGCTACACCAATTATCAAACCGATTCAGAGCAGTCTGTAGACAGGCGGCCCTGTGGGATTTATTGGATGAAATAAGACATACATCGTCCATATAAGCTTGTATGTGTATATCTAATTAACCAGCTTGTTCGAGCAAAGAATCGACAACAAGGCATATTCCCGCCTGTATGAAGAAGCCGGAGGAAAGCATGTAGTGAATCCATCTGGTTAAGGTTGGTTCATGCCTCTCAGCAGAATTGCACATCGAGTCAAAGGTAGCATTGTCAAAAGCTCGCTCAATATCAATAAACACCCCTATGGTGAAGGATCCGCTTAACATGCTTTTTTCAATCCTGAAAACAAGATCATGAAGAGCAGGCTCACAGGATTTACCACGCTGATAGGCGTGTTGATTCACATTTAAGGGATTTCTTTTGAGTACATTTGAACTAATATACATTTCAACCAAGCGTTCCAGACCTTTCAGCACAAATGATGAAAGACTGATTGATCTGAAGCTTTAAGCTAGTGAGAAGTCGCTTTTGCCTGGTTTCGAGATAAAAGCTACTCAAACATTGCATAAACATGTAGGAACATACCCGAAGGCCAAACTAGATGTTTAATTTATGGCATACTTTGACTAAATGTTTCACCATCACGACCACACCAGCATTTGGGATTTTCTGAATTTTTCATCATTGTTGATGTGCAACCGGAGATGCTGTGTCACAAGCTCAATCCGAATGAAAGCGCCTTTTCGTTTTCCGCGTTGTAATCAGGAGATTTTTACTTTACAAAAAATTTATGTTGGGAGAAGTGTCCATTCCTTGATTTAGAAATTAATGGTTCAAGGAACTGGCAGATTTATATCAAGAGAAGCACTTTTAACTACGCTTTCTGCTGGTCTTAACGTTTAATTAGATCCCAATAGAAATATCGCTCAATTAGTTGACAAAACCACACGTGCTACTTTGCAAGGTCGCTCCAAAAATTGCTTCAAGGTGCAGCAATAATTTTTACCCGCGCGTGAACTCTTGCATGTTTCGCCATATTTTACTTCGATAAATTAATTCAACACAAAAAGGGGGACTGCGTGTAATTTTTTTTGCTTAATGTACGGACATGCGACCATTAAAATCGTTATTTAGCATCATTCAATGGATGTGTCCTGCTTTTTCAATGGAATAAGCAGAGAAAACTGAGTGATGTAATTTAGTGTTTGTTATTGTTGTTGAGCTCTTGCTGGTAAATCCATTATTTTTGATTAATGACACGATAATAATTAAGCAGCCAACGAGCAAAGTTTACATTAGTAATGGAACACAATAATCACGGAATGATATTTACGTGAATTATTATGAAAGAATTAGGGATATATTTAGGGTTTGTGCTCAATTTGATACCCGAAGTCGCACAAGGTGTTTACAATTGTGTCATTAATGTTTAAGAACTAAATAAGTTACAAATTTACAAATAAATAACCGCGGACAGTTTGCTAATATTCATGGTTTCTGTGTCATCTTTTGCTATTAGAGGTAATTATTTCCAAGAAAATTTACCAGAAATATGCCGCATCTTTTTGGCATGAAAACCTTCATGGAACTTGGAGAAATCCTTAAAAGTTCTGGGAAATGCTTAATCGAAAAAACATTTTCCCGTTTTAAAACATTTATTTGGTATGGTATGGCTTCATCCCTCGGTGTACGGCTTCACAGCATTGCCATGACATGGATTTTTTTGGCTTAAGTGCAATACTACACCTTAAGCTTTTATGCCTGATTGAATTGCAAGCAAATAGATAACAAGAAAAAATCTTAAATCTTTTCTACAAAAAATATCTGCTAAAACCACATATCTTAAGGCATATACGACGTAGGCATCGGTTTAGGTGTAAATCCTTCGAACCTGATGAAAAGGAGAAAAGCTTCAAAAGGATTGAAACTTAATTTTAGGAGCATAGGTGATTTGCACCTACCCGAATACGGAACCGCGATAAACACTTAATTATCGATTTGGAACAACAGATTGATAGCAATATGGCCGATATGTGAGGACTCACGAGGGTTGTTGTGTGAACATGTAAGTTCGTATCAGATATGATATCATGCAATAATCTTTATAACCATTTTTTTAAAAACACCTCCAAAAAGTTGAGAAACCAACGTTCAAAGGCGGTACATGCACTACACGACATGGCACACGTTTCACGCGCGGGTGATTAGAAATATTTCATATTCAAAACAATGCACACACGCATTCAAACTTTAATTCAGTGCGCTAACTCAAATTTTACCCCTATCACTAAGAATCCCAAGATGTTTAAGCTTCAACAACAATTTCACACCAACGTTGATTACTTCATGAATCCAGAAAAAATTTTAAAAGCTCTTTATTTAAACGTCGAAAGTTTTCTGCAATGAGCAGAAAAAAAGTTTATTTTGTTATAAGGGCACGTTTCAAGAAATTTGCAACCTTATTATGCCTAGCCACAGCGTGGGCTTAAAAAGATTTATATAGAAGAGGGAAAGAAAGCTTTGTGGTGGGTGGATTTAAGTTCACAACCGAGCCCTCACAAACTAGGAAATGGTGCTCATAAACCCGAATTCTTTGGTTGATTACTTCACACATTAATTCAACCATGAATACAGCATTATACGACAACTGTATATTACTTGTACAACTTCTTGCCAGGTGTACTTGTAACCTCGATGATCAGTGCGGTGAGAAAAATTCATGCGTTTTTGGATCCGCCCGGAATCAAACCCGGTATGCTCCGAGTGAGAGCCAATAGTTCGAAGCACTGCATCATCGACAATGACATAAGTAAGACATGAGACTTAAAAGACCTAAAGTCTCGTAAGGATGGGTTGAAAACAACCTCTAGCTAAATGTTAGTCTTATGTATATACTACCTCCCATCTTTGCTTCTAATGACAAGCAAATCTTCATTAACTTTGAGCAGTTGCGGTTACGCTACTATAGCGTACGCAGACGACCAATGAATATTTAAAAAATTTCGCTGGCTTTAACTCAACTTTTGCAATCTGCTCCCAGAATTAGACCGTTTTTAAAAATCAAGAAAACTTTATACATAAACCCAACACTTCTCTACCACAACTTTCAATCAATTGGGTCGCCCCAATTTTCCAGTATAGTTTCTCTGCTATGCGTGAAGGTAACTGCAGTTTGTTTGACGTTTCAACTCGTATATAATTGTCATTTAATCATGAAATCATTGAAATGAAACGAAAACGACTTAACGATTTAAGAATTTTCTAATGGAACGTACGATCACTGTATAGAGCTCGAGCTGCAGAGCAGCTAGCCGATACCGTGTCCAAATATAATGCTGACAAAACAGCTATTCAGGAGATTCGGTGGACGGGGAATTGTGTCTTAGAAAAATCAGAATATGACATATAATTCAGCTGTCATGCAAGATATCATGTGCTCCGGGGTCCGGGCACGATATTGGCATCGTTAGTAGAAACCGAAGAGCTGTACAAGAAGCTTTCATCAAGATAGAGCAGGCGACAGGAAATCTGGGGCTGCACATAAATGAGAGCAAAACAAAGTACATGGTGGCCACGTCTGCGAGTAGAAGATCCAAGATTGGTCCCTCAATTAAAATAGTGGAACGCGAATTTGAAGTAGTGCAATCCTTTAAGCATCTCCAGTCAACTGTAGCAGCCGATAACAACATGGAACCACCGGAACCATACGGTACCTTAAAGCAAAGAAAACCTACTATAGTCTGTCACGACTCTTAAAATCCACAAACTTAACCATAACATCCAAGCTGCTGGTATATAAGACAATGGTCACTGTTGACTGACTATAAATAATAAATTGGAAGAGGGTGGCATAAAAGTCAATTGGCCGCATTGGCTATGTCAAGTCCACAGTTTATGCCAATAAGCTAAAGACTTAAGACAATCTCAGGACCAAAATTGCACGGTTAATTACCGGCTCAAAGTCATAAAAAAATGGGTTAAAAACATTCACTCGTGCGGGCGTTTTCGTGCATGATATCTGAATGATGTTGTGTTCCAAAATTACTCTGGGAATGTGTGTACGCTGTGACTGCAGTAAATAACAAAAGTATTTTATATGTTAGCTCACAAGTGTAAATAACGGCTACTTTCGAGGCTAGGTTATAGTGCATGAAACCGTCTATGGGCGTGTTAAAAAAATCGTTTTGAAATCGTCGGAATATGTGGAGAGACTTAGACCCCGGCACCGTATTTACCATTAGAGTTTAAGCTACCAATAATCTCCAAACTTTGACATTTTAAAGACCGTCTAACCTCTGCATATTGACGTTCGAACCATTCATAAACGCTAATTATGTCATTTCGGTATATAAGCTCATCTATATGATCTGCGTTTGGAAATTCTCTAATGAACCTTTTTTGATATAAGTTAATAAATTACTTATTCATGGATAAAAACCAATTGATTTAATTATTCCCAATATAATAAAGTTTAAAGATTAATTTATGCTGTAATAAAATGAGATAATTTTTTGACCAACTTCACTCACCTGCAAATGATCTAGCAGCGCCTCTAGACCACGATCACTAATCGACGAGCAGCGTAAACTTAACGAATTTATATGCTTTGAAGCTAAAGGAAATGAATGTACCACATCCAGAGCATCCTCATCGGTTGCTCCGACAAACGCTAGAGCGTGAAATCCTCGTCGCATTAAAGAATTGTACAATCTGACACGATCCTGATTGGCAATTTGTCGAAGTTCTCGGCATTGAAGTGTCGGCAGCAGTCCTGACCAATATCGCGGACTTCGGTAGAGAATGTCACGCCATCTTGTGCACACTTGCGCGAGCAAACGTCGCTCGTACGAACTGAAGAATAGGAAAAGTTTACTAAGGAAGCGATCGTCCAACATGAGTTGCTCAATTGTGACAACTGATGGAGGTAACACCGTTTTATGTAGCAACATAGCCCCAACAACACCGCTGCCATACGGATGATGGAGATGAGGATTTGGAAGTTGTTTGCGCATCTGAAGAGGTGTGCTACTTTGACTTTTATTACCAGGACCGCCGCTTACACCCACCATCATACTCAATTGTTGCTGTTGGCTGTTGCCCACTGTCATGTTCATGTTCATTTGCTTGCAACTAGATGATGATATTGATCCCGTAATGCCTATGCTTCCCCCCGCCATACTTCCAACGATTATCGATGAATTATTTTGTAATGTCCCACTTGAACACGATCCTGCAACTATTTGATTTTGTATTTGATTTGTGTTAATCATAAGATTTGGCATGTTGATTCCAGCAGCGGGATTGTTGACTGTTGGTGTTGTCGGTGTAGTGGCAGCTCCGGTATTAGGTGTCGTCGATGAGCTAGGAATGCGTGATGGCTTTTCGGGTGTATTGCTATTGGTATTACTGCTATTGCTGCTGCTGCTGCCACCACAGAGGGCGTTTGTCACACGCTCCATCACAGATGTTTTACCGCTACCACCACCGCCACTGCCACCGCTGCCACCACTTCCGCTGCCATGATGATGTTTTGAACGCAAACCGAGACCGTTGATACGTTTTGAAAGCTCAGCAGAAGCACGTTCGACGACTCCTTGAGCTGATATTGAGGACATATCGTATGTAACAGATAGCTAAGGGAGGTATTTTTCACTTCAAAGTAGCTATTTCAAGTTTAATTTAAGATGGTTCGTTTCACTGCAGCGACATCTTTTATCGAAAAAATGCGCGATTTTACATGCATTCCTATGTAATACTAACTTGAGTTGTTAAAAGGTACCGGTCGCAGTGTCGCACCACGTCGCGTTCGTCGAACCGCTTTTTTTAAATAGACTTCTATGTAGTACTTAGCAAGTAACTACAACTGTCTATTAAGATTTTTAGGATACGCGCATCATTGCTTTAATTCCTTAATTTTCAGCACATCCCTTAAATGAAATAAAACAACACAACTAATTATACGCTATTATCATTACGAGCCGATTTTATGGGGTTCAATATTTACTCAATTTTTATTAAAACATATATTTAACATATAATTAACAGAACATCCAAACAATTCATAGGTAACCAGTTTTGCGCTCGGATTGTAGTTAGGATTCCTCAGTTAACTTAATGATGCTCTAAGGTTTAGCTAGTTTGAGGTTTAGCCACTCAAGCTAAACTTTAGGGATATATTCTTACTCTCGCGTAGCTTAAAAGCTTAAACATTATGCCTGAAACACAAACACGCTTCAGCTTCGTCTTCGCTGCGTTACGATGCAGCCGCTTTGAATTTGCTTTGAATGACTTTTCTCTATATGGCATTTCTCAAATGAGAGTTCTGCCACAGTTCTCTGCTTTGAACTGTCAGGCAAAGCAAATGTTCAGCACTTTTGAACTAGAGCTTCCGTTTGGAGTCTCGTTACGTAACCTTTCTGTTTTCTTTACGATTGCCAAACGAAACGTTGAAGCCGAAGCTATATTGTGATAGGAAGCATTGAAATCGTATGGCTGAACTCGTAAACGTCGGGCGAAGACGAAGGTGAAGCGTGTTTGTGTTTCAGGCATTAGGCTTAGCGCATATTGAGCGCAGCACAGCACAGCACAGCGTAGCCTAATGCTCTGTTGTCGCACAATGTTAGGCTGAACACCGCACAAGCACAATGCACGCAGCAGAGGTAAAACACAGACGCAAGCCTCTATCACCTCTGCGACATATTTCAGCAAACACAGTTTTTTTCTCTGCCTCTGTTCGTTCTGACATTTCTTGAACAGCTGTTTTTCGACCAAGTGAGTTAGTAATTTCTTGTCGATCAATTGAGTTGATTGGTTGTATTTTTTCGCAAAAATTAGCGAACCGATCTAACTCATAGATGCGTAGCAACTACGCTTAACCCTTGATTTTAAGTGAATTTGCCGTGCAAGCAAAAAAAAGTGGGGGGGGGGGGGGGGGCGACTTTAGTTAAATTAAAGTTTAGTTAGCCAAATGAGATTGACACGAATGTTACGCTTGATTTACATTTGTGGAGTGCGGGAAAAAATGAGCAGGAGGGCTGTTTAATTGAAATTGTAGTTAGCCAGACGAGCGTAATACATAGGATGCCGTAAATGTTTTTAGAAAATGGTAATGGTGTTTTCCGATGCAAATATCTATGTCAGTCAAAAAGTTTAAAATTTTTGGAGGTTATGTTTCTCAAAGTTAATATGTCAGTTTGCATCGCAACATTGTTTTTTATTTATATTAAAACATTGAATTCAGTGAAAAAATTTAATTATCGCGTGAAAATTTTCGTGCGATGATTTTTTACGATTTTCGAAAGGGGTTAACTCAACAACAGTGCCTCGAATCACTTCATTCGACTTTTGGCGACGAAGCACCATCCTTGGCTAGTGTTTATATTTGGTACAATGAATTTAAACGCGAACGACGTTCACTCAAAGACGAGCCTAGTGGAGGTCGGCCAAAAACAGCTGTTGTGCCAGAAAACATCGATGCTGTGAGAAAACTGATTGAAGAGGATCGTGACTTATTGGGAAATCGAGGCACCCCTAAGCATTAGTAACACCAGTGTATATACGATCTTACATGAACATTTAAGGGTGCGGAAGCGGTGTCCACGTTGGTTTTCACAATTTTTGACAGACGCACAAAAAAAGGTTTGTGTCGATTGGTGCTGCCAAATGCTTGAAAAATTAGTTGAGAGTACTTTCAAAAATGTGTACAAGATCGTGACAGGTGACGAGTCATGGATATTTGCGTATGAGCCGGAAAGAAAAGGGCAATCGACTGTTTGGGTCTTCCAATTTGAAGAAAAACCAACAAAAGTTGTGCGAGCTCGGAGTGTTGGGAAGCATATGTTACCATATTTCTTCACGAAAACCGGTCATGTGGCTTATGTGGCTCTTGAAATTCAAAAGACAGTCAATTCAGCTTGGTATACGACCATTTGTAAGCCCGAGGTTTTCAACAAATTGGGAGAAAACAACCAAAAACGGCTAATTATTTTGCAATGCGAGCTCACACACATCACATCAAACAAGCGAGTATTTGAGCACTCAAACGATCGAATTGATGGGTCATCCGCCTTACAGCCCCGACTTGGCACCCAATGACTTATTCCTGTTCCCAACAATCAAAGATAAGATGCATGGACAACGATTTTTATCGCCTGAAGAAGCGGTTGAAGCGTTCAAAACCCATGTTTTGGAGCTATCATCTTCGGACTGGAAATGGTTTGAGCGTATGCAAAAGTGTATAGATCTTAAATGCGAATATTTTGAAAAGCAATAAAGCAATTTTTGATAAAACATTTTATTTTTATTACTTTTTCTATAAACTTTTACTTCACCCCTCGTAGTATATTTTTCACTGTTACCATAATGCTATAGATAAAATAACATTCGCGTGGTGTCAATCTCTTCTGGCTAACTACAACTTCAATTTAACTATAGTCGGCCTACTTACTTAGTCTAAATTCACTTAATGTGCGGTGACTCGCAGAGTCAGAGTTTTCCTCTGCTTCTCCGTGATATGCTGTGCTGGGCTGTGCTGGGCTGTGCTGGGCTGTGCTGGGCTGTGCTGTGCTCAATATGCGCTAAGCCTTAGAGCCTTAGAGGTGTACTAACCTTTATTAGAGAAGCGCTTAGCCTAGCTTAGCCAATAGGCCTTTAATTGGTTACATTGTCGATCATGGTTGGGGATACATTTCAAGCTCAACTGCTATTTAAGACAATAATTGTTAGCCTTTTAACTCACTGGATTAGAAGCTATATTTTGGACCGCTATATTATATTTACTATACGCGCGCTACCACGATGCTGCTGACATCGTGCATTTGAAAACAGGACACGAGAACAAACTCCAAGCTAGCCACAGTGACAGAAACTGCTCGAAACGTTTTGCGCTATTTGTTAAGATACGAAAGATAAAGTCTTGATAAAAAAAAATGATAAAATCGGCACAAAATCGAGGTCGAGTTGTTTCTATGATGTAAATAAATAATAGTTTTTAATTAAATTAACGATTTTAAAATCTTTTATATGAGAAAATTTGAATGTCGTAAAAGGTTGATTAAACTAAACTTTCACCTAACGCACACGATAAATAAGAATATTATCGTGTACGTTAATCCTTTACAGATTTGGTTATCACATCATGTAGATATCAACAGTAGCATACACTTTTCATTAGTTTAGTTTATTATTTCATTGGACTCAATTAATTTACTTAGCCAAACAACCCCAACTAAAAATTTAAAACAATATTCAAATCTTCTTATTGTTCAAAAACTTATTGAAGACATTGACAAAATTGTCTTCTCTGGCAAACATCATCCTCCCTAACAACTCTGTCATTCACAACAAAAACATAAAATCTGTAAAAATAACGGAATCACAGATGATTTTTGTTCCAGTTTTTGCCATTGGTGCTTTCTGGGAGAATTTTTTGTTCTTTTTTTTTGTGTCGCATATCTTCTATCAAGAGCTATAGTTTTAGGCATCGGGTATTACTGTTTGGAGCCACACAGACTCAGTATTTAGAATATTCACAGGATGAATTTCGCTATCGTCATAATATCATGAGCAAAAAACTCACATGAAAAATTTAAAGAATATCGATTTTGTAGCTTTTCAGTTGGAAGCAAAAAAAAAAGGAGTCATGCAAAGTTTTGCTGTTTCAACCCCTGGTTTTATTCTCTTACCTACTCCCAAACTAGTGTACATTAGGCAGTCTACAACGTGTACACATGTATTGTATACTAAAATTCTGCTCTTTTATTTAATCCTATTCCATTTTATGAAATCCTAAATCATATACATAATTTAGGTAAAAAAAAATCGACTTTATATCAATATTAATTTGTGTGTTTGCTGTCCTTACTCCTTAGTTCTGTTAGTGTGATCCCTAACAGACACAGCAAGTCTCAAAAAGTAGAGATTACTTTTATGAAATTTCGAGCATGTATCGTAAATAATAATGAGATTGTGGTATGTTTTTGAAAGGGTGAGGGTTGGTTTAGAAGTTTCTTTTATGTTTTTCTTTCACACACACTTCTCAACTATGATGCCAGAAAAGTCAGCTTTAAAATTTTCAGTGCTTTCTCGTCCTTTATATTAAGTTTAGTTCACGCCAGTTTGAATTGTGTTATATAAACTACAAATATAAGCACTAGTCAAGCATCCCATCTTACACAAAATAAGAAAAAAACCTCGTTGAATTACAATTTTGACAATCGCTGTGTTGAATTTTTTTAGGGACTTGGAGATTGGACCTACTTTCTTCGTTGAAAAATCGTTAAACAACAACAGATAATAAAAATTAAACTTTCACACGAGTTGTCGACTGCAAATAAACCAACCGTGAAAAAAAACAAAATAAAAGTTTTTTCACCTTGTTCGCCCCTCTGAACAGAGTTCTAAACAATCACTTTTCCCGACGAATGTCCTCTAGAAACGCTAGAATTCCCCGATTTCCGAACGTAACGTTTTGACTCACGATTTAATACTGCACTTAAAAGAAAGAAGAAACAAGAAACGTTCTAACGTACGAACGCATCACTCAAATGTCAAAATTTAAATCAAAAACTTTCAGTTCAATGTTCGAAAGCTCTCTCAAATATTGGTGGGCGGAAATGGGTGAAAATCACAACCAAATTGCAAGTTTAATAATAAATCGAGAGACCTTCCCCATGCCAATCGTTGGTTGTTGTCATTTTAGTAACTAATTGTTGTTCCACGCACGCGCGTGGGGCGCAGTATTTTACTCATGATTTTCTGCATTTCTGGGCACTATATACTGTGTTGTTAGTGGTTTGTTTTATGTTTTTGGATATTGACAATTCTCCTAAAATTCCTAAAAGTCCGTAAGAATTCTTACTCTTGTTTAAATTGTTTACCAATTTGCTTATTTTCTTATTAAAAGCGATTCCACAATAGTATCATGCATGAATTTGTTCCGGCACTACCAATATTTTTCATATTTTAAATTTTGCAAAATAAATTTTTGGACTCGTTATACACTGCGGTTCACTTGAGTAGATTTAAATTAAATTCATCCTATCTTTTTTAAATTCTCTATATTAACTTCGCGTGCCCGTGTGTTTGTTTTTTTGTTTGTCGTGGAATCTTGCGATCAATTTTTAGCGCACTTTCCAAATCCCGATTTTATTGAAGCTTTGCCTTTACCCGATTTTCTTCAAATTTAATATGCATCTTGGATGGACAACAACACTTTTTGTAATAATTTTTGAGGCTCGGGGTCGTGGGTCCCGATACGATTTTTTTAAATAAATTATACACATGTGTATCTCCGATGATGGGCGCCGGTGGCTCAGTGGATAAGAGCATGGCTTCTGAGTAAGAGATTCGTGGTTCGAATCCCAGTAACACCAGCAAAAGTATTTTTCACGGTGCCCCACCTCTCGCGAAGGTCTGAAAAACGTCCGACAGTAATAACTTGTCACGGAAAGCTTCTCAATTCTCCGCTTGGATCCGGCATTAAATTGTAGATTCCCTCCATTTGTGTGCCCCGGGGCCCATTTTTTAAAAAAATTAAAAAAAATGTTTTGGAGTGATCGGGCCCTGAGACCCGAATGGTGGAATGGTAAATTTTTTAATAATTAACTCGATTTTATTCAAATTTTATATAAATAATAAATGATGGACAAAACTTATGTAAAAGTTTTGGAGTGAACGGGCCCTAGGGCCCGAGTGGTACCTATGTATTTTTTTTAAAAATTAGCTCGATTTTCTTAAAATTTTAAACACATATGTATCTCCTATTAGAGAATTTAAATGAAAAATTTTAATTTTTATGGTTTTTTTTTAAATTAACCGATTTTATTAAAATTTTATCGGGATTCGGTATTCGGTATTTGCGGTAGGGCAGGACCGGACCACGGCAGTAGAACCAAATATGATGATGATTATATATATACATACATACATACATCTTTGCTTCGTAAGAGAAATCTAACAGTGAATTTTTTATTAGGTTTTCTCAATGATTGGCAAAACAACCGCATATTTTAGATTTACTTGAATTTGATGAAAAAAATTAGTTTGCTCCGAATTTAAGGTTCGAAATGCATTTAAAAAACCACCATCCGACAAAAAAACAACTGCTGCTGAAACATTTTTTTACTCTCTTTTTAAATGCGAGTTTCATAGGGTAAACAAGAGAGTAAATAAGAGAATACCCAGTTGCGGAATTCGGCTACAAGAGCAGAACTGTCATACGGGTGTAAAGAATATGGATGAGCAATGTAGCTATTATTTACTCGATATTCGAAAAGACCGATTTTTATTTTTTGCAGATTATTAGGTTGACAGTACCTTGAAACATCTTCATTTAAAGGACGGCGAATAAACAGTATAAAAAGGTATTTTCGGACTTTTATGAAATTATAAACATACAATGTTTTCGTTTAATTATATGGATATAACTTAAATGGGTGCCACTCCCTTGATAAATTGGCCATCGCCATATAAGGTTTTAAATACAAAATTAAACAAATAAAATTTTTTTGTTTATTTAAGTTATAGTGTAATGCTACCGATTAAAAACAACAATCAAACAACTAACCTTTTTCCAACTGCTCGACGAATTGTTTTAATTCTATTTCTAAGCAATGCAATATTAAACCTAATTTCATCTATCAATTGATATTGCTAGAACCAGTAAACGTCACAACCAATGTGAAATACCCTTAAAAACACAAAAACCATTAGTGTATAGCGATATCGACCGTCCACATTCCGTAACACCCTGTCACCCGTGATGGCGTATTTCGTTTGCGTTTCGCGAATATTGCTTCACATTTAGACAATAAAAACCATAGAAAATCTTACAGTTAAATTTTCGAAAACATTCACAATTGCAACATTATGATTTAAGGAATTCCATTTTCATTTTGTTTTTGCTTGAAACCGCAGATCTGAGGCCTAAGTTCACATCGAAAAAAATCAGACAAAGTAAGTGATTTTCTAAATTTTTTGACAGCAGCACAGCAAGTTGTTCGCTCGTTCGTTCTTCGTCACAGCCGTCGTGTTCTCGCGCGCGCTTCTATAGCTTTCTCAAAGTCGTCGCTAAAACTAAACTCAAATTTTTACACCATTCAATGTGTTTACATGGTGAATTCGAATGTGTGATGTTTCGGGTGATTATACTCATGTTGTTATATTAACCGTACCGTGTGCTGCTGTATGATGCTCAAAAGTTTTGTTTTTAGCAAGTTGTCGAGGTGAAATAATACAGCGCAAAAGTCATGTTGCAATTGCTTTTCACAGAACATGCGTTAAAGAGGCGTAGATTAATATTTTCAATTGGCGACAAGTGCACCTCATTCAGTCATAATGGTTGTTGGGGAAATCATGAAAAATAAAACTACTATACGACCAAACTTACAGAACGAACATTTTTAATTTGTTTACTTCTAGAAATAAAAAATGACATCCACTACAGAAATTAAATATGTAACGGAAGTTCCAAGTAGTCTTAAGCAGTTAGCTCGACTGGTAGTGCGTGGCTTTTACTCAATTGAAGATGCTCTTATCATTGACATGCTTGTGCGAAATCCTTGTATGTATATATTTATAATTTTTTATTTCCTTGCTGATTGTTGACTGCTTTTATAGGCATGAAAGAAGACGATATTGCCGAATTATTACGTTTTGAGAAGAAACAAATGCGTGGCAGAATATCAACTTTGCGGAATGACAAATTTATACAAATTCGTCTGAAAATGGAGACGGGACCTGATGGAAAAGCACAAAAAGTCAACTACTATTTTATAAACTATAAGACTTTCGTGAATGTGGTTAAATATAAATTGGATTTGATGCGAAAGAGAATGGAAACAGAGGAACGTGATGCAACAAGTCGAGCGAGCTTCAAGTGTCCTAATTGTAATAAGACGTTTACTGATCTAGAGGTTGGTATCATTTTGATGATATTAAGATAAGATCTATATATATATGTTATTTCTCGCAGGCTGATCAACTATTCGATTTTACATCACAAGAATTTCGCTGCACTTTTTGTGGAAGTCCGGTCGAAGAAGATATATCAGCAATGCCAAAGAAAGATTCTCGTTTGTTGCTTGCAAAATTCAACGAACAGCTTCAACCGCTATACGATTTGTTACGAGAAGTCGAAGGTATTAAATTAGCGCCGGAAATTCTGGAACCCGAACCGGTTGATATTGATACTATTCGTGGGTAAGTAGAAATGCCGTAATTTTAAACGATCAACCTCATTTGTTTCATTCTTTATTTACAGTCTTGCTAAACCAGTCTCACAACGACCAGACGGCCAACAATGGTCGGGTGAAGCGACAAGAAATCAAGGTTTCGCCGTTGAAGAGGCACGCGTTGATGTCAATATTGGTGGGGATGATGCACCAGAGGCGCTTGCTGAACGAAAATCCCGTCCAGTCTGGATGACAGAAAGTACCGTTATAACGGAAGATAACACCGACAATTCAGATGCGATACTTAATCAAGCTGCTCAAGCTTCCACACAGCCGGCAGTTTCATCGCTGGGTGGTACTTCAAACAATACCAGAGGGAAGAAAGAAAATGAAGATATTATGTCGGTATTACTTCAGCATGAAAAACAATCGACCAAAAATGAAGTTAATTTAAAGGGAATAAAAATCGGTTCGTCTAATGTGAATTCGAGTGATTCCAGTGACGACGATAACGATATTGAAAATATAAAAATTCGTAAGTTCTTAATATCTGTATTTATAAAATTAAAAATATGTAGCTATGTATGTATGTATGTTCCCTATGGATTGCGAAACCCTTTAACATATCGCGTTCATCGTGTAGGTATTTTATACCATAATGAGTACTTAATAGGCATATTTTTAAAGTGGTCAAACTCCTGGACCAAGAGGTCACAATACGAATTTCTTTTACAAAGCGCATGTTTTTATGAATTTTTCGGAATTTTTTAATAAGAGCGTTTTGAAATTTTCACACCTCTTTGGTTTTTAAAGAAAAAAGAACTGCCATATTTTGAAATGGGTCAGAAACTGTTTTTTTTATATTTTTAATTTTTTTCAAATCTTATTTTCATAAATTATCCGGAATTTTTATATAGTAGCCTCCTTAACTTTTGCAAAAGAAAATGATCCCGTCATATTTTGGGAAGGGATCGCTAGAATGGCAACAGCTAGTTATAATTCAAGTATTATTAATAACGAATACTTTTCTTGCAGCAAATGTTGATTACAACAATTATATCAATTCGGAATCGGGTGATGAGGATGATGATGACGTTCCAACAGTGCATGTAAGCGGTCGACCTTATCCCATTGATGAAATAAACGATGAGCTCATTGCACAAATGACACAACACGAAAAAGAAAATTACATTCATGTCTATCAGCAGCACTACAGCCATATGTATGATTAAAGTTTCATTTTAGTATAATGTAAAGTAATGTAACTAACGCAAAAGTAAAACAAATGTGGAGAAGAAAACAAAAGCTTTGAAGTGAGAAATGAAAACAAAATGAACAATAAATAAAAATAAATAATTTTATTTAAGTGAGATATTGTATCCTTCATTTTAAAGAATTATGCAAAAGGAAAAACAAATGTGCATGATTTTACGTTTATATATTAAAGTCCATGTGGGCGCGAACAAGTAGGCTTGAATTAGTAGGTCGAAAGTTCGAATCCCAGAAAAATATCAAAAGTATTTTTTACAGTCCAACGTCTCGCGAATGTCTGACAACTGTGATGGAAAGAATCTCAATCATGTTTCGTGCAAATATGTAACACTCGCAAAAGGAATGGTAACGTGAAGCTAGGTCCAGGAACACAGAGGTCTCTTATTGTTATTATATTTATAAATATTATTATTATAAAAGACCATGATTTTATTTGTTGTCAAAAAAGGCTTTATTAATTCAAATTAAATCCCACCACAAATAAATAAATCCTCATCAACGCCACTGTTTCATATTACACAAATTACAATCTTGTTTATATACTAAAACTGAGATATGTTTATAAACAAGTTGATATATTTGTGTACGGCGCCGTGGTGAGTGCACAATCAGTACGAACTACGAAGCTGTCATCCCCGATGAACTCAACTAACTTCAAAAAACATCTGTTAATGACAGACATCTTTTGCTTGCTATTTCGTTTTCAATCCCAATTTACAACTTCGCGTGTAGTTTCTAGTTTGTGATTTTCTATTTTAAACACGTCGTTCATCTTGAAATCTGTTAACAGCAGAAAAAAGCAATAATCCTAAGCGCGGGAACGGGAACAAATAAAATAATTTACTGATCAAAGAAAGGATTAAAGGTTGTCAAACAGAACAATTTGTCCAGTAAGTAAATCTAACAACAAAAAATATTTTAAAAATATGTATCAAAAGCCCGTATCAAAATTACAAAATTTTCTAGTATTATTCCTGTAGCTTTAATTTTTTATCAAATAGTAAACTAGAATTTAAATCTACAGTCCACTTTAGCTTTATATTCGCTGAACACCGAACTTGAAACACCTTTGCGCGGTTCACAGCAACAATGCTACAAGAACCAAATGTTCATAAAGATAACGACAAGTGTCGTTCCACTGCGTCGGATTTGGCAACCCCATCATTGGCAAGCGCTCAGCTGGCGACAGGAATGTTGCAGATTATTGAGCCACCACTTGTTAAAATTCACAGCCACCTTAAGGAGCTCATGTAAGTTATAGATTAAGTAACTACAAGTATAAAGTTAATTTCTTATCGCATGCATGATTTAGTAATTATATTAATTTATATTAAATATGCTTGGGAAAACGTGCTTGTCTTTCATGTAATCTCACAGTGGTAAACAAAATAAAATCTACATTGATCTATCTGCGGAAAAGCACAAACTCGACAACGCGGAATTCTCCAGTTTGCAGGAGATGGTAAGTCATGGCTATAATTATATATGTTATACGAAACCTTTTAATTAGTTTTTAGCATTGCCCAGTTAATTGATTAAAATAGTTTTTTGGCTTAAATTCAAGATCACTACCTACCAATCAGTTTTTTGATATTTCCAACATAAAGTTTTTGAGCAACTCATTATCAGTCACTTAGTAATATTGTGATGCAAATTTATTAACACTTCTCATACACTATATATTCTTAATATGTAGGATTACCTGACAACTTCGTACTTTTCCTTACAGATGAGCAGCGTAAAGTTCTACAAAGAAAAGTTGGTAAAAATCAAAAAGCAAATGCAAAGCATATACCAGAAAACAAAAGTGTTGAAGGTTCGTATTTCTCTTAGCCAGAAATAGCTTACCATTAAAGCCTTTAATGTTAAATTTTGATTAAAAATATGAAATCATAATTTATTAACATGCATGGTATGTATTCTGTTTTTACCAAAGAAAAGAGCCACATACATACAGTCATGCAAGCAGAAGGAACTTGCACGCAAATTGCAAAAGCAACAGCAGGAGGAATCGTTGATAGGAAAACAACAACAGCAGCAGTAGATAAAGCAACTTGACTGACGACTTATTATATAATTTTTACGAATTAAATGAAACGAAAAAAAAAACGTAAAATGACAATTAAGTTTTTTTGTTTCTTTAATGTTTGATATTTTATCTTTGTTATATAGCAATTAATAATAAAATGTGTTAGTTAAGTTAATTCGAAAGAAAAAAATTACACATATTAGTTAAACGAGGATTTCATGAAACATGAAACGATTCGGTTGTCGATCGTCTTCTGTAGATTGAAAGTAAACAACTGATGGTAATTTGTATTTTTTATAAATCCTTTGTAACCTTTTTTTTTATAAACTTAACACAAAACATATAAAGCATCCATTGGTTTTTCATCTCTAAAAAATAAACCGACAAACAAATTAACACAATAGTAAATTAGGAACGATTTAGTTGGAAAAAAAACTAGAATATGTACATTGATCGTATGCACCTTGTTCATGAAATCTTACAATAATTTACAAACAATCTATTTTACTACTAAAAAAATAAAATAGAATTAAAGAATACTAAGAAATAACCATAACAAAACCAATTGTTAAATGAAAATAAAGCCAGGCTCGTGAAACTTTTAACTAAGATCCCTATATCGTTAACAATATTTGCTATTTTATTATTTTATAACTTTAATTCTTAGGCTTTTCACTTGACCATGCGTTGTAATCACATTCGATTGCATTTTTAATACATTAATCATCTTTGCGTATAATTAGCAGGTTCAGTTTTACGGAACAACAACATATTCCTGTTCGTCAAGTATATGCATTGCATCGGTTGGTGCTAGGTATTTGGCTGTACCTAGAAATATTAAGATGGCAGAGTTTAATAGTTGGTTACTTGCTACTCTTTCTACTTCATACTATGAATTTAAAGAATTAATAGAAGTGATCTTTAACATTTCCATCATACCAATTTAATAAAACAAATAACAGGCACAAGATTCAGTCAGAGAGACTTAATACTTAAACAACATCTAGCGTCTAGCATTGGAAATGTTTTGAAACCACTGTTTCTTTTTCTACAATCTTTATACTTAAAAAAATTAAGACAACAATAATTAACTGAAATTTAATATATTTAATGTAGTCAACAACCTTAAAAAAGACAAAAGACCTAAGACACTATGTGTATTTATGACTTAGAGCAGAATAATTGTACAAACTTTAAGCTAGCCAGGACTATGCTTATAACATATTTAGAGTGATTCCAAACCGATGATGACAGAAACTGAGTAGTTATTCAACAACGCCAGACAATATATTGCGACTCGTTACAGCTTGGATGCAATGTGCTACCACACACGACAGATCTGGCTCACTATTTTTATTATTTTTTATAATAATTAATGCCTTTTTCGGATAGCACAAACCGAAACCAAGTGGGCGCCGTGGCTCATTGGAAATGAGCAGGGGGTTTGGGGTCGAATCGAATCGAGTAATAACTTGTCACGGAAAGCTTCTCAATTCGCTGTTCGGATCCGGCTTCGTGTTTGCTTTACAAATAGAACGCCAAACCGAAACCAAAATTGACATGCAGAACAAAGAATTTAGTCTGCTTGCTCTCTCTTGGCCATCTTGTTGAGTAAATAAAACCTTATCCGTCGATACCCCGGGAACAGTTTTCAAATAGAACGTCAAAAGAAAACCACGAGAGAGAAATCTTAACTATACCCTGCAAATCGAAACTGCTATAAATAAAGTATTTATTATATAAATCTAATAAAACGCAAAAGCTCGGAGCCGGAAATGCGCTCACTCAAAACTAGTAACTTAACCATAACATCTAAGATGCAACAATTCTCAGACCAGTACTCACACATAGATATGAAAATTGGGTGCTAAGCGAAAAGCACTCTGACCTCTAGTCGCGGGCACTCTTAGTGAAGATGCCCCGATACAATAAAAATCTCATGTTTCCATGAAACGTCTGCAATGGGATAATCTTTTAAACTGCTAAACATAAATTTGTTTGAAACTTTTTTTTCGGCATTTCCTAACATCTGAATTGTCAATATTTTTTTTCTTTCATTAGAAGGAATATTTTATTATATTATAAACTCGCACGTTCCTATATTCGTAAATAAATGAAATGAAACGTTTTGTAAGCAAGGTTTGCTTTCATAAGCTACAGTTATTGGTCGAGTAACTAGTGCTCTATTGTAAACACTTCTGTTTTGCAGATTAAATGACAATTTTTCCGAGTAAATTTCACATCAAGTGACAAGAGACAAGTTTTATGAACTAGGCTATGAAATTATTAAAAATTAGCATGCAAAGCTTAGCTTTTTGTGTGGGACGGTCATACAAGTTATTTGGAACAGAAATTCTCGCGATTAACTATAAATATTTTAAACATTGGCCCATTTTTTTCTTAATATTTATATATTTGTAGTACCATTTCCAGATTAAATAAATCCTCTTCATGTTAAAGTATTATTTTTCTCAATTGAACTAATCATTTTAAAATAAATTATAATTTCTTTTCAAATTTTAATCTCTACAAAATAATATATACTTTTATTGAAATTCCTGCTATTACTTTACACTCAAACCCATCTTCGGACGTACTGTTCAGTTTAGAAATTCTTTCTTTAGCCTTACAAAATCGGGGTTATCGGGAATCGAATTTACCATGAAATTTTTCCCAAATTCGAAAAATCGGTATCGTAAACCAGTTTCGAAAATAGGGAAAAAAATTCCGAGGGAAAAAATATCTATCGTGAACTAAATCTTCATGGGAATTTTAATGCTTTTTCTCTCGAAACAATCCCTTGTCATTTGGTTTGCGAAATCGAAAGCGCAAGCAGCAGTAAGGTGTTTTTATGTAGATTTATTAAAAAAAAACTTCTTTTTTTGGTCTAACACATCAAATTGAAAGTTTAATTAATTTTATGGAAAAAACCGGAATATTGTCAACGGGTTTACCACAAGCAGAGGAAAAGACGTCAAAAAAGTTTGGAAGCGAGTTGAAAGAGAACTCAACTGTATTGGGCCACCAATTAAATCGATTGCGGTGTGGAAAAAAGTAAAAGATTAGTTACTTGAATATGTTTTTACGAAAAAATTTTTAAGGTATTGCTTCATAAGAAAAAAAAAAACAACCCATAAAAATTAAAATTGTTCATGTAAATTCTCTAATAGCAGATACACATGTGTGCAAAGTTTGAAGAAAATCGGGTTAATCTTTAAAAAATTTATATGGGCACACCTCAGGCCTCAGCGCTCGATAACTCCAAAACTGTTAAAAAACAGTTTTGTCCATCGGAGATACACACGTGTGTAAAATTTAAAGAAAGTCGGGTTAATTTTTTTAATAAAAATGTATGTGACCTCCAAAATTCTTACAAAAAGTGTTGTCCATCTGAGATACACATGTGTATAAAATTTGAAGAAAATCGGGTAAATTTTGTAAAATATTTGTATGGGAGCCCCCCGACCCCGAGGTCCGATAGAGAGTATTGTCACCGGAAATATATATGTGTGCAAAATTTCAATAAAACTGATCAGAAAATCTCACCAGCCAGCCAGCCACGGGCACGCGAAGTTAAAAATTTAAATTTTTCTTGTAATTTCTCTGATCGGAGATTTGATTTTGTGGTGAATTCCCCATTTGGTATAAAAACATAACAGCCACAGCACACGGCTGGTGCGACGTACACAACGACGTACGAAGTACCACTAAAATTATTTCTTTTGAGTTGAGTTAAGCTGTAAAGCAGTTGAGTGCGAAACCAGTTCTTCATATAGATACATACTCGTAATATTGTACAAAACTCAAATTCTCTATACTCTCTGCTCTCTGATGCAACGCAACAACAAAACAACCCCAATCGTTAATTCGCAGCGCTGCCTACGTTTTATCACTCATCAGCGCACACAGAACACAGTCATTATTGTATGAAATGATATGATGTCGCTATATGGGGAAAAAGTATATGGGAGCCCCTCGATCCCGCTGCCCGATCTCTCTGAAATTTTTACAAAAAGTGTTTTCCATCGGAGATACACATTTGTATATTTTAAAAAAATCGGGTAAATTTTGTAAAATATTTGTATGGGAGCCCCCCGACCCCGAGTGGTTTTAATAGAAAGTATTGTCACCGGAAATATACATGTGTGCAAAATTTCAATAAAATCGAGCTTTGGGAAGTGGGTTAAAAATTGATCAGAAAATCTGACCAGCCAGCCAGCCACGTGCATGCGAAGTTAATATAGAGAATTTAAAAATGCGTCAAGAAGAAAATGGCTGAAAATTTGAGCCAAAAAAAGGAACTGGTGGCGGCCCAAACAAACAATATAAATTTAGTCTGTTGGAGGAAGCTATTATACAGATTTGCGCATTGGGTAAATCTGTTGAAGGATGCCCAAATGCTTCTTCTTTTGGTTTACCGACATGCAGCAAAAAAAGATAATTAAATGTTGATGAGAATGACAACATTGAAAAGGAAAATTGTCCATCTAGATCAATCGGCAATATCTCTGTCGATTTCTTTAAGGACCAAAACGTTGTAATAGAATTAGCAGACAATTCAAAAGAAAGAGAACAAAAAGAGCCAGAATTGTTAGAACATATTTCAAAAATACACTTACATATTCAAGAAAACAACGACCAATTGGTATGACACCACAATCAGCTTTAGAGAAGGGATTTGAATGGTCCTTTAAACTTCGCCTCATTGATCTTAATAACGACAAAGATATTCTTTGCATTTAAAAATGTTCATTTGTTTCGAACCAAACAAAAAAAAGATACTTCTTTTATCAAATCATCTGTCAAATCATTCGAAAATAATATTCGAATATACACACATATGTACACAATTATAAATAAAATAAAAAACAAAAAAAGGCGATGTTGGTGCAAATGAAATCGATTTAGAAAGAAAAAAAAGGTGCGTGTCAGCTTCGACACGCGACTGAAGTTTACTCCTTAAAAATTGATTTTCATATATAACACGCACCACACGGTTCATACGCGTCACAAATTACGTCATCGTTGATCGTAGAAGCTGAATATACCAGTACCACTTTTTCATGTATTACACGCGCCGCACACGATGCGCGGCACGCGTCACATGCGGAATATCAAAAATTCTGTGTATGATATAGCTGCTCACAAAATTTCAACTCTATAGATCATGTGATAGGTCACAAACAAGTAACAAGTAACACTCGATTTCACTCCCCATAAAATGTTTTGTGTAATTTTTGTCTATATATGAAAATCGATTCTTAAGGGTTCTTAAACTCCAAAACTACAAAGGGTAAAACTAACCAACATGCAACATAACTGCTATTCTATAAACAAGCAAACTATTTTAAACAGAGTAAATTAGTATGTTTCATTACATGCGTAAGGAAAAACTGTTTTGGTTTTGAAAAATTTTGTTTTTGGGTTTATTTTATTATAAAATTTCCTCTGTATAAAATATCGTGGCGATTTAGTAAAGAAAAATACTCATAATAAATAAATCTTTAGGTAGAAATCCCTGAATACCAGTTTAATTGCATAGCAGCACAAGTCCCAAAATAAATGTTAACTATTGGATTGATTCTCATCATCCTTTATATATAATTTATTATAAAATA
The DNA here is from genome assembly GCA_947095585.1 of Nephrocerus scutellatus. Taxonomy (NCBI): domain Eukaryota; kingdom Metazoa; phylum Arthropoda; class Insecta; order Diptera; family Pipunculidae; genus Nephrocerus; species Nephrocerus scutellatus. The sequence continues at coordinate 71,274,347 of OX352765.1, forward strand.
TAAAGCAAACTGATAAGAAGATCGCTCTTTGTAATGATTGTGTTTTGTAGCAATTAGGGTTATAGCTGAAATGATGAAAAATGGCAAAAAATCCTTTGTCTTTGTTTGAGTAAAATTGACAATGAGTGAATGGTATTAGTACTTTTGTTCGAATGCAAGTTTAATCGAATTGAGAATTTAGATTGATTTCTGTAAACTGAGTATCGTCATAAGCAGTTGGAGCAGCATTTATAACTGCATGGCAGTCGCTAACCTTCTTACAATCATCTTTCGTAGAATCTTTTCCTTGTTGCTTACCATTCTGACAGGAGGAATCGGTGTTTCGCTGCAAGAACCACTGAAGAATCACGTGCATAATAAACGCACAAAAAGCGCATATTCCGAACATTTCAAATGTTGCACTACCGCCCATAGAATTGATCATTATTCCTCCAATAAAGCTTCCCGATGAGACGCCTATACCTTCAAATATTGCACCAACAAGTCCCTGAAGAAAGGAGGGAATAAATAGTAAGAAAGTGAAATCGAAAAGCCTTTTTACACTCACCTGCAATGTAGCTTCAGTGCCAGGAGGCGCAACAATACTCGCATACGATGCCATCGTCGAGTAGAAAATACCAAAAGTAATTCCATTCATAAGCTCAATGGGCAAAACATACCATGGGTCCTGCAGCATTGAATATAACATAAATCTTACCCCAAAACCCAAAAGGACCAAACTCATTGCATTAATGTGTCCGATTTTTTTAAGAATCCATCCAGATAGGAAGAAAAATGGCAATTCACCGCCAAAACATTGAATGCCCATTGCAAGGCCTTGCAAGGTTTTCATTGATTTCTCACAGCCATCCATTTTGTCCGCCAAATCTTCCAAATGCCAAAAAAGAAAATTCCAAACGAGAGCCGTACACAAACCGATGAGTATGCACCACACGAAAAAAATTATAATACGCAACGAGAAGAACATTTGCCCAACATCTTTTAGAATGTTCGGCGAAATATTTGCTTGTGTGTGCTATGTGAAAAAGGTGAAAGCAAAGAAAAAGAAACGAAACAATTTTAATTGAACTAAGTTACCAACAAAAGCACTAGAAATTAAACTCACACTTAACTTGGACGAGGCGAACATGTCGAAACCGATGAAAATCGCCGTCAACCAGAATATAATCGTATAATCCTTCGAAACGCTATCACCAGACATTTTGTCAACCAACACTCCAGTGATAATGGAGAAAATACCAAATCCCACTGCACCCCATAGCCTCTGATTTCCATACAAATGATGCTTCTCGCCAAGTAGTGTAAAACAGATAGCATCGCCAACACTGACAACGACCGCCATGCCAATCCAACTTGTGATTAGGAGACCAAACAGCAGCCAGAATTGATATAATCCTACGGCATCGCTGTTCTTTATGATGGGATTTGCATTAAGCTGATCGGCTAAATATTTATCATTACAACTCAGTTGACAAGTTGCATTGAAATACTGTTTATCCCTGGGACAATTGAGTATAATATTTTGTCCATTCATCTGGGCATGGGCACTTTGCACCTTAAAAAATAGGCAGCGCTCATTCTTGCTTTCTTCCACGATGATATCACTCATATTAAGAAAAACTGTGAAATCCAAATTTGGATTTGTTCGCGGACAATCGGTGGAATTTTTCTGCCAATCCTGACAAACAATGTCCCACATGTATGGCTCCGCATGGCAATGCAATTTGCACGAAAGCGTTTCGTCTGTAGCGAAATGCGTTTCGAGATTTCCCTTAATGCACTTATCAAAGTCGGAACAGTGACGCAGCTCCGAAACACCCGCATGACAGTGAAAAGCAACTGGCTCTCGGGGTAACGTCGGTATGAACATGATCAGGAAAAATGATATTGCTGTTAATAACTGTGCCATCAAGAATAGTACCCGATGGCGTTGATAGCTGTAGCGGATAACATTTAATAGAAACAAAGAACAAAATATAGATTATAGATTTAGGTATTTGCAACTATCTGGCGAATAATCTAGCTATTTATATAAATACAAAAACAACCCATCGGGAATACACAATGTGTAGTTTGAATAAAATCGAGTCAATTTTTTAAATTTTTTGTTAGAGCTCAAGAAATATCTTGAAACCAAAGAAATTCTTAGTGACCGGCAGTGCGGATTTCGTGGGAAACGTTCTACTGGTGATTTCACCGAACAGTGGAACCGGTCTTTGCATCAATTTGGAGAAAGCAAAGCTGTTGCACTCGATATTTCTAAGGCATTTGACAGCGTTTGGCATCAAGCTCTTTTGTCCAAAATGCGTGCTTATGGAGCTGATGATAAACTGCTTCACTGGATTAGAAGCTATCTTTTGGACCGCTCAATTCAAGTTGTATTGGACGGTTTCAAGTCTAAAGCTGGCCTTCCCAAGGTCTCTGTTTCATCCCCGACTCTTTTCCTCATTTTTATTAATGATTTCTTATCTGTGACTTCTAATACAATTCACTCTTTCGCTGACGACAGCTTCTCATATAAGTTTGAAGAACGTCCTTCCATTCTCATGTGGAACTCAAACAACAACGTATGTTAAGCACGTTAAATTCTGAACTAGACAGCATAATACAATGGGGAGAAAACAATCGAGTAGAATTTAACGCTTCCAAAACCCAATGCTATCCCTTGTCGTCCAAGCGAATCCTAAGTCCCACGCCTTTATCTATGAATGGCACTTGCATCGAGGAAACTGAAAATCTCGCAATTCTGGGTATGTGCGTCAACGACAAGCTTCGTTGGAATGACCACATATTTACCGTCGCCAAAAACGCTACGAAATGTTTAGGATTTCTACCCCGGCGCAAGAAAAATTTCACTCCCTCTGATCTGGCTACTATCTACAAGGCTTTTATTCGCCCTAAACTTGAGTACAATTGCCATATCTGGTCTGGTGCGCCTAAAACTACCTTGCATCAGCTAGATAGAATACAAAACCGCGCAATAAAACTTATCGGTGACGCAAATAAAGCGAATTCAATAGATTCGCTTGAACATCGCAGGAACCCGGGGTCTCCAAATTTTTTACAAAAAGTGTTGTCTATCGGAGATACACATGTGTATTAAATTTGAAGAAAATCGGGTTAATTTTTTTAAAAGAAGTTATGGTGCCCACGAACCCGGGCCCGGAGTCTCTAAAATTTTTACAAAAAGTGTTGTGTATATCAGAGATACACATGCGTATAAAATTTGAAGAAAATCGAGTAAAATATTGTAAAAAATTTGTATGGGAGCCCCCCGACCCCGATGGACTCCAAATTTTCATAGATAGTGTCGTCATCGGAGATATGCATGTGTGTAAAATTTCAATAAAATAGGACTTTGGGAAGTGGGTTAAAAATTGATCGCAAGATTCCACGACAAACCCATAAACAAACAAACACACGGGCACGCGAAGTTAATATAGAAAATTTAAAAATGAAACTTTGTCTGTATGTCTGTTCGCGCATAGCTTGAAGACCGCTCATCCGATATAGCTGAAACTTTGTGATGTGGTGGGGACGGTTGGGCTCGATTTTGTATACGGTTAGTGGGGTAATGGTGTTGATGGAGTTGACGTTTATTAAAATTAAGATTTGTCTCTGTTCGCCGCCATGTACGGGTGTGCTGCACATCAGTAGGTAGATTCCGGTTGCATGGAATTTTTTCGTGAGATGGGATTTTGTACTAAATGAAATTTTTGTATTCCGGTTCTGTGGAATGAGGAAACTATTCCACTTCTGTGGAATGAAATGTCAAATTTTCTCGTCGTGGAATTTGTCGATGAAATCGTGAAAGTTGTAATAATTTGTGAAATTTACATAAATATATTAATAGCAATCTATATATATACAAGTGAAACTTTGTATGTATGTATGTCCGACATGGACTGCCAAACCCTTCAGCCGATCGCGTTCTAACTTTGCATATGGGTTTTTTACCATAATAGGCACTTAATAGGCATATTTGAAAGTTGGCAGACTCCTAGGTCAAGAGGTCACCATACGAATTTTTTTTATTGTTTTTACAAATTGCGTATTTTTATGAATCGATCGCGTTCAAACTTTGCATAGGGGTTTTATACCATAATGAACACATATAGGCATATTTTGAAAGTGGTACTAAATAGGTATATTTTGAAAGTGGTCAGACTCCTGGGTCAATGGGTCATCATTTCACAAATTGCATACAGGTGTTTTAAAAAAATTTACCCGATTTTCTTCAAATTTTATACACATGAGTCACGAAAACTGCATTTGTTTGTTTAGCAGTTTTTTTTATTTTACACACAGGGAATGTAATATGTTAATATCAGCCACATTTTTAAACTGAACTTTATGAAATTTTTAAGATATGTTATTGGCAGGTAGGGGAAAGTTAAAGGTATAGATGGAAGGGGAGAAAGGTAAAATTTTAACATGAGATTTACAAACGTATTTTTAAAAAAATGTCAACGTAAATTATTGGGAGGTGAGGGAAGGTTATAGGCTATAGCACTCCCGTCACCCCGGGGGTTCATGTGTGCGGGTAATAAATCGCCCGGGAACAGCTAGTAAATTAATAAATGCCTCAAGGGCTGTCACTTAGCTCTCGCCGACGTCTTAATAACCAGATCCGTTCTTGTTTCCTTTTGGCCAGTATAATACGAATTCTCAAAGATGAATTCATAATAATTGTCACAAAATCTATTCTTGAGATTACTTTAATGGTTTTTTTGTTCAATAAAATGTATTCAGTTTTTACCACTACACTAGGTAAACAATAAATGTAATACAATTTGGAATATTTAATTTAATATACATACACTAGTTTAATATCAATATATTAATAATTCGTGTTTCGTTTTTAAATATAGCATAACAATTAAAAACGCTTTATTCGATTAGAAAATAATTTAAATTGACGGCACACAAAAATATTCCATTTTTGACATTTCAGTCTAATTAGAACTAGTACTAAAATGAATATCTCGCAAAGAGAACAAGAATACCAATTTGTGGAATGAAATTATTCAGCGAGAAAACGAAAATGAGAAAAACGAAAAATCCTTTCCATTCCATTCCATCTCACTGAACCGGAATCTACCTAGACCTACCAGCAATCGCGCAATTAAAAACAAACGTAAATAGTTAGTGTGAAGCGCAGTGTGTGGTGTCCGTGCACCCCGTCCCTAACATCGCAGCTAAAGAACTTGGTGAAACATAACTGTCGTATGTTTTGCATGCGGCAGTCTGTTGATGATCGTATTCTTTAGCAACTAGATTAATGGATTGTGTTTGTTTCTTTTGGTGATTTAATTCATTTTGTCGTGAAGGCATAACACTGGCGACAATTTGTATTGATAATACATTTGGAGACATCCACTTCTCTCAATTTAGGTTAAAAGAAGCGGTTAGTTGTGTTTTGTGTATTTGTTTTTTGTACATATGTGTGATTTCAGAGTGATTCTCAGCAACATACGTGGGCTGAGAACGAATTCCTCGCTGTGTTTAACTATGTACATGTCCATAGACCAGCAATTCTGGAACTTAGTGAAACTCAGGTATCTGATAGTTCCGATACCTCGGAATTAAATCTGCCTGGGTATAGCTTGGTGTCATTATTTTTTCCTCGAGTAACTCAGAGTAACGGTGCAGGAGCGCAACATACACTACTACTTTTTATACAGAAGCCCGAAATGAGACAATGTTTCAACTCAGAGCGAGTTTGATGCACTGTCTGATTCAATTTTAAGAATTGTCACAAAATACGAGTACGGTAAAAATCACCTTACACCTTACTCAGCTTGTAAATGAGCCTACAAGAATACCTGACATTGCAAATTATTCCGCAAACACCCTTGACTTGTTCCTTACCACTCGTCCTGATAAAAACTCCGTCAATGTATTATCGCCTCTAGGCTCGTCAGACCATTGTGTATCAGCCAATTTCAGGTTAATTAACCACGTTGTTAGAGAAATAACTCTCAAAAAACAGTATGGCAATACGAGAAAGACAATTCGGGACGGCCTTAACAACTTCTTTGGGAGAATTAACTGGTCGCTATTGTTTCGCGATAGCAACGTTGATGCCGCTGCTGATGCAATCACAAACATCATTCTTATTGGTATGAGAACTTTTATCCCTTTCAGGAATAAGTCTATCAAAACAAAGAAGATAGATGGAATGACTCGAGCTGTAAACAAGCTTCTAGGATTAGAAAGGTATGCTTTCGGTTTTACAAAGCAAACCCTACAGAGGAAAACCGGACAAATTTTAAACGAGCCAGAAATTTTTGCAATGCTTATCTTCGGCGAGTCAAATTCGCCTACGACCAAAAATTGAGGCAAAAATACTACAATGTCCATGTTACAAGTAGTAAACATTTTTGGTCTTTTGTGAAAATAATCAAAAATACAGCCTCGTCGTCAATTCCAACGCTCATTTATAATGACACTCCAGTTATCAACTATAAAAACAAAGCCAATCTGTTTGCTGCACAGCTAGATCCACGCTTCCAGATTGTTTATTGTTGCCGCCTGCACCTCCGAGTATTGAACACTCTATGGGACAAGTATTCATTCGTACTCGTGCAGTTGCTAGAGTTTTAAACGATCTTAACATTCAAAAATCCGCTGGGACAGATGGTATTTCCCCATTAGTTCTGGAGAGGTGTTCTTCCAAGCTGGCATTACCATTACGTAAGCTTTTCCATCTCTCCTATTCTTCTGGACTCTTCCCGAGAAGTTGGAAAACAGCATTTATCCAGCCAATACCCAAAAAAGGCGAGCCGTCGTCTCCTTCTTCGTACCGACCCATAGCACTTACATCCATTCTTTCCAAGGTCATGGAAACGCTGATCAATTTTCAGCTCAAGAAATATCTTGAAACCAAAGAAATTCTTAGTGACCGGCAGTACGGATTTCGTGGGCAACGTTCTACTGGTGATTTCACCGAACAGTGGAACCGGTCTTTGCATCAATTTGGAGAAAGCAAAGCTGTTGCACTCGATATTTCTAAGGCATTTGACAGCGTTTGGCATCAAGCTCTTTTGTCCAAAATGCGTGCTTATGGAGCTGATGATAAACTGCTTCACTGGATTAGAAGCTATCTTTTGGACCGCTCAATTCAAGTTGTATTGGACGGTTTCAAGTCTAAAGAACATTACTTAAATGCTGGCGTTCCCAAGGTCTCTGTTTCGTCCCCGACTCTTTTCCTCATTTTTATTAATGATTTCTTATCTGTGACTTCTAATACAATTCACTCTTTCGCTGACGACAGCATTTTCAGCTTCTCATATAAGTTTGAAGAACGTCCTTCCATTCTCATGTGGAACTCAAACAACAACGTATGTTAAGCACGTTAAATTCTGACCTAGACAACATAATACAATGGGGAGAAAACAATCGAGTAGAATTTAACGCTTCCAAAACCCAATGCTGTCCCTTGTCGTCTAAGCGAATCCTAAATCCCACGCCTTTATCCATGAATGGCACTTGCATCGAGGAAACTGAAAATCTCGCAATTCTGGGTATGTGCGTCAACGACAAGCTTCGTTGGAATGACCACATATTTACCGTCGCCAAAAACGCTACGAAATGTTTAGGATTTCTACCCCGGCGCAAGAAATATTTCACTCCCTCTGATCTGGCTACTATCTACAAGGCTTTTATTCGCCCTAAACTTGAGTACAATTGCCATATCTGGTCTGGTGCGCCTAAAACTACCTTGCATCAGCTAGATAGAATACAAAACCGCGCAATAAAACTTATCGGTGACGCAAATAAAGCGAATTCAATAGATTCGCTTGAACATCGCAATAACGTTTCCTGCTTGTCACTATTTTATCGTTTCTTCCACCAGCGGTGCTCAAAAGAAATAGCCAGCTGCGTGCAACCTCTCCCTGAATTCAACAGCAATACTCATGGCGCTCTTAATGCTCATCAGTTTACCCTCAAGCCCATCTTCCGCCGTACAGTTAAATTCGGGGATTCATTCTTCAGCCGTACCACACGTATTTGGAATGCTCTGCCAAGCTCTGTCTTGGTGGGTCTTGATGGTCAGTTGGTGGAAGGGTTGTGTGGTGGGGGCAGCCAGACAACGCTGGGTATTTCAGCTAGTAAAGAATAAAATATTAATTCTACGCCCCCAATGCACACTTAGATGCCAGATATTTACATTACTGTATCTGAAATGTTTACAATATTGTTAATATTTGCACAATGATAACCGCTGAGCATTTAATTCCAGCCAGTGGTATTCTTGTTCTCTCTACATCCGACAAAATAAGCAAATTTATTTAATAATTGCTATATGGCGGCGCAGTGAAAGATTAAATGATACTATTATAATATCATTCATATCATATTAACAGAGACAGATCAAAATTTGATTAGCATTGTGTTCTTTGTTGGTTGAAAGTGTCTCACATAAATGATTTTCTTATTAATAAACAGGGCACATACATGATGTCTCAACCTACAGACATTTTTCTTTAAACTGTTGATCGCTTAATGAATTTCTCTTGCTCTTGAAATCCTTCTGCAGTAATTTCTTTGGAATCGTCCGAGTACATAATGGACATGTGCACTGTATGGTTAATGCACCAACGGTTACAATTTTGGTTTTGTCAGTCTTTCTTTCCCTTTTAACTAAATAAACCTTTGAAGAAGATATGCAGGAAGATTTAACCATTATCGAAGAATAAAAACAAACCCATAGAAATTCAAATTTTTCATGTAAATTCTAGAGTCGGAAAGTGCAAAGTTGAAATAACATTTTTAATTTTGAAAAAAAAATTATGTGGAAGCCCGATCACTTCCAAAAAATGATATCACCGGTACCGGTACACATGTGTAGAAAATTTGAAGAAAATCGCGTACATTTTTTGAACAATTCTGTATGGGAGCTCCCCGACCCGGGTTCAATATCTACCGAATTTTAATGTTTGAATCAAATCGGCATTTAGGAAGCGGGTTAAAAATTTATCACAAGATGCCGACAGACAGACAACCGCGATGTTGATATAGAATTTAATTAATTTGGAAGGGAATATTATACTAATGTGCTCTTTCTTTCTTTCTTTCTTTCTTTCCTTGCAATTTCTCCTATTTTATTCCCTTCTTCACCTACCGATCTGCAATGAATCCAAAGAGTGGCTTGGCCAGCATTCCAACAATTGGCAATATTGTGTACATTGTCCCAACGACGACAGTTGAAAATCCCAATTGCCGTGCTAATGTCGGCATAAAAGGCACAACTGGTGCGGTCGCTAAAGAAAAAGAAAATAAAATATCAGTTACGAATTGTAGCATAGTTATTAGATATAGAAATATGTTTTCAACAATAATTCCTAGAATAGTTAAGGTATCAATCAATTTATGGGTTCCTGATTAAAATACACACCTGCATTAAATAGGAAATAATGTGCCTTCATAGGCAGCAGCTCCTTACAAACTTCTGTTTTCATGATTACTGGCGTTTGTATTGTAAAAGATTTACTTGTTTGTTCCCTATTTCTTATAAATAATCAATATTGTCCGAATAGTGTATGCACTTAACTAAAAATAGTTTAAATGCACTTCTCAATACAATTAGTTTTATAACAACATACTCGCACAATCAGAAATCAAAAAACGAAGAACTGCAACCGAGTCACATTTCTAATTGCTGTAAATTTGGTGTGTAATCAATTAACAAAAAATTGCCGCGTACAGCGTCTCTCCAGCACTGTAATCTAACTCAACTCGGACGAAATGTACTTTAATTTCTTGATTTCTCAACAAATATATTACTTGTAGCTTGCCGTCATCCACTACGAGTACGGCTAGGCTACGGGTTATTGTACAATGTTCATTGATAATGATTTTTGACAGATAAAGAAAGGTTAAACCGTAATCCATCTACTATTGCTGTATTGCTTTGGCTAATCCAGCTTGGCTTACAACAACAATCGCATAAGCATAAAGCCGAAAATAAATCCAAAAAGTTTTTAGGATTTATAACTAAAGCCTTTTTTTAGTTATAGCGCTCACCGTAAGGCGGTGTTTTGTTTAACACACATAACAATTAAAATGAATCGAAAATTTAAAGCCAAAAGCTAATGCTTTGTAAAGCTAAGCCGGTTTTGCCAAAGCAACGCAGCATATATACTACGTTTATAAGCTGAGTTGAGAGTTTGACGTTTCAGTTATGTTAATTTTTTTTCCTAAAAACTCTACCCCAGAGCGCGCTCGACCGCAGAATTTTTCTAAAGGGAAATCGAACACGAAAGGCGAAAATCTTTTGTTTAAATTTTTTTGTTGCATGTGTTGTTGTTGTTCTAGTATAAAGAGGGGTAAATCTCCCAAAATTAACAGATCTGTTTAAGATCTACGGTAGAGCCGTTTTGAAGGGGAAACGAACAACTTGACAGCCAAAAAAAACTGGGGCAGAGTTTTATGAAAAAAACGACATTAGAATAGGATTGAAATTTTGACCTGTGCATTTAAGCAAATGAATTGAAGATTGTCTTACCACACAACAGCAGTAGCGATAGCGATCGCGGCTATCACAACGCTTTTAATTTTGACAGATCCTAATACAGCGAAGCGGTTCTATTGTGTGAAGTGAAGTTAGGCTAAGTTGGTATTTACATTGAGGTTCACTAGAATAGGAGCACATCAATTTGGGAAAGTTATATATAAGGAAAGAAAAAACAAATGATGGTGAAAGTCAGAGTAGTTTGGGGTTAACACAAAATCAAGTTTTAAAAAAATTAGAGACTTTTATGCCAAATGGGCCAGAATAGCATGAAATTAAATTAGTTCATACGATTAGAAGAATTTTACAAATAAATAGAAAAAAATAAGTATGTATAGAAATCATAAAAAAATTTAGAACTCGGAATTTTTGTAGACTTACCCATTTCCGTATCTCCTGAGTTAGAAAAAGCGAAAAAAAAATCTCTAAACGACCACTCTAAAGCCAAGACGGCAAAAATTATGGGATTGAAAATTTATATTTAAGCTTTTTACATAAATTAGGACACAAAATCAATTTTCAAAAAATATTCAGAAAAATATAACGGTACATTAGAGACTTTTATGCCAAATAGTCTAGAACAGCATGAAATTAAATTAGTTCATACGATTAGAATAATTTTACAAATAAATAGAAAAAATTAAGTATAGTAATCATAAACAATTTTAGAACTCGGGATTTTTGCAGACCTATTTCCGTCTCCTGAGTTAGAAAAAGCGAAAAAAAAATCTCTAACGTCTAAAACGACTGAAATGATGGGGATGAAAATTTATATTTAAGCTTTGTTTATAAATTGGGAGGTCCCAGTTGATTTTGGCGGAAATCGGCCAACCGGAAGTAGCAGTGTACTTGGGCAGTTTTTCGAGTTTCCAAATATCTAAAAAAGTAAACCACTTATGAGAAATCTATTAAGTGCAAAAAAAATTAAAAACAAAACAAAAATACATCATACATTTACTGAAGATTCCGGCCCCGTCCGTAAAAGAAAGTCGTATTGTGGCCACACCTCAATTTTTTTATGAATATTTTTATTTTATTTTAAATGTTTTTTAATAAAGAGTAGAACCACCTTTCTTCAAGATAACCACAAAAACTCGAGTAAAACGACGCCAAATAATCGAGCGAAATCTCATTCCAGGCAAGTTTAAGGGCTTCTTCGTCATCATATTGTTTTTCGTACACTTTTCGTGTGAGCCAGCCCCAGCCATTTTTTATAATTCAACACTTTCACTGGCAACAAATGATTTAACGATGCGAGCGGTGTTTATAGGAGCCCTGTCGTTTTAAAATATCCATGAAAGTGGTTTAAAGAGATCGTGGTTCCGATACCGCTTTGTAGCTATTTCCTGTCATTTTTCAGCTTTGTACTACTATCCACTAAGTCGATTTTGCCATAATAAGATTTGCAGCCCAAACCATTACGCCCCTTTCTATGCTATGATGGTGGTTCAAAAAGAGCTCCTCTTGTCGTAGAACGTGTAAGTAAAAGTTATAGCCAGTTCATCTAAAATTTGCTTTTTTCGTTGGAAAAGACAACTTCTTTCCAGTTATTCGAACTTTCTTCTTGTTGCACATCCCAGGTCATCTTTCGCGAAGCATTAAGTAGTGTTTTGTTCTTTAGTGTACAAAAAGAAGCGTCGCAAAGAGCGAAAAACGTAAGATGTAATAGTGTGAAACAGACAAATTTTATATGGATTTTGCTCTTTAGTTGATTATCAATATATAAACATTTGGGATTTTTCTAAGCATGCATCTGTGTATCATCGGAACCGTTGGGCTTTCTATAGAGAAGGTTTTGAGCGCGCTTCATAAAATGCTTTTATTTACAGCGCTTTCGATTTTCTGGGTACAGTGAAGGTTTGGTGCCCCATTTCTACAGCGTTCTCTGGTTTTCGTCGAGAACGCTGTCGAAATGGGACACCAAACAAAGCAAATCGTAATCCCTATTATCTACACTGTATTCACATCCAAAACATTCTCTATAGAAAGCCCAACTGTACGTATCCTAATGCTGTAAACCAATCCCAAACGCGTCTGGGTCAAAACCAAAACCTTCTCTATAGAAAGCCCAACTGTTCCGATCGTACACAGCTACATGCTTAGATTTATACCAAACGTATTTGTATTAGTAATCAACTAAAGAGCAAAATCCATATAAAATTTTTCTGTTTCCCACTACCACATCTTACGTTTCTCGTTCTTTGCGACTACTTATTTTTTGTACACTGTATTCACATCAAAACCTTCTCTATAGAAAGCCAAAACCTTCTCTATAGAAAGCCCAACTGTTCCGATCGTACACAGATACATGCTTAGATTGAGACCAAACGTATTTGTATTTAGTAATCAACTAAAGAGCAAAATCCATATAAAATATTTCTGTTTCCTACTACCACATCTTACGTTTCTCGCTCTTTGCGACTACTTATTTTTTGTACACTGTATTCACATCCCACAAACACACATGCGTTTGGTCTTGGTTTACAGCATTAGTATGCGTAGAGTTGGGCTTTCTATAGAGAAGGTTTTGTGTGAATACAGTGTACAAAAAATAAGAAGTCGCAAAGAGCGAGAAACGTAAGATGTTGTAGTGGGAAACAGAAATATTTTATATGGATTTTGCTCTTTAGTTGATTACTAAATACAAATACGTTTGGTCTCAATCTAAGCATGTATCTGTGTACGATCGGAACAGTTGGGCTTTCTATAGAGAAGGTTTTGATTCAGTGTACAAAAAAGAAGCAGTCGCAAAGAGCGAGAAACGTAAGATGTTATAGTGGGAAACAGACAAATTTTATATGGATTTTGCTCTTTAGTTGATTATCAATATCACCGGAACAGTTGGGCTTTCTGTGGAGAAGGTTTTGTTCACATCTCACAAATCCAGCCGATTTTCGTATTTTTTCACTGCATTAGTAGGCTTTCTATAGAGAGGGTTTTGGATTTAATTGTATGAAGAGAAGAGATACGACCCGTTCGCGAGAGGTAGGACACCGTGAAAAATACATTTGGTGTTACTGGGATCAACAACTTACAAACATTCGATTCTCTATGAAACTATAGCTTTTTGCTGTCCACGATATGGTGAAATGTTAATTTTAGCAAGACGAACAAACTAAACTTAAAGGCGAGTGATTCACTTATCACTTTGAACAAAGCAGAATGCAAAATATCTTGATGCCAAGGAACACCCTTACCCACCAAGTACTGATGCGTTTCATAACTAAGCACAATAATTATTTACAGATATAAAACTCAAAACAGTTTATTTTTGCAATGAATGAGCGTTAAATAATGAAAAGCAGAACCATTACACCAATGAATGTGTAGCAGGTTGCCGCTTGACCAACCTGAACAAGCATTGTCGTGTTGTTGTTCAAAGTAAATACGTTTTCTTCCTGCAGATGAAATAATAAAAAACGCAATTAGATATATCGTTAATTAAATAATCAGTTTTATTTATGGTTTATGATAAAAAAAACGTTTGTGCCTTCTCCGGTTCTATATATAAACATAAAAATTCGAACTAAATCACAGAGAATCAAATTTTTATATAATTGCATACATTTTTAAAATGATCTATCTATTGTAAAAGGGGAATATAAAAACGTTGAAATAAAATTATTGAACTACTTGGTTTTGCTAGAGATTATGAGCACAGTTCACCCCTTTTTGTAATCAAGGAAATCTGCAACGTCTGGCTTCACCGCGTCACCATCCTCTTTTTCTAGTTCTCCGCGTGTACAACGTCCACAACACCCGGCTGATGGTTTATTTTCACATTCTCCCACTGCTGGTGGTTTAAAATTTGGTGTCCACGGCCCTAGGCTGCCCGTTGCATAAAAGTCCATCGGATATGCATTATTCGGCTCAAGATTATTTGGTGTCCATTCGACATCGCCGAGAACAACAGATAGTTCATAAGGATTCAACAATGGTTTCTTGAATGCACTACCCCAATCGATGGAAAGACGTGGACAAGCGATCTGTACGAAGGCATCGATATCGGGAAAAAGGTCCAGTTTTTGGGGAAAAATTTCCGACAGGAGGATAGTGACTGTAGCAAAACCTTTTGCTTTAAGTCGACGCTCTAGAAATTTAAGTACACGGGAACTACCCTGGCGACCAAGTGTGCCAAGGATAATTCCAATTTTTTTGGCTTCTTTCGCTTCCTTAATGTGACCCCAACGAATTGATTGCATGGCTTTGTGATCATACTCTTCGATGGTGAATTTCTTGTCATATGGATCATACTTGTATGCTTTGATGTGTGGATTAGCAATCATTGCTGATTCCAGATGGAAGCGTCCATCACCAAGGTAGATAATAAGCTTTGTTTCCCGTGGTAAATGCGGTGATGTACAGCCAAGTATCTCTCCCGGACTTAGCGGCTTCGATTGAGGTACAATTACATCAAATCCTACATTTTTAAGTTCCGCCGATGCTGCCTGGAGGGTGGTTATAAATTGAATTGTGCTTACCAGTGCCATTAGTCCGTCTTCTGGTTGAAAATTCAATCGAACTGACTCAATAAAATGCAATGGATCAATTTTAATATCAACAAAAATGTAAAGTACTTTCACACCATCCGTCTGGTCAACGGGAATGAGACAACTATGACCATAATGTACTAGAAGTTCAGCACCCAAGGCTTTCGCTGTGTAATCATCGACGCAGCAAGCACCATATGTAACATCTCCCATGATGACGGTATCGGCATCAGTGAAACGTTCGATAATATTGGATATAACCATGGAGTACAAAAGTAAACCTTCAGGAAACTGCAAAGCGACACGTTTAGCTTTCAATTCGCGTACTCGCCAAATAGTTTTGTGAATTTCAAAATTGTAATTTGCTGGAAGACGCTCAATGGCCTCGTTCAGAATAGGGTCATTAAGCAATTCTTGTGGTATGCGGTTTATGCGAGCCTTTGGTTTAAAGACTTTCTTAGGTTTGGCACGTACCACCACTATTTCATTGGATGTAGAGTCTGCAGCTGGAACCAAAAGAGATTCGGCTGGAGATTGTGCAACGATATCCAGCATTGTCTTGGCTATTTCAAAAAAATTTTCACTTCCTCAATAATGATGTAACTTAATTTTTTAAATTTT
The DNA here is from genome assembly GCA_947095585.1 of Nephrocerus scutellatus. Classification (NCBI taxonomy): domain Eukaryota; kingdom Metazoa; phylum Arthropoda; class Insecta; order Diptera; family Pipunculidae; genus Nephrocerus; species Nephrocerus scutellatus. Next base: position 71,289,974 of record OX352765.1, read on the forward strand.
ATTACTTCTTTGTTTTGTGTTGGGCCGAAGAACTTTTTACAACTTCACCGAAAAACCTTCAGTGTGCAACTGATGCTGGCTGGAACAACCGATGTTAGTTTTTCTTGTACGAGGAATCCAAAGAACCCGAAGAAAATAGGGTTGCTTTTATTGCTGTATATGTTTTTGTTGTAGCTATATGCTGCAATTTGTTCGTCGCGTTGTCTATGTTTTCTCATTTGACAGAAGCCACCATGATCAGAAGGCAAAAAGTCACGTATGCACTAGAATCTTTTAAATTGTTGGTGAATGACATGCGGAAAAACTTTTTAATCTGCAACTGCTAAAAACATGGTAATACAATTTAGTCGTTATTGTATTTTTTGTTTTTATTAAATAATTTCCTTTAAAAGTTCCTTAATTTTATTTATTTAAATATTGAATAATATGGAAACACGGGCCATCGCAAGTAAAATGAGTACAATTGTCACTAGCAAAGCACCACGCGGACGCGTTAAGGTGATAACTTTTTAGATGCATTGACAATTGTTTATTGTTCGCTACTCAAAAGCGATTTGTTTACCTATGAAGTTTGTCGTCGTTTATTTTTACCGTGTGTAAAATATAAGGGCGAGTTTGTATTTCATTTAAAGGATAAAAAATAAACATAAAAAAACAACTTTTAAAGAGTTGTTTGGAATTAGCTGTTTGCACAACGGATGAATGAATAAAAAATAAAAGGTAAAAATAAAAGGGATGTTATTGCTAGGTATTTCTTAATAACCTAGTTAAAGTTTTTATGCATGATTTCACTGATTATTTTCAAAATCGTGCAACGTAACAAAAACGAAATGTGCGCGCTAAAGTAGATTTCCTGGCTTAAAGACGAAAAAAAGTTAATTTATTCACAAAAATAGAGAAATTATACATTTAACTGAACAACAAAAGTAGTAATTAGTTTTTTTTACATCTTATTATGTACCAATAATAAAGAAAATATAAGTATTTTGTTTCTTATGCTGTTCCAAAAGAAATCCGAACATACAAACGCAAATGTCATTTATTTTACTTGGATTTAACATATAGTGTATTTTAATATTTTCCACATACACATGCATACAATACTTTTACAATCGTCAAAACGAAAATTCTTCCTTTTTGACATTTCTCTTAGAGTGGAAGTTGCAGATCATCCTCCTTATTTTTACTGTTGCTTTAATTCTGTTGACTGCTTGGTCGCTTGGTGACAAAACTATTGTCATAATGTTTGTTTTAGAAATCTGCGCTCGAGGTGAGATTTTTTCTCGAAAAAACGAACACGAAGGCCGAGAATCTTTTGTTTACATTGTTTTGTTGCATGTGTTGTTGTTGTAGTTAATAATGAAGGGAGGTGTAAATCTTCCAAAATATAAAGATCTGTTAGAAGGGAAATCCGATCTACCGTATATTGGTTTTTTGAAGAAAAAAAAATCAATCTGCGCCAGATTTAAAAAAAAAATTTATTGTATGAACGTCATGTTATGTGTTGATAGAGCCCGTATGACAATTCCTTTTTTAGCTCATTTTCAATTCTTTGAAAAGCAGTCGCCTTAAATTAGATATCATTTTATTTTAAGAAAGAGAAATAGAAAGAAATAGCTGTTCTCCAATAACGAAAACCCTTTTCCATTCGTGTTGTCTATTTTTAAATGCAGTGCGGAATTTGCAAACAGTGGCTGAAAAAAATTTAATTTGAGCTACATATTCAATGAATTTTTTTGAAGTTTTTGCATTGTTGTGACTGTATTGTACGCACTCGCACCTAGTGGAAAATTGAATTCAAAATAAGTTTTGCAGTTCAACTTTAATTTTCAATGCGTTGAATATTAATGTAATTAAATAAACATTTTAAAATGTCAACATGGTAAAATAGAAATAAAATTGCAGAAAATTGCATTAGAGCAATTTGAGAGATTATAAGCTTACTTAAAAATATAAAAAAAATTATGGATGTGTGGAGTGTGAACATCATCATCATATTTGGCTCTAGCAAAAAGTCTCTTCACCGGTCCCGATTTCGAGCCGATGCCATCCAGTTTGGCATCCCTAAACTCTGGGCGTCCTGGTCTACGCCATACTTCCAGCGTAGGCTTGGCCGGCCTCGCAGTCGTGTTCCATAAATCCTACCGCAAAGGACTTTCCGAGCAGGATCCTCTTCGCTCATGCGAGCTTGGTGTCCTGCCCACCGAAGCCTACCGAGCTTAATTTTCTTCACGATGTCAACATCGCGGTAACGCTCGTAGATCTCATCATTATAGAGTCTCCGGAATCTTCCTTCCTTACATACGGGGCCAACAATTCTCCGTAAGACTTTTCTCTCGAACGCGGCTAAGAGGTCAGAATGCTTTTTGCTAAGCACCCAAGTCTCGGATCCATATGTAAGTTCTAGTATGACCATTGTCTTATATATCAGCAGCTTGGATGTTATGGTTAAGTTCCTGGATTTAAAGAGTCTTGACAGGCTATAGTAGGCTTTGTTGGCTTTAAGCAACCGTGCGAGTATTTCTGGTTCCATGCTGTTATCGGCTGCTATAGTTGACCCGAGATAGTTAAAGGATTGCACTACTTCAAATTCGCGCTCCACTATCTGAATTGAGGGACCAATGTTGGATCTTCTACTCGCAGACGTGGCCACCATGTACTTTGTTTTGCTCTCATTTATGTGAAGCCCCATATTTCGTGCCCCTGCTCTATCTGGATGAAAGCTTCCTGTACAGCTCTTTGGTTTCTACCAACGATGTCAATATCGTCTGCGTAAGCCAGTATCTGAATGGACTTATAGAGGATTGTTCCTCTCGCCGTTACGTCAGATCTCGGATCACTTTCTCCAACGCCAGGTTGAAGAGGACGCAGGCCAGTCCATCCCTTTGTCGGAGCCCGTTATAGATGTTGAATGGGCTTGATAGTGATCCGGATATTTTTACTTGGCTTATAACATTGGTCATGGTCAACCTACATAGTCGTGTCAGTTTATTTGGGATGCCGAATTCTCTCATGGCTTTATAAAGTTCTACTATGGCTATGCTATCATAGGCGGCTTTAAAGTCTATATAATAAGATGGTGTAGTGAGTTTTGAAACTCTAGACATTTTTCCATCACCTGCCTTAGGGTGTAAATCTGAACAGTTGTTGATTTGCCTGGGATGAAGCCACACTGGTATGGACCAATGATGACTTTAGCGTATGGGGCTATCCTGTCTTGAAGGATAGAGGAGAAAATCTTATACGTGGTACTCAACAACGTTATACCGCGTTATACTGCATTTTGTGATATCTCCCTTCTTATGTATGGGGCACAGGATGCATCTTCGCCAGTCTTCTGGCATAACTTCTTCTTCCCATACTTGCACTTTTATTTCATGAATTGTTTGGTGTAATGTGGGGCCTCCTAATTTTATCAGCTCTGCTAACTTCAACTATGCTTGGTGGCGGCAGCATAGTATGATCTTCGGTCATTGGTGGAGCCTCCAATTCCTCAGTTAGCTGGCCATTTAGCAACTCATGAAAGTGCTCTTCCCATCGCTCTAAGATGCCTTTAAGATCGGCGATCAGATTACCCTTTTTGTCCTTGCAGTATGTGCAACGCGGTGTATATTGCGTCATACCGCGGACTCTTTGGTAGGATTTCCGCGCCTGGTGCGGTCCTTGCTCTCTGTACTGTTCCAGTTCGCGGACGAGATTCTTCTCCCAGGCTGCTTTCTTTCGCCGGTGAACTGTTTTTTCATGTGTTCTGAGCTCTTTATATTCATCTTCGCGTGCCCGCGTTCTATGAGATTGTTGCGTTGTACGCAATATTCTTACGTTCAGTCGCTAGCTTACATTCGTCATCGAACCAGTCGTTTCGATCTCTACGACTACTGCCTAAGATGGAGTCAGCAGTACTAATGACAGTATTCTTAAGGCGTGTCCATTTCTCTTCTACGCCCGACATCTCAACCACAGGACTTACTCTCCCTGCACTTAGGGCGAGTCCTATCGATTGACCGTAGTTGCTTCTGGTCTCTTCATTGCGAAGGGCAGCCGTGTTGACTCGAATCTGATTCGCGGATGCAGTCTTCCGTGATGACTCAATCCGCGCTCGGAGCACCATACCAACAAGATAGTGGTCCGAGTCGACGTTGGCACCTCGGTACGTTCGTACCGTCATCAGGGTTGGGTTGTGGCGGCGGTCTATCAATACCAAATTATTGCTTGCTGCCACCTCTATGACTCGTTGTCAATTGTCATTAGTGTTCTCGTGTAATCTATGGGAGCCAATGTACTGCCTGAATACTGGCTCCCTACCTATTTTAGCATTCATATCCCCCAGAATGATTTTTATATCATACTGAGGGCAGGCATGGAGTTCCCGTTCGACTGATTCAAAGAATTCTTCTTTTTCATCATCTGGGGAATCCTCTGTAGGTGCGTGAACGTTTATGAGGCTTATGTTTTTAAATTTTCCCCGCACGCGAAGGGTGCATAGCCGTTCATTTACTGCATTAAAGCCGATAACGGTGGGTTTCATTCTTTTACTGACTAGAAACCCCACCCCGAGCACATGACAGCTGTAATAAATGTCATATTCTGAATTTTGTAAGACACCATTCCCTGTCCACCGCTGTCAAGTCAGCATTATATTTGGACAGGGTATCGGCTAGCTGCTGTGCAGCTCGAGCTCTATACAGTGAGCGTACGTTTCATGAGAAAATTCTTAAATCGTTTAGCCGTTTTCGTTGCCGTGGTCGTCGTCGTTCATCAGTGTATCCGAGGCTGATTTTGGGTTCTGTAATAATAATTTTTTTACAGGCGAGGTTAGTGGCCTCGCGCCAACCTTACTTTGAAGGGACTAGCCCGATCATTCAGCTTTTCCTGCATTGGAGGGAAATTACCAGCGGCCACCACGTGGAGGTTTGATCGCACTTCCACCAGTCAGAAATAGTTACGGCCACATGCAATTCTAGAGCATTCTGTGTTATTCCCCCTATTTCTGCTGATGGCTGACCGGAGTGTGAACATAAATATACTCTTATATTAAAAATCTATAATCAAGAAGTACACAGGCAAATCAAGAAATTTAAATAATATTGTTAAGAAAGAGTTCGTAATGGATTTTGCAAATAAAAACTCAAAATAAGATTATTCACAAATTACTTTAATTCACAAATGATAACTGATTTTATGAATACGTTCTACGTATTTTTATATACAATATTACTTACACTTATATACAGATGGCGCTGTAAAGTGTACTAAAGCTGTTTTCAAAACGAAGACTTATTTTATACTTATTGACCTATTTGACCTATTGACTTATTTACCGCCATATTAAAATCGTCTGAATTGGTTCTATATACTTGCTGTCTCTTTCACTCATCTTTGTAATTATGAAAACTTAATAAGATTTTTTGCAAGACAGAGATATAAAATAAGTCATTTGGAAAAAATCAAATCATTCGTTCGTTGTGTCAACATCTTCCAACAGCAGAGCTACAAGCAGCAGTAAAGGCGTTAGGGCAACCGGCATGCATTACCAAGACTCAGGGAGTAAGCAGAATCGCAATCTACCAACTTGTGAATGTAAAGGGTACTTAACTACATTTGGGAAAAAATCGAATCATTCGTTCGTTGGAACATGCTCTGCGGGGCTTTTGTTGGAAAACTTGTCTGGTCTACTTGTATGACATCATCGTATTTGGACGTACATTCGATGAATACGAGAATGATCTTTGGCAAGTTTTAGAATCGATTTAAGATGCAGGAATGAAGTTGAGTCCGCCGAAATGTCGCCTTTTCCAGAATGAAGTTAATTATTTGGGTCACATTCTATCCAGCCAAGGAGAACGCACCAATCCGAAGGAGTTAGCAGCTGCTGGAAAGTGGGCAGTAACAAGAAATGTACATGAGCTGCATAGTTTTATGACTATGCTTCTACTATCGACAGTTTGTGCCTAACTTCGCAGATGTTGCTAGCCTCACTGGGAAGAATCAAAAATTTAAATGAACGAGTGAGCAGCAAAAATAATTTAACCTACTAATGATGAAGAGGAAGCATGGCAGTTCCCCAATTTTAGCGTATCTACGGGTAGGAGAACTATTCATTCTGAATAGTGAAGGGAGCAACACTAGAACAGGAGCGGTATTGTTGTAGAATCAAGAAGTGAAGGAGCGTGTAATTGCGTTTTACAGTCGTTCGCTTTCTAAGCCCGAGAGGAACTACTGTACAACCCGACGAGAATTGCTAGCCGTTGTGGATAGCGTCAAACACTTTCGTAAGTACCTATATGCACAATAGTTTCTTCTACGAACTGACCACGAAGCTCTCAAGTGGCTAATGCAGTTTAAGAAACCAGAGTATTAATTGGCCAGAAGGATCGAACGACTCTAAGCATACTCATTTAGGACAGAGCACCGAAAAGGCATGCTGCATAATAATGCTGATGGATTATCCAGAGCACCACCCCAATGTAAATACTGTTTTTTCCTCTACTTGCCCCTAACGCCCACGCTGTGTCAAGCATATAGCCGAGCATTATAAGGGTGCGAATCCCTTTATTTATAAAAAAAACTGTTCAACGCAACAAAACAAGAAGTAATCTGAAGTTGTTGCACAAATAAGACTACAGGTTGAAGATCGTAGGGTAACAAAGAGAAGAACAAGCACGTGATGATTTAATTGCTCCAATATTTCAACGTATGGAGTAAGGAGGAAGGAGGAGGAGGAGCAACAGCAAGCCATACAGTAAATTTTACCGGGCTCAATGGCTGTAATATAAATTGGAAGATTAACTACTGGTAAGGCAATGTGAATCTGCCGATGGTCGAAGCACTACATCACAGATTGTGTTACCAACGAACCGAGTCAAAGAAGTCCTTTACGAAATACACAGTGGTCAGGAGCACATTTGGGCATTAACAAGACACTGCATAAAGTTAGAAGTCGCTTCTATTGGGTCAATTGCCGCAAAGATGTGGAAGACTGGTGCCGAATGGAGCACCATTACTAGAGCAAGGAAAATTAAGTGACTGATCTAAGACAGAGGATGATCATGTTCATGCGGCAGTAAGATCCAACATAGTGGATGCCAGAAGCTGGATGAAAACTTGATATGACCTGTGTGCGAACTATGAAGGTTTTCAGGAAGGAGATTTCGTCTGGCTTTATAATTGCAAGAGAAGAAAATGGAAATCTCCGAAATTAGAGCAAAGTTGGGAAGGTCCTTACAATATCGTCAAGACTTTTATCGGATTCAACAAAGCCCAAGATGTAAAATGAAAGTTGTCCACATCGACAGACTAACAAGGTTGAATGTAAGAAGTAATGCAAAATCTGCTCGGGACGAACAGAATTAAAGCGAGGGTAATGTTACGAAAATAGCACACTTTACAGCGCCATCTGTGTATCAGTATAAGTAATATTGTATATAAAATTATGTAGAATTTATTCATAAAAGTTGTTGTTGTTCTACTTATAAATCTTTGCAAGTAGTTGTAGTAGTAGATGTACTTGTATGGACTTGTAAGTGCTTGTAGAAGTATTTATACTTGTATGTACTTGTTATTTGGTGAGTTTTATATAAGAATTACCAGTTTGTTCTGGTATTGGCTAGATGGTTCAAATGGAACAGAATATAGAAGAAAATAGTAGAACATTCTCGAAAACTGTTAATTGGGTATAAATACCTCAGACTTTTGAGTTAGTTATTATTTCGATTTGTACCAAAGTACTTGCAAGTAGATAGAGTCGTGTTATAAGTATAATTGTGAAAATAAGTGTTATTTTTATTTGTGTGAATTAAAGTTGTAATTTGTGAATAAAAAGCTAAAATTTCATAACAATATACGTATACGTAATATAATACTTTTACGAAAAATATTTAGTACACTTAACAGCTCCATCTGTAGATTACCCCGAATTTTATCGCAGTTGTGTTAATAAAAGTTGTAATTTGTGAATAATCGAACTGTAGAAAGTCTAAATTTCATAACAATTTGGTTTTTTGTCAAAAAAGAAACGTTTGCTTAATACATGATGTCAAAACAGGCAGTGTTTCTGTAAAATTTTTATTGTTAAGTTCGTTATATTACCATGAATTATAAGTTGGCAAAGTATATAAACGAAGAGAACACGTCTTCAAAACAGTAATCACCGTAATAAAGAAATAATTCAAAATAAGCTCTTATTTTCAAATTCCTTACCTTGTTTTCTGTTAAAATTGTTGAAGTTTTCATTTAGAACAGTCCTAATGTATTTTGGAATAATCCCTAAGATAACAAATATAAAAGCGGAATTTCTGTGTAATGTTATTGCTCTTAACATTTTGGTGGTTGGGTATATTTAGATGACTGTCATTAAGCTTTTCAAATACATATTCGTTTACTTCTGCAAAAATACCAATGATTTTAATTTAAGTTGGTTGAGTAAATGTTTCCTTTTTTTTTTATAAAAATTGCAATTTACGTGCACCGCATTCATACACTTAATCAGCGTTTAAAAAAATCCAACTGTTTAATGGTTGCTATGTAGATTACAATGGCAATTGATTTAACAACACCCAAGTATCAGTTTATTAAATGGTTTTAAACCTTGAACATTACACTCAGCTGTGAAAATGGAATATATGTACAAAAAAAAACGCGGGTCATTTGGTCGAGAAGTCCAATTCAAAGACAAAGATGAACTTCTCTTTACGGAAAATTCAAATCGCGATTTATCTCGGGAATATATTCTGCGCAATCCAGTCGATAGGGCTACACAATTTAGCAAACAAATGTCCGTTAGTGTAGCGAATACGGAGCGCGCTACATATAAACATTGTGGAATAACACATAATGAAGGTGGTTGGCCAAAGGACGTTAATATGCTGGACCCTGAACAAACAGTTAGGTAGTTATAACTCGACTGATTTACATAATTACTTTGAACTGATACACACACATACTAACTTGACCTTAGGTATAAGCGAAAAATCGAGAAAGATGAAAATTACATCACACAAGTAATGAACCTTACAATTCCAATGGAACATTACATACACCAAAACAACGCAGTAAACATTTATGAGAATTATTTTGATGGTTTGGATGCGGCACCTCTTCCAGAACCATGTAAATCACGTACAATAAATGTGTACCGTGACCCAAATCCGATAAAGGTACCAGTCACTCATCTATCCTGGTCACCTGATGGTGGTATTAAGTTGGCCGTTAGCCATTGTGATCTAAAATTTCAAGGCGAGAAAACTGGACAGAAGACGAATTCTTATATTTGGGAAATTGAAAATCCGAATGAACCATTGGTGACGCTAGAGCCAAAAGTTCCGTGTGTATGCTTAGAATACAATCAAAAGGATCCCACAAGTTTAGTAAGTGGAATGTATAATGGTCAGGTTGCTGCATGGGATACACGTCACGGAAAATTCCCGGTTATGATATGTGAACGGGAACTATGCCATCGGGAGCCTGTGAATTCGGTTCTTTGGAATAATTCCAAAAGTGGTACGGAATTTTTTTCTGGCTCCTCAGATGGTCAAGTACTTTGGTGGGATACAAGAAAACTCAATGAACCACTAGACAAATTACTAATGGATCCCATTCGAACCGACGAACAGGACTTGGCAAGGTCATATGGTATATCTGTACTTGAATATGAGACCACTATACCAACTCGATTTATGTGCGGAACTGAAATGGGAATGCTCTTCTCATGCAATCGAAAGGGAAAGACACCAATGGAGAAGATACAAATTAGGGTAATATCACATAAGCGGTGAACGTACAAATGACTAATGTTCCAATATATTTTCTGATATGTAACAGATGATGTGTCATTTGGGACCAGTTTATGCTATCACTCGTAATCCTGCATTTGTCAAGAATTTTCTGACAGTCGGCGATTGGACGGCTCGCATATGGTCTGAAGATTGCCGTGAAAGTTCAATTATTTGGACAAAAAGTAGCTCATCTATGTTGACAGATGGCGCTTGGAGTTATACAAAGTAAAGTGCTTTGAAAAATATTTTTGCTTAGTTTGGCGTTTATATTTTGATTTTGTATGCCTTGAAAATATAATTTTTGAATCACATTCACATCTATTGTAGGGTCTCTCAATTTTTCATCACTCGAATGGATGGTGTTCTTGATGCTTGGGATTTATTACAACAACAAAATGAGCCTGTGCTCAGCATTAAAGTTTGCGATGAACCGCTACTCTGTGTGCGTACAAACGAAAATGGAAAATTCGTCAGTTGCGGAAGCAAGAAGGGAGCCACTTTCCTTATTGAGGTCTCTGAGAATATGACACATTCTTCCAAGAATGATAAACCCCTGTTGACAGCGGTGTGTGAGGAATTGTATTCCCAAATGAGAGTTGCGTATGTATTTATGAAACTATCCACAGATGTTTGAGCGAGAAAATCGACGCGAGAAAATACTAGAAGCAAAATCCAGGGAAATCAAACTTAAAGTGAAAACAACACATGGTCCCGATCAAGGAGATTTAACCACTTTAAACGGGAAGGTCAATGTGCAACCATTTAATAGTAAGTAGCAAAGTACGTTATAGCACATTTATTAGTTTATTAAATTTGCGTCGGCGTGTGTTCTTTTGTTTATTAGTGGCTGGCGAAATCTTGTGATTGATTATTAATCCATCCACTCCCTAAAACTATTCAAACTATGCAGACATGTGTATCTCGGCCCCAGGCCCGAGGTGCTCCCATATAATTTTTTTCAAAATTAATCCCATTTTATCAACATTTTGCACACATGTGTATCTTCAACACTTTCTGTAAACATATGAAAGGACTCGAGCCTCAGGGCCGAGGTTCTCCCATATAAATTTTTGCAAAATAACCTCGATTTTATTCAAACTCTGCGCACATATGTGTCTCCGATTAGAGATTTCATAAAAAATTAAAATTTTTATTTTTGTTTTTAGCTGCTTGTGAACAGGTGGAAGCTGAATATTTTGCTGCTGTTGAACAGGAGAGATTACGGCGTATTCCAGGGGTTAAGCGTAGGTGATCGTTGAAAAGTTTTTATATTTTAAATACTAGCCTGATTTTTTGTTTGTCTTAAATTGAAATGTAAAAATACTTTTGTGTAATTTTTTTCCTATCTGTAGAGGATGCGGAGGAAGTTGAAGTTTCAGAGGCCGAAAGCAGTTCAAGAACTTTCAATGATATATAAAATTGTTACTTGTTTGCTGTAGTAATAATAACTGTGCAATATATTATTTTTTCCTGTTAATTGTTTAAAAAATTAGAAATAAAGAGGTTTATCTAAAGTTGAGAATTAATTACAAAATAACTTTTATATTTATTCTCTATATAGGAGAAATTGTGTATTTTGTATATAATTGTATATAAATGAAATAGTGTTTGTATATCTAATATATAAAAATGGTGTCTGTAATGATTGGGATAGCCTTTCTCAGGAACCAGACATCGCAGGAAGCTGAAATTTTCACCAGATAACGATTTTAGCGGATTGGGTTTTTGTTTTGGTTTGAACTCGCTAGGTGGCGCTGTTGTCAAAATATATAAGGCTGTTTTTGTTTCTCAGCAACGAAGCATCTTAGGAACTTCAGATTTTAACCATACGTTTGTTTCGTTGCTATTTGGGTTTTTCTGAAATTTGGACCCGATAGGTGGCGCTGTTTTCAAGATAGTAGGTGGTAATACTGCTATTTTTGACATTTATTTAGTTTCATTACAGCACGCGCAAGAATACATCGTAGGACGCAAAATTAAAAATAAAATTTATAAAGATATAAAGAGGTAATGTTAATTTGTATGTAGGAGGTAATCTTCGAAATTACTAGACGGATTTCAAAATACTTTCACCAGTATTTAGAATGGACTTTCACGGTCGACGAAAAAACGATCAAGCGAATGCGTTTACTGTGTGCTGAACTGTTCGCCGCGCTGCTTTCTGTGCTCGGTTTTTAACGTACTATGGCTGCCCATAGAAAAGTCTAAGACTATGTGCTTAGTGTGTATTACTCTATGGTTATAAGTTATAGTACACCCCCCACCACGCGATGGTAAGAGAAAGACCTGGGTTCATGTCTGCGGGTAGCAAAGCGCCCGGGAACATCTAGTCAAAAATGGTGTCTGTAATGATTGGGATAGCCTTTCTCAGGAACCAGACATCGCAGAATGCTGAAATTTTCACTATAGATAAGGATTTTAGAGGTTTGGGTTTTTGTTTTGGTTTGAACTCGCTAGGTGGCGCAGTTGTCAAAATTTAACGGTGTTTTTGTTTCTTAGCAACGAAGCATCTTAGGATCTTTAGATTTTAACCATAGGTTTGTTTCTTTGCTATTTGGGTTTTTGTGAAATTTGGATCTGATAGATGACGCTGTTTCCAAGATATAACGGCTTTTCTGTTTCTTAGTAACGAAGCATTTTAGGAACTTCAGGTTTTAGCCATACCTTTGTTTCATAGCTATTTGGGTTTTTGTGAAATTTGGACCCGATAGGTGGCGCTGTTTTCAAGATAGTAGGTGATAAAACCGCTATTTTTGACATTTATTTAGTTTCATTACAGCACGCGCATTTATAATAAATCGTAAAAAACGTTATTACACAAAATAACTGCTTTTATATTATATTTATTATATTTTTCGGCACCGCAAATTCTACTATGCAATTGCAAAAACGAAAACTTTATGAAAAATATAATTTGAAATTAAAATTTCCTTGGCAAAATTGATTGAGTAGCCTGGATTTAGGATTGCAAATTGCTTGCTTGCCAGCCGACGGAGTATCTACCCCTACGATTAAAAATAAAATTTTATAAAAATAAAAGAGTAGGTACGCGAAAACATTGATCGCAGGACGCTTAAAAGTGTATACATTTTCAATTATTGATTTTGGGTCTATTCTTTTATTCAACCCGAGCGAGCAGTGTACGTCAAAAATTTACACTGATTTTTTATTCAACCGGAGTAATTTTACTCTTTACTCTGTGTTTTTTTTTTTGTGAACCGAGCACGACACGGTGTATACACAGTTTCCTATTTTTTAAATTCTCTATATTAACTTCACTTGCCCGTGGGTCGGTCGGTCGTCGGTCGTCTGTCGTGGAATCTTGCGATCAATTTTTAACCCACTTCCCAAAGCCCGATTTTATTGAAATTTTGCACACATGTGTCTTTCCGGAGACAACACTTTCTATTAAAATTTGAGGCCCCTTGGGCCCCGGGGTCGGGGGGCTCCCATACAAATATTTTACAAAATTTTACTCGATTTTCTCCAAATTTTATACACATGTGTATCTCTGATAGCCAACACTTTTTGTAATAATTTTGGAGACCCTGGGTCCCGGGTTTGTGGGGCCCCATAAAATTAAAAAAAAAATTAACCCGATTTTCTTAAAAATTTAAAAACGCGTGTATCTCCGATAGGCAACACTTTTAGTAAAAAATTTTGAGACCCTGGGCCCCGGGTTCGTGGGGCCCCATAAAATTAAAAAAAAATTAACCCAATTTTCTTCAAATTTTATATACGTATGTATCTCCGATGCAAAACACTTTTTGTAAAATTTTTGGAGACCCCGGGCCCCAAGGTCATTGGGCCCAAAATTTTTTTTAAAAAAAATTAACCCGAATTTTTTTAAATTTTATATACGTGTGTATCTCCGATGGACAACACTTTTTGCAAAAATTTTGGTGGCCGGGGTCGAGGGGCCCCATAAAAATTTTTCAATGAAATTAACCCGATTTTCTTCAAATACCTCATACCTTCATACACCTCTGTATCTCCAATGGACCAAATTTTTTTTAAAGTTTTTGGAGTGAACGGGCCCTGAGGGCCAAGGGGTGCCCATATAAATTTTTTAAAATTTAACTCGATTTTCTTCAAATTTTTAACACCTGTGTATAACTGTGGACATAACTTTTTGTAAATTTGTTGGAGTGATAGGTCCCTGAGACCCGTGCTATCTCCTATTAGAGAATTTACATGAAAAATTTTAATTTTTATGGGTTGTTTTTTTTTACTCTGAAATGTATATCAGTGTAAGGCAGTCCCGAATCTTATAATCTGCAGGCCTTCAAATTAGCCGTTAACAACTTCCTGAAGGATGAACTGCTCATAAGCTGTTTATTAAATATAAAATATATATTAAAAAAAATTAAATTTCTTATCAGTATTATTTACATTATTTTTAAAATTTGTAATATTTTCTTGGTCAAGGTTTTTTGTAGTTTTCCCTGACCATGATCCATTGATGAAAGCATTTGGACTCGCGTCGTTTTAGTTTCATGTTCGTTTTTTCGTATTGCTTTTTCAATGAATCAGAGAGAATTCTGAGAAAATAAATTGAAATCGGCTACAAACATGAGGAATGTGATACATTTGCTATATTGCTTTTAACAAAATGAGTTAGGTATTTTTTGTGGCTAACGGCTGATTAAAGCAACAGCAAAAACTAACCAAATTTTGGTAAATTTTTTGTTTCATGTGTTTGCCAACTTATCCATATATAATTTTTTTAAAAGTCGACTCTGGTGGTGAGAATTATAAATAAAAATTTGGTTAAATATTCTTAACCAAAAATTTTTTTTGGTTAACGCTTAAACACTTTCTGGTCTATCCAATGTGTTTGTTGTTGTAATTTTTACTTTTCTGTTGAAAGCAATATAGCAATTGTATCACATTCCTTCGATATTTATGTTATTTTGAATTTCGGGTAAAACTGAAAGTACTTTTTTCCATGGAATTTTTGTATGAACTCGCGACCATAACCCACGATTCCAAGTATGGATTTGCGTTATCTTTGTTTTGTTTTGTTCTTTATTATTCTGGGAAGTTAGAAAATTCCGACAAACTAAAAAAACCATAATTTTTGTATGTATCACTCACATTTATATACCAATTTTTATGAAATTTTCAATGTAAGTTTTTAGATGGTGGGAGAAGGTTATAGGCTATCGTACGCCCCAACCACGCGGTGGTAAGAGGAGGTGGCTAGCGGGTAGTGAAGTGCCCGGGAACAGCTAGTTATTTATATAAACACAAATTTACCAACCGATTTTTATGAAATTTTCAATGTTTGTTATTGTGGGGAAGGTTATAGTAATACACCCTCACCAACCCTTTGGTAAGACGGAAGAAGGAAATGTAAAATTTTGACATCAGAAATAGTTACGAACAAGTTTTTATAAAATGTTCAATGTAATATACTGGCTGGTGGGGGGAGGTTATGGCAAAAGTTATAAATTAAAAATTAAAATTATATAATAAATTATCTAATAGGAGATGGGTATGTGTTAAAATTTGAAGAAAATCGAGCTAATTTTTAAAAAATGTATATGGACCCCCCCTGGACCTCAGGGCCTCACTCCAAAAACTTTACAAAAAATTTTGTCCATCGGAGATAAACACGTATATAAAATTTAAAAAAAATCGGGTTGTTTTTTAAAAAATTTGTTGAGGCCCCATGACCCTCCAAACCCTGTCTCCAAAATTTTTGCAAAAAGTGTTGCCCATCGGAGATACACACGTATATAAAATTTAAAAAAGATCGGGTTAATTTTTTTAAAAAATTTTTGGGGCCCAATGACCCTGGGGCCCGGGGTCTCCAAATTGTTTACAAAAAGTGTTTTTCATCGGAGATACATACGTATATAAAATTTAAAGAAAATCGGGTTAATTATTTTTTTAAATTTTGGGGCCCCATGACCCCGGGACCCAGGGTCTCCAAATTTTTTACAAAAAGTTTTGTCTATCGGAGACACACATGTGTATTAAATTTGAAGAAAATCGGGTTATTTTTTAAAAAAATTTATGGGGCCTCACGAACCCGGGCCCGGAGTCTCCAATTTTTTTACAAAAAGTGTTGTCTATCGGAGATACACATGTGTATTAAATTTGACGAAAATCGGGTTAATTTTTTTAAAAAAAAAGTTATGGGGCCCCACGAACCCGGGCCCGGGGTCTCCAATATTTTTACAAAATGTATTGTATATCAGAGATACACAAGTGTATAAAATTTGAAGAAAATCGAGTAAAATTTTGTAAAATATTTGTAGGGGAGCCCACCGACCCCGTGGTCCGAGAAATAGAAAGTGTTGTCATCGGAGATATGCCTGTGTGCATTTCAATAAAACAGGACTTTGGGAAGTGGGTCAAAAATTGATAGCAAGATTCCATGACACACAAATCCACAAACCCACAAATCCACAAACCCACAAACACACGGGCAAGTGAAGTTAATATAGAGAATTTAATTATAAAGAGTGTCGAAGACAAAACAGAGCCTTGGGGAACACCGGCGTTTATGCGGTGAACATTGGATTTGAAACAGTCCAATACGACCTGGAACGGTCAGAAACGTAGTTACTAGTTAATTATCGATCGAATCGAATTGCCTCATCTGACATCTGTATATTATATTATCTGTGGATATAGACTATAGTAAACCTCCACCACTAGTTGTTACGAGAAAGGCAGTGGTTCATGAGTGCACGTAACGAAGCGCCCGAGAACAGATAGTTTTATAAAAAAAGTTGGTGCATCGTAATGCATTTTGCAAATAAAATGACAACACAAGTTCTCTTTTTCATAAAAAACTGCTTTTATTCCAAACAGCAAGAGTTCACAAGTTCACACTGGTAATCACCTTTAATTTACACAGATAACACAAATAACAATGCACTTTCTACTTGCAAGTACTTGTACTCTAGTACAGATCTAGTCGATAACTGCGAGATATTTATACCGTGACTGAATAATACGTGACAAAATAATAGTCGTATTTTATTTGCTGAGGAATAAGGAATTAGAACACAACAGCAGGTTTTCTTATTCCAAAGAAGGAATACGGATATTAGGGCCCCTTCACTTAAATTTTTAAACAAAAACTTTTGTCCCTGGAGATACCTACACATGTGACATGTTTATATTTTATTTGTATGATCTGCAGTCATTTAAGACATCTCATCTTTTCCTATCCCTAATTTCCCAACGCTCACGCTGTGGTAATAATCATTATAAGGGTGCAAATCCCTCTAGCGTGTGTACATTATAAAAAAAAATGTGTAAAAAATTTGTATGGGAGCACTCGACTTTGGGGCCCGTAACTTCCACATTTCAAAAGTAAGTGTTCAAAATTGACCACATGATCTGACCAGCCAGCTAGCCACGGGCACGCGAAGTTAACATAGAGAATTAAAAAAAAACAGAAACATTTTATGAAAATGAATAGAAATTATAACTGTATTTTATTTGGAATCCGAATCCGAATTCGAATGTCAAAACCAGCCAAAACCAGCCAAACAGCAGGTTTTCAAATTCCAAAGAACTAATTCGACAGTGCAATTGTTGTTGTAATTCCCAATTCGAATTCAAATAAAATACAGTTAGGTTTTTCCAATAGGTCATGGGAATGTAAAGAACAAGAAGTTATAAAACTAGTTAACTACGTAACCTAATTGCAATTTTCGGCGAATTTGCAATTACAGTTTTATTTTATTGACATAAGTATAAATAGAGCTGTTCGCAGTAAGGATCCCTCCGTATCTTCAGTTATCTCATTGAATGGGAAACGATTCTTCACTAAAGACTCGGTGAATTTTTAAGACTCTTTAGAATTCATTATCTATATTCGCTGTGTCAGTTGACATTGCTGTTCTTATAGCTGACAGATAGCTGAGAATTTTTTCGTAATGAAGCCGCATTCAGAAAATGGGTAGAGCATAGTGATTGGCGAAATCGATCTAACCAAATCTTTTTAACCTGATCACTCAAAATATCGAAATGGCCGAACAGGTTATCAAAAAAAGATCAGGTTAGAAAGATCTATTCGTTCATTTACGAACTGCTTAGCAAAATATCAGGTTAAAAAAGATCGACTCGTTCAGTCGTTCACTTACGAACTGGTTAGCAAAAGATACGGTTACGAACTAGTTAGCAAAAAATCAGGTTAAAAAAGACAAAAAAGACAGCATACGGTGAAATTTCAGAAATTCTTATTTACTTCAATATAAGCGAAGGAATCGACTGAAACTCAAAACCAAAAAAAAAATTTCTTCTTAATGAAAAGATAAACCTCATGCAGTTGATTTTTTTTTTAAATTTATTGTTATTTTAATATAAATATCTTATTTGGTTTTAATTCTTCATATTATTTTATAGTTAACTTGTATTTTAAAACGTTTTTATTAGCTCGCTTTCGTGTATGGCTATTCGCGTGGAATTTTTTAATTGATTTGAAGCTAACTTCCCATTGAGCTAGAGACTTGAAACTTTAAACATAGCTCAACTGGATGAATATTATCACAAAAAACTCAACGCAAGCTTGCAACGAGAGTTTGTTTCAGAAAGCAAAGCAGAAATGTTTTTTTTATTGGTTAAAATGTTAAGTTTTGAATTTTATTTCATAAAATGCCTCAATGATATTTCCAACAATAATAATATTATATATTACTAATATTCCAACACTATTTCGTCGTTCGTTTTTCATTAATTCGTTACTCATAACACGTTGTCATATTTATAAAACCAATTGACAGTCAAATTGGCTAATAACCTGGTTAAAAGATCAAGTTTAATTAACCTAGTTAATCTAAAAAAAATCAATTCGATCTTGGTTAGCAAAATACCCCATTTCGACCATCACTACTAACTTTGTTTAACTGAAAATTGCAAATTCGTCGTCGTCGGTAATTTTGACATTGGCAATGCTTCAAACATTGATTAAAAAAAACAACCCATAAAAATTAAAGTTTTTCGCGTAAATTCTCTAATCAAGGATTTAAAATGTACAGTTTGAATAAAATTGGGTAAATTTTTTGTTAGGGAGCCCCCAAAATTTTAACAGAAAGGGTTGTCATGGAAAATACATACGTGTGCGATGTTTGAATAAAATCGGGCTTGGTTAAAATTTTTACATATTTTCACAAGATTCTACCACCCAGCCAGTCAGCTAGCAATGGGCACGCGAAGTTAATATAGAGAATTTAAAAAAAAGATTTTCCATCGGAGATACATATGTGTTTAAAATTTAAAGAAATCGGGCTAATTTTTAAAAACAATTTATGGGCACCCCTCGGGCCTCATGGCCCTATCATTCCTAAAATTTAAATAATAAATATAAATAAATAATAAATAATAAATATAAGGTATTTTGTATTATGCTTGCCAGTCGCTGCGCAAAAAATAATCCGAAAAGAACAAAGAACAAAAATGTAATGTGTCTGAAAAAAAGGAAAGTCGCTGTCGTGGCGCTGCGAGCGTTGATAGGTCTGTTTTATAGGATCAGTTACAGGTCTGTTCGATGAAATTGGCTACATATCTCCTTTTTCTTCAAATTTTAAACACATGTGTGTCACTTGGACAAAACTTTTTGTAAGTTTGTTGGAGTGATCAGGCCCTGAGACCCGTGTGGTGTCCATGTAAATTTTTTAAAAATTAGCCCGATGGTCTTCAAAAAGCATACCCATCTCCTAAATATTAGAGAATTTACATGAAAAATTTTATGGGTCGTTTTTTTTATCCCATAGGTGACAGGTAGCTATTATAATGGTTTTCATAGAAAATTGCATATAAATTCTGAAACTTTGTACTATCGCAATTATGATAAAACCAAGAACAACATCTAACTTCATAAAGTAGGTAGCCACTCGTTCGTTATCACTTTATAGTCTATACCAAGGTCACTGCCACACATCACTTCCGTGTTCCGTTATCCGTTCAAAAAATTTTAAATTAATCAGTTTTGTTGTTTTATATTGAAGCGAATTTAATTTTATCTTAGTGTTTTCACAGTGTTTAGTTAAAAATGGCTGGTGTTGTGCAAATAAAGCTCGCCGATCTTTCCACAGACATTAGTAATGCGGTTGTTACAGCAATAGTCATTTCAAAAAGCGAACCAAATGTGTTTTTTGACAGAAACTCTGGCGACTTTCGTGGAGTGATCACTTTCACGATCCGCGACAGTAAGCTTCATATAACAAATTGTAAATTTTGGGGCTCCAAGAAGAAAGTAGAAGAATACAATCGAATATTTCACATTAACGACTTGATTGATGTAATATGTCCGCGCATAGTTCCACTACCCTCGGGTGACAATCTTTTTCCTGATGAATTTAAGCAGCCACGGCGTTTTCAACCGCTTTCGACGACAGCATTTCTTTTAGTTTTAAATGAAGGCAACAGCTTCATTGAGAAACATATTGGCGATGTGGAAATTTGTCGCTATCTCTGGGAATTAGCAAGGGTACCGCATAAGTCGTTAAGTGCTGTACTCAATTTGGCGGATATCCGATCAAACGATAAAAATTCCCAAGGGCAATTTGTCGATTTGCTAGTGGTCGTAGCAAATTTGAGACCGGTAAAGGATGTTCGCAGTACAAGGACGGGACAGACACTGAACTGCTTAGAATTAGTCGTTTTTGATCGCAGTACTCCCGGGGGAATGGTGCTGACCATTTGGAGTTATCCTTGGATAAAGAAAGCTCAACAATTTTGGTTGCCAATGAAGACGATTTTGCATTTGATTGACGTACGTGTTGGATTCTCAGAGTTTTACAGGATGACCATATTGAATTTTACGGCGTGTAGTCTGATTTATGAGAATCCTATCGGAAGGGAGGCGGATGATTTGGCAACGTTTGCTAAAACTGTTCCAATTTCAGATATTGATGTTATAGCACAGGGTGATTCTGGGAGCCTTCCGAATGGTAAGTACTTTTCGGTAAAGAGTAACTGATGCGAGTTTCTCCTAGAAAAGTTTGGAGAAGTGGTTTTCGGACCACGGAGTATATTAAATCTGTTTAAATTAAGCTATGTTTGCACAAAGCTGGAAACTTATATAACAGGTTGATTTCGTTTTTGGTTTCTTTTTCACTGACTTAGTTTTAAATTTTTTTTTTGATATTTGGGTTTTCTAACAGACCATTGTTGGTTTTCTTTTTTTCAAGATTTAGGAAATATGCAAAAGTACTATATACATTTTTTAATAATAAAGAATAAAAAAAATGTATGATATTCATTTGTTATTTCTAAAGTACGAATAAAATTAAAATCAACAAAAAACATGGGTTGTACCGTGTAACACTTTCATTATGTTTCAAAACTTCTGTACTAGGTAGAATGTAATTTAGCTGACTTTATATTTGGCGCCGTGGCTCAGTGGAAATGCGCGTGGCTACTGAGCAGGAGGTTCGTGGTTCGAATCGTAGTAACACCAGTGTCTTAACTTGTGTCTAAAAATATACATGCGCAACACAAATTGGTCGCGAGAAGCTAGGCCTTGGACCGCAATGGTCTGTCGCGCCGAATATTATTATTATATTTGACCGTCCTCAGTCTGCTATCATAGTACGCTTTTGGTAGTAGTACCAGAAGAGATCTGAATGCTTTCATTATCTACATTTTCAGTGCACTTGTTGGCAATTTGTTATGTTTTATAAAAAGTTTATCAGACACTCAAGTATTGCGGCGGGGTAGCAAAGCGATAAATTCAGCAAGAAATTTATAACTTGCTTAGTATGTACATTTTCACATATTCACCGCGAATATAAAATCTTTTTGGATTTTTCGGATTGATCGATGTCAAAATGAATGCTAAAGTAGAAAAACAAAGATTAAACGGATTACCCCTTTACCTTCTCTTTGTGCTGACCTCTCACAGGATTACATCAACCACTATTTAGTAGTCACAGATTTAAATGTTTCTTTATAGTCCAAGTCCAAGTGTCTAACTGCGGCGAAGAAAATCAGAAAAGACCGATGATCTGCGTCATGGACGGACATTAGGAAATCTTTGAAGATTTAGCATTATACCAGTTTTAGTTGGAGGTTTTTAAATATTATTACTTTTTCAGCCGAACAGATTACCACAATAATGACTGTCAAGCAAATATACGCTCGTGCCGAAGGTATCCTCAAAGATGACTCGGACCAAATTACCGCTCTACTTCTTGGAATGGTATCAAAGTTTGATATAGATGGACAAAGTAAGATTATTGGAAGAAAGTGGTAAGTTTTAGAACTAAGAATAACATTGCGAATTTGCATTTGAATAACTTGAAACATCTTGAACTTCGGCAGTAAATCTTGCAACCGCACCATATTTGGCAGTCAAATCGTTTGCGATTTTGATCAGTGCCAGATGGCATTCTCGTTCAACTATGAGGGCGAAAAATTTGATTATTTCTTCAACATTAACATTCATCTGAGCGATCATACTGGAACATTAATTGAACCGAGGCTAAGTAGTGCCGTTGCTGAGCGTATTTTAGGAATAAGTGTTGCTGATTTTCAACGTCTCGATGAGGTGCAAAAAGAACAACTGAAATGGACTTTTCTCATGGACCACTTTGAGGTGAAAATGTTGATTAAAAAGAAAACAGCAGTGCGCAAGAATCTCGCTATTCTTATAGTCGATATGCAGAAGATAAGCTTAGAGGAAATATCCAAGAGAATTGTAGTTTTTTGATTATTAAAAAAATATATTTTAAGAAATTTTGTAAAAGCTTTATAGGCTAAACTTTTGCTTCTGGATCAGAATCACTATCAGAATATCCTATAGTAGGTTCAGTTTCCATTTCGAAAGCAGTCTTTTCTTTAGCGGGATATTCTTTCTCCAGGCGCTTTGTTTTTATTTGATTGGATAGTGATTTAAATAATTGGTACGTCTCTGTATATTCTGGGTCTTCATCAACGTATTCTTGAACAACTGGCTCCTCCTCCTCCTCCTCTATGTTATCGTTTGGCTCCGGCTCCTCTCGCTCCGACTCCTTCTCTTCTTCTTCTTCTTCTTCTTCACCGCCTTCTTCACCCAAGGTCTCTGAGCCGTAGTCCCATTTTTCTTGCGTTTTTCTTGACATTGCCGTTTCTCGAGCAGTCTTCTCTGCAGTCTTCAAATGAATTTCCTCGATACGTGCTTGCAAAAGTTTGCTTCTTAGAGTTTCCCGTTCGAACATCTGAAAAAAGAATCAAAATTATAAACAAACGTAAAATATAAAAATGTACGTAAAATCCAGTCTACCGCAGCAAGTAATGCCTTGTCCTTTGTACCGCTTCGCTGCATAGCTTCATCCAACTCTAGTATTTGAACGTCTCCATTCGCTAGGGCAACAGCCATTAATTCGCCATCACTGCGGAATTTAATCGACATTATGGGGGAATTAAAATGCAACGTATAAATGGGCTTCCTTTGACTGATAAGTAAATCCCAAAAATCTACAAGACCCATCTCATCTCCGGTAACAAATAGCGAACATCTTGCTGTGCTCCACGTGCCACAGGTCAACGGATTTTTCTTCGTCACAAGAAATGTCGTTGGGAAGTCTTTGCATTCCTCAGACCAAATTTTGGCACACCAATCACCAACAATAAGAAAATTCTTAACGAAAAATGGATTACGTTCGATCGTGTGGATAGGGCCAGCAAAAAGCTTGTAATTTCCAAGAAACGTATCCATCGGAGTCATGCCTTTGCGATTGCCAATAAACACATGTCCCTGGTCGCTTCCAACGACATAGCGTACCGGAATGGTGTACTCAAATTCTAACACTTTCACGCCATGCGAACGAGATCGTTGCTGCTCGTCTGTAGGTTTGGGATCCAGTAGGAAATTCATTAGGGGCTCATTGAGATTCCGGCCGTCCCAATAGAGAATCGTTCCGTCTACAGATCCCGTGTAGAATTCCGTATTTGATTTTGAATGCACCCAGCACAGTGCGGTAGCCGCACCCCGATGGGAGGCCTCCAGCAGCGAAATAGCCACTGGGTTTTCACCCGACCGACAATCCCATAGAGCAGTCTTCCCAGAAAGCAAACCGCCCGCAATCAGATTTTCATCACGCGGGCAGTATAACGCAATCTTGGCCGCATCGGGAGACTTAATTTGCATCAGCGGTTTTAAAGGATTGTCGATATCCCAAACAAAGAATTGATATTCATCATCCTTTTCCTTTGGCACCGGAAAGTAATTCATACTCGTATGCACCGAAAGCAGACGTTGCGAATCTGTGGGTGACCAATCAACTTTAGAAACAGGACGGCGCGGATGATTTAAATCATGGAATACATTTATCGGACGCGATGCATACGAATCGAAAATATGCACTGGATCGAGATCAGAAAAATAATCCTGATAGATATTAACAGCACTATTTTGTGCCATCATCGTCATTGTCGTTTCGCTTAGGTTGGTCACTTGTGGGCCCCAGTTATCATCGCGTTCGATCTTCTTGCGATGTCGCAACGTTTGTTCTTCATCGAGGAGATTTATATCTTTTGGCCAGCCACCCTCGTAGTGGTACATACCATGGTGGGCAAGGACGACATTTTCGGTTAGAACATCGCTGATGCCTTTCTGTGTGCTCAATTGGGTCGAACGGTTGACAGGATCACGCAAAATGTATTGGTCACTTAAGTCACGATTCGGTGGAATGCTAAAAAGCATTTGATTGCGATCACTAAAAATGCATTGCCGACCAAAGTAACGGCGATCTTTTGTGTAAACGAATTGATTTAAGTTCATTTTAAGTATTTTGCTGGTAACAAATGACGGAAATTTTTGGTTTCTGTATTAAATAATATTTTTTAATATTAAAGCATAGCTTATGTAGATTATATCATTTATCAGCAGAATAGGGGAAATAACATATAGTAAAGGATGGGCAAATTAAAAGTTTGTTTTTAAAAACGCTATTAAATAAGTATACATCAATATCTTTAAGAATGAAAAACAATCTTGTTGTTGCTGTAGCAACTCCAGGCCTGAAACGAGACCAAGAGGAAACCCTCCAAACATTAAACCCTCATTCACTGTACAAATAAACCCATTCAATTTCGCAGAGTACTTAAATTAACTAAAGGCCTTCGGTTAAATGGCAAGCAAAAAAGTTCTAATACTAATTAGATGAACTTAAGGAGGTGTTAGTTATCAAGTTATGTTGGCAGGCCAAGGAAAGTGGCCGCGCCAACAGGTTGGGACCACAGGTCTGCAACGTCCAAATCCGTAGGGTGTAGGGGGCAAAGGAATAGGTGGTTGGTAGTATGGGTGCCTAGGTTACAGTCGGAGCAGAGAGCATTGGTGCCAGGGATAATGCGAGCTTGATAGCTCTGAAGTATATGGCACCAATCCGACCAAAGTCGTGCCAAGGTTGTCCGGGTTTCCCTGGACAGCCACTTTTCGCTGTTGTTTATAGGGGGGGTGTGTACCAAGGACCCTGTTAACCTTGCTTGAGGAGACTGCTGCAGAGACTGTATCATAGTGTATACTATTTGATGCTGAACGGACAGTGGCGGGATTCCAGGTGGCCGGTATAACTGGGTCTTTGTACGTCCTGATGTCTGACGTATGCAGGACGTATGCAGCGTAAAGGCATCTCACTGACAGTGATGTAAACTGGGTGTCCGGGGTTGTGGCAGGCTAGGTTATGTTAGGATAGGTTGAAGTGGCCGTCAGTCAAGTCCGACGCACTTAGACCATGAAGGTCCGTTGTGATACCACAAGGATCTAGACAATCCCACGCCTATTCGTTGAATCAGTTGGAGCTTCGTATGAAGCGTAGATGTAGAATGGTTTTCTCCTTCTCCTCATCCATGCAGCTTCTGCAGAAATCGTTGGAAAAGACTCCTAGTCTTTCTGCATGCTTGCCTATGAGACAGTGTTCTATTATGACACCTATAATGGCAATAATGTTGGATCTGATTTGTTGCTATGCAATTTGTACCGTTTGACCATCTATAATTAGTTTTTATTATAGCATCCCGTTTAAACATGAGTTTGCACGTAGCGATCGACATGCCTAGTAAACCATATTCAGGAGTTAGGGGTAGTGTGGTTCCATGTTTGGCGAGTTCATCGGCCATAGTTACCAGGAATGTCTCTATGCCCCGGCACCCAGAACAGGTGTGGCAGGCTAACAAGAACTGCTTTGACAACAGTTCATTGTGTTGCCTGACGGGGAGCATGACGTTTCGCCATGAAGATGATCAGGGTTGGTTATGGAGTCGCACCCAGTTGCGATGCGAAGGGCTGTGTTTTGTCTGGACATTGTCCATTGAGTGTCACTTAAAAATGACGTCCAGATGGGGCGGTGTCACAAGGACTTCTTTGTCCTTTACCCATGCGGTTCCGGTTAGGGCTCTAAGAACCCTATTACGACTGTTTACTTTACTGCAAATATTTTTTGCGTGCCTACTGAAAGTAAGGAGGTTGTCGAATATGACTCCTAAAATTTTAGGGTTATTAACTGTAGGGATAGTTTCGTTGTTAATACGAATGTCAAGTGAAAGCTTTCCTTTTCCTTTTCTTGAAAAATTCAGATAGCTCTGTCAGGTAGGAATTTATCCTTAGTGTGACCTCGTTTACATCTGCACCGGAGGCAGCAACAGAACAATCATCAGCGTAAGTGATCAGTTTAACGACAGTAGGGGGAGTAGGAAGCATCGAGACGTAGAGATTAAATAAGATGAAGGAAAGTCCCCTTCTTGTGGGACTCCCATCTTAAGTTTCCGATGCTTTGAGCAGGAATTTTTGAATTCCACATATGCGCTCCTGCCATTTATGTAGACTGACAGGAGTCGAGGATGGTGAAATTCAGTATATTCAGTATGAAATTAAACTTTCACCCACTTTCGTTTATGTGGCTCCATCTCCTGGTCTTAGAGTAAACCATCCTGTGAGTCCAGTTTTCAAGAACTTTTCGATCATATCGTTGAATAACAGTCGCAATGTTATGTTTGAAAGCTGGTATTGTCTCTGTTTTAGGCATATAACATATATTCTTAACGGCATAGAAAAAAGTCCATCGGCGTAAAATCGCAGCTACGCGCAGGCCAATTAACATCTCCAAAACGGCTGATTATTCGGTTGACAATTTTGCCGCGCAAGAGATCGATTGTCAGTCGACTTACATGAAATGTGGCGCCATCTTGTTGAAACCAAAGAAAATTTGGCCACCACTCCAAAATCCAAACAAAACGGTCACTCTTGGTGGATGCATTGGCTTATCTACGATTACGTTCCGAACCACAACCCTGACATTGAAAATACGTTTTCAATATTTTGAATCGCTCCTCAAGCGAAAACATGAGTGTTTCGTTCCGCGGAATATCAGACTGACGAGCAGTTAAAATAGGAAGCAAATCGTTAAAAAAAAAGTTACCATAGCCTATGATTTCAAAAATAAGAATGTGACATATATTACAGCTGTCATGCAACACGTCATCGGGGTGGGCAGATGAAGAGCTAACATGGTGGTCGTAGAAGATAAATGGACAACGTATTGAAAATACTGTCATTAGTACTGCTGACTTGATCTTAGGCAGTTTTTTTATATAATGTATAACATTTCGCAGCATTCTTGGCGAATATGTGGTAATTTCAACGAAGCTTATTGTTGACGCATATACCGAGTATAGCGAGTTTTTCAGTTTCTTTGATGCAGGATCCATTCATGGATAAAAGTTGGGGGTTTGAATTGCGTCTTAAAAGCGTTAAATTCAACTCTATTATGTACCCACCTACCACCCACCTCGTTATGAGGTCAAGGTCAATTTAACGTGATTAACATACGTTGTTGTTCAAGTCCACTTGCGAAGGAGATGGGCGTGCAGAAAGCGTGAAATCATATGAAAAGCTAAGAGTGCTGTCGCCAGCAAAAGAATTGATTGGATTAGAAGTGGCGGATAGGAGGTCATAAATGAAAATGAAATAAGCAGGGTCTTATTAATTCCATAGGTATTCATTTTCGACAAAAGAGCTTGATGCCAGACTCTGTCGAATGCCTTGGAAATATCGAGTGCAACAACTTTACTTTCACCAAATTTGTGAATAGAAAGGTTCCACTTTTCGATAAGATCACCTGTAGAACGTTGCCTTCAAAAACTGTACTACTGGTCGCTAAGCATTTCACGTGATTTAAGGTATTGCATGTTGCGATTGATCAGCGTTTTCATGACTTTAAAAAGGATGTTAGCGCAATGGGTCGGTACGAGGAAAGAGATGACGGTTCGCCTTTTTTTAGGAACATGAAGTAGTCGCAAAAATCAAAGAATTTTATTTGTGTCATTGGAACGCACGTTGATGTGAATAGAAAAAGGTTTCATCTAGTGAGGAGGCCACCAGTCCAACGATAGAAAATTCATATTACGAGACCATAGATGGGCCACGATACCACGTATTGGATGGGAGAACAGGGTCTATGACTAGGAACAGAAAAATAGAGATTTTAGAATATTTCTATCATTTAGGATGTATAGCTTCAAGATGCTAGGTACTGATAAGGCAGTAAAGTCTGGATATACGAATCTTAAAAAATCCGTGCGGTACATTATCAACTTTTGACGAGGCCCAACCCATCACACTATTTTCGAGTGCTAGTGAGTAGAATGCTCTGTCAGTCCGTAAATGCATAAAATATTGATTAACATAAAATGTCCTTATTCAAAAAATTAAAATTTTAAATAACAGTATTATTTATTTGATTTACTTCTCATTTTATACATCATAATACACTCGTATTTTTCTTACATTGCTAGATTACTTTTCATTCAATAAAATCTTTGCTCAATCAAAATTTGATTGCAACCAAATAATCAATACAAGAAATTATAAATTATAATTTTAATTATAAAATTAATTATAATACTCGTAGTATGTATTTTTAATAATAACATTAGTTACAACAAATATGGTAATAATGAAAAGTTAAATAAAATTATTACTTAATAATTAATAACTTAATATTATGATTACCATAAAACCCTAAAATGTGCTGTAGTTTATCATAAATATGTATACATATATAGAAAATTAGAATAATAATACCCTTAGCGCTTGAACTCTAAAGTGCCAAAGAAGCAGAAACTTGTCTTACACTTTCCATTCTCAACTAACAATACACTTTTTTCAAATTTTCTTTAAAATATATATCTATATATTTTATTTTTATATATATTTCTTTATAAATTTATTTCGTTATCACGTATATTTATCATCATCATAAAGTTTGTTACATACGATTCACAACAGTTTAGGTTTTGCGGTTGTTTTTTTAAAAAATATTAAGGGACAAAATGAAAAATAAAAAGAGGCTGGTGTGAAACGAGAAATGCTACTTTTTTGTGGCATTTTTATGAATTAATAATTTTTTTTATATAATAACATGCAATTAGCGCACGCTCAAATGGATTTACATATAATGCATGTGCGTTGCAAAGGATTTTATGTATGGCTCATGTTGGTTTTACTTTAACTTTAATGATATTTGTAATAATAATGGACAAATAATATCGTTGCTTGTTGCATTTTTTGTTGCAATTCTAAAGCCTGAATTATATTAGACATTTGCCAGCATGTGAACGCATAAGCGAATTGGCGAATACACAGGGCGAGTATTTGTGTGGTTATAGTGGAGCTCAGCTCCGATTCGTTAAGCGTTATTTTACTTTCGTGTGCCAATGCGCTAGCGGTTCAGGTCGCTCTTTGCATGTGTAAATTTGTCATTTGGTTATATATTACATATTACCATTTGTTGTAATGTCTATGTCACGCGTGGACAAAGTAAATTCTTTGAAATATTCAAGAACAGATGTTTTGGCGATTATTACTAAATAATAGTAAGCGTATGGTGGCCAGCTATGGAAAAAAAACACGTATAAAAGTATATTGGGGAAGGTACAAAGAGCGGCCTGTATGCTTATAAGCGGGGCGCTGAGATCTACACCAACCCGCGCTCTAGAGGTTATGCTCCACCTTATCCCACTAGATATATTTGGCAAACAGAAAGCGGTAGTTACAACTACACCCGTGTTATGCTTTCAAAATGGTTTTTGGACAACAATCCCCTCCAGATAAGACTGGAAGAGTGGATCCGTAACCGATAATGAAACAATACAGTTTTTCACGGATAGCTCGTAGCTAGACGGTAAAGTAGGAGCAGGAGTCTTTTGTGACAAGCTGAAAGTAAGCATCTCTGTCCGTCTACCTGATCGCTGCAGCGTATACCAGGCTGAGGTGGTAGCGATTGAAGAGGTTATGAGTTGGCTGAAGCATAATGTACTATCTTCAAAGAAGATTATCATTTATGAGGTCTCTTAAAGAGATGAGTGAGCAGTTCAATACAAGGATCATTTGAATCCCGGGTCACACAGATGTTTCGGGGGACTGCAGGGCGGACGAGTTAGCTACCGGTTGTACGACTCTTCAGCTGTTACCGGAAAGGGCAGAGGTAGGGAGTCCTATCGCGACACTGAAACTTGAGCTTCGGAAAGAGGCAGAAACAAAATGTAAGGTGGGAAAACACCAGCACTTTAAATATTTCAAGACAGCTCTGGCCGAAGTTGGACTTAAAGCGCTCAACTGCGCTTATTTCCATACAAAGAACGGTTCTAGGGATAATGACAGGACACTGCCTTCTAGGGAATCACGCGAAAGGGATGGGTGTCGAATATAATTACTTCTGCAGAAGCTGCATGGACGAGGAGGAGGAGGAGGAGACCATAAAACATCATCTTTGCTCATGTCCGGCACTAATATACAGAAGGCACAAACACTTAAGTAAGATCAGATCTCGAAAACGGCAAAGTGCCATATATACTTCGATTCATTAGGAGCACTGAATGGATCTTCTGAAAAGGGGAAAGGTATAAGATCCTGTGGTAAAACAAAGGACCGCGAATGGTCTTAGTGAGCCTTAGCTGCCACCGCAACTTTACCTAACCTAACCTATCAAATAATAAACGACTGTGTGGCGAGTTTCGATGTATGTATAAAAGTTTGTACCCGAAAAACGAAGTTTTTTTATTTCATTTCATTTCTTTTCGGAGATCCAATCAAGTATCACATTCCAATAACCAATTATCCAGATAACAATTAAAATGTTTACTGTAAATTCTCTAATCGGAGATACACATGAATAAAATTTAAAGAAAATCGGTACATTTTTAAAAAAAATTGTATGGGAGCCCCCCGACCCTGATCACTTTCAATTTTTTACAAAAAGTGTTGTTCATCAGAGATACAAATGCGTATAAAATTTGAAGAAAATCGGGTACATTTTGCAAAAATATTTGTATAGGAGCCCCTCGACCCCGGGGGTGGAAGTGGGTTAAAAATTGATCAGATTTGGTGTGCACGCCAGCCAGCCAGCCACCCAGCCACGGGCACGCAAAGTTAATAAAGAGAATTTAAAAACTGCAATAAGACCCGTATTAACCTATGGCTGTGAAACCTGGGCATGATGGTGAACGGAAGGAAATTCGAATCAACATATTATAAGGACTCAGTTTCAGAGTGACGCCATTCGGTCTTCCACGCGTGCATGGACGACTAATTCCCCAGCCTTGGCTTTAGAGTTTCAGTCGAAATTCAGTCCAAAGGAACAATGGAACATAAGACACTGTATATAAGAAAAAAGGTTGACAAAAAGCACGAGATACAGATGAAATCATCAATAACATCAGCCCATTACGCTTATGCACGTGTAATCGTTTTCCTAAATTCCCACAGGACATCTCAATTGAACGTTGTGTGCAGACAAATGCAAATTTTCTCGCTGCGAGGTAAATGAAACATTACAAATGAGGTGATCACTACTGAATAGCAGTAATGATAAAAATAGGCGCGGCGCTGTAGACCGTTGTTGTGTCGTCTCGCGACCATTTGTGTCGTGCGTGTTATATTTTTGCACACAAATGAAAGGGAACAGAGAAGCTTTTTCATGACAGTTTTTATTCTCAGATATTCGCGGAAGGTAGACCCGTAAAAAGGGTTTAAGTGTTTTCGAACTTCGAACCGCCAAATTGAATGTCCAACATACTAATCACTGAGCGGCAATAACTTATATAATAAACTAAACCGAACAATAACAATAATAATAATTTAAAATCGAACGATTGTTGAAAATTATAACGCCAGATCAAATTTTGGCAGCAAATAAAATCGTTA
The DNA here is from genome assembly GCA_947095585.1 of Nephrocerus scutellatus. NCBI lineage: Eukaryota > Metazoa > Arthropoda > Insecta > Diptera > Pipunculidae > Nephrocerus > Nephrocerus scutellatus. Next base: position 71,321,891 of record OX352765.1, read on the forward strand.
CTAACGTGCTATTTTTCGTTACAGGCATGAAATATAACTCAACATGGTCCAAGCAGTTTTTGCTTTGTTGTTTTTATTGCTGTTCAGAATATCTGTGAGTAAAGCAGAAAAAAATGCTACTTTGATTAACTCTTTCAAAACCGTAAAATATTTCGCGCCTAATTCATAGGGATGGGATGGGATGGTGGGACCAATGTTTTGTGGATGGGTTGTATTCCCAAAATGATGGTGATGAAACTTCATGAATTCAAAATCGAATTGATTCCTCATTCCACGTATTCTCTGGATATGTATCTAAGTTATCCAATTGTGACGTAGGTCAGACACTTTTTACCAATTGTGAGGTGGATAGAAGTTAGGATAGAGTTGAGATTATATTGAAAATATTAATGACTCAAAATAATGTTGTATTTATGACTAAGCTCGAAGGTTTACCAACAGCCACGTATATACGAGAGTGGATCAATAAGTCCCTGAAAATTAACACCTTAAATTTATCTTTTTTTTGTCAAGAATCATCTTTCAAAAGAACGCACCCGAATTTTCAGACAGATTTGTCAAATAGTTTTGTTGTGGCAGCAATTTTATATAGACGTCTACGAGCATTTTCGTTAAAATGGAATAAACGGTGTTTTTTATTTGCCGAGGAATAAGGAATTCGAATTTCAAACCCAGCAAAACAGCATGTTTTCTTATCCCAGAGAAGGAATAAGATAGTGCAATTGTTGTTGTAATTCCTTATTCCCCTACAAATAAAATACAGCTAAAGTGAATTTCCAGTGCTTATTAAACACTATTTTTTGCGAGAAAAAACTATCACTATCAAACCAAACCAAAGCTTGAAAAATATTATGGGGACTCTTCACCATCGATTGGAACCATTCACCACTGATTTACTCAATTTCGTTGTGGCCGTTCAAGCACAAGTGATGCCGAACATTCTGGTCGCCCAATTGAGGTCACCACACCAGAGATGGCCGACAAAATCCATGGTTTGATAATGGACGATCGACGACTAAAAGTGCGCGAGCTTGAAGAGGCCACAGGCTTATCACATGGCTCAGTGATTTCGATTTTACATAAATATTTGGACATGAAAAAGTTTTTCGCAAGAGGGGTGCCGCGTTTGCTCACAATCGACAACAAACGCATTCGTTTGACAACTTCAAAGTTGTGTTTGGCGATGTTCCAGAAAAATTCCACTGATTTTTGCGCAGTTTCGTAACCTAGATTCACCACAACACACCAGAAACCAATGAACAGTCAAAACAATGGACTTCTCCTGGTGAATCGAAACCGAAGAAGGCCAATTTGGGTTTGTCAGCAAACAAGGTCATGGGGACAGTTTTTTGGGATGCGCTCGGTGTTATTCACATCGAATACCTTGAAAAGGATAAAACGATTACCGTCGCACACTACGCAGAGCTGCTGGACAGATTCCAAGCCGATTAAAGCAAAAACGGCCGCATTTGGCGAAGAAAAAGTTATTTTTCACCAGGACAACGCACCGGCGCACAAGTCTGCCGTCGCAATCGCAAAATTGCATGAGCTAGGCTACGAACTCTTCCCTCATCCAGCATTCCCCAGATTAAGCCCTCTAAGACACTATTTCTTGTTACCAAACATGAAAAAATGGCTTAGAGGGAAGAGATTTGGGTCGAATGAAGAGGTCATCGTTGAAACAAACGCTTATTTGAGGGGCTCGAGAAATCGTATTAATTGGAGCGCATCAAAAATTGGAGAAACGTTGGATGAAGTGTATCAGGCTAAAAGGAGACTATGTTGAAAAATAAAATGTTTTTATGTCGGAAAGAGTGTCCCTTATTTTATTTTTCAGGGACTTATTGACCCACTCTCGTATTATGTATAGATTGATTTTTTGCAAGTTTTTAGTAACCATGTACTTCTTAAATTTCAGTAAATCGTATTCTTATATTATGTTTGTTAGCATTTTTTTAAATCTTAAAGTTATTTTAATGTATCCCAGGATATTTTCTTTTTAAATTTGAAAGCTTTTCTGTTTTTATATTTCTGTTTGGTAGCGATTTAATTTGTTTTAATTTTAATATTTTACTTATTTTTAGCAATATTCGTTTTGTCTTATTTTTCTTAAAAAAAGGTATATACTTAATAAAAAATCCATTTGTAGGCATACAATTTAGAATGTTAGTACAAAAGTATTAGTCAATAAAAATCTATTAGGTTTTTTTAAAATTAAAGTTGTTTTACACCCCAATTGTCATTGTCGTGTCATTGCAAGAGCCGTGAACATGGTCGTGTCCTATCGCCACCAAAATTGCATTGCTGAAGTCGATTGAAGCGACACCTATGAAAATATCTATCAACTCTAATAATTTATGTTTTGTAACCCTGCTCTCACAATGAAAAACTTAGCACTTAAGACTTAAAACTTAAACCTTAGATGAGCTCGCACAATGAATACATAAAGTTTTAGGTTGTGATAGCAAAGTTTCAAATTGTGACAAGCTTCATTGTGAGAGCAGGGTTATTTAGACACGACACGAAAATAGCAAAACTAAAATGACGTGATACAAGTATGACAATTGGAGTGTTATATAGCTTTTACAATAGGAGACTTAAGATTTACAAGATTGAACAGATTTTAGTTTTGAGAAAAAAAATGTTTTGCTCGTTATATTGGTACAGAAGTTAACAAACTCTTAATAAAGAAAGGGCGCTCTCACAATAGAAAAACTTAGGACTTATAAGATTGTACGGATATAGGTTTTTAAAACAAAAAACGAACACGAAAGCCCAGAATCTTTTGTTTACATTGTTTTGTTGCATGTGTTTTGTTACAGTTAATGAAAAGAGGGGTAAATGCCCCAAAATTTCAAGATCTGTTAGAGGGGAAATCCGATCTTCCGTAGATTGCTTTTTTGGAATAAACGAACAACTTGACAGTAAACATTTTTTTTTAAAAAAAAAAAACGACATTAGAAAATATGAAGTGAGAGTTATGGTAGGTGAGTGTGAAAGAGGTTCGTATTCAAACGTTCAGAGTATTTATCAATTGTACTCATTCGATTTCGAAGTTGTTGGTTATTATGTATATTACATAACTGTGCAATTCAGAATAATGAATAAAACCAGAAAAATCTTTATGCTATATGAATACAACGGGAATCGAAACCTATTTTCAGATTTCTACAAATAGCCAACAACTCGAATTACTCAACCATCTTACTGTTTTTATTTTGTTATTAGAGTTTCTTTTCAGTGGCAAAGGCTACACCTGTACGGGATCCAGGACTGTGATATTATTGGAAGTGTCATATTGATAGATCGAGATGCGAGATGCAGTTCATATTGATAAATCAACGATTTGTTATATTTATTGGACGTATAGTCTTGCTATCAATATCTAATGCTACTCTCCAAATGATTAAATCAATAAAAAAATTGATTGGAAGCAGGGGCTAGAGGTGACGAAGTACATTACTCGAATCTGCCACCATTACTCCTGAAGACCTCTTGATATCCTTGAAATATTAACTTTTCTTTTGCTTAAATTGACCATCTCACTCCTTATTTTTTTTAATTGGCTCAAAAAAGGACAATTCAATTTAGAATCCTTAAATGACCAACAATTTAAATATTTCGGCAGTATGCTTTTATCTTGCAGCATTCGCTTGAAGCCTCAGCTGAGAAATAAATTCTTGTTAGATTTTCATGTCTACTGGAGAAATAAAATACATTGTTGACTAAAATGAGCCCTAGATAATGACAGGTTGTTCTTCGGTTGCATACGGAGGCAGGGTTGACGCAACTAGAATGATTGAATAAAGGTGGAAAACCAGGTAAAACCACCACTATTCGTTTACGAGTTAATCAAATCAAATCAAAATACTATCAAATGGTGAAGGGGTTGGCGGAGGTGTCTTTTCAAAAAGACTAAATCTAAGTCTCTCTTTCCGTCTTACTGATCACTGTAGTGTTTTCCAAGTGAAAATCATGGCTTTTAAGGAAGCCTTGTATTGGCTGAAGAGTAATGTCATATCTGTTAAGGATATCCACATTTTCTCGGATAGCCAGGCTGCGCTAAAAAAGTCCATGGAATCAGTCTCCTCAGATTCCATTCTAGCCCGGAATTGCTGATCGTCTCTTGAGGAGATGGCGTGCCGGGTGCCGGGGCATAGAGACAATCCTGGAAATTGTATGGCTGATGAACTCGCCAAACATGGAACCACACTACCCCTATTGCCTGAATATGGTTCACATGCCGATCGCTACGTGCAAACTCATGTTTAAACGGGATGCTATAATAAAAACTAATTATAGATGGTCAAACGGTACAACTTGCATAGCAACGAAGCAGATCTGGCCCAAGCTAGATCCGAAACGCTCCAAGTGTTTGATCTCATAAAACAGACTGCACATTAGTGCCATTATAGGGGTCATAACTGGACACTGTCTCATAGGCAAGCATGCAGAAAGACTAGAAGTCTTTTCCAACGATTTCTGCAGAAGCTGCATGGATGAGGAGGAGGAGGAGGAAACCACTCTCCATCTACTTTGTACGTGCCCAGCCCTCTCGAATAGGCGGAAGCTCCATCCGGGAGCGTTCTTTTTCAAGGATCTCAACGATCTTATCCAAATTGACATAAATAGCCTTTTGCGCTTCATACGAAGCTCCAAGTGGTTCAACGAGTAGGCGTGGGATTTTCCTAGATCCTTGTGGTATCACAACGGACCTTCATAATCTAAGTGCGTCGGGTTTGACCGACGGCCACTTCAACCTAACCTAACTATCAAATGGCTGATAACAGTGAATTTTTTAAAAACTTTTATTAAAGAGATGAACGTGTGTGAATGCATTTTGAATGCTTGTGGACTGTAATGGTGCGGAAAGGCAGAACTTAGGCAGCGCAAAAAGGAATAAAAGTACGTTCGAAGATTAGATTTAAGGGTATGCTGAATTAGTATAACTGATAAACATTTCATACACTGCTACTTCATTGATTTTATGAAAAGGTCGCTCGCTTAAGAAATGTTGTTTGAATCTCCGAAAAAATAGTGTCAACCAAAAGTATTCCTGTAATGTTCAAGCTTTGCCTTTACAATGTGTTTGCCACTTTTAAATTGTATCGTACTGTCTAGAAGATGCAAGGTGATTCTAGGTACACTTGACTGAACGCCTTGTTTTTAAGTCAAAAACACTTTATAGTGCTTTTGGCGATGTCGTTTCAACGAAACTTAATACATAGAATGGTTTTTGTTTTTGTTTTCACAATGCAATGAAAATTTCAATCTAGGAACTCAAGAGAAATTTTAATAATTCCGATGCCGTGCAATAACACTTCAAAATAACATCCATGATCTACACATAAGCACATAAGAAATTATGTGTAACCCAGTCAAATATTTTAAAATGTTTGTCAGGAAAACTGGTTTATGTTTTACATTGGAGACAACAGATAGATAGATAGTTTTAGAAGACTGAAATTTGTATTGTCCTAATGTGCGTTCCTTTGGTTCGCGTATTTTGTGTCAATTTTTTTTAAGAAGAAAATAAAAATTCTGATCTCTACACCTATTTTGCCCACAGAAATTTTTGTAGTGAAAATTTGTTTTAAATTGCAAGGTCACACTCTTTTGGAATTGTCCAATTATATTAACGACTTTTAACTGCTTCTTTTTTTGTTTGTTTTTGAAATAATTTATGCAAATTAGCAAGTACAGAAAAGGACTCTTAATTTTTAATAAACATGACAATCTTTGAGTAGCTTATGAGTATGAAACATAATATGAAACAATTTTTAGTACCAAGCATAAAACTTACATTACTTACTACAAAAAGTTCATTTGGAAAAACTTATCGTTTATTTAATATCAACTCAAGTCTTAATTGTGAAACTTAAATATTGCATCAATGTTTTTTTCTTCAACAGGACAATCAACATCCGATGAAAGTTTCTATGTTCGCTTTGTTTTAGTCTTGTATTAGGAATTTCATATTAACAATGCAAATGCATAATACGAGAAGAGGAGGTCTGAAGCGACCATCAAATAGTTTAGAAAACGACTCCTATTGAACATTTACTTGAGATTTACTAATCGTCCACTGACTATTTGAATTTCGCAACGATCATTGTCAGGCAGTAAAACAATAGTAATTTGTTTTTGTTTTGAAAACCCCTGCTCTTTCAATCGAAAAGCCCCCTCCCTGTACATTTTTATATAACTAATATATTACTTAAAATTTATAGCTGACACAATATACAAAAAATCTTTGTAAAAAATTGTTTTTTTTTACAGATAATATATCATTAGTACAATATTTATTGATTCAGAATAATTGTATGTATAGGTAAAAGAGATTCAAATTGTTATTTAAAATTACAAGATACTTGAATTAATTTCTGCCATTAGCTTAGCACCTTATATGATATATGCAAGTACAGAACTTACAGCAATCGACTTACCTAAAGAATGTCGATAAAAGCAGATGCAGCAGCTTCACCCAGTTGTGTAAATAAATTAGTTCGACATTCAAAAAAGACCAACTTAGATAATCTTCATCAAAGAGTAACTTAAACATCTACAGTTTAATATATAGTTTTGTTAGTAAATTGTTTTGCTTTTCAAAAGAAATTCACTTGGCGCAAATACTTCTTATGCCTCTCTAATTCTTTCATTTACAATGAGAAGAATTTCAGAAATTGCGATGGTGGCACAGGCTGTGATACCTCCAATTGGCTGCCAGCTTCTTCAAGGCGTGCTTTAAAGTCCGGACACTGGTCTACAATACACGGATGGCCATCCGATGGCCAGAAGAGGCAACAACAGTAGCGACACAGTGACAGCACTTCGGCAAATTGGTAATCATCGTTGACACCATATGTGCGACGTAATTGATGGTATATCTTCTTCCAATCCTTGACATCGCCCATTAGTTTCAATTTGTTAATATCTAAAATGGTGTTGACTTGCTTTTGATTAAAATGGAAACGTGTTAGTTCGCGCCAGACACGTTGTTCGGAGACAAGAGCTGCCATCAGTGTCCATGCGCCGGAAGTTGCCTGAAATTGAAAAGGTAATCAAAAATTAAAACGATTGTCGATTAGCATTTAAAATGTTGTGAAGTGTAACGTTCATCACATATGTCGGTTATTGTCATTTGTTATATGTAGTGAAAATCACAACGTGCATCTACGTTAATCTCGGTACTTCAGCGAGAAATATTTATGATTTAGTCTATGCTTTACTTTCTTTAATAAATTTACATAGATTTTAGGTTTCCATTATAACCTCCGCGACAGACAACTGAATCACTAAAGTATCCTACTCAATACTGTTGTAATTATAGAATTTATAGGACGTTATATTCTTTTAATCGTGGCTTAGTGGATAACTGCATCGCTACTGAGCTCGAGGTTTGTGGTTCAAATGCCAGTAACGCCAAAAGTATTTTTCACGTGCCCCACCTCTCGCGAAAGTTTGACAAACACGTCGGAGAGTAATAACTTGTCACGGAAAGCTTCTCATTTCGCCGTTCGGATTCGGCATTTAATTGTAGGTCCCTTCCATTTGTGTGAAAAATATACATGCAAAACACAAATAGACGCGAGAATAAGCTAGGCCTTGGACCGCAATGGTCTGTCGCGACGATTATTATTTATTTTTATTCTTTTCACAATGAAATTATAGATTTTTTGTTTATTTTTAAAATAAACACACGCTTAATGGACTTACAACTTTTATTGTTAGACACAGCGTGTGCGTAAGGAATAAAGGAGAGGAAATGAGGAGATGTCTGCGCATATGCGTCTTGAACGACTGTTGATCATATAAGTGTGGAATGTAATTCTTTCCACTATGTTGTGCAGATAATGATGGAATCTTTGCATTGATCAATAATTTCGACGATGGGCCTAATGGTAAATCCTTGCGCTTGAATTGAGAATTGAGTTGAGATTGTGCACTGTTCCTATTAACAACAGTGACAACAAAATCGCATTAATGATTTATAAGCAAATCGATTACCTTCACGATATTTGAAATTAGACGTAGTATAAAAAAAACGTCATCTGGTTCAATAATCGGTCAGAAATGATTGCAACGCCTACCTTACACGAGCCAAATTCGACTATGACCAGAAAATGAGACAAAAAATAAAAAATAAAAATAAAATAAAAATGTTCCGAAGGAAGTAAACGTTTTTGGTCATTCGTGAAACGAATTAAAAATACTGCCTCGTCTTCAATTCCAACGCTCATTGACAATGACATTCCAACTGTCAGCTCTATAGACATGGCTTCACATTTCGCAGCTAGCTCCACGCTACCAGAAAGCGCGTTGTCGCCGCAGGTACTTGCAAGAGTCGAATCCTCTATGGGACAGATTTACTTTCGTACTCGTCAAGTGGCTAGAGTATTCAATGATCTCAACATGCATAAACCTGCTGGGCCTGATGGTATTCCCGCTACAGTTTTGAAGAGGATGTTCACCGCATAAACGCCGGTGTTCCCCAAGGCTCTGTTTAATCTCCGACACTCTTTCTGATTTTCATTAACGATCTTCTATTTGCTACTTCTAATCCAATCCATTCTTTCGCTGACGACAGCACTCCTAGATTTTCATATGATTTCACACTTTCTGCACGCCCCTCTACTTTGCAAGTGGAACTTAAACAACAACGTATGCTAAGCACGTTAAATTCTGATCTTGTCAGCATAACAAGGTCGGGACTACGTAAAAGAGTTGAATTTAACGCTTCTAAAACATAATAGTCGTGTTTTATTATTACCTATGATCTATATAGATCACACAATGAAAATAAAACAGTCTAGATCAACGAAAAATTTAAGTTCTGTGTTGTGGTAATAGTTTGAAATTTAGTCGTCATAGCAGCTGTTTTTTGTTTGATTTTGGAATAATTCCCTCAATAGGCGCAGTTGAGCTTGTTTTTCACGTTTAGCGCGAAGTTGCCATGCGACCGAATATTTTTTTTTAATGAAAAGTTGACGAGCTCATTTTTATTCTAATATATTTTAACACCACCAATTCATCTAAAATGGTTTCTATTCACGAATTAGGATCCAAAAAATCGAAGTTAAATATTACTTTTTAATCACAGTTAGCAGAATATTCATTTATTTGAACATATAATTATTGAATAATATTTTATTTGCAAATAATATTTTATATTCTAATCTGGCAACATGGACGAATTATAGCCGTCGAAAATTACACCAACATTCACGAACGAAAATGTAACCTAGTAGGAAATAGAGCAAACTAATTTTGGATCACGAAAATGGATCCTGATAAATAGCAAGATCTCGTATTGTTGTTGTAACTAATTCATACAAACCAATGATCTATATGGATCATAGGTGATAATAAAATACAGCTAATGCTGTCTTCTGACATCTAAGCGTAATTTAAACCCCCAACCTTTATCCATGAATGGTTCTTGCATCAAAGAAACTGAAGAACTCTCAATTCTCGGTATGTGCGTCAACAACAAGCTTAGTTGGAACGACCACATATTTGCCATCGCCAAAAATGCACCGAGATATTTAGGTTTCCTAAAACGGTGCAAGATGTACTTCACTCCTTGATCTGGTTAGTATTTATAAGGCGTATATTCGTCCTAAACTTGAATACAACTGTATTGTCTGGGCAGGTGGCCACGCAGTTCACATTGCAGCTGCGTTAAAACTGCAAGTTTTTCTTTATAAGGTATCACAAAGATTTGATTTTGTCAATGTTTTTAGTTAATTATCTTAACCTCCCCATTTTGACTAGTCGTATTGCTGTTTGAAACAATACGCAATCAGCGCGTCTCCAGCAGACAAAGGGCTGTTCATTGACTATTTAATCGATTACATACTTTATCATTGTCCCAATACACATGAGCACTAAAATCACATTCATTTCATTGATAGAACACATGGGTTCTGCTGTATTAACTATAAGGTTTAGATAAAACAATTAAAATTACTTACTTCCAGGTCCCTGTGATCGCGGATTCTTAAAATAATTTCTCTAATACATTCTTCAGGTAAATCGTGTAGTTTAGGACAGATTTCTGGACCAGGCTAAAAGAAAGAAATATACATTTAGTTAAATTCACTGTAGCTCACTAGATTAGAAGCAGACAATTTTGAGAAGTAAAAATGATCTTTCTTCCGGTGATCGCAGTGAGAAAAAAGAATGGTGAATTGCAAAATTTTAAGACAACAATCTAACGGTTTTCGGAAGCTTTAACTGAATGAGTCAGAATGGCATGCATTTAAATTTGTTTATAAGATTAGAAGCAGTCAAAGTACAAAGTACGTTGTTTGTGGAGTGGTTAATTTTTTGTATAAAAAGTTATGTGTGTTTTTTTTTAAATCTGGTGCAGATTGATATTTTGTCTCTCAAGTGGTTCGTCTTCTCTAAAAAAATCAATCTTCGGGTTTCCCCTTTAACAGATCTTGGTAGTTTGGGAGATTTACCCTTCTTTTTACTAACACAACAACTGATGTCATTTTGCTTGGCACGTGACACAATTTGTCATTCGATTTCTGTTCTCTGAAAACACTAAATTTTCCGTATTAATCCTTTTTTCTCGCAAAAATCCAATCATGTCTCCAGAAAAATCGTCCGCTACACTTTTCACCACCTGGACCAAAGAAGTCAACCTATAGCAGCTCGACATCTTGATACATGGCAGGACAATCCCTACAATCAAACATCCAAATATCTTGGGAATCACATTCGACAATCTGTTCACATTTTCGACTAATTCAAAAAACATCAATAAACGAGTCATGTCCAGAAATAAAGTCCTAAAATCCATAGCGGACTGTACATGGGGTAAGGACAAAAAACCCAACGTACCACATATCAAGCGATTGGTAGCTCGGTCCTTAACTATGCGGCACCCATCTGGACCCCTCGCCTCTGCCACACACAATGGCAGAAGCTTCAAACCTCTCATAATGCTGATCTACGCGTCATCACTGGTTGCCACCGCATGTTACATGAGGACCATCTCCACCAAGAAACCATTAAGCTTCGGTCGGAACCACACTAGATGGTCGCAAAAACAATATTGTTCTGGGCGGTCGCCACCTCCTATACATCAAAGCCAGGAAAACCTCCCCATACAAACCAGATCAACACTGGCACAACTGAGATCAGGATGGAGCTCTTATCTGAATAGCTACATACACCGTTTACGTGACAGGAACATCGATCAATGCCCGTACTGTGGTGCCTCACCACATAACACCGCGCATATATTCAGCTGCCCGTCTCATCCTACGTTACTCACACCGCTATCCCTATGGACACAGTCTGTCGTAGCAGCCGCATTACTAGCCCTGGACTGTTCCGACAGCTCCACAAACATTACAACCAAACGTTTGGATTAATACGAATTAATTAAAATACGAATTGTTGCTACAACAACAACACACACTTGCAACAAAACAATGTAAAAAAAGATTATAGCTTTTCGTGTTCGATTTTTACTGAGAAAAAATCTGAGCTGAGCGCCGAGAAAAAAAAAACACATTAATTTTTGAAAAAGATAGGTTTTTTGGCTCATTTTTTTAGAGAATGGGTTAAAAAATTGTTTGAAACTGTCAGAGAAGGCAAAAATTGATGTTTACCATTCAGAAGGCTTGTCTAAGCGTGCTATCGCTTGCAAGTTCAAGCGGAGTAATAATGCCATTGGCAATTATTTAAAGGATCCGAAAAAGTACGGGAAAAAGTACAAAGGAAATGTTTCAACGGCCCTTACGGCAACGAAAAAACGAAAAATTGTCAGACTGGCCTTCAATTCAGCTGTTTTGACAGCTAAAATCAGAGAAATAGCTGGTATTATTGCAAGTAAATCTACCGTTATTCGTTTGATGGTTACGAGAGGTGCCGTAAAAGTTTATAGAAAGAGTAATAAAAAAATGAAAATTTTTTGCTTTATTGGTTTTCAAAATATTCGCCTTTAAGATCTATAAACTTTGGCATACGCTCAAACCATTTATAGAAACAATTTTTCCAGTCCATAACATGGTTTTTGAACGTTTCAACAGCTTCTTCGGGCAATAAAAATCGTTGTCCACGCATCTTATCTTTGACTGTTGTTAAATAAATACAAAAAGTCGATTGCCCTTTTCCTTTTCAAGCATTTGGCGGTACCAATCGACACGAACCTTTTTTTGTGCGTCCGTCAAAAAATGTGGAATATAACGTGCACATAGCTTCTGCACCTTTAAATATTCATGTAAAATTGTATATACGCTGTCTAGGCTAAAGTAAATACTAATGCCAAGGCATGCCTCGATTTCCCGATAAGTAACATGACGATCCTCTTCAATCAGTTTTCTCACAGTATCGATGTTTTCTGGCACAACAGCTGTTCTTGGACGACCTTCACGAGGCTCGTCTTTGAGTGAACGTCGAAATGAAGTCGAATGAAGTGATTCGAAGCACTGTTGTTGAGTTAGCCCCTTTCGAAAATCGGAAAAAATCATCACACGAAAATTTTCACGCGATAATTCCATTTTTTCACTGAATTTAATTTTTCAAGTAAATAAAAAACAATGCTGCGATGCGAACTGACAGAATACTTTTGAGAAACATAATCTCCAAAAATTTGAAACTTTTTGACTGACAGAGATTTGCGTCGGAAAACACTAGTATTACCATTTTCTAAAAACAATTACGGCACCCCTTGTATAACTTTTTTTTTCCACGTTCTAAGAAAAGAGGAGATGATCTTTAAACTGTGATCATAGCAGAGAAGAGGACATAAGTTTTGGGCGGCAATATCTTATTATGGCACCATCGACTTAGTAGCTGAGCTTAGTAGCTACAAAGCGGTGTTGGAGTTAGCTTTTCCGAAAATCCACGATCTCTTTGGACCACGCCAACTCCCATACATACCGCTTGCATCATTAAATCATTTGTTGCCAGTGAAAGTGTTGAATTGTTACCATGGCCACCATATTCGCCAGATCTTAACATTATAGAAAATGGCTGGAGCTGGCTCACACAATGTGGAAAACAGTATGATGAGAAGGAAGCGCTACCTGAAATGAGATTTCACTCGATTACTCCGTCCTCATTGTACAAGTCCATTAAAGATAGAGTTTTTGGGGTTATTATGAAGAAAAGTTGTTCTACTCATTTTTAAAAATTATATCTGGAGTATTAGTTTAAAATAAAAAATAAGTTTTCATAAAAAAACCAAAAATAAAATTGATTTCATTCATTTGTAAGGTGTTTCTAATCTTATGAACCGATTTAAATGCATGCCATTTGCCTCTAATGTATCGTTATCTTGTCTTGAATTTTATTTATTTTTAAATTCTCTATATTAACTTCGCGTACACGTGGCTGGCTGGCTGGTCAGATTTTCTGATCAATTTTTAGCCCACTTCCAAAGGCCAATTTTATTGAAATTTTGCACACATGTATATTTCCGGTGACAATACTTTCTATTAAAATTTGGGGTTCGGGGGGCTCCCATACAAATATTTTACAAAATTTACCCGATTTTCTTTAAATTTTGTACACATGTATGTCTTCGATGGAAAACACTTTATGTAAAAATTTGGAGCGATCGGCCCTTGGGGACCCCAATATACAATTTTTAAATATCGCTGTATCGCATCAGATCACGGCAAAGTCTGAGCTCTGTGCTTTGTGAGCAGCGCTGTTCGCTGTTGCTGCGTCATTTGGTGTGTGTGTGTGTGTGTATCTCCGATTAGAGAATTTACAAGAAAAATTTTAATTTTTATGGGTTGTTTTTTTTAAACTTGATTTTGTACAAAGTACTCAAAGTAGTATGTATAACTTTCACCATCATTTTTTTTCTTTCCTGACATATAACTGGAGAATTACCAATTTTATCTCCCAAAATGATGTGCTTCTAATCTAGTGAACCGCAGTGTATATAAAAACCGATTATTATGGCAAAGAGTACAAAAGACCACTTTTTAATTGAAAACAACAACAAAATCACTGGTAGTTTGTTAAAAAATTTAACGAATAGTCATTAACCCCAACTTACTTCCTTAATTTCAATTTGACTAGTAACTGATTGAATTCGTTTTATTGTTTCAACATGCTCTTGCCAGAGATTTGTGCTTCCTAATGGCTTCCCCCAGCACTTTTGATTCTCTTGGTAAACTATGTTTTGTAGTTGCAATGCTAGACCGCGAAGGATATTAATATTTTGTTGACTATCATTGACTGTGAAGAGAGTAGAAGCATAAAGTAAATAGTTTTTAAGTTATAAAAAATTAAATTTTCACTCAAATACTAACCATGTGATGCAACCTCTTCGACCATCTGCAACAGCAAACGTTGGGCACTACCCGACAAATTGGCAATACCCTTGTGTGCAACAAGTAAACGCAAAAGCGCGCATATATAGTGAAATCGTCGACGATCTCGTACAGAGCTGCGAAAGTCTAAACGACGTACCGCTTCCCCGAGTCCATTGAAGCCAGCAATTTCGCGAGTGCATCGAATTGTGATGTGGCAGTGAGGCGGTATTGTTTCGTTCTCGTCGTCGTATCTATCATCGGATGTGGAAGGTAACCTAGAAGGGAGTAAGACGTTTAGAAAACCGACAAAAAACATTTAATAATCTACATCCGAAAAATCTTGATTTAAAAAAAACTATTGATTTTTCAGAAAGTATTGTAATTCATAAGATATTTTTAAAAAAATCCTTGTGAGGTGTCTTATCTCTTTCTTTCTTTTTTGTGGTCGGGGGGGCTCCCATACAAATATTTTACGAAATTAACCCGATTTACTTCAAATTTTATATACGAGTGTACCTCCATGGACAACACTTTTTGTAAAAACTTTAAAGACCCCGGGCCCCAGCCCCATTAAAATTGTTTAAAAAATAAACCCGATTTTCTTCAAATTGTATACACACGCGGGATCGGGAGGCTCCCATACAAATTTTTCCATTTAGCGGCATCAGATCATATCATACTATAATGACTGTGTTCTGTGTGCGCTGATGAGCTGATGCGCTGTAAGCAGCGCTGCTTGCGTTACGATTGGGGTTGTTTTGTTGTTGTGTTGCAGCAGAGAGTATAAAGATATCAAGAGGAAGTAGAACAAATATTTTTATACAAAACTGAATGGTTCCACAATTGAAATGTGTTGTACACTCAGTTGTGTGAGTGCATTCTTAATTTGTGTTTTGTACAATATTACGAGTATATGACGAACTGGTTACGCACTCACACTGCTTTACAGCTTAACCCGACTCAAAAGAAAGAATTTTTTTGGTACTTCGTACTTCGTTATCTGTACTCCGCATCAACCGTGCGCTGTGGCTGCTATGTTTTCACCACCAAAAGGGGAATTTCACCACAAAATCGAATCTCCGCTCAGAGAATTTTAAAGAAAAATTTAAATTTTTGAATTCGCTTGCCCGTGACATATCTGTCTATCGGTCGGTCTGTTTGTCGTGGAATCTTGCGATTAATTTTAAACCCAATTCCCTCCGCCCACCTCCGACGGACAACAAATTTTGTTAATATTTTAGGGGTCGTGTGGCACCATACTGTAAATAAATAAGAACCCGTAATATTTATTAAAGAACAATTGTATTTATTAAAAAGAAAAAAAACGAACAAAGAAAACGACAGAGAATTTAAGTAATCGAACTGTTCGCTACAAACTCAAAAATGCGACTAACTACAACTGCATCGCAACATAAAAATTCAATAAAACCGGTCTCAGCTGTAGACACAGACGGAATATCGTTTTTGTCTGTATGTATTTTTTAACATCATCCACCGGGGGGAATCTATGGCAGCTCCAGTGGATAAAGGAGCTGAACTGGTCTGCGAAATGTACTTCCATCGGCACATCGTATTTCACAGGAGCGCACTTTTCCGTCCCTACCAAGGAACGCCTTCTCAATAATAACCATCTTTCAGTGAATACGAGGAGCAGCTTGATCAAACAGTAGGACAACATCGCCTTCCTTAAGATGGATTGATGCCTTCCGGTCCCTGTAATGAAAAGATCGTAGAAGCTGGAGGTACTCTAAACGCCATCTTTTTGCGAGCTTCGTAGTGTATTTTATTTGATCTTTCCACAATTCTCTCATACTAGAGTCGTTGACGGGGTTCCCCTCGGAACCGATACAGCTTTTTGATTGAGACCATCCAATAAGAAACTTAGATGGGGTCAGTGGCGTTAGATCGATTCGTTCTGTGGACACGTAGGTAAGTGGCCGTTTATTCACCGTAGCTTCAGCTTCAGCCAGAATTGTACGAAGTTGTTCAAAATTAAGTCTAGCCCAATGGATACGTTCAAAGTATTCCTAACCGTCCGGATAAGTCTCTCCCAAAAGCCACCCCACCAGGGCGCCCTCTCGACGATGAAATTCCACTGCACTCGTTGTTTGGTCAAAAAACTTTGAACCGCTTCCCCTTTGAAAATACCTTCGATTTTACTGAGCTCTAGGGAAGCCCTTCGGAATGTTTTCGCGTTGTCTGAGAAAATTGCTGATGGAATACCACGCCTTGCCATGAATCGTCTGGGAGCCATTAAACAGCTCTCCGTAGACAAACTTGTAGTCAGCTCTAAATGCACTGCTCGTACTGCGGCGCAAGTGAAAAGCAAAATATATGCTTTGTGCATGTTGTTCTCTCCAGGATAAGCACAGAAAAAAGGACCGACCTGCGAAGTCTATACCCACGTTGTCGAAAGGTCGAGTGAGTGTGATTCTCTGCAACGGCAGAGGGGCCAAAGGCTGCGAAGCTGGACGCCCAAATAATTTTTTGCATACAGTGCAAGCTTTGACAACTCGTTTTCCCGGGTTTCGGAACCAAATGTAAATAAATAAGAACCCGTAATATTTATTAAAGAACAATTGTATTTATGAAAAAGAAAACTCGAACAAAGAAAACGACAGAGAATTTAAGTAATCGAACTGTTCGCTACAAACTAAAAAATGCGACTAACTACAACTGCATCGCAACATAAAAATTCAATAAAACCGGTCTCAGCTGTATTTTTTAACACATACAAATATTTAAAAAAAAATTAACCCGACTTTCTTCAAATTTTATACACGTGTGTATCTCCGATGGACAACACTTATTGAAAAAAATTTACAGACGCCGGCCCCTGGGGTCGTGGGGCCTCATACAAATTTAAAATAAAAATTAGCCCGATTATGGTAAAATTTTATATGGGGGCGGGGCCATAAAATGTTTTTCAAAAATTAGCTCAATGGACAAAAGGTTTTGTCAAATTTTGGAGCGAATGGGCCCTGAGTCCTCGGAGCGGGGGCATAAAATGTTTTTTAAAAATTAGCTCGATTTACTATAAATTTCAAACATATGTGTATCTCCGATAGACCGAATTTTTTGTAAACATTTTTGAGTTTTTGATTTGAATTTTTTCCCATACAAATTATTTTTACACATGTGCACATGTATATCTCCTTTTAGAGAATTTACATGAAAAATTGTAATTTTTATGGGTGGTTTTTTCCATCTTTTAACACTGTAATCACATAAGCCCTAAACAATGGTTTATTTAATCCACATCAAAATATCAAATGTAATCCAATACAGACAGAGTAACTAACAAATAAAATCTTTTCAAATATATTTATAATACGTCAGGTGATAGTAAACAGTGATAATGTACGTAAAGTACTGAAGTTGCTGTTACAACAACAACTTATCGTTAAATTTAAAAAGAATTGATCAAATAAAGTGATAACCTGCGATTAGATTGGTGTACATTTTTAATAACAAAAAAAAACAGAAAAAATTTCTAGTGCTTGAAAACACGGCTCTATATAGATGAAGTAGTAGATTCCGTCCCTTTGAGGAACGTACGTACGTTTTCTTTTTGTTCTCAGATCATATTTTTAATAAAAGAAAATGATTTGCAAATTTCAAGTGAAAAGATCAAAAAGAGATGCAGTCTCTGATAAGCGTAACAAACATACGAATCAAGAACACAGTGAATTAAGTGAAAATTTTTACACTGACGCCAATCAGAAAACGGGTGCTCCTCTTCATGTCACACTGAATTCGGCTGGAATATTCTTGCGGATTGAAACGAACGGAAATTGTAAGGAGCAATTGATCAGTCTTAGTGACATAATTGGTAGCAGATGCATGACTAAGCAAAAGCACGACCGCCAAAGGGTTTTCTTATGTTCCAGGCGCTTTGTCGCCAGACCCATTGAAGATTCCCCCTCAAATTCCAGCGTCTATTTACACATTTACGCTTACGTAATGAAATGTCATCGGCGAGAGAGGACAGTTTTGACGCTGCGCTTTCAAACATTCGATAAATACGAAGACAACTATTTGGAAGCAGAGAAATGGCATTACGCTCTTAGGATGCACAAAACTGCACTTACAGGACGAACAGACGGTCTACATTATCAACAACCTGTGCTTGTACTTTTAAATCCCAAATCAGGGGCTGGTAAGGCTCGTGAATACTTTCAGCAACAAGTGGAGTCCATTTTTTGTGAAGCTGATTTGCCATATGATTTGCATGTGACGAAACGTCCTAATTACGCCAAGGAATTTGTGTATGCGAACTGGAGTGGCAGTATTCCACGTGCTTGGCGCGCAATCATTCTCATCAGTGGTGATGGCCTCTTTAGTGAGGTGATTAATGGACTGCTACAACTGTCCAATTGGCAAGAAGTTATGCAAAAGATTCCAATCGGAATTATTCCGTGTGGATCAAGAAATGCTCTGGCCCGATCGATTGCGCATCTATACAATGAGCCGTATTACCCGAAACCAATTGTTGGTGCAACACTGACCGTTTTAAGCGGAAATACAACGTTGATGGATGTGGTACGTGTTGAAACTCGAACACAGGTAATGTTTTCGTTCCTCTCTGTTGGCTGGGGACTTATGTCGGAAATGGTTTTGAAAAGTGAACGCGTCAGAGGCATTCAACGTTTCAAACTGTGGTCTGTGGTTCAGCGACACTTGCGCTCGCATCACGGAAAAATCTCTTATCTTCCAGTCAGCATTAGTACTGAGACTAATTTAATCAATAGACAAGTAATGGAATATCACAGAGAAGAAAAAGAAGACACAGAAGACGCAACAGAAAAAACAAAAATAACGACGGAAGCAGGTGCAAGGCGCAGCTTAAGCATTCACAATGCACATGCAAGCGACCGAGAAGTGTTTTTTGCAACAATCGATTCCGACGATAATGCTGATAATGATTTCTATGATGTAACATCAATGGATAGCCCAGGAAATCTTTCGCGAAGTAATAGCTTTTTTTCCGTAACATCACGTAAAAGCACTTTCTATTCGACGGCGGAGAGCACATACGAAAGTATTAGTTGCGGAAGTATAGACAGTCGCAAACTGTCTGATGGAGATGAATCTACTTGTAGTGATGGTGACGATCAGCGCGGCGAACGGCTAAATGCAACTAAACGTGATATGGATCGAATTTTTGGACCAATGCCGACATTAACACCTTCCTTGATAGCTCCGTTGCCTGATACTTGGATAACAGAAGAGGGTAACTTCATTATGGTGCAGGCCGCTTACCGAACTCATCTTTCTGCTGATTGCTATATTGCTCCGGCATCTACATTGAACGATGGAATTATTTATTTAGTCATTATACGGGAAGGCGTCAGTCGATCTCAGTTAGTAGATTTCTTGTTAAACATCAGTTCCGGAATTTATTTGCTGACTGAAAATCACAACAGTTTCATAAAGGTGGTGCCAGTTAGTGCATTCAGACTTGAACCTACTGAGAACGATGGAGTGATAACCGTTGATGGAAAACGCGTGGATTGTGGTGCAATACAAGGAGAAATTTTTCCAGGAATTATAAAAGTTATGGTTCCTAAATAATATTAGAAATTCTATTTCAGCAGCTAATGAAATTGCTTTTTTCTTACAAAATAATATATATAATGTGAAAAAACAACAACAAAAACATGAAAAATTGAAGAGTTCAGAAATAATTGACGTGCAGACCTAAAATTGTCGGCGGTAACAAGACCACTAACACTGTGAAGTTCCAATCGCCTGAAACGTCGAGAAAACATTTTTTTTCTGTGTAGTTTTAATACTTCCATTATTTTTAAGCAGAATTAAGTTTAGCTGTAAAAATATTTGAAATATTTAGAAAAATAAACGTAAACGAAACATTTATGTTTTATTGCAATTTTGCAAATGACAAACGACTTATAAACTTAAAAGGTCCGTCCTAGTATCTGATGTTAAATGAATAAATTTTGTTAATAACTGAGGTAAAAACTAATATTTCACCAATGCTCTTGCTTGCAACAAGCTAAATAAAGGATTTGTTTTGATATAAGTCCTACCTCATAAAAATTAAAATATTTATATTTTCTTTATTATTAGTACAAAATATGATATATCTACTTTTGTTATCCAGTTAACTTTATTGTTTTTCTATTTTTTGTGAATTAAATAACTTTTATATTTCCTCTTTTGCAAAGGGATACTTTAGTGCAACGCTTTTGTGTTGCACGATTTTTAAAAGGAAAATTTTTATTCCGTAAAATCATGAATAAATCATCATTAAATGGGTAATAAATAATAAATAAATAATAATAATAACAATACTTTTATTTTTACATTGTATTTTTTGGTTATAATACTCAAATTATGTTTTTTAGGTTGGAGCTATATCAGATTTTAACCAGCTATACAAACCGGCAGAACTGGGGAGAATTACTTATATTTTCAGCTTTAATTCTGTATCCTATTTTTCGATGTATCGAACACTCGCTGCGAACTCATCAAGTTGGGTTTAAACCGAACAGATCACGTATTGATCCTAACAAATTGACCTAAATAAACACCTTAACAATCATCACTGAGTAGTTTGTTGTCTCTTTATCTGCTTCTCAAGATATTTTCTTTAAAGCTCACATTAAAATTTTGGTGTACCGCGGCCAATTGACGGTCACGAAAAATAATTATTGAGTTGCACCAAGTTAAAAATATTCCGTTAAAATAAATATTCAAAAACATCTTTTTTATGGATGAGAAATAATGGTAACCGGCCGATTCGACTAACACAATTCCACTAGACACAATTCCACATGGCACAATTCCCCTGGGGAACAATTTAACTTGCATTATAACTTGTATAGTTGCACAGAAACTCTACAATACAATTGAAATACACACATTAATATTTTATTTGCATTGGCATGTTTTTAATTGTACAGTGTATCGTTTATCGTTGTTTATGTTTTTTTTAATTTTTTTGCAATTTTTATATAACATTCGTGTTCTTTCTTTAAGTAAATTCTTAAGTTTAACTTCTTTTGTATTTAAACAAATCGCGCGCGCGAATTACCACCCTAAATTCGTTTGATTATCAAAAAGTTAAATTGTGCAAGTGGAATTGTTTCCAGTGGAATTGTGCCAAGCGGAATTGTCTCTAGTGGAATTGTAGTAGTGGAATAGGCCTAGAATCGAAATAACATTACTTGTTATATTCTCAATGAAATCCAAGGAAGAAATTGCAGTGGGCATCAATTGAGAACGCAAGTCAACGACATATTTAAAACTACGTGTAATACTTTAAAGCGTGCACCAAATTTGATAAAAACCATTCACATTTTATTTCAACAGTTGGTTGATAACACCACTTGATGATTGTTGGTACAGTGCAGTAACGAGTCAAATGAATTCTTACACAAAATTTATTTAATAAGTGATTTTAAATCCGTATAACTTTATAACAGAGCTCTAGCTCTCTCAATGCAAAAACTTCACCTTCAGCCTTCAACTTCAAATTTAATGGATTTTGGTTTTGAGAAAAAATGTATGCTCTCGTTATGTTATATTGGTAGAAATCTTAGGAAAAAGTAAACAAACTTTTAACATTTTCGTACAAAATACAGAATAAAGTTAGCAGTATTTTGAAGTGAATGTTAAATATTTTTTTCGATATAATAATAATGAAGTTTGTCACAATTTAAAACTTTATGTATCCATTATGCGAGCTAGTTTAAGGTTTGGGACATAAGTCTTAAGTCTTTAATTTTTAAATTAAGTTTGTATCAAATAAAGCCATTAGCAGCATTTAAGGTATTCACTTCCCATTTTTTTAAATAAATAATAAATTGCAGTATTTTCATTAGAGAGCTCAAGAATAATGTCGGATAAGGATTTTGCATCATTTTTTTTCTTTTTTTGAATTCATTTATTTTTTTATTCCGTGTAGTAAGTTTAGTTTTAATTTGTTACAAATAAAGAAGAAAAATAACCTTACGATATCTAATAATAATGTAAATGACCATGGCGGTTCTCAATACATGCATTTTAAATTTATTTTTGGTTTTTATATGACGTTAATGTTTTGTTTAATTTTTATGTTTATATATTAAAAAGAAAAAAAAACGACACTAAAAATTTCTTAGCTATATCATATTTTTTTTATTAGAAATAGTTAACTACTTAAAACTAAAATTAAAAATAAAGAAATCCCTAAAATGATTTATCTCAGGGTTAGATGCATTCAAAAGCATTTTTTAAATTAAGAGAACAAAAGTGTACATTAACTACAGACACCGTGCTGCACTAACAACAGAATTTTTATTAGTAATTTCCTTTTTCATTTCATTTTTAATTAGCTGTCTACGGCCATTATTCTTTTCTTTATCAATGCCAGAAAAAGACAAATTGAATCGACTCATTTATAAAGGCAATATATGGTGAACTTTATGTACAAAAGGACTCAATGACACAAAAACACTACATACATGACCAACTAATCACATACTACATATTCCAATTCCCAGGACGAAATTAGGTCAAGTTTATAGCTCGGTCAAAATGTCGTACATACACACACACATGGCATATAGCGTATCCAACAGTGTACGACTGACCCAGTTTCGCCACATTTTGAACTTTTAGCTTTTGCCCTTTTGTTCGTCAATTGTGGCTGTTCATCATTGTTGTGAAGAGAAAAGTCTTATGTACTTCGTACTTGTACCTTGGCTTTAGCTACTGGTACATATACAATTATATACATACAAGTATTTTCACACTGCATTATTCCTCTTCTTTTTCTTTATCGTATAGCCACGTCTTTGCGTTTTTTAGAGTTTGCTAGAATTCAGATTCATCCTGAGAAGATTGTTTGGTTGTAACACAATTCTAATCATCACAGCACTAAGGAACTAACAAATTTGATTGGCGGTGAGCAAGGGACACGTGAACAGCACGAAGGATATTCCATTGAATTTTAGTTCATGCACCAAGGACATTTTAAATTAGAAAAACGACAAAAGCACGAAAGAGATATTCTGTTGGTAAGGTTAGCAGTTAGGACAGCGACGCCACGACATCGCGTAGCTTTGGCACCGAGTGAAGGACAAAAACAAATGCCGGATTGCATCGTTGAGTTGGAGAAGATAAATTGTCGATGTGGAAAAATGATGACAAAAATGCAATTACTTTTGAGATTATAAAGTTAATTTCTAAGCTGAAAACTTTCCGATGTAATTTGTTTGATTGCACAAAGACTCAGAAACTGATTGGATGATTTGACAAATGATTTGCGGTTGATTAAATAAAAATTGATTTGTAAACGACCGGATAATCCACTGAACGATGTTAGATGCTGCGTTTGGCCCGTAATCTTTTAATTCATAAACACTCTGTTTAAATGTCAAATTTAGAAAAACAAATACAAATACACACAGAGTATAATTGAGTGCCTAAATATTTGGGATTTGAATAAATATTTCTGTGGATACAAAAATATTCAGTCGCTTGATGTTTAAGATACTTAAAAATTTGTTTCATAAGCGAAAGGAGTCACAATTATTGCAATCATACGAGTGCAGTGCAACGTCTTTGGTGTATTTACCTAATATAATATCTCTGATGTTTTAATTCTTTTAATTAGATAGAGTATTTTTAAAGTCATAAATAAAGTTTTTAAAGCATTTATGTTATAAAAATAAGAAGATTTGGAACATATTAGTAATACTAATTATTTTATTTCGTGGATTTCGATGACTTCGTTCAATACGTAAAGCAGACAAAACTAAAAAACAAAGAATATTCAATTATCTCCTAAAAATATTATATAAAACTAGAATTCTATAATATTCCTATAACCATGATCATCTGATAATCCTATTATTTAACATAATTGGGCCTGATGGGATTTCATGTTTATGTTGAAGAAGCTACAGCCTGGATTATCTAGCAAAAATCTTCAACCTAACCATGGAAAACCTCACCATACTAAACGTATAAAAAATTGCCGGTATAGTTCCAGTTTTAAAGCCTGGCAAACCCGCCCTCGAAGGATCGTCTTATAGACCAATTTCGCTGTTCTCTCCTATAACCAAAACTTAAGAGACAATTCTCCTCCCCAGTCTTAATCAACATTTGAGTCTCGCCAACCACCAACATGGCTTTAGGAAACAGCGCAGCACTACTACTGCCTTAACGGAGATGACGACCCACATTGCGGACGGTCTTAACCACCGTCGCCCGCACTGGCGCACTGCTGTCGTCCAAGACTTTTGACACGGTTGACCACTCTACTCTCCTACTGGGCATACTGAATTCCACTCTCCCCGACTCCATCAAAAGGTTCCTGTCAGCTTACATAAATGGCAGGAGCGCATATATGGAATTCAGAAATTCCTGCTCAAAGCATCGGAAACTTAAGATGGGAGTCCCACAAGGAGGGGTCCTCTTTCCCATCTTATTTAATCTCTATGTCTCAATGCTCCCTAATCCCCCTTCTGGTGTTAAACTGATCACTTACGCTGATGATTTCACTGTTGCTGCCTCCGATGTAAACGAGGTCACACATAGGATACCTGACAGAGCTATTTGAATTTTTTAAGAAAAGGAAACTCCACCTCGCTTCCCAAAAATCATCTGCTACGCTGTTCACCTCTTGAACTAAAGAAGACAGGCTTTCACTTGATATTTGTATTAACATACAAATTTTATACAAAAAAGTACCCGATTTTCTTCAAATTTTATACGCATGTGTATCTCCTGTAAACAACACATTTTGTAAAAAATTTATCGGGCTCCGGTGTCGGAAGGATCCATACATAATTTAAAAAAAATTTACCCGATTTTCTTCAAATTTTATACACATGTGTATCTCCTATGGAAAAACTATTTGTATTTTTGAGTGATCAGGATAGGGGGGTGGGGGCTCCTAAACAATTTTTTTAAAAAAATTTACCCGATTTTAATCAAACTTTGCACATTGTGTACCCGGTTAGAGAATTTACACGAAAAATTTTAATTTTTATGGTTGTTTTATTTTATTTAATTTTAATATAAATATGTACTTTCTTTTCCTGTCAATAATAATAATTAATGCAGCAGAGAGAGCTTCTTGTTATTCGGAATTAATGTTTTTTGTAAATACATCTTCAATTAAAATTTTTAATTGCAAAACTATGAGCTCCATTTACACCATTCCAAATTTATTTCGGTAAACCTATGTAAGTTTACATTATTAAGCAATTATCTTCTAAACAAAGCTATAATATAACTAGTTGAATTTCTAGAATTTATAACTATTAGTTTTAATTTGTCTTTTTTTCGTAAAAACACATCTTTCACAAAACTTCGATAGTTTTTTTACAGCTGCAATTAAACCTTTAAAACGCTTTCAGATATATAAAACACAAAATAAAAATGTCTTCTCCCTTTATTAATGAGAGAAACGTGCCTGTACATTTTAAAATTAGAAAACTACACGCAGCAGTAGAATGGGAAATGTGGTAATTAAAATTTAGACACAACGTCAGATTACAGAGCAAAACCAAATATTTCTAACAGAAGAACTTTTTTCAAAATTTCGAGTTTTAATTACACAAAATGCAGTCCTATATTATTTTAGAATTTTTGTGTCGTCTTTAGAGACTACATGCATTGTTGTAAATGTGATTGAAGCGACATGGCCATTGCTCATGTGAAGTGTGAGTCATTATTTGTGTTTTAATTGTATGTACGTGGATGTAAGAGAAAATCCGTGCAGCTCGATATCTTCCGCTACAAAAAGAAATTTGTTGGATATTAACTCCAACAGCCGGCAATAAAGCCGCCAGTCAAGAAAAAGCAAATACAAAACTGCATTGAATAGGAAAGATATAGGAAAAATATTTCATGGTAATCGTACATTTATAGTAAAAGATGCAATCGGAGCAATCCGCCAAAGTAAGGACGAAGAAGACGCACCGTTCCAAATGCTATAAATACATAAAACGTGAACAGTGGGATTATTCGTTTGTGGGGTGACATTTATAGAAAAAGCCTTATACATAGTTCTTAACGGACAACGATTGTAACTTTCTGGGATGATGTATGTTGTTAACAATAATAGCTTTTGTTTTATATAGGTATATGTCTGAAAAAATCACCACAATTTTGATTTTATTAACAAAAAAATGAGTTTTGTCCCAAATTGAGAGTAATTGAATGTAACAGCATTTACCAATAAAATAATATAATCCTAAACAACCCATTAAAATTTTTTCTTGTAAATTCTCAAATAAGAGATACATATGTGTGCAAAGTTTGAACCGGGTTGATTTGGAAAAAATTAATATTAGAGCCCCCTTCACTTCAAAATTTTTTCAAAAACTGTTGTCAACGGAGATACACATGTGTAAAAAAAATTTGTTTAGGAAAAAATTTCAAATCAAAAACTAAAAAAATACACATATGTTTAAAATTTAAAGTAACTCGGGCTAATTTAAAAAAAAAATATATGGCCCCGTCCCCGGGCCCATTCGCTCCAAAAATTTTGCAAAAACTTTTGTCCATCGGGATAAACATTTATAAAATTTGAAGAAAATCTGGCTAGTTTTTGTATGAGTCCCCACGACCCCACGTTTGTAAAATTTTTACAATAAGTGTTGTCCATCGGAGATACACACGTGTATAAAATTTGAAGAAAGTCGGATTAATTTTTTAAAAAATTGTATGGTGCCACACGACCGGCTCGGGGTCTCCAACATTTTTACAAAAAGTGTTGTCCATCGGAGATACACATGTGTATACAATTTGAAGAAAATCGGGTTAATTTTTTTAAAAAATTTTATGGGACCACACCACCCTAGGGCCCGGGATTTCCAATTTTTTTACAAAAAATGTTGTCCATCGGAGATACACATGTGTATAAAATTTAAAGAAAATCGGGTTAATTTTTAAAAAATGTATATGGGCACCAAATTTTAATCGAAAGTGTTGTCTCCGGAAATTACACACGTGTGCAAAATTTCAATAAAATTGGGCTTTGGGAAGTGGGTTAATAATTGATCACAAGATCTGACCAGCCAGCCAGTCCGCCAGCCACGAGCACGCGAAGTTAATATAGAGAATTTAAAAATAATTTAAAATACATACATATTTGTTCAATTAAAAAGGAGTAATGACAGACAATTCATTTTTAGTATCAAGATTTGTGAGTAGTTTTATGCGCGCCAAATCGATAAAATGCTCTACATTGCGACGCCAGCCGACAAAGTTGCCCGATCAAAAGTGAAATGAGGAAACAACACAAGCTGCAGCAACTGAACATTACTTCGTTTTTTATGAATTTTTATTTTTTTATTTTTGTCTTCGCTTCTGTTGGAGACGTTAAATTAATTTAACGAAACAGTGCACTCACTAAAATGCATTTGGGAACGATTTCAATTTCGCTTTCTTCGGATTCAAGTGGATTCAATCCACTCACAAAAGGTCGATGCCTCATAAGTTATTTTTACAAATAAATAAAATATGAACAAAACAGCTTCTCTATATAGTGCCTTTGCCTAGTCCATTATTATTTTGTTATATCATGTGGTAGAGTTGTCTCTGAAACATGTGTAATTTTCACAGGCACAACTTTACAAAACTTGCAAAGAAATTTCAATAATTGGGAGGACATTATAAGTAAATTTAGTGCACTATATATGAGAATAAAATATTATTTAAGTAGAAAATATCCAATTAAATACTAGTAAATATCCGAGTCTGTATTGATCTCAAATTAAGTTATTAAATAGAGCTCTCATGCCAAGATAGCGTTGCCTACTAGAGCCGTTCTGACGGGTTTCGTAATTCTAGATATTTTAGTAAAGGATTTCTTGGGAAATACCATCTGGTCCAGAAGATTTTTTATCAGTACGAAAATAGATTCGTCCCATATATTGTTCGACTCTTGAGAGCGCAGGCAGAGGGAACATTCAATCTGAAAGCGTGTATATAGCTGCAAAATGTGCAGCAGGCAGATTGTGCTTAGCACTGGCTTAGCATGGCAAAAATACTCATCCTAAGAGCAGTTGCTTGCAACAGATGTACTGAATGTTGTTATCAAAACGCTTTACCACCAGTAAAAGTTGCATGACGATTTACTTTTTCCTGATAACGAATGGTTTAGTAGCGCCATGTTTCATAATAAGCAAGCGTAAAACACTTTCAGCTCTCTAGGTCATGTGGAAGGTGGTTAAACAGGACCTCAAAGTAGTCGAAAACACAGACAAAAAAGGATCAAGTCAAGTTAAAAAAAAGGTATTCTGCTTCAGACTAAACGTAGTGGAACTCTTAAAGTTCACGAAGAGTGCCAAGATTAGTTGCAGCATTTACAACATTAATAGCAGGAAGTCGGTCGTTACAAGTATTAAGAGAGATGGTCAGCAGGAAAACCTTTAAAATCTCATAGGATCGACAAGAAATATAATCATTTTATTGTTGAGCTAGAGAAGAGCTGCGATAAGGCAGCAGTTTGGTAAAAAATCGTCCTGATGAACCATTTTGTGCTTTTGGAAAAACTTAAACTTAAAACAAAAGTTTGAACAATTCGCAAGCAATTGCAACATAAAATATACAGACGAGCACTTTCAGCTAATGCCTAAGAAACGCAAACATCAAGAAAGATGTCAAAGCTTTGCTGGTATAGCTCCTATGGGACTGCTAGCAAGCCAGCAGCAATCAGGAAGCCACCAACAAACATCCACGCAGCTTCAATCAGCAACCCAGTTAAAAATAAACCCCCAAAGCCTGCACCATTTACTGGAAAATGGTCGACGATACGGAAAGGCTATTTGCAGCAGACCTCTTCACAATTTTGCAAAAGGCAAGAGAAGTGGTTCCTGCTACAACCGTTTTGGATCTGCTTATTTGTGAATGATGTTCCAAAAAAGTAGGATAAGTATTTATTTATTTAAAAATAAATGTTTGGGTTTCTGGGCGTTAGACATCGCAAACATCAAAATCTGTCAATCCTATTGAGATGAAACGTGTTTGTTTTGATGCAGTAAATGTTCTTACCGGATAAGTTTTTCGTTAGGTGACAGAAGGTTGGGGCAGCTGGGCAACGTCAGTCAGCTGCTGCTTTAGCTAATCTTAAAAACGACTGAGCAGATTTTGATCGTTGTAGTAGATTTAGTTTCGGATGTTATAGGCTGAAGGTTCGGGGTCAGTGTGCTGAGGCAGCCAGTGGGTTTGTGTCGGTTGTTGTAGTTTCAGCATAGTTTCGGTGACAGTGAGGTGGACGCAGCCGGGCAACGCTGTGTATTTCAGCTAGTATTTACATATAATGTGAAATACAAATCTTACGGGGAGAAGTCCATTCAGTCCAGGCGGATACAATATCCACAGGATCGACAAAAGCTGCCGTTGATTTGGGACGGCGGTCCCTATTGGGTAGACTATGGCTAAAAGGTGGACATTTGTAGTTTGCGTAGCATGGAAGCAACAGCAGTAACATTAAAGTTAACGAAGTGGAGACCTTGCTGATAATATCAACGTACAATCACAGTAATGCAACGAGTGAAAACATTCAACAGGATCTGCAAACTATCTGCGGCATCTCCTCTAGCTACAGTTACTGTGTGGTTGGAGGGGACTTTAACGCTAGACCCACCCAATGCAAGATAAACCGTGCAACAATCAAAGAAAGGCCATTGCGGATTGGCTGGATTCACAGCCCCGGCAGACATATACTCGGACACCGTCCACTCTGGATTTGTTCTCGGCGACAAAAAATTTCATCAACATTCACCTAAAATTTAAGAAATTCTTCCTTTTGTACGCCTAATAGTAAATCGGATCATATGGGCATAGAACTACGAGTGAGGTTTAATTAACGAATCGGAAGAGAAACCCCTACACCAAAACTTTAAATCAACTTTAGGAAAATCAACTGGAACCGGTGCAGATCGGAAGTTGAAGCTGAGCGTTGAAGAAAATAATGAAATTGATATTGTCATAAGTAATTTTGATACAGCAGTGAACACAGCTATCTTTTTTTATATATAATGAACACACGCTCAAGGGGGTACGTCCGAAGATAGGTCTAATGGTGGACCCGTGAGCTCGAGTTGAGGCACGGGTATTTCGCTTGGGTTGGAGGATGAGCGGTATGCATCTGGATATTTCTTTTGAACATTGATTATGGAAAAAGCGATAAAAATAAGCGATCTATTTTACGGTTCGGACTAGCAGGGATCGCTTCCAACCCTTTGCCTGTCGTTTCAAAAGGTGAACTGACAGAACGGCTCCAGGGGATCAAAGAACGCCCTGATGCTTTTGCAAAGCTGAGCTCTATGGCCGGAAAACAAATTTCCATTCTAGAGAGTATTACGTTTGTAGACCAAATAGCATCCAGCCCTGCATAAAAAGCCGACGCCTTTTCCTGTAATTTCAACGGAACGAACACCAACCATCTCTTAGATTTTGTAGAAGAGGTTGAAGGTTTTGTGAAAGATGCCATTTCTTTAAGAAGTTCTGTAGTTCGGTTTAGAGCGCAAACGCAACAATAAACGTGGATATATTTACCGGGACAGCTGTTTCCAGCGTTTTGATTATGAGTGGAAACTCTAAAAAATCATCAAGCGTTGGCAGGATTTCCAAGTTTTTATGTTAACCATAATTTTTAACAATTGCCTATACAACGGTTACTTTTCAGACAACTGGAAGGTGGTGAAAGTAGTAACAGTTCCCAAGAAAAGTCACTGCTCCATCATAACTATGGTTACAGGCCAATAGCTTTAATGTGTTGTATCAGTAAAGTATTGAAATCTTTTATCCGTAAAAAGATCACTGCGTTTTGTTCGAAAGGAAATCTGATACGCTCCTTTCAGTTCACCTTTAGATAGAAGGGCTTTACGCAGAATTTTCAAAGTGACTTCACTAAAGTTCTGAACGTCAAAAGCAGTATAGGCATCGAAAAAGCTTTCAGCAGTGCCTGGATCAATGGGCTATGGTACAAACTTATTGGATTTGGTTTCCCAAATTATATTGTAAAATAATAAAACAACCAATAAAAATTAAAATTTTTCGTGTAAATGTGTAAACATTTAAAAAAAAGAATTGGGAGCCCCATTTACCTGACCACTCTTAAAATTTTACTAAAAGTGTTTCAATCGGAGATACACATGCGTATAAACACATATTTTAAATGGACGTGGAACGTATTTTTGGGAAAAAGGCAGTTCAACACTGGGTTATATCCTGTCATGGGAGTCATTGGCGTATCAACTTCGCATATGCAGATAACGCCTATCCCAAGGGAGTCTGCAGCGCATAGCATCTACATCATGCATAGATTCGTCTATCCCATGGCAGTTCAATGCTGAGTGCCTCTTTTCCCTGGTCCTGGATGTGTGTTGCAGATGGCAATGCATTTCCGGTTAGGAAACCCATATACACGACCAGCGATTTTGGCATCCTACTGGGGCCTATGTGCCCGTAAATTTTCTCACCAATTGAAATGCATCTAGGAGAAGATAGTTCAACGCTGGGTTAATTCCGATTACTTTCAAATTTTTACAAAAAGTGTTGTCCATCGGAGATACACATGTGTATAAAATTTGATGAAAATCGGGTAGATTTCGTAAAATATTTGTATGAGTGCCCCCGACCCCAAGGCCCAAGGGGCTCCAAATAGAAAGTGTTGTAATGGGTGATACACATGCGTGCAAAGTTTCAATAAAATCGGGCTTTTAGAAGTGGGTTAAAAATTGATCAGAAGATTTGGTGTGCCGGTCCGGCAGCAAGCCAGCCACGGGCACGCAAAGTGAAAATTGAGAATTTAAAATTTAAAAGTGTGCATATAAATTCTCTAATAGGAGATACATATGTGTGCAAAGTTTGAACCGATTTAATTTGGAAAATATTAATATTAGAGCCCCTTGACATCAAATTTTTTACAAAAACTGTTGTCGCCGGAGATACACATGTGTAAAAAAAAAAAGTTGTATGGGAGCCCCTGACCTTGGGGCCCGATCACTTCCAAAATTCAATAGTAAGTGTTGTCATCGGTACTTGCATCGGGGAAACTGAAAATCTTACAATTCTCGGTATGTGCGTTAACGACAAGCTTCGTTGGAATGACCACATTTTCACCGTCGCTAAAAATGCTGCGAAATGTTTAGGTTTTCTAGCCCGGTGCAAGAAATACTCCCTCTGATCTGGCTACCATATACAAGGCTTTTATTCGCCAAAAACTTGAGTACAATTGCCATATCTGGTCTGGTGCGCCTAAGACTACTTTGTATCAGCTAGATAGAATACAAAACCGCGCGATAAAATTTATCGGTGACGAAAATATAGCGAAATCAATAGATTCGCTTGAACACCGCAGGAACGTTTCTTGCTTGTCACTGTTTTATCGCTTCTTCTACCAGCGGTACTCAAAAGAAATAGCCAGCTGCATGCCACCTCTCCTTGAATTCAACCGCAATACTCGTGGCGCTCTAAATGCTCATCAGTTTACCCTCAAGCCCATCTTCGGACGTACAGTTAAATTCGTACAGGGATTCGTTCTTCAGCCGTACAACACGTATGTGGAATGCTCTGCCAAGCTCTGTCTTCCCACATCACTATGATCCGCAGGCATTAAAAACACAAGCTCATAGACATCTCCTCTTTTCTCCTCCTCTTCCTTAACGCCAACGCTGTGCCAAGCATATAGCCGAGCATTATAAGGGTAAGAACCCCTTGAAGCGTACGCGAATTATATAAAATAAAAATAAAAATACGCTCCCAGGAAGACGAAACGTGCTGTCCAACGACACCAGGCTAGTCGTATAACGCAGCTCATCAGGCCAGTAATCAACAGATGTTGAAGATCGCCATGTTTTTTATTTTCAGTTTTATTTCATTTTAAATTTATTGTATAAAATGAAATTCCTTTAAATATAAACATGTAGTAGATTTAGTAGTCATAAATAATGTTTAGTTATAATGCAAGCGATTAAAACTGTAAGACAATGTAAATACGTCGGGATCCTATTGTTGAGCCGACACTATTTTTATGTTAAGTTTTTATCGAAAACTGTTTAAGTTAATAATAAAAATATCTTAATCTTATTGCAAAGCTTTCTCCATTTGTCTACCGTTCGTTTTCGTGTATTCTCCTATCATTGCTTTAACAATATACTTACACATTTATATGCATTTTGGCACAAATTGTAAATAATATGAGTGTAAATAGAATAGAACAAAGTAAAAAATGGATGCATTTTATGCGTGCTATTGTATTTTACGCAAGAAGCAAAAACACAAATGGATGTTCTAACAATGTAGTCCATATTATTCAAAATTAGATCTTAATGATATGAAGGATAATGATATTAAAGAACACTTGGTGAAATGGGGCTGCTTAAAACTAAAAACCAAACATTTTAAAATATTCAGGTACTTTCTGCAAGTTTTATAAATGCCCTTATAAGAAAGCCTTTTTGAGCTCCAAAGAATTTTTTATTTAAAAAAGTAAAATACGCATTCTAGAAAAAACTGCCAAAAGAAAGAATGGAAATACGATAAAGCCAATTGTGACGGTCTTATCAACTTCTCTGGGAGTATTAACAGGTGGCTTTGATCCCGTGATACCGTCAATATATGATGATCATTCTTATTGGTATGAAACTCTTGCTTCAACTTCTGAAAGAGACATGTTTTGCACAATTCCGACACTATAGTCAGGCAGTAGTGTTTCGGCAGGTAAGTTGAAATATAAATATTGGACAGAAATATTGGCAACTGGTGCAATGGTGCTCCTGCACTGGACGCTAGAGGTCTAGTTTGGTTCACAAACAGATCGAAGATGAAAACTGGAGTTGGAGCTGGTGTCTTTGGAACCAATACCAAAGTCCAACACCAACGGTTTTCCATGCGGAATTCCATGCCATTAAGATATGCACCCGGATAAACCTTAGTAAAGGAATTAAGGGTGCTACAATATATATCTTTTCAGATAGCTAGGCAGCACTGTCGTCCAACTTAATGAATTCGTTATCCGTCAAAAACTGCTACGATGCACTACAATCTCTTGCCAAACACAACAGAGTGAAACTCGTCTGGCCCACTGGAAAAATGTCCCGACGCTGATTTATGACATGACAATTTTTTTTATGACAATTAATGTGGCCATTTTCATGTGAGGAAATCCTTGATCTAAATAAGGATAGCATTAGGAATCTGTTGAGTTTTCTAACAGAATGTAGGTTCTGATCAGAATATGACGAATCATCCGAGAATATTCTCTGTGAATGAATAGCATTACTTTACTAATACTACGATGTCCCAAAGGTAGTAAACTTGTTGGTCACTCGTGAAAAAAATGAAAAATACTTCCTCATCGTCAATACGTAAGCTCATTAACCCGTAAAGAGCGTTGTGCGGTCCCTGGGACCGCTCTCATTTTTAATTAAAATAATTCTTGCTATACCGTTAAATTTGTTTTCTGCAATTTTAAGTACCTTCTTGACTTTCGTTGAGTAACGTTCATAGGTAATAATTTTTTTTATTTTCCTTGGTTTTACTAAATTATTGCATTATCGCTGTCCGAGGGACCGCACCACGCATTTAGTGTAACAAAATATTAAAAATCAGATTTATTGTATTTTAGTTTTTAGATTGAATATATATATTATAAAAATGTCACAAAAGCGGGTACCAACAAAAATTAGTGTTGGTGACCGAAATTTCGAAGAAACCATATTGAATGGCACTATTTTTTAGAATACTGGATATGAGTACGGGCACAAGTGAGTTGCGGTATAGTTTTTTGAAACAATTAGCTTATTCTCTCGGAATTGATATTGAATAACGAGAGATTGCCGCGTGAGCTACGAATAATGATTAGTAGTATTCTAGGTGTTGAGTCTGATACAGAAGCTACAGAAACCGCTTCAAATAAACTCGAAAGAAAAAAGCGCAGGACATGGAATGTTGTCAGAAACTGTGTAAAAAAAGTATTAACTTTGGCCCACGTCAGTTTTCATATTTTTTAATTTTTAATTCTTTTTTTGATGTTTTGAGAATGAATGAATATTGAATTAATAAATGAATTAATATAAACATACTTTTAAAATTATTTTATTTAAAAAAAATTTATATGATTTGAGTATTGCCTAAAAATAGCCACCTTAGACATCCTTATATAAAATACTACACATTCTTTTGGTGCAACGCTGTTTCGAAACAAATAATATTATTTTAAAATATATCATCGTAGACCTTTACAACAATATATTCAACAATCATTTATTAGTTTTAATTGCATAAAAAAAATTTAAAATAAAACTGAGGTCCGTTGGACCGCACGACGCATTCCATGCAACTTTTTCCACGACACACTTTACGGGTTAATTACGATACTAGTTGAGTACCCTGCGTTGCACGGTTTACAATTTTACACTAATATCGCCACCACATTTCACTGGCCCCCTTCTCCTTAGCGGTGATTTACCATCACTATACTGCCCGGTTGCACGCAAATTATCAAAAACCGCATCAATAAGTAATTTGCTAGAATTACATCAAAATGACGGTTAATCTTTGATCTAAGCTCCAATCTAACCAAAAAATGCACCAATTGACCTTATCGCTTTTTAGCATGACACTCTACAAGACCTTGAAAGTGATTGGTTTTTGTTTCGCCTTTTGTTTGTGGTTGACATTTTTTTGTCATATTATACCGTTCAGCTTTTACGTTTATCCGGATTATTTACTAATATTTTTACTGTTATTTTAAGTTTTAGCTCTAAATTCTAATATTTAATTATTTGATTTTATCTGGTAAGAAACAAGTATTTATTTCAAGTGAATTTGACAGTAACAAATATCAATAAATAGTTATTATTATTAGCCTTAAATATTGCTTTTGCTTATTCAAGGACAAAGATAATTTTTTAATGTGTTTAGTAAAAAGAAAGTAGCATCCATAAATAAAACCACAACGCAAAAATGAAATTTGCATAAAGCTTAACATCTTTTTGATTGTTTGTTTGCTTTAAAAACTAGTTTAGTTTTATAGAGACAAGAATGCTATAGAGTATACACTTGCATATATTTTTTGCAAATTACTTGTAATTGATAACTCAACAGGTACCATATAATTGAAACCGTTAAAACGGTAACCGGCCGATTCCAGTAGCACAATTCCACTGGACACAATTCGACTGGGGAACAATTTAACTTGCATTATAACTTGTATGATACACGGAGACGCAAATACACAAATTATTATCGTTTATCGTTGCTTATGGTTTTTTTTTTCAAATATTTTGCAATTTTTATATTACATTTGTATTTTTCCTTTAGGTAACTTTTTAAGTTTAACTTTTCTTATCATTAAACGAATTCAACTCAAAATCAAAGGGTGGTAAATCTAGAGCTGGATTTACCACCCTAAATGCGTTTGATTATCAAAAGATAAATGGTGCAAGTTTAATTGTGCCAAGTGGAATTGTGGCAGTGGAATTGTGTCTAGTGGAATTGTGCTAGTGGAATTGTGCTAGTGGAATAGGCCTAGAATCGTTAAAACTGTCAGAGTGCGGTTGCGGTTTTCGTTGGAGAACGCTTTGCAAATAGAAAGCCAAACCAAAACCAACCAAAATGCCAAAAAATTAGTCTGTGAAAACCTTCAAATGCGTTGAAAAAAAATAAGTGTAACACAAAATAAATAAAACTAAACAAATTAATACAAAATTAAATGGAAGGTATTAAAAAATAATTATAAAATATTTAAAAACAATCATTCTACTATATTTAGCAATAATTGCGATTTATTTATAATTTCTTAAAGAAGCATAACCTTCCAATCCAAAATTCGAGGTAAACGGGGCTCCCAAGAACAAAAAAGCACTTTAATATGTTTATTGGAGAATAATCAGAATTTCGCACATAAAAGGTATGTTGTTTCTTTATATAATTCATGCTAAAAAATGGTTTGATATGTATTTATTTTTATAGATTTGAAAGTTATTGTGGGCCGCGGTTCAAAACCAAAAGTGGGAAAAACGTACTCCTACTTTAAATGCGATGGGTGGTGCAAAAAATAGTCCGAACAGTGGAAGCAGTATTGGCGCGATCTTAAGTAAAACATATTTTCTCGTAAATCTTCCTCAATTTCATTTAAAATAAATACACGTATCACGACTCAATATGTATAATTAAAGGTAACACTGTTGATAATTATAAAAAACAACCCATAAAAATTAAAGTTTTTCATGTAAATTCTCAAATATGAGATGGGTATGTGTTAAAATTTGACGAAAATCGGGCTAATTTTTAAAAAATTTACATGGACACCACACGGGTCTGAGGGCCCAATCACTCCAACAAATTTACAAAAAGTTTTGTCCATCAGTGATACACATGTGTTTAAAATTTGAAGAAAATCGGGTAAATTTTTTTGAAATTTATTTTATATAAAACGAGTTACAGAATTCCATTTAAGAGTTTCAAGATAAATAAAATGTGTAAACTTATTCCTGTGTAAAGTTTTAGAGGTTTTTAGGGAATTACGGTACTGCTCACGCACGTACGGCCCAAATATAAATCAAGGATTATGCTAACCCTTTTTTCACATTTTAAAAAGTGATTTAAGTTTCAGATGATATAATTATTGTTAAATAAAAAATAAGTCTAAAAAGCGCTGGGCCTTATTTTGTAATGGTTTCTTCAGAAATTTTTCTATCTTCCTGGTTTCTTCATTATTATTAAGTTTGATTTCAGTTCTTTAAATTACACCGCAAAAAATATTGATCTTTTGGAATGTTTTCTAATTTATCAACCGGAATTCCACTGTTTTTATTAAAAGAGTACTAATAAACCTTCGAAACAAAAATGTTTTGGGATTTAAAGTTTAAAATTGACCTCCGTTGGTTTTTGGAAAACTACATGTTTGTAACTGTATTTAAACAAAAAAAATTAAAGCATTGGTAAATATAAATTGTATTATTGTTCTAGTTAAATTTTTTTTATTTAATAACGTTAATTTGTATTGTAGTTGCAATAGCTCACTAGCTAAGATTCTAAATTGTTACCTTTTTGTGTGAATTTAAACAAAAAATCGTTAATAAAGAATGTTCTACAACTTCTATAAATCGATCAACAAGTAAATGTAAAAAAAATAACCCATAAAAATTAACATTTTTCGTGTAAATTCTCTAATCGGGGGATACACAGTGTACAAAGTTTGAATAAAATTGTTAAGGTGCCCCCTATTCCGATCACTCAAAAATTTTTACAAATAGTGTTTCCACATATGTATAAAATTTGAAGAAAATCGGGTACTTTTTTTTAGAAAATTTGTATGGGAGCTCCCCGACTCCGGGGCACGATCACTTCGAAATTTTTACAAAAAGTTTTGCCAATCGGAGATACACATGCGTATAAAATTTTAAGATAATCGGGTACTTTTTTTTATAAAATTTTATGGGTGCCCCCCGACCCCGGGGTTTAATCACTTCTTATTTTTAAAGGAAGTGTTGCCTAACGGAGATACACATGCATGTAAAATTTGAAGAAAATCGGGTACTTTTTTTTATAAGATTTGTATGGGTGCCCGCTGACCCCTGGGTCCGATCACTTCCAAATATTTACAAAAAGTGCTGTCCATCGGAGATACACATGTGTTGAATATGTGGGAGCCCCCCGACCCCGCGGCCCGAGAGGCCCAAATTTTAATAGAAAGTGTTGTCATGGAAGATACACATGTGTGCAAAGTTTCAAAGCTTTATGAAGTGGGTTAAAAATTTATCACAAGATTTGGTGTGCCAGCCAGCCACGGGCAAGTGAAGTTAATATAGAGAATTTAAAAACTTCATTTCCCGGGTGCAAATTTTTATGTATACATCGACACATGCTACACAGTCCTTTATTATTTGGTAACAATCGTCGAAATATCTGTTTTGGGCCTATTTCAAAGTATTTTCTCTTTTTTTCACGCACCACGCGTCACTCTCGGGATATCTAAAATGGCCCGACATTTAGCTGCTTACAAAATTTCAACCTTTTGTTGTGCGAATGGTGGTTAAAATGAACCTAAAAATGGCGGGATTTCCAACCACCACACGCATCCGGAACGCAACACATGTCACACGCGGAATATAAAAAAATGCTATTTGAGACTTAACACTCACAAAATTTTAGAGTGTGAAAGGTGGTCAAAAAGGACCTCAAATGTCCACCCATCACACGCGGATTATTAGGTCGTGTGAACTGTGGTTTAAAAGACCTCAAAAAAGTCGAAAACACCAAAATGTACACCCAATTTTCACCCACACACACTGGGCCCACCCACACACTGCTATCGTTTTTTTAACATTGTTTCGAAAGCTATTGTAGTGTTATAATAGTGCAATCCTATTCCTATGTTGAAGTAATTCCGCATAGCTGCTTAAAGCCAAAGAAGCCTTTTATAGTTTGTCAAAACTATTCAAAACTATAGGACAACCATATTTTCTGGTTAAAATACAGAACATACAGGTCCGATAATTAAGATTGAAAAAACAACCCATAAAATATTAAATTTTTCTTGAAAATTTCACGTTTTTTAAAAAAAATATATGGGATCCCTTCGACCCCGGGGCTCGATGCGAAAATCTACAGAACCATATACATACTGTAGTTTGCCATATAACACCCGTTTTTTATATGGGAAAAACTCAATTATTTTTGAAATACCAGCCAACTATATGAAATTGCACTGCAAACCAAATAAAAATTGATCCAGTTTCCGTTAAACTTGGGCCAAGCTAATAAACAGGTCACGGCTGTGTAGAGCTAGTTTTCACCTTTCATTGCACACAAATGGCAGGTGGGGGTGGCAGATTCTTGTGGGCGGGGAGAGGCAAAAACACCGTAAATACCTATACTGGAGATACGCCCCAATAACTACTAAACTTTAACGGAAAGTGTTGTTTCCACCGGAAATATTTAAATGTATGCAAAGTTAATAAAATCGGGCTGCGGGAAGTGGGTTAAAAATTTATCGCAAGCAGAACGACAGAACCATGCTGAAGCGAAGATAAATAGTTACAAAAAATTTAAAAAAGTGTGTTCCCTTAAAAATGTTTAATAAACTTTAACGCAACTACAATTTTTTAGATTTTATTTAAATTGTAGCTCAACTACATTTTATCCACAGACTGAGGTAGGCATGAAACAATAAGGAACGAATTATTGTCTCTTGCATGTGTTTATCCGACTTACTAGAAGACATCTGCTAATTATCTTTACATCGCCGTACGTAAATATTTTGATCAAAAATTATTAAAAAAGTATTTATTTCTAACTATGGGCTCAAATTGCAAAATAACCTTCTAATTAACTATTTTATGGTACAATAATAAAGCACACGTTGAGTTGGCAACGAAAATTCCTTTAATTTCAACGCTGTTTTTAACGGAAAGGAACCATCTGTAGCGATCAAAGGACTTTTTTGATACGATGCAATCAGCTCTACTGTTTGCTAGTGCAGTATACCTACTTTAACATCACAGTTAGCTGATTAATCTACAAAATTTCTAAAATTCATACATATTTAAAGCAAAGAAACTCTGCGCTAAAAAGCTTCCCATTACAATGGACATTTTTTCTGGATATATGTTACCTTTTTCGTTTTCCACACTCAAGTACTTTAAGTTTTTCCCATCCTTCGTCAGTCTTTACCCATGCCTCACCAGGAGAACGCCAATCTTTCGAAATGAATGGCATTCTTGAATGTATGAACTTATTTTCCTCTGCTCTCGCTTTACCAATGATTTTATTTCGACGCAATAAATTAACACAATTAAATTAGAAAGCGTTTATATTGACGTCCTATTAAAAATATTATTGACGTTAACGTAGAGGATACGGCGCAATATGCTAAATTTGTCCAGAATTTTCCCGCAGCAAACGAGCGAAAACCGAAAAGTACACAACAAAGAAAATGGTGCACTACGAACAGAGTAAAGTTTAGTACCGATTTATGGGGTATATGGTTAGCGGAGTGTTGAAGACGAAAGTTTTGTTCATCAGCAATCTAGTTCAGAAATGTACGGTACTCGTATTCTCCATAAATTGATATAATGTAATGCGAATGTAATGAAAAAAGCATTTAATATATTGTTTTCGCGCATTTACCTACGTTCATATCGTATTTCGTATGTATTATATGATGAAACTTAAGAGTACACAGCTGATTTCAGTGGCAGAATATTTTTTTGTTGGGGGAAACGTGGAAATCAAACAATTCATCAGGCACGAAGGGTTATGAATTATGATTATGACACTAGAACAAATTTATTGTTATTGGTTTATCCACTTTTCCGCAATTTTAGAAGTTTTTGCTCTACAGTTTTCACACTATACGATGAATTCTCTTTCCACAAAAATAGATCACCAGAACTAACCAATAATCAAAACCAACAACTCCACAGGCCGAGCCACAAATGTGTACTACTGTCTACTGTGTACTGTGAACTGTCTACTAAACGAAGACAAGACTCAAATTAGATATTAAAGAAAGGAAAAATTCCTCTAACCCGAATACCATCAACACCAACCAACAAGCAACAACTACAACTACAACTGACATAGTGACATCTAAAAATGACAACTCTACAAAGCCAACGATTATCGAAGACACTTCCGCGCATGCATTCACATGAGCGTTTTACGAAGCAGTCTGTGAACTCTGACACTGCCGTTGTAAGATCGTAAGAGAAGACAAGCTTTTAAATGTAAACAATTTAGGTTATTTTTTGCACATTTTTAAATAATAGTCTTGCTTTAAACTAAATAAGAATTATAAATTTTACAAAGCAATTTACTACTCTGGTGCATGTATTAAAATTGTTCAATGATTGAAATGGTACATTTACAACATACACATACGTATTTCTAGTCACCACCTAGTTCTAAAAAAATTGAAAAATTTACCTTAGCTTTCGACAGTG
Source organism: Nephrocerus scutellatus (assembly GCA_947095585.1). Classification (NCBI taxonomy): domain Eukaryota; kingdom Metazoa; phylum Arthropoda; class Insecta; order Diptera; family Pipunculidae; genus Nephrocerus; species Nephrocerus scutellatus. Next base: position 71,364,102 of record OX352765.1, read on the forward strand.
TTATTTTTTTGTTATTTGTGTACTCTTCTTAAGGTAAGTTGTAATAAATTTGAAATATGTTTCGTTTGAACCCTTAGTCTGTTTTGTAGTACAAACAGCTGATCATAAAAAGTTTTCATGTTTTCAAAAGGTGAGAAAAGCTTTTCATCCAACTAAACAGTGAAGCATGAATTATAATGGACAAATATAGGATGAGCACGCATGGGCGAATTTGCCAATACACAGAAAGTGTATTGAACGATTATAATAGAGTTCAGCTCCAATTCGTTCAGTTTTGGTTCACTTTCGCACGCATAGGCAAAATTTCATTATAATCATTTGTTGTAATTTAGCAAACATGGTATTGTTTATTTATTAATTTATTTAAAAATATATAAGTTGTTTTATGGAATTATTTTGAGCGCAATTTACTAAACAAAAATACCACGATTTTGCAGCTTCTTCTTTTCCATTGATTTGAAATATTTATATATGTTCTACTTTTTGCTCTCCCAAGGGAAAAACTTAATACTTAAAGCGGCTGACAGACTATCGATCTTGACTGTAAGTTTTGATCGACATCCCTCGAAATAATAGGATGTATGTCTGACTGACTCTCGATACTGATTGCTATCAAAAATGTTTGCGGTTGGTTGACTGTCAGTCAGCGGCCATGATTGTTTATGATCGATAATGTGTACACAAATTCGTCAGTCAGCTGTCATTTTTAACGTGAAAGGACGTTATGGACATGGCACATTTATGAAGACAGAAGATTTTTATAAGAATTTGTGTGCGCCAACAAAAATAACAGTCATTACAGCTTTACTGATTTTACCTTATAATTTTTTTGATTTTAAACCTTTTTAGCACTCATTGTTATGTAACCAAACCAAGAATTTATTTGGTTTACGCTTGAGCTCAGATTTTTTTTGGCAATTCGAACATGAAAGGCGTGTGTTTTTGGTGTAGTTAGTGAAAAGAGGAGTAAATCTCTCGAAATATACAGATCTGTTTTCGCTCTACTGTGGATTGGTTTTTTAGGAAAAACGAACCACTTTACAGCTATAAAACCATTCTGCGCCAGATTTTAAAGAAAAAAAACAGCTTTTGGTTTAACCGCCTTACGGTGAGTACCATAACTATAAAATGGCTTTAGTTTTTTTAATACTAAAATTTTTTGGATTTATTTTCGGCTTTATGCTTACGCTATTGTTGTTGTAAGCAAAGCCGGCCGGATTAGTGTATATACATATACATACTCTGTAAAAAAATTCTTTTTCGTGGCTCGGTTAATCTGTGCAATACTGCAATGGGCACCTCCATCAAAAACATATTTTCCGCTATAATTAGCACATAATACGAGAAAGATATTTTTAATTTCTTTAATTATTCATTTGTAAATAATTTTTGATTTTAAATTAAAATTTCCATTGCATTTCTGAATGACAAATGAAGAAATTTTACTTTACTATACTTTTTGTCTAGTTAAAAATAGGAGATGGTTTTTGGGATTAAATAAAAGATCTTGAAGGTACATTTCAATTAATTGAACCAATTGTATATAGGCTTGTCTGGGTGATCAGTCTTCCCTAAAGGAATCAAATAAATGTTTCCTATACAGCCGATTTGGACGTGGCATCCCGTTTTAATGGTCGTTTTAACTTGAAATTCTTTTTTGTGATATTTAAGGTTCTTTTTTATGCTCTCAAATGCAAGCAATGATTAAGCAATGATTTGTTTAAGATTTTACTTTACGTTTTTGAATATTTTTGCTTCAATCACAAAGTTATTTACTAAACTGCACCTAAAATAATTGGATATTGCATTTAGAATTTTTTGAAAAAATATAACAGTATAACGACAACATGCAAGTAAAGTAGGCCAGTAAAAAATTATTACGGAACCCAAATCAGCCTCGGATACACTGATGAACGACGACGACCACGGCAATGAAAACGGTTAAACGATTTAAGAATTTTCTCATGGAACGTACGCTCAGTGTAGAGAGCTCGAGCTGCAAAGCAGCTGGCCGATACCCTGTCTAAATATGAGGCAGACATAACAACAATCCAGGATATGCAGTAGATGTGGAATGGTGTCTTAAAAAAATCAAAATACGACATATATTACAGCTGCCATGCAAGACACGCCCCCTGCTGAACTTTAATGTGAAAGTCATTTTTAGCTATAACTCTGTCGAGGGGGGTTGGATTGGACCAACTTTTTTATAGGACGGACGGTATTTTTATTGCCTTTTATATGATACCAATTAATTGTTACACATACCTGTTTTTATATGAGAACAACTCAATCATATGATATTTCACTCGAATATATGAAAAACCACATGAACCAGGTACAACTTGATCAAACTTCCGTTTTAGCTGGCGGACGCCCATAAAAAAAGTACGGTCGTGTAGAAGTAATCATCACCTTTTGCTACAAATATTAAGGCCCGCACACTTTTGCACACTCCTCTCTCTCCTTATGTGAGGAAGGACAATTCCGGAGCCTCTATAATGATGAGATCTACGAGCGTTACCGCGATGTCGACATCGTAAAGAGAATTAAGCTCAGTAGGCTCCTGTGGGCAGGACACCTAGCTCGCATGAGCGAAGAGGATTCTACTCGTAGGTCAAGCCTACGCTGGAAGGATGGCGTAGACCAGGTACCTAAGAGAGTTTAGGGATGACATCAGCTCGGAATTGGGACCGGTGGGGAGACTTTTTGCGGGAAGCCAGGACCAGACCTCGGTTGTAGATCCAAATATGATGATTATATTATATTACTACTCATTTAATACAAAACTCATTATTTATATATTTATTTCTTCAAGCACTTTTATATCACCAAACAAAAAAAAAAGTAAACACAATAAGTTTGAATTAAAGTTAGACAGGGTTTTGAAGTGATAAGTGATAAATTCTCATTATTTTTACAATATTTTGTATGAACGCACCTACTAATTATTTTTTTAATTGGAAATATCAAACACTCTTTCATCGAACATGCTCCGTTAGCTGTTATTTAATTCATATAAGAAAACTAACCTCAATTTATTTTATTGTCAATGACCGAAAAAAGTTTCGTTTGGAATTTCTTTACCCACGGGTGAAAGCCATAATTAATTAACGCAATAAATAATTTGTGAACAGTAAATAATGTCAATCCCAGATCAATCCATCCCAAAATTGAAATACGGCGAAGGTACTAAACTCGACAAGGTGCAATTAGAGTTTATGAAGTTGGTTGAACGTCAGAATTTTGAAAGGGTAGCTAAATTGCAGAGGTTAAGACGTAACAATCTTATTACCGCAGGAGTCTTGGGAGCATCGGTTTTGGGTATCTATGCTTATTCTATGCTCTCAGTGCATCAGGAGAAGTTCTTGGATGATTTTGAAGAGCCGAAAAAAATTTAATCACATCAGCAACAAGAAGAGTTCGCGTATTTTTAGTTTGTAAGTTATAAGTCGCAAAATAAAAAGAAAAATGTCTTTAAAATTAGCAGCTTCTATGCAAAACAGTAGTCTACGCCTGCCACCACTTCCGACCATTAGGGATTTGGTGAAACTGTATAAATTGAAAGCAATAAAACAACTAAGTCAGAATTTTCTAATGGATGAAAGGCTCACAAATAAAATTGTCAAAGCAGCTGGAAATATAGCGCAGAATGATATAGTTCTTGAAGTTGGTCCTGGTCCAGGTGGTATTACCCGTTCGATATTGCGAAGGCATCCAGCACGTTTAATTCTCGTCGAAAAGGATCGGCGCTTCTTGCCAACGTTGGAATTGCTGAAGGAATGCGCTGCACCACTTAGCATCCCCATAGACATATTTCAAGACGACATCCTTCGTTTTTCTATGGACCAAGCCATTTCAGGCAACACACAAAGAGTGCACCTTATAGGAAATCTTCCATTCGCCATTTCAACACGTCTCTTAATTAATTGGTTCAATGACATTTCATTACGTCAAGGTGCCTTTCGCCGGTATGACACTACTATGACTTTGACTTTTCAAAAGGAAGTTGCTGATAGGATATGTGCTCCACTTGGTCACGATCAACGTTGTCGTCTCTCGATTATGTCTCAAATATGGACGATACCAGTAATGAAGTTTATAATCCCAGGAAAAGCATTTGTTCCTAAGCCGGATGTCGATGTTTGTGTTGTCAAACTGATTCCTTATAAACATCCGAAAACAGATTTGCCTTTTCAGCTTGTAGAAAAAGTTGTCCGTCATATATTTTCTATGCGTCAAAAGTATTGTCGTCGTGGCTATGGAACACTTTTTCCTTTAGAAGATCGAGAGGATATCACCGATCAAATGTTTAGGCAAGCTGATGTCCAAGATACACTTCGACCATTTCAATTATCCGTCGATGAATGCCTACGACTTGCTACAGTCTATGCAGAATTTATTCAAAAGAATCCCGAAGTTGCTTTTTACGATTATCGCGGACCAAAAGTTGCAAGAACGGATGTTCCTAAAATTTAGTTTCTGTTTTAGATTTTGCTTTTAAAATTATCTAATAAATGTATATTAAAATTAACTATTTCATTGATTTTCTTAAAAAAAATTTATTTTTTCTTGTGTATAAAATATTCATTATATACAAATATAAATGGACGGAATTATATATGTAAGTTTTATAAAAATTGCCTTTTTTTAAAATATCGCTATAAATATGTACATAAAATATGTACTTCAAAATGAGGTGTCAGGATAAGATTCTAATAGTGATAATTCTTTTAGGGTTTATCGCTTTTAAAACATAATTTCCATTCGAAAATTCAATGGCAGCTATTAAAATTTTTAGCAAAAAAATACGTGACAATCAACTGGTTGATCCAACTTTCACAAAAATAGCTTTAAAATGGAAAAAACACTTAAGCCTATAAGAGTGACAATAACATTGTTATGTTTCACTATCTTGGCTCCATTGCACCTATGATCTAAGTAACAAAAACAAAAACTAACATCTGAAAAGTAGTCTCGTTTAACGTCGTGCTGCATCACTGAGTGGTTAACGTAATGTGCAAGGTGATAATCTACTGCTGCCGGACGACAGCCTTCATATTTATCAGCTGGTATATCCGTGCGAAAACTTAAGGAACTTAAGCAATCGCGGATTATAGTTTCCTTAGCTGCAAATAATAAGAGATTATAATGAAATTATAAAAGCATCTAATCGTGGCAAAAACTCACCTCCTCGCTTTTCGGTTAACTTAACACAAATATCTTTTTCCTCGGGGCATTTTTCACCGAGATAACCAATTCCACGCCAATTAAATTTATCAGCACAACCAGGGGTTGCGGATGTACAGCGATAGCACCAAATTGCAAGACCTTTTTTTTTATCAAATAAAGATCTTTGAGATTATTGCTGTTCTAGCGTATGATGAATTGATGTGATGTGACCTACCTTCTCGAATAGCCATAGTCAATAACAAAAATGTTGCGATTTTCGCCATTATAATTATTACTGTATATAAATAAATTCAGAAAATAGAACCCAAAAAAAACGCAAATATGATTACTTCTTTCCTATAACTAATAAATAAATAAACAAAACGAGGAAACAAATTAAGGTACTTCGATATTGGATGAACAACGCCCAATTCCAAATGTCAAATGACTTCTACCCTGGTTTTGTTCACTGGGAAAAAGTGATGTCGGTGTGGGTTAATTCGAAAACACCAATCGGCATAGACACCTATGACAGTAAACAACATGATGTTATATTGTGGAAATACTGTCACAAAACAACAACTAATAATCAAATGTCTCATATAAGATATCAACTAACAACACTCGCGACTATTGTTAAAAAATGTTACTTTGGCTTGGGTTGAATAAAAAAACAGACCCCATGTTAAAATGAACAATAAATGTCAAAATTATTTTTTATAATAATAGGAGTAGGGATCATCCTTCTCATTTTTTACATATCACATTTTTTATGAATTTATTTTATATTAAAGTTTCCTCTATTTTTTTAAAAACATTTTATTTTGTGTTTTAGAAAATTATATAATTTTTTTGATAAAACTTATTTTGCTGAAGGCGAAATCTTCAGTTTTTTGATCAACTGGAAAATTAATACAAACTATGACAAAATTTCCTGGCGAAACTACTTGCACGATGTAGTTGCTTATGCATGTCGCCCAGCCTAACTATTTAAAATTAAAGTACTCTTTTGTTATTTGTAAACTAGAAAATTACGTTCGGAAAATTCCTCTCTGAACATAAAAAAAAAAAAAAAAAAAAATCCATTTGTTGTGACAAATGTAAATCAATTATAACTTAAATGACAGAATCTAGCACAAAAATTGTCGCTTTTTGCGAATCGGTTCGTTCTGTCCCGACCCGACTCGGACTCACAACTCGCCTAATCCTAACTAGGCGAGAAGTCTTTAAATGTCAAACAGCTTTTTGCAAACTAACCACATGCTTGGGACCAGTTCTGCTGTACGTACTTCAATCAGTAATATAGTATTATGAAGTAATTAAAACTAGAATTGATCCTACATTACTTACATTTACATAGTAAAAGCTAAAAGCTACAGGCTGGATTTAAACCATTTAAATATCCATGCTAGGACCCTCAAGATTTGTGACATCAAAATGGCGCACACTAGTGCTAATTGAGGACCTCTCAAGTACAGCGGGGTCTTCCACTCTACCTACCTAGATAGAGTAAACAATACTCAATAAAACACATATGAATGCATGCTTGTACACTCTCCAAGCCTAACCTTTACTCTTCTTTGTAAATGACCCAAACGCATCTACAAAAAACGTAAGACAGGAGATTTGCTTTTATATTCTTTTACTTTTTTAATTTATTTTGAACTTTTTAGTAGTGATAGGACCTATGCACTTTAAAATTACTTCGAAAATTCTACTCTTCACAGATTCGTTAAAGATTTTAAGTAATCCAATGAAATTTCAGCCCAAGCAGGTTTGATTGATGCAATCAGCTCTTCATTGCTTTCGTACTGCCCGCCTCCTTCGTAAACTTTGCGTGTTAGCTAGTCTCAAAGGTTTTAACTAATATATAGATGCTAAATATGGTGGCCACGACAATAATTGGATGTTTTCACTCGCGACCCAGTCTTTCACAATTCCAATACTATATTCCTGTCATATTGTTGCCAAAAAACCAATTCAAAAGCGCCATAAAACGAAATTCACCCCACACCATTATTCCTCGATGTCTAGAAAGATGACGGGTCAACAAACGTTCTTCTTTTCGGAGATCATGAAAATAGTAATTGTAGCCGTCTGGCCCGTCAAAATTAAATTTCTTTTCATTCGAAAAGACAACTTTTCTCTTATCATTGGCAACGCTTCCAGTTTGCACATCCCAGTACATATGATCTCTTGCGAAGTTAAGTCGTTGTTGCTTTCAGAACTTTTAAATGTGCAGCACTCAAAATCGCACGATGAACTGTTGATTTACTGGCATTAACCCCAGCGGACGCCCTGTTTTTGTTTGTAGAAAGAGCTGAATTGGAAGCCAATCTCAGAAGTTTTCATTTATCTTGAGGTGTTGCTTTCACAGATCTTTCTCGGTAGTTTTTGCCATAAGGTTTGCGATTTTTAAATAATTTCGGACACAATGATCGGAATGATGGTAAACGTCAATTTTTGCTCTTTCCTCCGTTGCTAAAATATTTTGAGGTCATTTACAAGAAAGTGTAGAAAAGTACCATTAAGTTACTTTCTCCCAGCATGCATTAATGTGTGTTTTATTGAGTATTGATTACCCTCTCTATTTCATGCTCATGTTTTTTTTGTTCTCTAACGAAAATTTAAAAAAAGAGAAGAGATTTACAGAAAACATTTAGGTGGGTCTAATTAAGTGAACCGGACTGTATATTAAATTTCTTAATTTCTTCCCTTTTATTTTTATCACACCTTTTTAGAAAAGGGAATCGCCTACCAACGATAAAAACACAACAGACAACAAGAAGCGGGCTCATTAGATACAGGAATTCAGGAAACATTCATAACAACAACGCAGAAAATGGAAAGTAATGATACTGACAAGGAGTCTGATGCTTTTGACGACGACGTCAAGGAACGCGAAATCACGGAAGACGAATTCGAAGTGCAAAATTATGTAGTTGTTGAACATGGTGTCCGGCTAATTGTTCTCGCACAATTGTTATCGGACAGTTGTTCTCGCACAATTGTTCTCAGGCAATTATTCTCGTACAATTATTCTTGAACTCGTTCTTCTAAGGAAATTCTTCTCAAAATTTTATTTTGCTAAAATATAAAATTACTTAATAAATGAAGTTTTCTTTTTAAAAGGCGTTTTGGTATTTTATCGACACACTGTAAAATACAGTGCGCTCAATTAGTTTATATTTAGTTAGGAGTTTTTCCTTTTAAAAGGTTTTTGTATTTTATCGACACACTGTAAAATACAGTGCTCTCAATTAATTTATATTTAGATGGGAGGTTTTCCTTTTAAAAGGCGAGAATATTTGCTCGAGAAAAATTAGCCTAGATGTTAAAGAAGTGGATCCCACACCACAAACATTCCAAATAATATAAAAATGTATTCAGTAAATATATACTCATCATGTATATTCATAATATTATTATTCATGCACAGTCCAATCCTTATCTTTAATTCTGATCTAAGAAGTAAACATATTTACGTTTTGATCCAAATTCAAGGACAACCAAAGTCCAATAATAAATCGTATGAATGTTCTTACATGAATAAACCCTTATCATAAATTGCGATCTAAGTGATCAACATCTTTACATCTTCCCAAACTCAAGGACACGCCAGATGTCCAATTGCGCATGTTCTAACATGAAAACATTCTTATCTCAGTATTCGATCTAAGAAATCAACATGTTTATTTCCTAAATTCAAGGACAATATCAAAGTCCAAAAGCTAACACAGAAGTTGGACAGCACACACAAATAGTATATAAGCCGTATGAATATTATACCAGACGATTATTATTCGTTGTACCTTGCAGTTGTTCGTATTAATATTCATCAGAGTTGTTACAGTTATTCAGTGAATTATACTTTACAGTTCATTATTATTGAGTCAAGAAATAAGTTGTTTTAAAATAAGTTGTTATAATATTTATCCTGTAAATAAACGTTTTTTGAATATATATTTTATTTTTTTTTTAAAAATATATTCTTTTAAATCAAAAAAAAAAATTCCTAGACTCTTAGATTTGTATGTATGGCGAACGGTGAAGTCGCTTGTATACTCCAAAGAAATTGATACAAAAGAAGAACTTATACAACGAATACACACACCAGCTCAACAGATAAGGGAATAATTACCAAGAATTGAAATAAATAAAGGCATACTTAGACGAATATTAGCCTGCAGTCAATCACAAGGAGGACATATTGACCATATTTTATAACTACATGTAGTAATTTTACCTAATGAAATATTTAAAAATAAAATGTTAATTTTTTCATCACATATTCAAACCTTTATACCGCAATAAATCGGGAGTCTGGAGCAAAACCTTCTCTATAGAAAGCCCAACTCTACGCATACTAATGCCGTAAACCAAGACCAAACGCATGTGTTTGTGGGATGTGAATACAGTGTACAAAAAATAAGTAGTCGCAAAGAGCGAGAAACGTAAGATGTGGTAGTGGGAAACAGAAAAATTTTATATGAATTTTGCTCTTTAGTTGAATACTAATACAAATACGTTTGGTATAAATCTAAGCATGAATCTGTGTACGATCGGAACAGTTGGGCTTTCTATAGAGAAGGTTTTGGTCTGGAGCCAAACTTTGTATTAGGAGTTGTAGAGAATATCAAGGCAAATTAAAACAAAGTCAATAAATAAAAAATTATAACTCAATCAATTTTATGAACAAATCATATTTTAGCTCTCAAACAGATGCAGATGCAAATAACCACTTAGATCTTAAATTAGCCTATACAATTATCAGTCAAATAAGACTAAGTTGGCTGCTCTCCGATAAAAATGTTGGAAGTTTAAGTTTAATATTTGTGTGTATTTTTTTCTGAACAACATTTTTAAACACCTCGCATCTCAAAGGATATCAAAAATCGAACCCCCCTCCGATACTATTTTTTCCTCAGAATGAACAAAGGAATCACCCCTTAACGGATTACCATCCCAAACCCGAACAACCTGTGTATAAAATAGAGAATTTCGTTGTATGTTTGTTTGTTTGTGCCTAACTAACTCTGTAACGCCTTCACCAATTTTAACCAAACTTGGTATACATATAAATTACAATCTGGAATCAAATACTGGTAGCAGGTTTTTTTTGTGGTGGAGGCTTGGCAGCCGATGTTAGTGTCGGACTCACAGTTTTCGATATCGCCGTGATGAATAGTGTTGGTAGTACACTCCTATGGATAAGTTATGTATGGGAAGAGCGGTGCGCTGCCCGATATTAGTGTCGATTCTATAGTTTTCAAGGTAGCTGAGTTGAATGGTGATGGTAAGACAGGCCCAGGGTGGTAGTTGATTACTGAGGGATGGAGTTACCAATATTAGTGTCAATTCTACAGTTTTAGGGGTCGCTGAGTTTAATGGTGATCGTAAGACAGCTCTATTGGTATGAGGTCGATAACTGGGTGGGGGGGGACCGATATTAGTGTCGATTCTATAGTTTTCGTGATCGTTGAGTTGAATGGTGATGGTGAGATAGCTCTAGGGGGATGGGGAAGCTAACTAAGGGGGGGTGACCGATATTATGGTCCATTCTATAGTTCTCGGGGTCACTGAGATGAATAGTGTTGGTAGGACATTCTTATGGGTGAGTTGTATCCCAGGAGGGGGAGGGTGACCGATATTAGGGCCCATTCTATGTTCTCGGGGTCGCTGAAACCGGTGACCGGCTGGATTTGGGGGTGAGGACCTTATCGCTCCTACTTCTAATTGGAAAAGGTAGATTAGTAGCATATAAAATTGACATCGATTTTTGAAATCTGCCGCAGAACTAATAAATTCCATTTATCCGGCTGTTTCTCAAAACTATTACATTTTGAACTTGTTACGAGAAAAGGCCATTTTTGGTGCTACAATGGAGACATCAAATACTTGCCATGTTAATAGGCGTAGTTACTGAATATAAGTCAATTGATAACGTAGTAGATGCTAATGAGGAAGTTAATTATCTAACAGAGTTCCTAAACTCAATTGATTCGTTTTGTTTGGATTGCCTTTTTTACTTACAGTGGTTCATCCAGTTATTTTACTACGGAATCTCGACTCGCCAAAACTTTGTAACGCCACAAGACTGTGCGTAAGAAAGATGCTGGGCAATAAATTTGAAGCGACTATCTTGACAGACAGTGTGAAACAGTTTTTATCCCACGGATAGCACTCATTTCAACGAATCTACCTTTTAAATTTAAGATATTGCGATTTCCAGTAAAACCGTTTTCGAGGACGATCAATAACTCGGACAGTTTATTGAGTACCGCGGAGTCTAGATCTGAGATCGCCATGTTTTTAATTTTATTTTATAATTTGAATACTGTAGCTATATTTTAAAATACTTATTTTGTTAACAAAGACTGCAATTATTGTTTTATTGTTTGTTTACTTGTTTTTTTGTAAGATTAATTGACTGTTTGTCTTACATAATATCATACACCTGCAAAAAAGTTCTTTTGAAAAGTGAATAATTTATCATAATTTGCAAATATCGCATACTTAATAATTTGACAAAATCAAAGTTTCACAAACATTTGATTACCTAGAGTTGATGAATTTTTCTTCGAATAAAAAAATAAACAAAAATAAATACTAGACAAAATATGGAGCCCTATTATAGAAAATTTGTACAGAATTTGTATACGTTATTTTTACCGCCATAAAGTGTCCTTAAATGTTCGCCACTACAATTGTTTTAAGTCAAATTACATATAAAAGTAAATAATTTATATATATCTAATAGCTAAAATTAATGTATATTATGAGTAACAGTAACGTAATGTACTGTTATGTACAACAAAAATAATTTATGGTTGAATGTGTGTATGTAATCAATTATAATGGTATTTACATAACATCGAAAAGTGAAAAATAAATAAGTTGAATGACTACAAAAAAGCCTTAAAAGTACGAGTAGGAATATAGATATACTACATTGCGTGTCGTATGCAATATAGCAGAAATGATTAATCACTAAAATCACGTTTTTGTTGCGCCTTATTATTTAGTTGTTGCTTACAAGTCTTGTCAGGCTTACGCCGTGACTATAAATTCTTTTCCGGTTTTAATGTCGGTGCACTTGAACTGTGCACAACACTTGGGAAATGACCATTTCGGATCCGATGGTAACTCCTCGCATCCCGGCATCTCAATGTAGGGACACGTTTCAATGTTGATGCTTAGGGAGTTGATGTCGCATGTCATCGAAGCGCAAATGCCCTTCGGTTTGTATTCCTTGTTTGGCAGCATTGCTTTGCGGGTGATCTTGTCAAAGCACTTTCCGGGATGTGCTATTGATAAGCGAGAAAGACAAAAAATTAAAGAACCATCATTAATAAATGTATTATGTTGTAACAGAAGAAAATAGACTTATTTGAATAATTAATGCAATAACAGAAAAAATCTAAGCAAGGGATACACAATCGTATGATTGCGAAGGCATTGCTTACTAGTTGAGATATAGTATATTAGTGGAGTTTATTGTGCGAGTTACAAGCTTGAAGCACGAGGCGGTAGCCTATGACGAAAGTGACTGTTTCATACACTATAACCTAGCCTCTAAAGTAGCAGTTATACACACTAGTGAGTTAACACATAAAATACTTTTGTTATTTACTTTCGCTGTGACTAGCGAACACACATACCCAGAGTAATTTTGCATTGCGCATAACCGGTTTTGGTCGTGTGAAAATCAGCGTACATTACTCGCAGAAAAGTGCAAAAAAGTGATAAACTCCACTTTCCTCGCTCGTTATATAATATACTATGTATTTATTATGTATTTGATTGTTTTTTGTTATTGCCTCTGTTAACAAATATTAAATACTTGCGGAAATACCCGCCGATAGCAAAAAAATCGCCTTGATCAACCATTCGACCATCAACCAGCAAGGTGGGAATATGTTTTTAAAAAAAATCTATTTGTATAAAAAACAAAACAAAGTGAGCGGAAACGCGTTCCCAAATATCAAAAGTTTGGAATCGTTTGCAAAATTAATGTAGGATACTATATAAAAAACAGCCCATAAAAATTAAACATTTCCTGTAAATTCTCTAATCGGAGATACACTGTAGGCATTTTAAATAAAATTAGGTTAATTTTTAAAAGAATTATGTGGTTCGGTGCTGGGACCCGATCACTTCCGAGTTTTTTCAAAAGTAGTTGTCCATCGGAGCATATACAATTTGAAGAAAATCGGGTAAATTTTGTAAAATATTTGTATGGGAGCCGACCCCGAGTACCGAAGGGCCCCAAATAGAAAGTGTTGTCTTTGGAGATACACATGTGTACATGCATACATAGTTTTACTTTTATATTGATAGACTATCTATTCTCGGTGTGCTACCCGCACACATATAGCCCAGGGTTAGGGGTGTGCTATAGCCAATAATTTACATTGAAAATTTAAAAAAAATTGGTTTGTAAATGTGGCTGATGTTGACATTTTACATTTCACACCCCAAGGATGGGGAAGGGTTTATACTATAGCTTATAACTATCCTCCACCTGCCAATAATATACATTGAAAGTTTCATTAAAATTGGTTTGTAAATGTGGCTGATGTTGACATTTTACATTTCACACCCCAAGGATGGGGAAGGGGGTATGCTATAGCCTATAACCATCATCCACCTGACAATAATATATATTGAAAATTTTGTAAGAATCGGTTGATAAATCTGTCCATAAATAATTACAAGCAAACTTAGTTTCGAATAGTACACATTCCTTTATAATTTAATTGATCTACTGACACACAAAAAAAATTTCTCCAGAATCTAACATATATTTAAAAATAATTTTTTATTTAAGCTATAAGTTAAACTCATTAACTAACAAGTATATAAAAATATATAAGTACAACAACCTATATGAGTGCATACAAACGCAACTATTATTTGGAACAGCACCACATATAAGTACATACAACTACATAATGGAGTAGTAATATAACTTCTATGAATAAGTTCCACATAATTTTTGAACAATAGTACTTGTATACAGAGGTACAGATGTATATTGTACTAAATCTAATTTCGTAACAATATATATATATATTCTATGCATCGATGTACTTTGTGTACAAGTTGAATGTCTACAAGAAGGATGATTTTTGGTAAAAAGAAAAACAACACAAAAATTAAAATTTTTCGTGTAAATTCTCTAATTAATACACAAAGTGCAAAGGGAGCCCCCTTATCCTGATCACTCCAAAATGTTTACAAAAGTGGTTTCCATCACCAACACATGTGTATACAATTTAAAGAAAATCTGGTTTGTTTTATAAAATTTGCATGGGTGCCCCCCGACCCCGGGGCCGATCACTTCCAAATATTTACAAAAAGTGTTGTCCATCGGAGGTAAACATGTGTATAAAATTTGAAGAAAATCGGGACCTTCTTTTTGTAAAATTTGTATGGGTGCCCCCCGACCCCGATCACTTCCAAATTTTTACAAAAAGTGTTTTCCATTGTGTATAAAATTTAAAGAAAATCGGGTTCTTTTTGTAAAATATTTGTATGGGAGCCCCCGGCCTGAGGGGCCCCAAATTTTAATAGAAAGTATTGTCATGGGAGATACACATGTGTGTAAAATTTCAATAAAATCGGGCTTTAGGAAGTGGGTTAAACATTGATCACAAGATTTGGTGTGCCAGCCAGCCAGCCAGCCACGGGAAAGCGAAGTTAATATAGAGAATTTAAAAACATAAACTGTACTGATGGTCGACATCTCTCCTTTGCCACAGTTTATCGTTAAGAGACTTGGATAACATTTCTGCTCTTAAGCACGTGTAAAAGTTGGTTAAAAAGGATTTTAAAGAAGTCGGAAAACCACTTTTGCACGTGCCAAACGAGGCTCATGACAAGTGGCGGAATGTAAGAAACGCCCTACTAGACTAAGCTACTCTCAAAATTTAAATTCTCTTGGACGGGCGGAAGTTGGTCAAAAAGAACCTCAAAGAAGTCGGAAATCACTTTTCGACTCATCACACTGGCCACAGTGCTACACGCAAATTATAAGGTGCGAATCCTTTACGCGTGCTCAAATTATAAAATAAAAACAAAAAATCTGCACAAAAGTAGACAAAGAATGACCTTCACTAATACTGTTTAGTTAGATATTTTGCATCCAGTACGTTGGGTATGTGAGACCTACTTGTTTTTAGTCAAGCCTTATTGTACCGGTTTTAACCATTGTTCACTTTTTTTATAGCCGCCGATGATGAAAAAGTTAATGAAAACGACAATTAAATAAACACAGTTCTATTTTTAAAAAATAAAGAGGAAATGTTTCTAGCTAAACGTTTGATATTTTATGGAATTTTTATAGAAGCTGCTGATTAGCATGTACATCAAATAATAAATAAATTGGGTGTTTTCACACAACCTTCCCCTCCACAACATAATAGCAGATGCATTGTCACATGCAAATCCAATTAAGTTATGCAGATCATTGACTGCCTTAAAATATTTTTAAAAGTTCATCCATTTTTTTGCGTAGTTTTGTGGCACCGATTAGTCTATTATTATTATTAAAAAAATTAAGATCCTAATACCATAGTTATCTCTTCCTGACCTTTTTAAAATAAATTGTCACGATATGATTATATTTTTATATTAAGGAACAACATGGTAAATGCCAAATTCTCCATATGAAAAGAAAATTGGTGAATTGGTTGCTGAATGTGTATTCCAAAAATATGCAATTTTGTCTACATTTAAGTTTCAATTAAAATTTTCAAAATTATAAGCTTTCGCAATAAATACAAAAGAATAAAAAGGCAACGGTGGAGACTGGAGAGTAATACGGCAATACGCACTATGTAAAAGCAATATGTACCAATAATTATTTTGCAATACATTTGACGGCAGCTTAGATTCAATTGATAATTTCTCGGCAAAGCCGGCTTGGCTTTACAAAGCAACAGCTTTTGGATTTGCCGCCTTACGGTGAGCACCAGTACTATAAAATGGCTTTAGTTTCCTTAATCCTGAACATTTTTATTTACTTCGGCTTCATGTCGCTTTATCACCGCCGTACGGTGAGCGCTATAACTATAAAATGGCTTTAGTTTTAAATCCTAAAAAGTTTTTGGATTTATTTTCGGCTTTATGCTTATGCGATTGTTGTTGTAAGCCAAGCTGGATTAGCCAAAGCAATACAGCAAAAGTTAATAATAAAGGTTTTACGTCAACCTTCTGTGGCTAAAGCTTACCCCACAGCCCACACTGTAAAGCTTAGTGATGACCAACTTTAATTCAGAAGTACGTCACGATCTTATTTTAACTCTCCTGTGCATTCCACAAAAATTTCAAGCCGACGTCAACCAATTAGGCATCTCAAGTCTTTAGTGTTCTGCCCGGTCAAATTATTAGTTAATAAAAACCTCTGACGTATTACGTATATGTGAAGAAAGAAGAATGAAACAATCGCGAGTAGATATGCGTCAAAATCTTCCTCTCAATGCTGTTGGTAAACGGACGTCGTTTTATCTATAGAATTGTGTAATCTCCGTGCGTTAAAGTTTCTCTTCTGACATCAAAGTCGTAGATATGAGTTCTCCTAAATAAATTAACATATTTTTTGTATTTTTTTGGATTTTAAAAATTTCCAGGAAACTCGTTTTAGTCATCAATAACGCGAACAAATAACTATAGATACTTGCCAACCAATATAACTAAAATTGTACCTATCATCATTACAGTCAAGAGTCAATCTATTTTTCCAAATAAAGTGCATTTGTTGAGTAACGCGCGAGGCGTGACGTGACTTTAATAACCTTTCTCGGCAAACATCAGACATTTTTTTATAATTAGCGCACGCTTCAAGGGTTTTGCACCATTATAATGGCTAGGCACAGCGTGGCCCTTAGAAGAAGGAAAGACAGTGTTGTGGTGGGTTGAGTTGAGTTCACACCAGAACACTCACAACTAGAATCTAGATTATGATCAGTGAAAAAAATTCGTGCGTTTTGGACGCGCAGGAACCCAGTGTCCTCCGAGGGAATGATTCTAACGACTGGCTCAGTTGTAGGCTGCTAAATGGACCTAAATTTTTATTAAAAACCTTTGAAATTGTCTCAAGCTCTCAAGATCTGCGATTTGTGGGTCTCTACAAAATTATAGCTCGAAAGAACTCTCAAGAGAAACCAACATTAACTAAAGAGTACGCGGTATAGATTATGTACCTTCACTTGTTTTAGTTTCTGTGATGAGACAGATCAACATTTGCTATATTGCTTTCAACAAAAAAATAAAAATTACAACAACAAACACATTGGATAGACCAAAATTTTTATTTATAATTCTCACCACCAGAGTCGACTTTTAAAAATTATATATGGATAAGTTTGCAAACACATTAAACAAAAAATTTACCAAAATTTGGTTAGTTTTTGCTGTTGCTTTAATCAGCCGTTAACCACAAAAAGTACCTAACTCATTTTGTTGAAAGCAATATAGCAATTGATTCTCCAAGTCCAATACAATGATAATCGTTCCATCACCCCACATCAAAAAATTATCCCAAGGGTAACAATCAACTCGCATTTTTAAATTCTCTATATTAACTTCTGCTTGTTTGTTTGTCAGTCGTGGAATCTTGCGAGCAATTTATAACCCACTTCCCAAAGCCCGATTTTATTGAAACTTTGCACACATGTGTATTTTCGGTGACAACACCTTTTATTAAAATTTGGCGCCCCTCAGCCCTCGGGGCTCTCAAACAAATATTTTTAAAAATTTACCGGATTTTCTTAAAATTTTATACACATGCATATCTGCGATGCACACCACTTTTCGTAAAAATTTGGAAGTGATCGGGCCCCGTTTTCGGGCGGCTCCCATATAATTTTGTTTCAAAAGTAACCCAATTTTATTTAAACTTTGCACACATATCTCTGATTAGAGAATTTAAAAGAAAAATTTAGATTTTTATGGATTGTTTTTTATTCACACAATTGTGAGTGAGATTTCAGCTGTATATGCATAGAAATTCGTTCACTAAATGAGAAAATATTCATTCCTCTTATACCTATTTTATCAGATGTTTTAATGTATTTTAGGAAGGTATTTTTAGTATTTTTATTTACGACAAAATACGATAGTTTGACCTATATTTTCACAAATTTAACTTCCAGTATTTCTTTTTAAAATACCTACTGCATCCATTAAACAGAGTCGAGCAAGGTCTAAAAATCTTTAGCTATAAATTAATGTTGGGACATATAGAAACGGCTTAAATGATCAAGTTTTGCAACAGCTCTGTAAGGAAGTGATATTGTCAAATGCCATAAAGTACAGCGATTAAAATGTGAGATGTTCAGTGCGGATAAACCTATGAAAGGGAAAATAGGTTTTAGTCAATTTAAAGTTTGTATCGCACTGCAGAAGAGAAAATGTTTCTAGCTAAACGTTTGATATTTTATGGAATTTTTATAGAAGCTGCTGATTAGCATGTACATCAAATAATAAATAAATTGGGTGTTTTCACACAACCTTCCCCTCCACAACATAATAGCAGATGCATTGTCACATGCAAATCCAATTAAGTTATGCAGATCATTGACTGCCTTAAAATATTTTTAAAAGTTCATCCATTTTTTTGCGTAGTTTTGTGGCACCGATTAGTCTATTATTATTATTAAAAAAATTAAGATCCTAATACCATAGTTATCTCTTCCTGACCTTTTTAAAATAAATTGTCACGATATGATTATATTTTTATATTAAGGAACAACATGGTAAATGCCAAATTCTCCATATGAAAAGAAAATTGGTGAATTGGTTGCTGAATGTGTATTCCAAAAATATGCAATTTTGTCTACATTTAAGTTTCAATTAAAATTTTCAAAATTATAAGCTTTCGCAATAAATACAAAAGAATAAAAAGGCAACGGTGGAGACTGGAGAGTAATACGGCAATACGCACTATGTAAAAGCAATATGTACCAATAATTATTTTGCAATACATTTGACGGCAGCTTAGATTCAATTGATAATTTCTCGGCAAAGCCGGCTTGGCTTTACAAAGCAACAGCTTTTGGATTTGCCGCCTTACGGTGAGCACCAGTACTATAAAATGGCTTTAGTTTCCTTAATCCTGAACATTTTTATTTACTTCGGCTTCATGTCGCTTTATCACCGCCGTACGGTGAGCGCTATAACTATAAAATGGCTTTAGTTTTAAATCCTAAAAAGTTTTTGGATTTATTTTCGGCTTTATGCTTATGCGATTGTTGTTGTAAGCCAAGCTGGATTAGCCAAAGCAATACAGCAAAAGTTAATAATAAAGGTTTTACGTCAACCTTCTGTGGCTAAAGCTTACCCCACAGCCCACACTGTAAAGCTTAGTGATGACCAACTTTAATTCAGAAGTACGTCACGATCTTATTTTAACTCTCCTGTGCATTCCACAAAAATTTCAAGCCGACGTCAACCAATTAGGCATCTCAAGTCTTTAGTGTTCTGCCCGGTCAAATTATTAGTTAATAAAAACCTCTGACGTATTACGTATATGTGAAGAAAGAAGAATGAAACAATCGCGAGTAGATATGCGTCAAAATCTTCCTCTCAATGCTGTTGGTAAACGGACGTCGTTTTATCTATAGAATTGTGTAATCTCCGTGCGTTAAAGTTTCTCTTCTGACATCAAAGTCGTAGATATGAGTTCTCCTAAATAAATTAACATATTTTTTGTATTTTTTTGGATTTTAAAAATTTCCAGGAAACTCGTTTTAGTCATCAATAACGCGAACAAATAACTATAGATACTTGCCAACCAATATAACTAAAATTGTACCTATCATCATTACAGTCAAGAGTCAATCTATTTTTCCAAATAAAGTGCATTTGTTGAGTAACGCGCGAGGCGTGACGTGACTTTAATAACCTTTCTCGGCAAACATCAGACATTTTTTTATAATTAGCGCACGCTTCAAGGGTTTTGCACCATTATAATGGCTAGGCACAGCGTGGCCCTTAGAAGAAGGAAAGACAGTGTTGTGGTGGGTTGAGTTGAGTTCACACCAGAACACTCACAACTAGAATCTAGATTATGATCAGTGAAAAAAATTCGTGCGTTTTGGACGCGCAGGAACCCAGTGTCCTCCGAGGGAATGATTCTAACGACTGGCTCAGTTGTAGGCTGCTAAATGGACCTAAATTTTTATTAAAAACCTTTGAAATTGTCTCAAGCTCTCAAGATCTGCGATTTGTGGGTCTCTACAAAATTATAGCTCGAAAGAACTCTCAAGAGAAACCAACATTAACTAAAGAGTACGCGGTATAGATTATGTACCTTCACTTGTTTTAGTTTCTGTGATGAGACAGATCAACATTTGCTATATTGCTTTCAACAAAAAAATAAAAATTACAACAACAAACACATTGGATAGACCAAAATTTTTATTTATAATTCTCACCACCAGAGTCGACTTTTAAAAATTATATATGGATAAGTTTGCAAACACATTAAACAAAAAATTTACCAAAATTTGGTTAGTTTTTGCTGTTGCTTTAATCAGCCGTTAACCACAAAAAGTACCTAACTCATTTTGTTGAAAGCAATATAGCAATTGATTCTCCAAGTCCAATACAATGATAATCGTTCCATCACCCCACATCAAAAAATTATCCCAAGGGTAACAATCAACTCGCATTTTTAAATTCTCTATATTAACTTCTGCTTGTTTGTTTGTCAGTCGTGGAATCTTGCGAGCAATTTATAACCCACTTCCCAAAGCCCGATTTTATTGAAACTTTGCACACATGTGTATTTTCGGTGACAACACCTTTTATTAAAATTTGGCGCCCCTCAGCCCTCGGGGCTCTCAAACAAATATTTTTAAAAATTTACCGGATTTTCTTAAAATTTTATACACATGCATATCTGCGATGCACACCACTTTTCGTAAAAATTTGGAAGTGATCGGGCCCCGTTTTCGGGCGGCTCCCATATAATTTTGTTTCAAAAGTAACCCAATTTTATTTAAACTTTGCACACATATCTCTGATTAGAGAATTTAAAAGAAAAATTTAGATTTTTATGGATTGTTTTTTATTCACACAATTGTGAGTGAGATTTCAGCTGTATATGCATAGAAATTCGTTCACTAAATGAGAAAATATTCATTCCTCTTATACCTATTTTATCAGATGTTTTAATGTATTTTAGGAAGGTATTTTTAGTATTTTTATTTACGACAAAATACGATAGTTTGACCTATATTTTCACAAATTTAACTTCCAGTATTTCTTTTTAAAATACCTACTGCATCCATTAAACAGAGTCGAGCAAGGTCTAAAAATCTTTAGCTATAAATTAATGTTGGGACATATAGAAACGGCTTAAATGATCAAGTTTTGCAACAGCTCGGTAAGGAAGTGATATTGTCAAATGCCATAAAGTACAGCGATTAAAATGTGAGATGTTCAGTGCGGATAAACCTATGAAAGGGAAAATAGGTTTTAGTCAATTTAAAGTTTGTATCGCACTGCAGAGCACCTGAAGCTAATTTTGTTAATCCTTAACCTATTATCCAAAATCAATGCACAAACTAAAATTATATTTTAATTCATTGTTTTTTTAATTTATTTAGTTCTATTCAAGTCAACATTCAAACAGTAAATACTAATTTTAGTGAAGTTAAATTGCTAATAGCTCTTTATCCCTAACAAACAGATATAGCTAACAGCCAGACCACATCATTTCATCATCGCAGTAGTAAAACGCTCATATTAATAACAATTAAGATACGATTTGTCATAATTTGCATGGTCAAAGTTATTTAAGTATTTGGATGAATGTATTGAATGCATAAATGATTTGTTATTTGAAAATAATTTCGTAATCTAATAATCGATGTTTAATTGGTTGTTTGATTATTCTTGGAACTATAAAAAATAAAGAGTCATGAGTTGAGGCAATACAAACTGACAAATGAGGGAAACTCATCGGTTTCAAAGTGATTTCAACGTTCAACATGTATGTCGAAATGCACCGATTAAACAAACTCTTAGTTAATTTATTGAAGTAAACTTTTTTTACGGAGGGGGCAACAATTTTCAGCGTTCCACTATTATTACCCTGTTGTACACATTGCTCTGTTGTACACTTTACTCTGTTGTACACATTAATCTGTTGTACACATTGCTCTGTTGTTCACTTTTGTTTATTTTATGCCTCGTTTTCTGTAGTTATTTTTTTTATGTATATAGCTACAAATATAACTATATTATATATATATATATAAATACATATATTACTACGACCACATCTCCTATGGAAATTCTGGGATCTGGCCAATAGGGTCTGGAGTTTTGGGAACCAATCCATTTCTCAAGCGATTCGTATGAAACTCGGAATATAGGACTAATATGCGACTATAAGATTTGTTCCTATGGAAATTCTGGGATCTGGGCAATAGGGTCTGGAGTTTTGGGAACCAACAATTTCTCATCGTCATCTCCTCTCATTTTTAACCGTAAAATCGGCCACAACGTCAAAAAAGTTTCACTTCAACTGGCGTAAAACTTACACGCACTCTTTTTTAATATAGATTTGTTTTTTATAAACAATCAATTAATTTTTTTTAAAAAAAATTTTTTTCGTCCCACTTTAAATTTTAACTGTATTTTATTTGCCGAGGAATACGGAATTACAACAACAATTGCACTATCTATATCCTCTTTGGAATAAGAAAACCTGCTGTTTTGCTGGTTTTGACATTCGGATTCAGATTCCAAAAAAAAATACAGCTTTTGTTAACCTAATTAATTACCAGGATTAAATGCCGACGGTTGTGTGTAAACAGCTCCAAATGTATAGGAAATGATGGCGGCTAAGATGGCAACACTAAGAAAAACACTGCTTTTGGGCAATACCATTTTAATGATTTTAGGTAGAAAGGAACTTTTTTTACTTTAATAGAACAAAAAATTCACTAAATTTTAACTCGATATTGTTTTAAAGTGCACCTTTGTTATATTTTAGCTATCTCAAGAATTTCACTTCAGTGTGCTTAAGTATTTAAAAATTTAAATCTGTTTTGGCATTTGGTTTTTCAATAACGTTAAATCTACTTTTTAGTAGTACTTCGATCTGCCATGCGTTTAAAACTAAAGTTACTCTCCGCTGTGTGCTGAGCTTATATAAGAAATCTCAACGAATCTGATGGAACTCAAAACGAAAACGGAGCAACATTCAGTTTGCGTGTGCTTTAAAAAGCTTCGAGCGCTTCGTCAACATATCCGATCATGTTAATAATATTTATCTTGTTTCTATTTAAGTTGAACCTAGGTACAATACCCAAATAATAAGATGCAGATGAAGACTCATTATTGCATTTCTTGTTATCATTGAAGTGAACAGTCAATCGATTCGATGTGATTTGAATTACTTTAGGAAAAGTTAACCATTAAATTTAAATTTCGTGCAATTATAAGAAGTGGTAATTAATTTCAAAAATATAGGTTAGCGATCATCTTTGAACTCAGTTTAAACTCAACAAAAATACCTAGGTTGAGTAGAGTTGAAATTCAAAGTTGCGATGTTTATTTATTTGTGAGAAGTCGTTGGACTTTTGTATTATGTTGTCAAATTTTCAACTCTATTGATTACATGGAAAAGCGAGATGCCATTTTGCATTTGACGAAAATAATTTTCAACCCAATTCAATCAAGCCCAGGTTAATGAAAACATAGTAATTGTTTAATAAGCAAAAAAACAACGTATAGCTTAATTCGAGGTAAAGTTGTACAAATACTTTACCATGATCTTAAAATATTAAAATATTATTTAATATAAAAGAAAAGAAAGTGGTTACTGAGCAGGAGGTTCGTGGTTCGAATTCGCGAATGGGTGACAAACGTTCCGAGAGTAATAACTTGTCACGGAAAGCTTCTCAATTCGCCATTCGGAGCCGGCCTTAAATTGTAGGTCCCTTCCATTTGTGCCCAGAAATATACATGCGCAACACAAATGGTCGAGAGAAGCTAGGCCTTGGACCGCAATGGTCTGTAGTGCCATTAGTTCATTAGTAATAAGGGGGGAATTGTAAGATCAGGGTGTACGTTTAAATAGTGTTTGAAAGCTACTCAGTATTGAAGCCAGTCAGTCTTCCTGTGATTTCTATAAGGTGATTGGCGAGGGGTTTGTCATCTAAGCTGAATTGTATGTACCGGTGATCGGAGAAATAATGTTCAGCTGATACCTTCCAGTCTAGAATTGATTGGTTGAGAGAGTCGGTTGCAAGAGTAATATCTAACACTTCTAAATTAAAAATTTTCAAGTAAATTCTCTAATTGGAGAAACATATGTGTGCAAAGTTTGAACCGGGTTAATTTGGAACAAAATAATATTAGAGACCCCTTTACTTCAATTTGTTTTCCAAAAACTGTTCTCACCGGAGATCGGAGATACACTTGTGCAAAAAAATTTGTATGGGAAAAATTCAAATCAATAACTCAAAAATGTTTACAAAAAGATCGGTCTATCGGAGATACACATATGCTTAAAATTTAAAAGGTTAATTTTTAAAAAATTTTATTTGGGTATCAAAAAAATTTTACAAAAAGTGTTGTCCATCGGAGATACATGCTTCTATAAAATTATAAGAAAATCGGGTTAATTTTTATAAATAAAAATTATGGGGCCCCACCACCTTGGGGCCGGGGTCTCCAAAACTTTTACAAAAAGTGTTGTCCATCGGAGATATATATGTGTATAAAATTTAAAGAAAATCGGGTTAATTTTTAAACATTTTATATGGGCACCCCTCGGGCTTCTACCCCAAATTTTAATAGAAAGTTTTGTCTCCGGAAATACACATGTGTGCAAAATTTCAATAAAATCGGGCTTTGGAAAGTGGGTTTAAAATTGATCGCAAGATTCCACGACAAACAGACAGACGTGCCACGGGCAAGCAAAAATTAAAATTTTTCTTGTAAATTCTCTGATCGGAGATTCAATTTTGTGCTGAAAACATAGCAGCCAAGCGCACGATTGATGCGACGTACACACAACGATGAACGAAGTACCACTAAAATTCTTTCTTTTAAGTGGAGTTAAGCTGTAGCAGTGTGAGTGCATAACCAGTTCTTCATATACTCGTAATATTGTACAAAACACAAATTAAGAATGCACTCACACAACTGAGTGTACAACACATTTCAGTTGCGGAACCATTCAGTTTTGTATAAAAATATTTGTTCTACTTCCTCTTGATATCTCTATACTCTCTGCTGCAACACAACAAAAAAACAACCCCAATCGTAAAATAAGCAGCGCTACTCGCGCTCATCAGCGCACACAGAACACAGGCATTATAGTATGATATGATTTTTTGATGCCGCAAATGGGAAAATTTGTATGGGAGCCCCCCAACCCAGGGGCCCGATCACTCACAAATTTTTACAAAAAGTGTTGTCCATCGAAGATACACATGCGTATAAAATTTGAAGAAAATCGGGTAAATTTTTTAAAAAATTTGTATGGGATGGGAATAAATGGGATAAAAGTATTGTCATGGGAAATACACATGTGTGCAAAATTTGAATAAACTCGGACTTTAGGAAGTGTGTTAAAAATTGATCACAAGATTCTGGCAGCCAGCCAGCCACGGGCACGCGAAGTTAATAATAGAATTAAAAAAACCAGGAGTCTAATGACTCACATATCTTATCATCGTTCATATGCAGGGTTGAGAGTTTGAGTAAGAGTGGTGTGGAAATTTCGACCTGAGTATTTCAGCACGTGGATTGAAAGATTGATGTTGGGTTTTGACTCAAATTCGCTGAGCGAATGCAGTCTAGGCGATTCAAGCTCATTTCAAGTCGATTTAGGTTTATATGTGGTCGAAACGTAGTTCAAGCTGGCTTCAACCCCGCGATTAAAAGAGGTAATTGATATCAATAAAAAAACAATTTGGACTGTCCATTTCGCTTTCTAATGTCGAGTTTATTTTGTTTAAGCAATCTGCGGACGAGCGTAGATTTTTTCTCGAAAAAACGAACACGAAAGCCGAGAATCTTTTGTTTACATTGTTTAGTTGCATGTGTTGTTGTTGCAGTTAATGAAAAGAGGGGTAAATCTCCCAAATATCAAGATCTGTTTGAGGGGAAATCCAATCTATCGTAGATTGGTTTTTTGGAATAAACGAACAACTTGACAGCCAAAAAAGCACTCTACGGCAGATTTTTTTTTAAAAAAAAAACTCGACATAACATTAAACTTAAAAACGCCCTTATCTAATAGTTACATAAGTAACTGAATTTAAAACATTGATATACCTAAAGTTCAAGAACAGTTAAAATTTGTTTTCAAAATGAAGGAATGGTTTAACAATAATTGAATAATTTCAACGAAGTTTATTTTAGACTGACCTTGAACTTACCTACATATTTGTACTCGTAAGTTATAAAAGTCATTAAAATGCATTTTCAGACGAAAATTGTTGCCAAAAATGTACAGATTTTTTATAATTCATTTGAATCCAAAGTAATGTGTACTTTGTCTAAGTAAAAACCACATGGCGTAAAACTGCAATGAAAGAAAACGCGAAAAAGTCCGAAACAGGTAAACAACAACTTGGCGACGCTACGGCGGTAACAAGAAAAAAATGCGAATTTTCAGATAGATCGATAAACGATAAAATGATGATCAGCACTGCGACGTTGCGCGAATATCTTGTCGCTGCTAGAATAGTTTGGAATTTCAGAGATGACATAAAACTAGTTTCTCGGTATTTGCATTTATTTATGACTTTTGTATTTTTTCTTTTTCTACTTTTTGGTTATTTTTATTAAGGTCATTTGTTAAGAACGACCGCCTAAGCGGCGCCGGCTGGTGAAATTGGATAAAAAAGTTTAAATTTATGACAACCCCCTTTTTTGGGCATGTCTGAGAATTTTTGCATTATTTAAAAGGGGCATGGTGCAATATTTGGGAAGTGAAGAGCCCACGCGCGGGGCGTGATGCGTGTGGCAAGTGTATCGTCGCATGAAATGTGCCGAAGCGTGATATGTGTGTCGTGTGTGAACAATCATTATTGACTGATTTCCATTTTTCAAGAAAAACCTTTAGATCGGTTTTGTTCATTCGATCGTTGGTATACCGAAAGTTGGTTGACCAAAAAAAAAACCTTGTTAACTAATCGTTGAACTTTTTTTTTAAGCATAATTGCCATTATTTTCTATGAATCTTCGTGAGTACCTTTCAAAACACTTCAAAAATTATACTATTGGATGGTTGAAATTTTGTGTTTAACTGCTACCATATTATTGTTTAGGCTTCGGGTTTTTTTATTAAACAGCTGTATTTTACATTTTCTACATTATAAAATTTTTCAAAAAAAAAATTGAACAATTCGAATGCCTTTCTTTTCGAGGGCCATAGTTTTGTCATCGGTCGAAGATTTTACGAGGTTCGTCCCACACAGTAAAATATCCTGTCTGTTATATGAATTGACGTTGAAATCATCCGACCAAGCGAATTTCTAGTTTTGTAAAATTTCCGATCATTACCTCTCTACTTCTAATCCAATTCTTTCGTTGACCACAGCACAATCAGCTTCTCGTTTAAGTTTGAGGAATGTCCCTCATCTTCGCCTATCAAACTCGACAACAACGCATGTTAAAAGTTAAAAGCACGTTAAATTGACCTGGATAGCATAACAAGATGGGAAAACCAACAAATTAGAATTTTACGCTTCCAAAAAACAATGCAGTCTCCTCTCATTCGAGCGAAATCTAATCCTCCAGACATTAACTGTGATTGGCACTTATGTATCGAACAAACCTCGCAATTCTCAGTGTGTGGCTAAATAGCTATCACAAAAATGACGAGAAATGTTTAGGTGTTTCGGACACAGCTCTAGAAATATTCCACTCACTCTGATCTAGCTACATTTTACAAGCATTCATTCGCCCTATGCTTGAACATTATTGTTATATCAGGTGTACCTAAAACTAGCACGCATCTGCTAGAAACAGGTTAAATCTTATTGGTGGCGAAAACATTCCGAAATCCATAGATTTGCTTGATCACCACAGGAATATTTCATGCTTGTCGTCGTTTTATCGCAACTACTACGAACTGATCCCAGCATTAGAAGGGTGCAACTCACTTGATGCGGCGCATCTGTAATACCGAAGGCATTACGTATGTCGGTTTGATGATGCGGAGACCGTTAAGTCTTCTTCTGGATTTAATGTGGATTTAACTATGATACGTGGGACCATTGATAGTAAAGTTTATCTAAAAAATGGAAATATTTGAAAAATTAATAATATTATCTACCTAAATTAAAGTTTTATGTCTCTCACTTAAAAAACAACCCATAAAAAATATTTATACATTCTCTCATCGGAGATACACATGTGTGCTAAGTTTGAAAAAAAAACGGGATATTTTTAAAATATTTATATGGAAGCACCTCTGCCCTTGGCCCCAATAACTTCCAAATTATAACAAAAGTGTTGTGTTTGAAGAAACTGTTTTTTTTTAAATCTATGTGGGAGCCCCTCGGCCCTGGGTCCTAATCACTCTCAAATTTTGCAAACAGAGTTGTCATAGGAGATACACATGAAAATTAGAATAAAATCGGATTAGTTTAAAAAAAAATGTATATCTGAGCCCTTCAATCCTGGGGTCCAATAACGTCCTAAATTTTACAAAAAGTATCATTGGGGATATACATGTGTACAAAATTTAAATATAATCGGTACATTTTAAATAAATTAAATATAGGAGCCATCCAACCCAGGGGCCAGACCACTTCCAAATTTTAATAGAAAGGGTTGTCATCGGAATTAGACATTAGTGCAAATAAAATCGAGCTTTAGGAAGTGGGTTAAATTTTGATCACAAGATTCCACCAGCCAGACAGCCACCGACACACGGGCACGCGAAGTGAATATAGAGAGAAAAACTCATATTTGAATTTTGAAAGTTAAATAATCTCTCCGATTACTCCGGCTTAAAAAACGCGCCCATTTATAACAAACTTTGCGTGTGAGTCAAAAATTAAATTGAGCAGAATCAATGTATGTATATGTGAAGAAAGTCATTAGCGGATATGTGCAACGCAGGAGACTACCTAACTAAACTCAGCTAAGCTACATATGACTGCCTAACTTAACTGAGCTAAGCTACATAGGTTACATCGATTAGTTTAGTTGAATTGTACAATAGGCCTAAATCTATTAAAAATGCATAGAAGTGTGGTATTGCGGCAGATGTTCTACCATTATCAATACCTGTTTCGAATGAAATGGCAAATAATCATCCTTGACATAGATTCTCATATAACTTTTAAATAACAAAAAGCTCAATTGCTAAATCTCACAGCCCGTGTTGTAGTAAACCTGGAACCTCTAAAAGTGAAACATACAAACAATACAGACTTAAATGACTTAAATGTTTGTTAAAGTGAATTTAGAATATAGCCGTGTGAGAAAAAATTAGTGGGCCGACTGTAGATAATTGAAGTTGTAGTTAGCCAGAATAGATTGACACTTTTATAGTAACATGGGAAATGTTATCTATAGCATTATGGTAACATTGAAAAATATACTACTTCTCTCGTCTGGCTAACTACAATTTCAATTTAACAACCGTCCTGCTCATTTTTCTCGTACTCCACAAATGTAAATCAAGCGTTAGCATTAATGAAAGATTTCTATAACACGCTGCATGTCCAAAAGTCCAATATAGCATGCTAGCTGTATTTGATCATCAGAAAAAATCTCATCTCAATCTAATCAGCATAAACTATGTCTAAAAAACCAGAGCGCCGATTAAAATTGCAATTAAAAGGAAAGAAAATTGACACCTTCACTTAATTTCCTTTGTTTTTTTCTATTTCATATTCATATCTATTATAGTAAATAGTTTGAGTATTCAATACATTTTATAATATATACGGCAGACAGTAGACGGCTTAAGAGAGACGGCACCACCATGTGAGATGTGAGTGAACACTGAGGAAGAGGATACCCACTGGCGCCAATGACCATCGAAAACTATAAATTTACTATGTTAACATGTGTTGTTATTATGCTAATCAATAGACGAAAGATAGTTTGCTGGAATTTTTGTTTTAAAAAAAAAAAAGAAACGGAACTACAACAAAGCAGATGATATAGCATCATGCAAAAAGCACGTTTATTATTGCTTAAGCGTGGATTGGGTTAAGAAAGACGACGAACTCGCATCAACATACCGAATGCACGAGTATTTTTTTTTAATTATGGAAGCTGGCGTCTCTTAGACGCCGGTATTGTTGTTGTAGCATAAGTTTAACATTATTATTAGCATTTGTTTTTTTGTTAAATTTTTGAAATTTGCAAAAAAAAATTCCCTAGATTCGATGAAGAATCTCCCTGTTATAGATACTGACGTTACACGTTACAAAGAAATTATGGCACTATCGATTAAATGTTAAACTGCGAATAAGAAAACTGTGGGCATGTTTTGCTAGACACATAAATTTATAGATCGGTGTATCCGTTAGATGGCAAATACTTAAAGGGATAATTTCGTGAAAAAAATCGTATGTGTGGGGGGGTCTATTTTCAACCCCTGCGATGTACGTAGCGTTTAAATGCGAAGAGACGTACTTTTGACCTAACATCACTTCATACACTGTAACTCTTGAACGCTTCTAGCTACAAGGTCACTGTTGGTCATTTTTTAAAAGAAAATTAAACTTTTAAGATTAAATAATTAACATTTTTTAAATTCTTGAAACCGGTACCGTCAAAATCCAAAAATGTTTTTTTTTTGTTAATTTTATTTTAAAACGCGAATATTTCGAAAATCGCTCTCGGATAATTTTTTTTTGACAAATGCAATATTAAAGCCTATTCAATTTTTTACAAATCCATCTCACAATATTTATGCATTCGGTCAACACAAGCACGGTTAAAAATAAAAGTTTGTAAAATGAACGAAAACGTACTTTTGACCTTACATGACTTCACCCCATATAACTTCTTGAACGCTTCCAGATACAAACTTACTGTTGGTCTTTTTTGAAAGAATATTAAATTTTTAAGATCTAACAATATATACTTTCTTGAATTATTTTAGTCATACCGATATAAAGGTCGTCAAATTCAAAACAAAATTTTTTAAAGGCGGACCAACCGACCAATACAGCCGGAACAAGGACCATGCTTTTCGCGGATGACTCCATTACGTATGCCGTTTCCCGCTCTCCTGAGATAGCTGCCCAAAGAGAAGTTGTTTTTACCAACACGATTAATTCAAGAAATGCTCTTGGATAAATTTTTTAAATTCTCTATATTAACTTCACTTGCCCGTGGTACGTCCGGTTGTCGGTCGGTCGGTCGGTTTGTCGAGGAATCTTGCGATCAATTTTTAACCCACTTCCCAAAGCCCGATTTTATTGAAATTTTGTGTTTTTCCGGTGACAACGCTTTTTATTAAAATTTGGTCGGGGTAGGGGGGCTCCCATACAAAAATTTTACAAAATTTGACCGATTTTCTTCAAATTTTATATATGTGTGTATCTCCGATGGAAAACACTTTTTTTTAAATTTTGGAAACCCCAGGCCCCGGGATCGTTAGACCCCATACAAATTTTTTAAAAAAATTAACCCGATTTTTTTATATACATACATTTGTATCTCCGATGGACAAAACTTTTTGTAAAAAATATGGAAACCCTGGGCCAGGGGGTCGGAGGCCCCACACAAATTTTTAAAAAAATTACCCGTTTTTCTTTAAATTTTATATACAGGTGTATTTCAGATGGACAACACTTTTTGTAAAATTTTTGGAGTGAACTGGTGAATCTTTTAAAAATTAGCCCGATTTTCTTTAAATTTTAAACACATGTGTATCTCCGATGGACAACACGTTTTGTAAAAATGTTGGAGACCCCGGGCCCGTGCTCGTGAGGCCCTATACAAATTTCTTAAAAAATTAACCTAATTTTCTTCAAATTTTATACACATACACATCTCCAATGGACAAAACTTTTTGTACAATTTTTGGAGTGACCGGGCCCTGTGGGCCCTGAAGCCCACATACATTTTTTTAAAATTTACCCCGTTTTTCTTCAAATTTTCAACACATGTGTATTTCCGATGTCAGCACTTCCTATTAAAATTTGGAAGGTATCGGTCGCCAAGGTCGGGGGCTCCCACAACAATTTTTTACACATGTGTATCTCCGGTAACAACAGTTTTTGTAAATATTTTAAAGTAAACAGGCTCTAATATTTTTTTTTCCAAATAAACCCGGTACAAACTTTGCACACATATGTATCTCCTTTTAGATAATTTACATGAAAAATTTTAATTTTTGTGGGTTTTATTTTTTTTATAAATCCAGTATTGAAGCCTGTTTAATTTCCTACAAACACATGGCAACATATTTGTGCATTCGGTCAACAAGAGCGAGATAGTGCGGGTTGTGTTACTACTACTACGTATAAGAAGGGTTACATGACGTCCTAGTGTTCCTGCAGCAACAGTGCAACAAAATTCCATGGGCAGTGGACGTACCCTTACCACTTCACTCCAGTGCATAGTCTGCTCCAAAAGGACTTACCAAGAAGGACCTAATTTTGTGAGTCGATTTCACAACATCGAATGGCCACATAAAATTGGTGAAAATGGATACATGAAAATGGCGTCCACTCACAAAATTAGCTTCTTTTGGGTATGTCCTATTGAAGCAGATTATGCACTGGAGTGAACTGACAAGGGTGCATCTGTTCCACGTGTAATTTTGTTGCAATCTTGCTACGGGAACCCGCACTATCTCGCCCCTTTTGACTGAATGCACAAATATTTTGACATGGATTTGTAGGAGATTGAATAGGCTTTAATACTGCATTTGTCAAAAAAATGTATCTGATAGCATTTCTCGAATTAATCGTGTTTGTGAATACAATTTTTTTTTGATTTTGAAGACCTACATATCGATATCGCTTAAATAATTTAAAAAAAATGTACGTTGTTTGATCTTAAAAATGTACTTTTCTTTCAAAAAAGATTTATAGTAACCTTGTATCTGGAAGCGTTCAAGAGTTATATGGGGTGAAGTCATGTAAGGTCAAAAGTACGTTTTCGTTAATTTTACAAACTTTCATTTTTAACCGTGCTCCTGTTGACCGAATGCATAAATATTGTGAGATGGATTTGTAAAAAATTGAATAGGTTTTAATATTGCATTTTTCAAAAAAGAATTTAAAAAATGATCTTGAAAATTTAATTTTCCCTTAAAAATGACCAACAGTGCCCTTGTAGCTAGAAGCGTTTAAGAGTTACAGGGTGTGAAGTGATGTAAGGCCAAAAGTACGTCTCTTCGCATTTAAACGCTACGTATCCTACAGGGGTTGAAAATAGATCCCCCTCCCATACGATTTTTTTCACGAAATTAACCAAGGAATTATCCCTTTTAGTATTTGCTACCTTAACGGGTACACCCTGTATAGTTTTGTGCCTTCGAGCGGTTATGCATTTTTTAAATTTCTGGAATCAGTTCTGGACTTCCGGAGTCTTTGAAGTCTCATGAAGCTAAACTTTTTAATTTCCGCTTTTCTGTTACGTAGTGTTTTTTCATTTTCAGGATCCTTTTTTTCATATGCCGCGTTTAAACCAAAGCTAAATTAGCAGTGCTAATGCTAATGAGCCATCAAAATGTAGCAATGCTAAAATGGTTAGTGCTATTTAGATAGCTGAGCTATGACTACGTCGCATTTATACCGTTGCTAGGAATCTCACATTCATTTAGCATTGCTAATTTAGCAATGGTTTTAACGCATCCATAGATTATGGGATTATTGGCTTGTTTGGTATTAACCTCAAACAAGCCAATAATTATAACATTATAGTAATAATGAGGATCTGAGTAGTTAGCATTCAGGAAGAGCATATCTTTTCCTTCTGTTCCCTTTTTCCCACAGAAGGGCTAGTAACCACTTTATGTTTATCTAGTTTTCAATCAAAAATTTAGAGCAGTAGATGAGGGACGTAATTACCCTATCGATCGGTCATCTCGTTGTATATAGATTGTACTTCGTAACACAACATTACGGTTAAGGAAAATTTTCGCACTTAATGTACGACATAGTCACTCTATCATCACACATATTCGACACAACCAATCGATTTAAAATTTCATAATCTATATAATTTGTAAATAAATTATGCAAAATGTCTGATAAACGGCTTTGTGTAAAACGGAATTAGACTTAGAAACTTTTTTTTATCATTTATAATGAAATAAAGTCAATAACTACTAGTACTACACTTAAAAAGTGTTTAATTCTTAAAAAAGAGAAATAAAACTTTTTTTAAAAAATATACTCTCATTTAATTGAATTATTTAAATAGGACTCCAAAATGGATACTGGCACTAATAATTTAAGATGATTTTGCCGTATATAATGTAATATCTTCCACCATTAAAATAACAGTATGTGTACTAATAATCAAACATTTTAAATTTTATTTTCTCTCTATTTCAATAATTGTCATTATTACTTTGCAATAAGGCTTAGTACATCCTATTAAAATGCAATAGTACTTCAGATTAATTTAAAGTGGTAATACTATTGTGCAAAGTAATAAAATCTGTTTTTTTCTCAATAACCCTACCCCAATTGGCGTAGGGTGTAACTAATTTAAGCGACTAACTACTGTCAGGATAACTATTCAAATAAACAAAGAATACTGTTTAACCAAAATTAATTAACGTTTTATTTTCCAGTAATAGTCAGGATAACTATTCAAACAAACAAAGAATACTCTTTAAGCAAAGTTAACGAACGTTTTATCTTCCACGTCTGTTTTGGTTGTCAGTCACAAATCAACTGAACTCTCTTCTGAGAGTTATTCGTTTTATTGAAAATATATATATCAAGACAAATAATGAATAAGATTGATGAAGGAGAGAGATAGCATGTTGAACATTAATATCAATGAAATAATGCAGGGAACACGTCACAGCTCGGCCAATCCTACTTCGAAGTCGTCCTCGGCTTCATCAGTCTCTTGCTCTTCACCTTCATCCAGGTCAGGCGAATGATGACACCACGGTTTGATTTTGTCGGTGGCGTATACGGAGCAAAATTTCTTCTGAGTAATTTGCATTCCAGGAATATCTTCGATCAGGAATCGGTCAGTACCCAAGACTTTGGAAACTCGATAAGGGCCCCTATACTTGGGCTCAAGTTTTCGTGATTCCCCGGTAGATGATGGTTCGTTTGATATTACTACTAAGTCACCCTCAGCATACAAAGTTGGTTCGGCGTGTTTCATATCAAAACGTTGTTTCCATTTTTCACGACTCTCGGATATATTTCCAGCGGCTTTAGCTCTTTTATTGCTAATTAAATCATCTTCGTTACAGCAGACTTCGTCATGAATAGCGGCGACAAGACGATTTTGTACCACATCAATAAGCTTGAAGTCAAAGATGAGTTCGTTTGGACTGAACCCCGACGTCGAATTCCGTTGAGAATTAACAGCCCACTGCAAATTTCGTATGTTTAGGTCCCAATCCTTTGGTTCCTTCGTCGTTGTTTTGACAGCCTTTATGATGAGAAACTTGCTGAATGCGTCAGAGATTGCAAGGACATACATGTTTCTCCGTTTGCTTCGAATAAATGGACCGAGGTGATCGATGTGTATTTGTCGAAATGGAATCGGTTCAATTTCTCCATAATGGAGACGCCCTTCAGGTTTCCCGCCCTTAGATTTGTAGTAGCAGCACTCAATGCATGCGGCGAGATACTCCTTCACGTATTTTCGAATTTTCGGAAACCAGAAGTGTGTTTGAATACGCTGGATTGTTTTGTCTAGACCGAAATGGCCTACCTCATCATGGCATGAACGAACAATTCTCCATCTTACGGATCTTGGTACAACGAATTTTAAGGTGTTTTCGATTTTGCGATACAACCGGTGATTCTGTAATATATAATCTGTTTTAAATTGAGTTTCTTGTTCGTACTTACGTTCTCCATTTAAAACGGCTATGATTTCAGTTAGTGACGGATCTTGTCGTTGCATCGTCAACAACCAATCATCTGTTGCAGAGTTAATCTTCAAAATGTCATTTCCAGGAAGAATTTCTTTTGGTGGTAAATTGGGGGATCTGCTAAGTGCATCAACATGGGACATGCGGCTTCCTTGACGATGGACAGCTTCGAAGTCATAATCGAGGATTTTGATCCACCAGCGAGCAATCTTGGGAATCATTTCTGAATTGGCCTTGGCTTTGGCAATGGCGGCGCAATCGGTGACGAGTTTGAAAGGCTTCCCAAGAACATAAACACGAAAACGTTCGAGAGACTCGACAACGGCGAGAACTTCGAGTTCGTAACTGTGCCTCTTGCTTTCGGCAGCAGTACAGTGGCGACTATAGTAAAATACGGGTTTCCAATCTCTGTTATTGTTGGACTGCAGAAGAACACCAGCGAGACCAACAGCGCTAGCATCCGTGTGTACTTCGTGGTAAGCGGTATGGTTATATAATTCAAGTACTGGTTTCTTGCATAACAGGTCGATAAGTTGCGTGAAAGCACATTGTTGTTCTTCACACCACTGGAACTTTTCGTTTTTCCGCAGCAGCTGAGTTAACGGCCTCGATATCAAGGAATAATGCTCCACAAATTTTCGGAAAAACCCGGTTAATCCAAGGAAGCGCCGGACTTCGGTAATAGTTGTCGGAATTTTAAAGTTACGTATTGCGCTTACCTTGTCATCTCCAGGGGTTATTCCAGCCTCGTTCACAATATGTCCCAAATATGTAATTTGTGTTGCCAAGAAATGGCACTTGTCGGCGCAAAGTCTTAGGCCAGCCAATTCAAGAATGCGTAAAAACTGTTCCAGTCGCCGCAGACCTTCTTCGGCGGTTTTACTCGGAATGATGATATCATCCAAGTACGCAAGAACTTCACCGGGTTTCATCTTAGTTATGAGCTCGTTCATGATGGATTGGAACACTGCCGGGGCATTTACGAGACCAAACGGCATTCGGTTGTACTCGAAATGCCCGTCCGTGGTTACAAATGCGGTGTAGCGTTTTGAGTCCTCGTTAATCTCGATTTGATGATATCCCATACGAAGGTCCAGCGACGTGAAGTATTTATTTCCGGCAAGCTGTGCGAACTGTTCTTCAAGATTTGGCATCGGATAAGGAATTTTTACTGTGATGCTGTTTAACAGCCGGTAGTCGACACACAAACGATGTTCACCATTTTTCTTGTCTACCAAGACAACTGGAGATGCGTACGGCGAATTTGAATGACGTATGATGTTTGTTGAAAGCAGATCGTTAATTATATTGGTGACTATGGGTCTTCTGGCAAACGGCAAACGATACGGTTTGGTTTTCACCGGAGTGTTGGAAGAAAGTTTGATCTGCATTTTCGATAGGTTGCACGTCCCCAGGTCGACCAGTTTTTCTGCAAAACACCCTCGATGGTTAGTTAAAATCGATTTCAACTCACCTTGCTCGACTTTATTAAGTTGCGTATTGAGCGATATAACATTAACGGATTTTTCCATCCGGCATTCAGCACCTTCTATGATAAGTCGAGCTCCCTGGCGACAAAGTACGTCTCTTCCTAAAAGGACGTTTTCGGTTATCATCTCATTGTTAACGATCAGCAACTCCGCTTCAAAAATGGTGTCATCAAAATAGATTTCCGCTTCGATTTTTTTGTTACAAATGAACTTGCCTCCCGCAAATCCACTCAGCGTAACTGAACAGTCTTTGACATCAGTAAGATTGTGGGTGAAAGACTCTCGTATCAAAGTATGGCTGCTTCCAGGATCGACGAATGCTGATGTAGGTAAATTGTTGACTTTAATGTCCTTTACAATATC
Source organism: Nephrocerus scutellatus (assembly GCA_947095585.1). Classification (NCBI taxonomy): domain Eukaryota; kingdom Metazoa; phylum Arthropoda; class Insecta; order Diptera; family Pipunculidae; genus Nephrocerus; species Nephrocerus scutellatus. The sequence continues at coordinate 71,402,160 of OX352765.1, forward strand.
ACTTTTTAGATGAAGTACATTCCCTTTAATATCGTTGACCGATTCCGGTTGACGCTGCTTATTAGGACAGTTCGATGTCTGATGAGAAGTTCGGCCGCATGTATTGCATCTCTCTTTGCGTTGAGGTTCGGGGCATCTGATGGAAACATGTCCAAGTTTGCCGCAGTTGAAGCATTTAATACCTTGACTTCTATTCTCGGTGGTTTTATGAAAATTTTTGGGTGTATCTGAGATATTTTTCGACGGCTTTGTTATTACGTATGGTCCTTTTATTTCGTTATGCGCACAAAAGTTTAAAATATCTCGTAGTAATTCACTGCACTCGTCGTAGTTATTAGAGATTTTCTTACGTAAATCCGGGTCGTTGATTCCATTTACAATGTGGCGAGCTATTGCTGATTGGGGTAAACCACCTTTTCTACCATAAGCGAGCATTTTGTAGTAATAATCGTGTGGAGACTCATTGTGAAGACGTTTCGTGTGTGACATTTTAATATGTACATCGGCAACATTCTCAACACTCGGAAAGTCTTTCAAAAACTTTAGAACAAATTGCTGCCAAGAAAAGAAAATTTCATCGAGCGAATCCACCCAATATTTTGCAGCTCCCATCATTTTTTGTTGTACAGCAAAAACAACCACCTGGTCGTCCCACTTATACGCGTTCTTTAATGACTCCACTCTATTAACAAATTGCAACGAATCCAAAGATTTCTCCGATGAAGGGTTGAATTCTGGCAGCAGGGCGAAGACGTCTCTTGCGCTTCCGTATGGATTATACGAAGGAAGAGGAGAGATATATTGCGGCGGCAAATACACAGGCGCATGTGTCTGTGTCTCGAATGTCGGCGCAGCGAATGGTATGTTTGCGTTTGTGAGTGGCACAAATCCGTTAGGTGTTTGCACACCAACTTGTCGCTGAAACGTATATGCACTACCAAGCGGTGTAGCATGTGTCGTAGGTATAGACGCAGAATACATTGGAGATGTTGTCGTCGTTAAGTGCGTAGAAAAACATGTTCGCACAGGAACCGCAGAAGACGCTGTTGTTGTATGTATGAGAGGCTGACATGCAGGCACCGTTGTTAACGGAATCTCTTTATCATCGTCTAAAACAAACTGCGCAGTGGCTGATGCGTTTTTATGAATCTGTTGAAATGTTGTTGTTTGTATCTGCTGTAGTCGTAAATCGTTGACTACCTTTTGCAAATCCTTTATTTGTGCAGATAACATAGATTCTATATTTTCATCACCCACCTGCTCTTCATTCATGTGTTCTTCTAATCGATGTATGAGATTAATTCGCTTACCAGACGTTGACAATCCTGCCTCACGGCACTTCTCTCGCAAAACACTTAATTTTTCATCTCTATAACCCGGCATTTAATTTATATTTATTATTATTTTCGTTTATTTCGTTAACGAAATACGTTTTGATTTTCCTTTATTTCGTTTTGATTTTCGTTTATTTCGTTTTTATTTTCGTTTATTTCGTTTTTATATTCGTTTATTTCGTTTTGATTTTCGTTTATTTCGTTTTTATTTTCGTTTATTTCGTTTTGAGGTCACGAGTAAATCCCACTTGTGAATAATTGTCAGGATAACTATTCAAATAAACAAAGAATACTGTTTAACCAAAATTAATTAACGTTTTATTTTCCAGTAATAGTCAGGATAACTATTCAAACAAACAAAGAATACTCTTTAAGCAAAGTTAACGAACGTTTTATCTTCCACGTCTGTTTTGGTTGTCAGTCACAAATCAACTGAACTCTCTTCTGAGAGTTATTCGTTTTATTGAAAATATATATATCAAGACAAATAATGAATAAGATTGATGAAGGAGAGAGATAGCATGTTGAACATTAATATCAATGAAATAATGCAGGGAACACGTCACACTACCTTCATAATGAAGGATAGTATGTTATAGTGGCAGAATTACACAAATCCGCCGACGAACATAATGCCTTGTGGAAATTATGTCTCCTTAACCAGATCAAACCTGGACAGAGAATGTGCCCGGATGTTTCGTCTGAGCCCAGCCCTGAGTCTGAGCATTGAGGTGATGACCTGTGGGAAAACTCACTAGCTTTCTGATGCTATCTTTGTCAAGATCAAGTATTAATGTCTTATTAACCGTTTGGACTGTCTAAGCTCTGGGGTATTATCCCATTGGATCAGACGAAGTTTCCTTTCCCATTTATTAGTCATCGCTGTGGTGGTTGCCCAGCTAATACTACAGTACGGTTCCGGTCATAAGAACGCAGATTCTGAACCAACCCTAGCTAGTTTATCTGCATGTTCGTTGCTTGCAACACCCTGGTGACCAGGGACCCAACCGAGTTTTACCCTGTTGAGCTCTGCCAGGGATTGCAGTGCATCGTATCAGCATTTAACTGATTTAGAGTCCATTATGCTGGACGATAGAGCTTTCAGTTCTGCCTGACTATCTGAAAGGTATAAATCGTAGCGCCTATAATACCCTTACTCAGGTTTATCCTGGCGCAGACCTCAATGCCATAGAGTTCCGCTTGGAAAACAGTGGGACTGTTACCCATTGGTATTGATACTTTGGTGTTAGGCGCCAGCGTCAACTCCAGAATCTATCTTCGATCTGTCTGTGTAGCAGACCAGACCTTAATTGTTCAGTGCTGGAGCACCATTAGACCAGATTGCTCGGTCCAATAGTTTTACCTCAAATAACCTACCGAAACAGTACTCCCTGGCCATGGTGTCCGAAATAGCGCAAAACATGTCTCTTTCAGGAATTGAGTCTAGAATATTCAGGTGTCCCACCTAGTCCATTGTTTGTATCCAACAGTACGGTTTTCGTAGGCAGCGTTCTACAGGTGACCTGATGGCTTATCTCACTGAAAAGTGGAACCAGTCTATTCACAAATTTGGTGAAAGTAAAGTCGTTGCACTCGATATTTCCAAGGCATTTTACAGAGTCTGGCATCAAGCTCTTTTGTCGAAAATGAATGCTTATGGAATTAACAACACCCTGCTCGATTGGACTAAGAACTACCTTTCTGACCATTCAATCCAGGTCGTATTGGACGGATTCAAATCCAATGTCCACCGCATAAACGCCGGTGTTCCTCAAGGCTCTGTTTTATCTCTGTCACTCTTTCTGATTTTCATTAATGATCTCCAATCCACCACCTCTTATCCAATCCATTCCTTTGCTGACGACAGTACTCTTAGCTTTTCATTTGACTTCTCGCTTTCTGCGCGCCCCTCTTCGGAACAAGTGGAACTTGAACAATAACGTATGTTAAGCACGTTAAATTCTGACCTTGACAGCATAACAAGGTGGGGTCTACATAATAGAGTTGAATTTAACGCTTCTAAAACCCAATACTGTCTTCTGTCGTCTAAGCGCAATTTAAACCCCCAACCTTTATCCATGAATGGATCAAAGAAACTGAAAAACTCTCAATTATCGGTATGTGTGTCAACAACAAGCTTCGTTGGAATGACCACATATTTGCCATCGCCAAAAATGCTGCGAGATGCTTAGGTTTCACAAAACGGTGCAAGATGTACTTCACTCCTTCAGATCTGGCTACTATTTACAAGGCGTATATTCGCCCTAAACTTGAATACAACTGCATTGTCTGGGCAGGTGCTCCCAAGACCACATTGCATCTACTAGACAGAGTTCAGAACGTCGCGTTAAAACTTATTGGTGTCGTACATATCGCGAAAACAATCGAATCGCTTGAACATCGTAGGAAAGTTTCCTGCCTGTCACTGTTTTATCGCTTTTTCCACAAGCGGTGTTCAAAAGAAATATCCAGATGCATTCCGCCCATTCTCCAACCCATCCGTAATACCCGTGCCTCAACTCGAGCTCATGGGTCCACCATTAAGCCTATCTTCGGACGTACTAACCAATTCAGAGATTCCTTCTTTAGCCGCACGATAGTTATGTGGAATGAATTGCCTGATTCAGTGTTTCCGCATTTATATGATCTGCAGTCGTTTAAGACACGAGTGCATAGACATCTCATCCTTTCCTCTCCCTAATTTCCTAACGCCCAAGCTGTGCTAAGCATTATAAGGGTGCAAACCCCTTTAGCGTGTGTACATTATAAAAAAAAAAAAATAATTTTTGGTGGCAGCTTGATATCGCATCTAGCGGCCGTCTTCCTAATGAAGATTGGCAGGGATAAAAGCCCTACAACATCTTCGAATGCAGTCGTAGGGCAGGTGCGCATGGCACCCGTTATACCTAGATAGAAAATTATTTGCAGCTTCTAAAGCTTAATTACCGTTGTCCGTTCAAGAACTTTCGGCCACCATATGATGGCCGCGTACGTGATAATTGGTCTCACCATCATGGTATACATCCAATGTATCTTTTTAGGATTAAAACCCAAGTTCTGCTGTAGAGGCGTCTACATACCAATAACCATAGTGGCACGTTCAATGGCGGACTTGTTATGAGAATTCCAGTTTAGTAGTTTATAAAGGATGACAGCGAGATATTTAAATTCACTGGGGTACTCTAATGTAGTGCCCTTTAAGATGATAGGTTCCATATCGAACAATCTACGTTTCGTGAATGGCACTAAAACGGTTTTGCAAGAATTGATGAAAAGCACTTCTCTACTGCACCATTCTAAGACGTGAAGTAACGCACCTTGGTCGTGCTGTGCTTTTCACTTATTATGATAGCCAAATCGTCAGCATAACCAATGGCGATGTAGCCCGATCTATGGATATCGGCTAGAAGGTTGTCTATGACAAGTGACCATAGAAGGGGCGAGATTACGCCTCCTTGCAGGCATACCTTAGCTGCAGTCACAAACACAGACACTCCCCCTGGGGAGGAAGTAAAGACTCGACTTTCCAGCATCTCCCTTATCCATTTCTTGGTCGAGCCCTCAATACCTCTGTTAATGATTGCTCTTCTTATTGAGTCGTAGCCAGTGTTATCGTAACCTGTAAGAGCGCTGGAAAAATGCCATCTCCGCCGGGTGCTTTGAATGGTTTGAAGGAGTCTAAATAAAATTTATATATTGGAGCCCCTTTGGCCATGGGGACCGATCACTTTTTTAAGTCACAATATTTAAAAAAATTAGTAATACGGGTGGCCCTGGACCAGAGGGCTCATCACACTTGTCATCGCATTCGTGTTAGTTTCACGTAAATCAAAACAACTCAAATGCAAGAAACAGTATTACGTATACGCCACAGTGTGTGTACTCATGCATGGAATTAACTCTAAGCAAACTGGAATTATAGTAATTGATATCTGACAACGCATAAGTATAAATAATATTGCCAAGAAATTGTTTATTTATTATTGTTGCAATCAATTACTATATAAATATATGCCTATGAGAAGCACACACCTTACGTGTGAAGAAGTGAATGAAATTACCTGCAAGCAATCGGATGTACGAACATTTTAAGAGATTTATGTTTGAAATCGTTAAAATTTAACTTTAAGTATTTGTAATAAAGATATTGTAAAAAATATAGCAAAAATGCTGTCTGGGAATTTTATATTCAATTGATGATGATGATTATAATACAAAAGTAACGTGTAAGTATGTGTAGCGCCAGGAATCTTTTGAAGCGACACTAATTTTAAAGTCATTAAATTATGCAAATATTCATTTAAAAACTAATTTAAACAGAGATCCAATTACGCATGCGTCAAAGCTTTGGAATGTGACAAGAGACGACTGCTTTTAAGCAGAAAGTTTAACTGGTTTTTAGATGACTTTCAATTTTTTTCTGCCGAAGATCCAAGAATAGTATTGCCGAAAAGAGAAATAGTCAAATTTAAAAAAATGTATGCATACATGTATATAAAAAATTACTATAAACCTGTTACTTGAAATTGTTTACAATATGTTAATATTCAATTAATACGATCATCTCATTTCTCTTCTCATCAGCTTCAGTTCTCTCCAACTCTTCTCGCCACGACTTGCCGACTCACTTCAATGTAGTCACAAAAAAGTAACTTTTAAATGGTGACTTTCAAAAAGGACGTTATAAAAAAACAACCCATAAAAATTAAAATTTTTCTTATAAATTCTCTAATCGGGGATACACACACACACTGCGTGCTCGTTTTGTGGCAAAATCATCCACCAAATGCCGCAGCGGCAGCGAACAGCGCTGCTCACAAAGCACAGAGCTCATACTTTGCCGTGATCTGATGCGATATAGCGATATTTAAAAATTGCATATTGGGGTCCCCAAGGGGCCGATCGCTCCAAATTACAAAAAGTGTTTTCCATCGAAGACACACATGTGTACAAAATTTAAAGAAAATCGGGTAAATTTTGTAAAATATTTGTATGGGAACCCCCCGACCCCGCGAATTGTTGTCATGGGAGATATACATGTGTGCCAAATTTCAATAAAATCGGGCTGTAGGAAGTGGGTTAAAAAATGATCGCAAGATCCCATGACACACAAATCCACAAACCCACAAGCCCACAAAGCCACAAACACACGGGCAAGTGAAGTTAATATAGAGAATTTAAAAAGTGACTATTAAAAGGCGAATAACTAAAAAGCGAAATTAGCAGAGGGATTATTTCACCAACAAATTAATTAGTCGCTTTAAAGATATCTGATGGCCATCAATGTGACGGAAACAAAACACCACCAAGAGTTTACCTTTGAATTAAAGGATAAAATTGTTCTAGAAGTAAATGATAATCAGTCTGCAGCGCATTGTGTAGAATATCATCGATAGATTTAAGGGCTGTGTACAACGTTAGGGATAAAAAAAACCCATAAAAAAACAACCCATAAAAATTAAAATTTTTCATCTAAATTCTCTAATCGCAGAAATTGATATGGGAGCCCCTCGATCCTGGGCCATTTTTTTTTATTGTAGAAGAAAATCATCGAAACAAACATTTGACATCAGATGTTAAAATTGAAAAAGCTCAGATCATTTTATTCTGAGCACTTAGAGCACGCTCATACTCTGTGCAAATAAGAAACACGAACATTTATCTTGAGAACTCTTTGACTGCTCTGAACTAATTTATGAAAACGCCAAATGACAGAATATTGTGAAAACTTGTTGTTCTATCTGTAAGTTGATATCGACAACAAAAAAACCGACATCAATAAAAATACAATTCAGTATATCATAAAAATGTAAGTTGAAGTAAGCATAAAACATGTATGTCTCGTTTCATTTGCTGGGTTCATTTGTGCGTGCGCTAAGATTTCTCTCTCTCTCTCCACCACCCCCAAAACCATGCAGCGCAGCCGACTGCGCAGCACACACCGCACACAGTCCATAAAGGGCGACGAATATCTGATGCCAGTACAGATATTTAAAAAATGTATAAGGGCCTTGCGGCCGAACCCGGGACCCATTCACTACCAAATTTTCGAAAAAGTATTGTTTATTGGGTATACACATTTGTGTAAAATTTGAAGAAAATCGGGTAAATTTTTTAAAATTTTTGTTTGGGAGCCCCCCGTCAACGCAGCCCGAGGGGCCTCAAAATTTAATAGAAAGTGTTGTCTCCGGAAATACGCATGTGTGCAAAATTTCAATAAAATCGGGCCATGGGAAGTGGGTTAAAAATTGATCGCAAGAATCCACGACAGACGACCGACCGACGACCGACCGACGACCGACGACCCACGGGCAAGTGAAGTTAATATAGAGAATTAAAAATTAAATTTTTTTGTGTAAAATTTGCAGTTTGAATAAAATCGGTTAAATTTCCTTCACTTCCAAATGTTTACAAAAGTGTTGTCCATCGAAGATGCACATGCTTATAAAATTTGAAGAAAATCGGGTACTTTTTTTATAAAATTTGTATGGATGCCATCCGTCCCCGGAACCCGATCACTCCCAGACATTTACAAAAAGTGTTGTCCTTCGGAGATACACATGTGTATAAATTTTGAAGAAAATCGGGTACTTTTTGGAAAGTATTTGTATGGGAGCCACCGAACCCGAGGCCAAAATTTTAACAGAAAGTGTTGTCATGGAAGGTACATATGTGTGCAAAGTTTCAATAAAATCGGGCTTTAGGAAGTGGGTTAAAAATTTTTTTTTTTTTTTTTTGGCACACAAATGGAAGGGACCTACAATTTAGTGCCGTATCCGAACGGCGAATTGAGAAGCTTTCCTTGACAAGTTATTACTCTCGGACGTTTGTCAGACACTCGCGAGAGGTGGGACCGTCAAAAATACTCTTGGTATTACTGGAATTCGAACTACGAACCTCCTGCTATACATGGTACATTAACCCGAAATTAAGAAACACAAGTTGTTTTTATTTCGCTCTTTAGAATCAGCGTAGCTATATCAAAACCTTCTCTATAGAAAGCCCAACTGTTCCGATCGTACACAGAAACATGCTTAGATTTATACCAAAAGTATTTGTATTAGTAATCAACTAAAGAACAAAATTTTTCTGTTTCCCACTACCACATCTTACGTTTCTCGCTCTTTGCGACTACTTATTTTTTTAAACTGTATTTACATTCCAAAAACACAGACGCGTTTGGGATTGGTTTACAGCATTAGTATGCGTAGAGTTGGGCTTTCTATAGAGAAGGTTTTGAGCTATATGGATAATATGTGTGTGTGCGTAATTTTAGCAGAGTCAAAGTTTCAACGTTTTTCGTTCAGTCTTTTACTCTATTCGAGTGGAGTCAATTTGTTTCGTACTCTGGAATTAAGATCAAATTGACTCCACCAATAAGATATCAGAGCTCTTCTCTTGTCGGTTGACAGTTTATTCGTTAGCATTGCAAAATTCATTTATTATTATTATTCACAATTAGCAAAGTAACGTCCAAGTTAAATAAAATTAAAAATAAATAATGCATAATTTTATGTGTAAGAGAAAAATGGACTATGTTCGTAGAGAAGACACTTAACAGTTGACAAACAACGCGTCCAATCCAAATAAAATATCTAAAGAAATTAAACTATTTTGCAGTCACGTTGGTGATCATAACCCCATGCGAAGATTACGACTCTAGTTTTACTCGAGTCAAAATAACTCAACTTTACGCGAGTTAACTCGAGTAAGATAATGAACACACTCGTGATAGTTTTGTCTGGAGTACCTTCTTTTTCAAGCTAAATTTAAGGACTGAAGACGAAAATGGAACCAGTGGTATGTGGCTGCTCGGTAAGTTATTCATACATTTTCACACCCTATAAAATAAAATGGTAAATGTTTAAACTATGTACTTTAGTGGATACGAACTTCAATCATGAGTAATGACTCCATTCGCATCAACGTCCAATGCACAAGAAGAAACTTACAACGTGAGCCATAAAAACTGCATATTGATGAAAGGTGTATCGGTGTATGGAAATCTAGATTTCGCTGGCTTAGCCGGCAACGAACATTAATGTAAAAAAAGCCGGCTTAATAATAAATTGTTGTGCAGCAGAGGAAGATGTAGCAACTGAAATGGACTCAAGTACTGATGCAGAAGGGGAAAATACCGATGATTATTTGGATCCGGCGAGAATCCTTTCTCTTGGCAGAGGAATAAGGAATGATATAGCCCGAAAATTTTTATGATAAAAACAAATAAAAAACATAAATGAATTTAAGTTTTAGTATTCAGTATCACATTACATATTTCATTTTAATCACATTATTTCATTCGATAGAAAATAATACTTATACAGAACTACAGCTGGCGCTGTTAAGTGTACTAAAGTTATTTTTGTAAATATATAAATACAATTTCTGAAAATGAGATTCGTAGGAATAAAGCAACCCAAAAAAATTTAAATTTTTAGTGTAATTTCTATAATTGATATACAATGTGCAAAGTTTGAATAAAATCGGGTAACATTTTAAAAAACAAATTTGAGAGCCCCCTTATCCTGATCACTTGAAAACTTGAAACAAAAAGTGTTTCCATTAGAGAAACACAAGTGTATAAAATTTGAAGAAAATCGGGTAAATTTTTTAAATTTTAATGGGGCCTTCCGACACCGGGGTACGATCACGCCAACATTTTAACAAAAAGTGTTGTCCATCGGAGATTAACGTGCGTATAAAATTTTAAGAAAATCGGGTACTTTTTTTAAAAAAAATTGTATGAGTGCCACCCGACCCCGGGGCCTGATCACTTCCAAATTTTAACAAAAAGGATTGTCCGTCGGAGATACACTCGCGTATAAAATTTTAAGACAATCGGACACTTTTTTTTACAAAGTTTGTATGGGTGCCCCCCGACCGCAGTGCCAGATCACTTCCAAATTTTTACATAAAGTGAGGTCCATCGGAGACACACCTGCGCATAAAATTTGAAGAAAATCGTGTACTTTTTTATAAAATTTGTATGGGTGACTCCGGGGCCCGATCACTTTCAAATTTTTACAGAAAGTGTTGTCCATCGAAGATACACATGCGAATAAAATTTGAAAATTTGAAGAAAATCGGGCTCATTTTGTAAAATATATATATAATATAGAGAATTTAAAAATATGAACCAGTTTCCGACCGCTTCCAAAGTTTGGTTCTTCTTTTTAAAACGTTGTTATTAGCTCGCTTCCTTGTATGTCTGTCTGTGCGAGTGGAATTTTGTAATTGATTTTAAACTAACTTCCCATTAAACTTTAAATGAAAAAAATATTTTTTATTAGCTAACATGTTTTCTATAAATACAAAAAAGATGTGCAAAATTTCTGGACGCTATTAAAAAATTTTAAAATATTTATAGAAACTATCTCATTTTACATATATAAAAGATGGTACTCCAAATTATTGCACGATATTATATCGCCTTTCTGATCGAACTTGGAACATAACTTGGGAACATAATTAGGGCATCAACACTCCTCTCTGAGATGTTCCAATATTGTTCTTTCAACTAAAGTAGTGGTTTGAAAAAGCGTTGTCCCCTTAATTTCCTGGACCAACTTAACTAAGTTAAGGACCTAACTATATCATCAAAGATTCTGGTCTTTAAAGCAAGATTGTAGTACATTCTTTCATACTTACGAAAACAATCAGTAAATTTCGTCTTGCTTTAAAAATAATAGAATTTATTAACTAACATCTTCTTTTTCTTTTATTAAATGGGATTTTATGACTGTATACCAATTATTAATTAACATTTAACAGAATGTTGTGATGTAGCATAATATATAATCCAATATAATTTAACGATTTTTTTATTTTACTTAAAATAAAACTATAAACGAAATAAACAATATTTGGATCATTTAAAATGCACTTGCAATGTAATGTTTTTTTTTAAAAATAATGCAAAATTTAAATGTCTCATTAGTAGTTTACTACTCAATTCATTCCATTCTAACATAAATGCTTTTTTTAAAAGCAGTGCTTTTTTTAAAAGCAATGCTTTTATATCAATTTTAGTAACAGCCAAAAATTGGTTGTAATAAATATAATAGATAGAAATCACTATAAGTGAGCATAAAATCAATTTTACATACTTCGTACACATTTTTGGTAATTTAGAAGTATTTAACATTTACTATAATACATATGTTGTGAATACTAAATATTTATATTTCACGGTATATGTTAAAATATGTTAAACAATTTTATAACTTTAGTGCTAGATAATTCAAAAGTACAAAACTTGCATATTTTAATGTTTAAATAGGAAAACATTAATAATTTGAGTTCAAATTATTAATGTATTGTACTACATTTTTTGTTTTTCTAACTTTCATATTTTATATTAAAGACTGTATATATATTATAACGACGAGAACATCAAATTGACTTTTAAAACCTTTTAATATTATAGTTTTTTGTATTATTTGTGACACATTTTTACATTATTACGCCTCTTGGCTTTTACACTTTTAAGTTATATTTTGCTTATATGTATGTATGTATATTAAATTAATTTGTACTACAGTTTCTTTAATTGTTCGTATGTTGTAAAAAATATGATATTCCACGGTCCCATGCGAACCCATGTTGGGATAAAACCTTTGTATAGTGCGAAGATTCCCTCATTACGAACAGTCTGAAAAAGTCGTATTAGAAGAATTAAAAAAGTTTGGAAAAAAATAAAAATAGTTTCTAAGCTAAATCAAACTAGTTTTCTTTCCTAAAGAACTTAGTTTGTTGTTTTATTAGTACCTGTAATGCACAATCAAAACTTCCTGTATAAATTTTTTGGCTTGTTGCCGCCGTCGCAATACCATTAGAAATATCAAAATGCCTTTGGTTCATAAGCCTAGTCTGCAGAAAATAAAAAAATTAATTTAAAAAAAAACTAGATTATCATGGCACCCATACATACTCTTATCACATCTATCGGCGTTGAGGCTACAGCACTTCCTAGACTGGCTACAAAACTAGATCTACAACGAGAAATGTTTTTTGTATATTCATATATTTTGTTCTTTGTATATTTCATAATTCAAGAAGTCACCTACATAAAATGATTCGCCACATGATCTCCAAAAGCATCCATCAGCTGCAACTTACAGAAATCATAGACAGGCAATTCGACAGCAGCAATTACTGCCGCTCGCTGTGATGTCGGTGCAACACCTCGCCATAGCCCTCGAATACCCTCATATTTATAAATTTCTTTGAAACATCCAATTAAACCTTTATGCTGCGTTCCCTTTCCGTGAACTTGCATGCGAACTTTAAGAACATCCGTCGGATTCGCTATTGCAGAAGAAACAGCACCTGCTATCACAGCACACAAAATGTTCCCCCAGACAAGTTCTGTCTCCGTGTTAGGATCGACAAGGTAACCATTTTGGGTGACAAACTTTTTCAATGTGTAATAGGTCCCAAATTTTATCGTACCATATGTGGCTTGGCGCAAAACAGCTGGCCAGATTCTGTGAACGGTAACGGCAAACGTATTTGTTTTTATTCTTTGCTGATTAAAAAATGATTCTTCTCACCCTGAGTATAATGCACGTAAGCCTTCCTCCTTTGAGATTTTTATAAATGCATCGGTCATACCATGATATTTTAGTTGCGCTAATTTGTTGTCGATTTTTTGCCCTTGAATCTGAAGACGTGTTTTTGTTGTATCAATGGGAAAAGTTCCTATGAGATAAAATAAATCAGTAAAAATGGCAATGTTTACAAATTATTACAAGCCGTATGAATCTTGAAGGTAGGAGTTCCCAATTAGCATTCATTGACATTTTTCAACAGAGTATGCGTTTTTCTGACTTAATTACATAAATGTGAGTTTGGTCACTAATCAAATTAACACCAAATGAATGGCATTTACCAAATTCAGCGGTAATGGATGCAACTCCTCCATAAATAAAAGGTCTCCAGTCTTTATTTCCCATTCCTATTCTACTTATAATTTCTCTTATTCGATTTTACAATTTTTTTAAGCACGCTGATCCCCAACAAACTAGTTTGCCTCTTAAAACACTTTTTTATAAGTTGGTAAAACGAAATAAACAAAATTATCACCCCAAAATCATACAAGCTCGAAGGAAGAGCTGTGCCAGCTGTTTATCATAAAACAGAATTCGTTAGTTTAGTTTTTGCTTAGATTTGCGATTTATTGGCAAGTTGTGACTTATGACCTTGTGTATTTAGGAATGAATTTAGGAAAGGGCTAGAAGTAGAAACTAGAATAATTGGCACTCGCTTAGCTGAGTATATTAATTTTACTTTAAAATACACGCGTTAAGAATTTTTGGTTCCTCTATGTTCATAAAACTGATAGTGATGAGTGACAAGTTGTCACTGACAACTGACAACTGACAATTGACAATAGCTGTATTTGTAACTGTTGAATCAGTCGATTGCTGACGGGTTACAAGTAGCAACTTTGTAGTCCCGATTTTATGAACGCGAGTAAATGATTAATCCTCGGATTAATCGTCGTTTGCATTTTATGAACGCCGATAACCGAGCGAATGTTGCACGGCGTGAAAATGTTCGGTGTGTACACTGGGTAACTTTATTCGGTCTTACTCTGCCTTACACTGGTATTCTTTTCAGAGTAAAAATAGGAAACTGTGTATACACCGTGTCGTGCTCGGTTCACAAAAAAAAACACAGAGTACAGAGTAAAACTACCCCGGTTGAATAAAAAAATACAGTGTAAATTTTTGACGTACACTGCTCGCTCGGGTTGAATAAAAAAAGACCCGATATGTAATATACTATAAATGAGCTCGTTTCAATTACAGGAAAAAGGTAGGATTTCTTTAAAAGTAGTTCGGAAATATTTTAGGTTTAATTTGAATAACTTTTTAAGCAGAACCATTGCAAGGCAGCAGGCAAAACTAATTTCGGAGCGAGTTTTTGAGTTTTGAATGGATAAACTTTTAGCCTAAACCTTATGTCTTATGTCGTTTTGACGTGACAACGTCTCACTCCAAGGTTTAAGAGGGTACATGTTCAAAAACTCAAATGTTAAATGTCACTATTTAACAGCTGTTAAGTTACGTTTTTAACAGATGTTAAGTAACGATTTTTTAACAGATGTTAAGTTACGTTTTTAACAGATGTTAAGTAACGATTTTTTAACAGATGTTAAGTTACGTTTTTAACAGATTTTAAGTAACGTTTTTTAATATCCAATGGGATTTGGTCATGAGGAACTAGAGTTTTTGAACAAAGCAATTTATCAAGCGATTCGCATGAAATTCGGAATGTAGGACTAATATGTGACTATAGGACTTGTTCCTATGGAAATTCTGGGACCTGGCCAATAGGGTCTGGGATTTTTGGAACCAAGCCATTTCTCAAGGGATTCGTATGAAACTCGTAAGGTAGGACTAATATGTGACTATAAGACTTGTTCCTATGGAAATTCTGGGATCTGGCCAATTGGGTCTGGGATTTTTGGAACCAAGCCATTTCTCAAGGGATTCGTATGAAACTCGGAATGTAGGACTAATATGTGACTATAGGACTTGTTCCTATGGAAATTCTGGGATCTGGCCAATAGGGTCTGGGATTTTTGGAACCAAGCCATTTCTCTAGGGATTCGTATGAAACTCGGAATGTAGGACTAATATGTGACTATAAGACTTGTTCCTATGGAAATTCTAGGATCTGGCCAATAGGGTCTGGGATTTTTGGAACCAAGCCATTTTTCAAGGGATTCGTATGAAACTCGTAATGTAGGACTAATATGTGACTATAAGACTTGTTCCTATGGAAATTCTGGGATCTGGCCAATTGGGTCTGGGATTTTTGGAACCAAGCCATTTCTCAAGGGATTCGTATGAAACTCGGAATGTAGGACTAATATGTGACTATAAGACTTGTTCCTATGGAAATTCTGGGATCTGGCCAATTGGGTCTGGGATTTTTGGAACCAAGCCATTTCTCAAGGGATTCGTATGAAACTCGGAATGTAGGACTAATATGTGACTATAGGACTTGTTCCTATGGAAATTCTGGGATCTGGCCAATAGGGTCTGGGATTTTTGGAACCAAGCCATTTCTCTAGGGATTCGTATGAAACTCGGAATGTAGGACTAATATGTGACTATAAGACTTGTTCCTATGGAAATTCTAGGATCTGGCCAATAGGGTCTGGGATTTTTGGAACCAAGCCATTTTTCAAGGGATTCGTATGAAACTCGTAATGTAGGACTAATATGTGACTATAAGACTTGTTCCTATGGAAATTCTGGGATCTGGCCAATTGGGTCTGGGATTTTTGGAACCAAGCCATTTCTCAAGGGATTCGTATGAAACTCGGAATGTAGGACTAATATGTGACTATAAGACTTGTTCCTATGGAAATTCTGGGATCTGGCCAATTGGGTCTGGGATTTTTGGAACCAAGCCATTTCTCAAGGGATTCGTATGAAACTCGGAATGTAGGACTAATATGTGACTATAGGACTTGTTCCTATGGAAATTCTGGGATCTGGCCAATAGGGTCTGGGATTTTTGGAACCAAGCCATTTCTCTAGGGATTCGTATGAAACTCGGAATGTAGGACTAATATGTGACTATAAGATTTCTTCCTATGGAAATTCTGGAATATGATCATTATTGTCTGGAATTTCTGGAATAAAGCAATTTCTCAAGCGATTGAAATGAAATTCGGAATGCAGGACTAATATGCGGCTATAAGACTTCTTCCTATGGGAATTCTGGAGAATGATCATTATGGTCTGGAATTTCGGGAACTAAGCAATTTCTCAAGCGACTCGTGCCTTTTAATTTAATCGTAATATTGGCCACAACGTCAAAGAATTTCACTCCAACCGCGCGTAAAGATTACACGCACATATTTTTTTAAAAGCTCTTACTACTGCATTACTATGTTTGTGCAGTGATATGATACATTTAATATGTACCCACCTCACAATAAATTGTTATGAACATTTAAATCAGCTTATAAATTATTTATTCGTTGTATGTGATGTGATTGATGATCATGTATGTGGTTTCAATAACATACAATCAAGCAGAGCAGAACGAAACAAACATATGCAGTAGTAGGCTGCGGTCAAGAATTCAGCCGCTGCGCAGTTTATGCTGCATGTTGGTCAAAAATTCACTTTTCAGCCAATGCATTAAAGAAAAATCGACTGCGCAGTTTACGCAGCTACTTAAAATGGGATGCAAATAGCAAAATGTAAATGTCAAATTGTCGCCCTACAAGCAGACTGTAAGTCGGTTCAAAATATAGCAGCAATTTCGTGCATACTGACTGCCTGCCATTTTTTTGTGCAGCACAAGCTGCGAAGCTACTTAATTCTTTACCACAGCCGTAGTGATAGTATAGTCTCTGTTCCTTTTCCTATCAGTGCTCTGCTCTGCTCTTTATATCAACATTGTGAGTGAGTGCTTTCGTGTTTGGTCGTGTAACAGAAAACAATCTACTATAAGTTACAGAAATAAGAGAACAATGCAAAAGAAATTTAATGAGAAATAATTGGCCTGCATGTTTGAAAAGCGACAATCTTACCATACCATTTCGAAGTATGGGCAGCATTACTCAGTACTTACTACACTCCTCTACTAATTTAATTTAAAACTACTCAAATTTTTTATGAGTTAAAACCAAAAGCTGCATTACTGTGTTTGGGCAGTAATATGTAATATGCAGCAACTTCACAGTTAGTGGTTATGAACATTTAAATCAGCTTATAAATTATTTATTCTGTTGTATGTGATGTGATTGATGATCATGTATGTGGTTCCAATAACAAACAATCAAGCAGAGCAGAACGAAACAAACATATGCAGTAGTAGGCTGCGGTCAAGAATTCAGCCGCTGCGCAGTTTATGCTGCATGTTGGTCAAAAATTCACTTTTCAGCCAATGCATTAAAGAAAAATCGACTGCGCAGTTTACGCAGCTACTTAAAATGGGATGCAAATAGCAAAATGTAAATGTCAAATTGTCGCCCTACAAGCAGACTGTAAGTCGGTTCAAAATATAGCAGCAATTTCGTGCATACCGACTGCCTGCCATTTTTTTGTGCAGCACAAGCTGCGAAGCTACTTAATTCTTTACCACAGCCGTAGTGATAGTATAGTCTCTGTTCATTTTCCTATCAGTGCTCTGCTCGCTCTTTCTATTAACATTGTGAGTGAATGCTCTCGTGTTTGGTAACAGAAAACAATACTACTATAAGTTACAGAAATAAGAGAACAATGCAAAAGAAATTTAATGAGAAATAATTGGCCTGTATGTTTGAAAGCGACAATCTTTCCATACCATTTCGAAGTATGGGCAGCATTACTCAGTACTCACTACATTTCTCTTCTAATTTCATTTAAAACTACTCAAATTTTTTATGAGTTGAAACCAAAAGCTGCATTACTGTGTTTTTGGCAGTAATATGCAATATGCAGCAACTTCACAGTTAGTGGTTATGAACATTAAAATTCGCTTATAAATAATTTATATATAATGTGATGTGATGATGATGTATGTGATGAGCTACGGTGCAAGTCGTAGGACTTGTATTTAGTATAGAAATTTTTAACGTGACAACGTCTCACTACAAGGGGTGCATGTTCAAAAAGTCAAATGTTAAATGTCCACTGTTGTGATCAACAGAATGCTCACAGCTCACACTGTTGTGCTCACTGTTAATGTTTTATTATCAAGAAGGCGTACCGTACTTGAATATTTGAGAATCGCCTAGAGAAGACTATATTAAGAAATATTCATTTCAGTGTCGTTTGGCATTTTGTGCATAAAAGTTTGAATGGTTTTTGCATTTTTTAATTATTATAAAAAGTATTACAGTAATTTATTTTTTGTTATTTACATTAAACAATATTTCCTTGTATTGCAGATATTAGCTTTAATATATTTAAGTAATAATCTTCTACAAAAAATCATTTTAAACACAGATTTTCACAAAACGAAATCCCATCTTTCCGAATTATAATCGTTTAATTCATATTATCTATATATATTAACTATAAACATCCCTTTTTACTGATAGTTTACTATATATAAATAAGGAAAAAAAATATAAAAGATAATTTTTAACAGCTCTTACTTCTCCTACTACTATCGACGCAACTGCATTACTATGTTTGTGCAGTGATATGATATATTTAATATGTACCCACCTCACAATAAATTGTAATGAACATTTAAATCAGCTTATAAATTATTTATTCGTTGTATGTGATGTGATTGATGATCATGTATGTGGTTTCAATAACATACAATCAAGCAGAGCAGAACGAAACAAACATATGCAGTAGTAGGCTGCGGTCAAGAATTCAGCCGCTGTGCAGTTTATGCTGCATTTTGGTCAAAAATTCAATTATCAGCCAATGCATTAAAGAAAAATCGACTGCGCAGTTACTTAAAATTGGATGCAAATAGCAAAATGTAAATGTCAAATTGTCGCCCTACAAGCAGACTGTTAGTCGGTTCAAAATATAGCCGCAATTTCGTGCATACCGACTGCCTGCCATTTTTTGTGCAGCACAAGCTGCGAAGCTACTTAATTCTTTACCGCAGCCGTAGTGATAGTATAGTCTCTGTTCATTTTCTATCAGAGCTCTGCTCTGCGTACCGTACTTGAAAATTTGAGAATCGGCTAGAGAAGACTATATTTAGAAATTTTCATTTCAGTGTCATTTGTGCACAAAAGTTTGAATGGTTTCTGCATTTTTTAATTATTATAAAAGTATTACAGTAATTTATTTTTTGTTATTTACATTAAACAATATTTCCTTGTATTGCAGATATTAGCTTTAATATATTTAAGTAATAATCTTCTACAAAAAATAATTTTAAACACAGATTTTTACAAAACGAAATCCCATCTTTCCGAATTATAATCGTTTAATTCATATTATCTATATGTATTAACTATAAACATCCCTTTTTACTGATAGTTTACTATATATAAATAAGGAAAAAAAATATAAAAGATAATTTTTAACAGCTCTTACTTCTCCTACTACTATCGACGCAACTGCATTACTATGTTTGTGCAGTGATATGATATATTTAATATGTACCCACCTCACAATAAATTGTTATGAACATTTAAATCAGCTTATAAAAGCAAAATGTAAATGTCAAATTGTCGCCCTACAAGCAGACTGTTATTCGGTTCAAAATATAGCCGCGATTTCGTGCATACCGACTGCCTGCCATTTTTTGTGCAGCACAAGCTGCGAAGCTACTTAATTCTTTACCGCAGCCGTAGTGATAGTATAGTCTCTGTTCATTTTCTATCAGAGCTCTGCTCTGCGTACCGTACTTGAAAATTTGAGAATCGCCTAGAGAAGACTATATTTAGAAATTTTCATTTCAGTGTCGTTTGGCATTTTGTGCACAAAAGTTTGAATGGTTTCTGAATTTTTTAATTATTATAAAAAGTATTACAGTAATTTATTTTTTGTTATTTACATTAAACAATATTTCCTTGTATTGCAGATATTAGCTTTAATATATTTTAGTAATAATCTTCTACAAAAAATCATTTTAAACACAGATTTTTTTTATATAAAAATGAAGCTAAATTTAACATTATAAAAATGCCAGTCTCTCAGTCAAAGAAGAGATGTTCGATCGTAAGTTGGATGTCTGCCACTGAACAATGAATCTACCATCGACCATTGAGTAAACCATCAAATATCATACATGGCATTAAGCATCGGTTCAAAGTAATTATTCGATCATTTACAGAAATAAGAGAACAATGCAAAAGAAATTTAATAAGAAATAATTGGCCTGCGTGTTTCAAAGTGACATTCTTACCATACCATTTCGAAGCATGGGCAGCACTTCTCACCACTTTTCTCTTCTAATTTAATTTAAAACTACTCAAATTTTTTATGAGTTGAAGCCAAAAGCTCCATTACTGTGTTTGGGCAGTAATATGCAATATGCAGCAACTTCAAAGTTAGTGGTTATGAACATTAAAATTAGCTTATAAATAATTTATATATAATGTGATGTGATGATGATGTATGTGATGAGCTACGCTGCAAGTCGTAGGACTTGTTTTTAGTATAGAAAAAATATATTTTTAATATATCCGTCCGTGTTTATGTCCTACAGACAATAAGATATTTGTTTTCTTTTCTTTCGTCCCGGACAGACGTTGTCACGCTAAAAACCCACGGCCGTGTCTTCGACACAGCCTACCCCGCTCTTTTTTTTTGTAAAACTGTCCCAGAGTTTTTTTTTGCTGTCAAATTGTTCGTTTCCCCTTCAAAACGACTCTACCGTAAAACAGATCTGTATATTTTGGAAGATTTTCCCCTTTTTATACTAACACAACAACAAGACATGAAACAAAAAAATGTAAACAAAAGATTTTCGCCTTTCGTGTTCGATTTCCCTTTTGGAAAAATTCAAGCGCGAGCGCTCTCTGGGCAGAGTCTTTAGGAAAAAAAATTAACATTAATTATTTAAGTGTAGCCATTGTAAGGCTTATGCCTGAAACACAAACACGCTTCAGCTTCGGCTTCGCCTGACGTTTACGAGTTCAGCCATACGAGTTCAATGCTTCCTATCACAATGTCTCAGCAAGGTTCAAATTGTGACAAGCTTCATTGTTATTATATTGAAGACATAACAACAACAAAAAATAGCTCTTCTAAGGTTTAAGTTGTAAGTCTTTACAGTGTTAAGTTTTTCATTGTGAGAGAAGGATAAATTGAATCAAAGGGTTTTAGGGTTCGAGGGTTTTAGGTCGCTCTTTAATTGTGTAAATTTGACATTTGTCATTTGGATACAAAATAAAAGTTTTTTAAAAAAATAGTGATAAATGGTTATGTAGGCAAACGTTCATTGTAACCATATGTTGTAATTTGGCTTATTGTAGTATGCATTTCGTTTAATTTTGACACTAGCTTCCACATTCGAAAGTCTAGTCCATTCTAGTTTTGCAGTTAATAGCGCTCGTCTTCCAGTCAGCATCGACCGCTCAACACGGGCACATCTTTAAAGATCCCGCACCAGATCGCTCAGCTACCTGCTACCGGAAACGGAAAAAACCATCTCACCAAAAAGCGAGCATTTCGCTCTACCTGCGACTTTTGAAAATATTTAGCTTCACTAATTACTTTTTAATTTCAGGCACATATTTAAAATTAATAGTCATTTAATTTCAGATCATGTTTTTTTCATTTTCCAGCCCTAAAAAATGGGTAAAAAACAGAAAAGGAAGGAAAAAGTCAACGAGGTCTTATCCTTAATTAAGGAACAAATCACCAACCATGGTGGGGATTTCCTGGGGCTGGATGAAGTCAACCAGCTTTGCGAGGAATCAGCTACCTCTGAAGAGGAGAGCATGAGCGTATGCAATGAATCGGACACTGAAGTGCCCGAATCTAGCAGTGGTGAAGATGATAACTCCAGCGACGAAGACAGTCGCAAAGCTTGGTCTTCTCCCGAAACCATGCCCGCAAAGGCAAAAAAAAGGAGGTTGTCTGGAATTCCAGATCATCATCGCCACCAACATCATCTTCTCCTGCAATGGCTGCTGTTGATAAAAAAAACTGCTGTTGATAAAACAGCTATACCAAAAGAGTCCCAAAAGATCTCAAATAAGAAGGCACCACCACCAGTCGCTCCATCAAGCCAAAAATCTCAAACTACGGGACCAACAGCAAAACCTTTTGCCATGCCGCCAATAGTCTGCTTCAGAATAAACGTCGCTGAACTATCATAGTTCACGAAGAGCGCCAACATTAGTTGCAGAATTCGCAACATCAACAGCAACAAATCAGTCGTTACGGCCATGAACAGAGATGGCCATCAGCTAATTCGGTCTTTCCTACAATCGGGAAAGACTGAATTTAACACTTATACTGCAAAGGAGTTCAGGAAATAAAAGGTATTCACCACTCCTTTGATGCTGAAGATGTCAAGGAAGCGTTGACGACAGAGCGGTGTCCCTGTACTAGTGGTGAAACCCTTCAAATCTCAAAGGACTGACAAGAAATTTAATCATTTCATTGTCGAGCTAGAGAAGAACTGCGATAAAGCGGCCTTTTGAACCAGTTGGTGCATTGGGAAAAACTAAAATCGGCAGGCATTACTCAATGCAGAAACTCCCAAAAATTTGGACATGTCGCAAGTAACTGCGGCCAATGCCCAAGAAATGCAGAAAGGAAAGGCTATTTGGAGCTGACCTCTTCACAATTTTACAGAAGGCAAGAGAAGTCGTGCCTGCTAATTATAGCAGTCTTGATGACAGGTCCAAAACAACCGTTTTGGGTCGACTTATTTGTGAATTATGTTCACAATAAGCAGGATAAGTATATTCTCATATAATGTGAATTCCATTTATTCGTTAGCTAGGCGTATCACACTAACATTATTTATTAAAACTAATAAACCTGACATTCTTCTTTTACAGGAAACAAATCTCACTGGGAGAAATCCGTTCAGTCCAGACGGATACAATATCCACAGGGTCGACAAAGGCAGTGGACGCTGTGGGACGGCGGTCCTTATCAGGAACACTATGGCAGGCGAAAAGGTCCAAATCAGTGGTCTACGTAGCATGGAAGCAACAGCTGTCAGCATTAAAGTCAACGAAGTGGAGACCTTGCTGGTGATATCTGTGTACAATCACTGTAACGCAACGAGGGAAATCCAACGGGATTTGCAAACTGTCTGCAACACCTCCTCTAGACACACATACTGTGATGTTGGAGGTGATTTTAATGCTAGACATACTCGATGACAGGACGAAGTGTGCAATCACAAGGGAAGGGTCATTACAGACTGGATGGACTCAAATCCGCATCAGCACACGATGGCTATAGTTTCACAGCCCCGGAAGACGTACCCTCGGACACCGTCAACTCTGGATTTCTTTCTGGCAACCACAAATTTCTTAAATATTCTCCCAGAATTAAGATATTATTCCTGCTTGGCGCATGATAGCGACTCGGATCATATGGCCATAGAGCTTAGAGTGAGGCTGAACCAGCGAATTGTGCAAGTCACTCCAACACCTGAACTTCACAGTGATCGGCAGAAAACAATTCGCACTAGCAGGGATCGCTTCCAACACTTGCCTGAGCATATACAGGCCATATATGCTCACAAGCAATGGCTTAGGAAACGCCTTCAGAGAATCTTCAATAGGACACTTAACACAGTCAACGACGAATACCTGCCTGTACTTTCGCAAATGCGTTGTACAGTTAACATGTGTCGTCAAGCTGTGCGGAGGTTTCAGGAAGATGAACTGACCAAACGGCTCCAGGACATCAAACCAGGCCCTGATGCTTTTAGAAAGCTGAACTCTCTGGTTGGAAAGCGTATTTCCATTCCAGAGACCCGTAGACGTTGATATTTTTACCGGAACAGCTGTTGTCAATGATTTGATTATGAGTGGAAACTCAAAAAAATCATCAGGCACAGATGGGATTTCTAACTTTTTGCTTAAAAAGTTACCGGGTATGGCAATTTTGATGTTAACCATCATTTTCAACAATTGCCTAAACAATGGCTACTTTTCGGACAACTGGAAGGTGGCCAAGGTAGTACCAGTACCCAAGAAAACTGACCGCTCCAGCCTAACTGGTTACCGTCCAATAGCTCTACTGTGTTGTATCAGTAAAGTATTGGAATAATTGATCCGTAAAAAGATCAATACGTTTTGTATGGAAAGAAATCTTATTCCTTCCTTTCAGTACGGTTTCCGAGAGAAGCACCCTACGCTGCACCCTCTGCTGAAGCTTCACAGTGACGTCACTAAAGGACTGAACGTCAAAAGTAGTACAGTGACCTGTTTGCTAGCCATCGAAAAAGCTTTCGATAGTGTCTGGGGCTACTGTACAAGCTTATTAGTTTTGGTTTCCCCAATTATATTGTAAAAATAATTAAAAAATTTATTTTTACAGAGTCTTCTTTGTACAGGTGTACGACCGCCCATCGACAAGGAAAAGGATCAAAGCCGGAGTTCCTCAAGGTTCCAGACTTGGACCAGTCCTGTATAGCATCTTCACGGCGGATCAACCCACAAATACAGCCGGAACAAGGACTCTTCGCGGATGACTCCATAACGTATGCAGTTTCCCGCTCTCCCGAGATAGCTGCCCGAAGAGTGGAGGAACACCTCAGAAATCTTTGGGACTACTACCTGAAGTGGGGACTAAAGATCAACGCCAATAAAACGGAACTCACCTGCTTCCGAGTACCAGCAACCGAAACAAGGATAAGAAAAATCGCAAGAAGTTGCAGAGCCTTAAAAATCACCCTTCCGGATAACACAACAATAAACACCAAGTCAGAGACTAAGTACCTGGGAATCAACTTTACTGAGAGGCTCAAGTTTAACTCTCACATCGACAAAACAATGAAAAAAGCGAACTACGCTCTTCATTTGGTGCACCCGCTACTTAAAAGACGAAACGGTCTGTCCAACAACACTAGGCTGCTTATCTACAAGCAACTCATCAGGCCAGTGATAACCTATGGCTACCCCATATGGTTCACCGTCTCACCAACAACGATGAAGATGATCTCCCTATTTGAAACGAAGGTACTAAGGATCTGTACAGGACTCTGGAGGGTGACAAACAGCTATAAGTTTGTGTCGACTACAAAACTATACGAAGCAGCAGGTCTGCTGCCAATAACTGACCACTTGTTCCGAATGGCGAGGAAATTCGTCGACGCATTGGAAACACATCCAAGTCCTGAGATGCAAGGCCTGCGAATCGAGGAAATCGAGCCAAGTCACCGGTACATACACATAGGAGGATTCTCTGATGCTAGATTCATAGATTCAATGACATCTTTAACAATCAAGACGTCTCCTTCTACAAGAAGGCGGGCAACCAATATTACAGAGGCTGAAGTTCGCCCTGTTTATAGCCGCTTAATATTTTTCATTCTTATTTTATTTTAAAATTATTGTTTAAAATTTAATTCCCTTAAATATAAACATGTAGTAGATTAAGTAGTAAAAAATATTGTTTAAAAATAAACAATACCAAGAAAACGACAATGTAAATACGTCGGGCCCCTATTGTTGAGCCGACACATATTAATATTAGTTATAAGTTTAGTTTTAAATCAAAATTGTATATTACTTTAATGTTTAATAAAAATATCTTAATCTAAATCTAAAGTTAATAGCGCTCCAACGTGAAATGGTGAGAACCCAAAGTCAACATTTTATCCATTTATTTAGACATCAAATAAATCCGATAATTAACTGCGCGATTCTCACGTTAAGACTGACTGAAGCAGAATTTTGCTAAGAGGTTTTTTTTTTAAGAGAATCTCTTAATTGACATTCTGTTGGTAGTAAAAAAAGTTACAAAATCTATTAAGAACTTTCCAAATATATTGGAAATAATTTGGAGAACTTTTAGTTTGTATTTACATACAAATTCACAGTTCTGTAAACATTTTAACTAGGACAACATTTTTCACACTGTTGAACAAAGCTTATGTTTTTATACGCCGTGTATAAAGTTATTAGTGCGACATAAACTGTATTTTATTGTCGATGAATAAGGAATTACAACAACAATTGCACTATCTTATTCCTTCTTTGGAAGAAGAAAACCTGCTGTTTTGCTGGTTTTGACATTCTAATTCCTCGGCAAATAAAAGCTGTATTTTATTTGAATCCGAATTGGGAATTACAACAACAATTGCACTGACGAATTCCTTCTTTGGAATTTGAAAACCCGCTGTTTGGCAGGTTTTGGCTGGTTTTGACATTCAAATTCGGATTCGGATTCCAAATAAAATCTGTATTTTAATTTCCGAGGAATAAGGAATTACAGCAACAATTGCACTGTCGAACTCCTTCTTTGCAATTGGAAAACCTGCTGTTTGGCTGGTTTTGGTTGGTTTTGACATTCTAATTCCTTATTCGGATTCCAAATAAAATACAGCTAAAATACAGCTAAAATACGCCTATAGTATACTAGTAACTAGTGTGACATTGAAAGCACTTAGGGGGGTACATGTTCAAAAAGTAAACTGTAAAATGAGACACTGTTATGTCACACTGTTATGAGACACTGGCTGTGTTATATTTTTATGTCCTCGGAGAGATAATTTAATTAAAAAAAATACAGAACATTTCTTGAAAGCTTAAAATGTTTGTTTCTTTAAACAGGAGACATGTCATGTCGACTATTATGGAGCAATCAGGAGAGAAATAAAACTTTTTTCTGATACTAAAAAAAAGGGCAGGGTAGGCTGTGTCGGAGACACGTGCATGCGTTTTGAACGTGACAACGTTTTCTTGTCTGTGGAACGGATACACGAACAGACTTCTCAAAATGGTATAATTCCCCCAATTCCACATCCAAGTCTTAAGTCGCATCATAGTCCTACATTCCGAATTTCATGCGAATCGCTTGAGAAATTGCTTTTTTCCCGAAATTCAAGACCATATTCCAGAACTTACATAGGAACAAGTCTTATAGTCTCATCTTAGTCCTACATATCTAATTTACTGCGAATAGCTTGAGAAATTTCCTTGTTCAGGAAATTCCAGACTATATTCCAGAATTTCCATAGTAACAAGTCTTATTGTCGCATCTTAATCCTACATACCGAATTTCATGTGAATCGCTTGAGATATTGCTTTGTTACCGAAATTCCAGACCGTATTCCAGAGTTTACAGAGGAAAAAGTCTTATAGTCGCATCTTTGCCCTACATACCGGAATTTCATGGGAATCGCTTTGTTCCCGAAATTCGAGACCATATTCCAGAATTGATAAAGTAGTTTCACTTAAAATAATAATAAAAAAATAAATATATAATAAATAACTAAATAATACATATATATAGTTATGCACACATAAAATATATTTATAGGAAACGAGGCATAAAATTACGATTCACTGATAATAAATAGTGACATAACAGTGTCTCATAACATTGGACATATCACATTTTAATTTTTGAACATGTACCCCGTAAAACAAGCGGGAAGTGAGACGTTTGCTGCGTTGCTTTGGCTAATCCAGCTTGGCTTACAACAATCGCATGAGCATAAAGCCGAAAATAAATCAGAAAAGTTTTTAGGATTTATAACTAAAGCCACTTTTAGTTATAGCGCTCACCGTAAGGCGGTGTTTTGTTTAACGCACATAACAATTAAAATGCATCGAAAATTTAATGCCAAAAGCTGTTTGTTGCCTTGTAAAGCTAAGCCGGCTTTGCCAAAGCAATACAGTAACCTTTTGGCTTTCCAATTTCGATGATTTTAATTGTTATGTGTGGTAACAAAACACTGCCTTACGGTGAGCGCTACAACTAAAAAATGGCTTTAGTTATAAATCCTAAAAACTTTTTGGATTTACTTTCGGCTTTATGCTTATGCGATTGTGTTGTAAGAAATAAAGCAATACAGCAGTTGTCACGTCAAAAATCAGAGCAGATAATTTTTTTCTGACGGTATTGATCAGAGAGAATAATTATCTCACACTCACATTTCTCAGACATAAAAAAACGGCAACTGTTATGTCCCATGTTAAATATCATAATTTTAATATGTATTATTTAGTTATTTATTATATATTTTTTTTTATTAAATTCTCTATATTAACTTAACTTGCCCGTGGCACAGATGTCGGACGGCAGTCTGTCGTGGAATCTTGCGATCAATTTTTAACACACTTCCCAAAGCCCGATTTTATTGAAATTTGGCACACATGTGTATTTCCGGAGACAACACTTTCTATTAAATTCTATTTGAGGCCCCATATAAATATTTTACAAAATTTTACTCGATTTTCTTCAAATTTTATACACATGTGTATCTCCGATGGACAACATTTTTTGTAAAGTTTTTGGAGTGAAAGGTCCTGAGGTCCGAGGGTTGCCCATATAAATTTTTTAAAAATTAGCTCGATTTTCTTCAAATTTTAAACACGGACAAAACTTTTTGTAAATTTGTTGGAGTGATCGGGCCCTCTGCCCCGTGTGGTGTACATGTAAATTTTTTAAAAATTAGCCCTATTTTCTTCAAATTTTACCCCATCTCCTATTAGAGAATTCTGGGATATGGCTAATAGGGTCTGGAATTTCGGGAACTAAGCAATTTCTCAAACGATTCGTATGAAATTCGGAATGAAGGACTAAGATGCGACTATAAGACTTGTTCCTGTGGCAATTTTGGAATATCCTCATTATGGTCTGGAATTTCGGGAACTAAGCAATTTCTCAAGCGATTCGTATGAAATTCGGAATTTAGGACTAAGATGCGACTATAGGACTTGTTCGTGTGGCAATTTTGGAATATCCTCATTATGGTCTGGAATTTCGGGAACTAAGCAATTTCTCAAGCGATTTGTATAAAATTCGGAATGTAGGACTAAGATCCGACTATAAGACTTGTTCCTGTGGCAATTTTGGAATATGGTCATTATGGTTTGGAATTTCTGGAACTAAGCAATTTATCAAGCGATTCGTATTAAATTCGGAATGTAAGACTAAGATGCGACTATAAGACTTGTCCCTATGGCAATTCTGGAATATGGTCTGGAATTTCGGGAACTAAGTAATTTCTCAAGCGATTGGTATGAAATTCGGAATGTAGGACCAAGATGAGACTGTAAGACTGGAATATTGTCATTATGGTCTGGAATTTCGGGAACTAAGCAATTTCTCAAGCGATTCGTATGAAATTCTATAAGACTTGTTTCTATGGCAATTCCGGAATATGGCCTGGAATTTCCGGAACTAAGCAATTTCTCAAGCCATTCGTATGAAATTCGTTACGAAGGACCAAGATGTGACTATAAGAGTTGTTCCTATGGAAATTCTTGGTTTCTCTTCTTTCGTACCGGGCAGACGTCACGCTCAAATCCCGCGGCCGTTTATACGACACAGACTAGCCTTTTTTTTAACGAACTTGACACCATGTTCCGAATTAGTATGGGTTTTAGTTTATATAGTTTAAAATACGGCTGCTTAAACCTCTAACGTTTCCATGAACAAGTAAAGTAGCCATATTGAAATATCAGACAAAACCAAACCAAAACTGAGTTAACCTAGTATTACACGGCAATGGAAATATGGTAAAAAATAAAATATACCAAGTGCGTAGTGCGTTTTACGAAGATTTTTTATCTACATATTTGTACTTGTTTTAAATCATTTATCCAGTCTGAAGAATAATAAACTTATATTTTTCAAAATAATTTCTTATTTAAAAAGATTAGCTACGTAGTCGAGCAAATTTGTTCCACACGCTGCGGCAAGAATATAACGCAAGAGCCACATTATATTAAAGTCCAAACATAGCCATACCATAACAAGTTCTCATGACATCATTAGCTTTACTCCAGCTTTATACAGCGAAGTCGAGTCGAACTCATGCTGATATACATTTTTAATACCATCTTAAACCAAATTTAATTTTTCAACCGATGTGCAGGAATACTCAGGTCAAAATTTCCACACAACTCTAACCCAAAAACAGTTCGCAAATTTCGCGGACAAATTTGATCACATTTATAGTGTAAGAAAATAAAACTTTTTTTAAAAAAATTAAGGAATTTATATTGGCAATTAACATTTATATGCGAAAATACCCATCGAATAAATTGGAATGATAAAGGATACAGGAGGATGAAAAATAAACATTACGTGTTTGTTAAATACTATATTGCAACTGACAAATAGACAGAACTACACAAGAATGTAGACCGCGCAAGAGCCACTAAAACTTTATGTTTCTGTCTGAATGTACACAGAAGGTTAAGACTTCTAACGCACCAAATCTTCAGGATTAAACATTCCCTGCAAATAAAGCAATAAAAACGAAATTGTGTATTATTAACTTGGTTTGTAGCATGTCACTTACTCTAGCACGTCTCAAAATTGAGTCTTTGCTAGCATCGTAGGGATGATCCTTTGATGGGATTTCCAATACTGCTGGTACGGGAGATGTATGTGCATCGATGACGTGACGAATAAGCTCCGCGTAGTTCTGGTTGATTAAAATGATGTCTATGTCGTCGCGTTTGAGAAAACGTTTGAAGCAGTCCTCGATCTCACTGACGGCAGTATCTGCGTCAAAGCATTCTTAATTTCAACAATTCAAATAATGTTTATTATTTTGGCTTACTTTTATCGACGACCATAAAGTTTGGATGACGATTCTTGTTGATTTCACCAACACCACCGAGAAGGAAACCAACGCAAGTATCCTAAAATTATTCATTACTTAAAAAAATAACTACTTAAGATTAAACATTATTTGTTACTTCATCACCAATGACGGAGATTAATTTTCCTTTTATTGCAGCGTGCAGAGCCATTTCTCTAAAGTGTTAATAATTCTTATGTGATCAATTACTTTTTCGGGGAAAAGGTCAGCTGACTACTAAACTTATCAAGAGGATAGACCACTCACCACTTAAAAAAGTGAATTTTATGTCAAAGCGATAGTTCTAATTTTTGTTAACTAGGGTGCGTTCAATAAAGTGATGTGTAATTCTTGCATTTGCATTTTTAGCTTTAAGACTAAGCCACATGGAAATGAAAAACTTACGATATCGTCTTTTTATAATGAAAATGCGAAACATGAGAAATCGTAAGTATCGACGATGAAAGCTGACGTCACTCAACTAACAAAACAAAATATTAGTGTGCAGTTGAGAAAAACAAAATCGACCCAAAAAAAAAATCTTAGAAATTTTTGATGAGCTCGGAAATTATGTTATTTTTGGAATTTTATTAAGCTATCGTCAACGAAATTGTTGACGAAGACCGTGAAATTAAAAACTCATTAATTTTCAATAAAAGTTTATAAAATCTCATGATTTTTATTTTTAGTACTAATTGAAATAATTTTTGAAGTTAAATGTATCAGTTGCACATAAAAGTGACAAACAGCAATCTTCTGCAAATAAAATCAACATCTGCTATTTTTAAAAAATGACAGATACAATTTTTTATTTATTTTTTGTCTTTTCGTGTTTCATTGCCAATATTGCAGCTATATTTACTAGCTTAATATTCAATTCACATAAAATTCTTGGATTGGATTTAATGCGAAAATGTTTATGCTAAATGTTAATGCTGCCAACGACTGAGAATTCCTTTTTTTTAATTGTTTATATCAACTTCACGTCGGCAAGGTTCTGTCTATTGTTCGGTGGTGGAATCTTGCGATCAATTTTTTTTCCAAAAGCCTAATTTTATCAAAACTTTGCAAACATGGGTATATACGGTTACAAAACTTTAAATATTTAGTAGTGGTATGGATTGGTCCCCTGGGTCGGGGAGGCTCCCAAACAATTTATTTTAAATCTTGCCATATAGCGGTATCAGACCATGCTATAAAATAATGACTGTGTGCGCTGTGTGCAGCGCTGCTTTAAGATTTGGTGTAGTGCTTCGCATGTGTTTTTATTTTTCAGCAATTATAGTGGTCTTTATCTACTTTTGGTTATTAGAAATTTACAAGAAAATTTTTAACTTTAAGGGGTGGTTTTTTAAAAATGTATTTCGATGTCAAAATTAGCCCGCCAGATGCTGAAAATATCTTTTATTTTGACACTCATTTCTAATGCATTGAAAATAGGAAAAAAAAGGTACCTTTGTGTTGTGATTCTGAGAACGGTTCTTTAAATAGAAATAAGATACAGGATTACAAATAGAATAACAAATATATAATTCGCACTTATCCGATTTGCACACATTTATTTTATACAAAGGATTGACAAGTGGAGTTTTTTTTTCAGAGACTGGCGTCTGTTGTGTTCGCTGTTCAGAGACAGTCGTCGCGGTGTTCGTTTAAACTAACATCGTAACAGCTACAGTCTTTGGAAATGAAATAGATAAAAGATGGATTTTAGTATATTTTAATTCCGAAAACGTACATACCTTTTTTTGGTGTACTCTTGTAAGCACGTTAATGCTATGTAATGTTTTACTGGGGTAATTGTTTTTCTCATTCCATTGATTCTCTTTGACTATATAAATGGGGTCTATTTTTTTATTCAACCCGAACGGGTATAGTTACCTGGGGTACACCAAGCATGATGTATGGCGTAAAAATATACGGTATGTACACTAGGTAACTTTCGCTCTTTTTCTCTCTTACGCTGATATTTATATCAGTATATATGTATATATACACGGTGTATACACCGTGTCGTGCACGGCTCACAATAAAAAACACAGAGTACAGAGTAAAATTACCCCGGTTGATAAAAAACACCAAGTAGTATTTTGACACACACTGTTCGCTCGGATTGAATAAAAAAACAGACCCATGTACGGAAGGACTGGACGGACTTGTGAGAAACAATGAAAATAATCTCTTTTGTGGTTTTCCTTAAGAAAGAATATTGTAGGGTTGTATGTTGGATACAATTTTTAATTGAAATATGTTTTCACGCGCCCATAGCCGAAAGTGACTGTTTCGTACGCTATAAACTAGCCTCGAAAGTAGCCCATAACAACAATAGTTATGTTATGATATAAACGTCTTTTGTTATTTACTACAACCTCAACAAACACATTGCGCATGAGCAAGAATTCTCTTTTGTTTGTCATTTGTGATTTCTGCTTCTCTCTCGATTTAGCAGAAAAACCGGTTTGGATGCGTGAAAAATTCATTTCTTTGTTATTTACTGCAGTCACAGCGAACACACATTCTCACAGTTCTGCTTCTCTCTCGTTTAAGCAAAAAAAAAACCGGTTTGGACGCGAGAAAAATAGCGTACACGACTTGCAGAAAAGTGCTCATCGTGCTCGTTAGATTGCCGAACTCGGCTACCGCCTCGTTCGTCAAGCTTCGACCTCGCACGATAAACTCCACTTTCCTTGCTCGTTCTGTAATATACTATAAAGATAACATTTCCTTTGCGGTTCATATTTATATAGTCAAAGCCAAAGGGCTATCGTAATGGAAGACAGCTATTTATTTTATTTTAAAAAATATCATGCAAAAAATGTTCAAATAAAAATTTGAAAATTAAAAAATGTATGAACAAAATTATTATTCTTTATCTTCTTATTTTTCATTTCACAGTTTACTTTACTTTTGCTCTGGTCATATTTCTCTCGATGATTGATCTTCGATGAAATGCTTACTGGAGAGAGCGTTTCCTATTGTAGCGTAATACGAGTATGAATGTTTAAGTCCTGAATTAGAAGATCTGGTTGACGTTAATTGTTTTGTGATAATAAAGGTCTGGGTGGGCGCCGTGGCTCAGTGGTAATGCACATGGCTGCTGCGCAGGAGGTTCAGGTTCGAATCCCAGCAACACCAAAAGTATTTTTCACGGTGTCCCACCTCTCACGAATGGGTGACAAACGTTCCGAGAGTAATTATTAAAACCTTGTCACGGAAAGCTTCTCAATTCGCCGTTCGGATCCGGCCTTAAATTGTAGGTCCCTTCCATTTGTGTCCAAAAATTAACATGTACAGCACAAATGGTCGCGAGAAGTTAGGCCTTGGACCGCAATGGTATGTCGCGCCAAATATTATTATTATTAATAAAGGTCTGGACTGTCACCGGGCATATCTATATCTGTTAACCAACTCAAAATACTTTTATTTTCACAGCACGTA
Organism: Nephrocerus scutellatus; assembly: GCA_947095585.1. Classification (NCBI taxonomy): domain Eukaryota; kingdom Metazoa; phylum Arthropoda; class Insecta; order Diptera; family Pipunculidae; genus Nephrocerus; species Nephrocerus scutellatus. The sequence continues at coordinate 71,436,104 of OX352765.1, forward strand.
GTATAGAGAAATAAGCACATTAACTTCATGGAAACAGGGCTTGGTTGAGTTTTCGTTGCATCAGAACTCGAAAATATGATAACAATTGCATCTTCACCGATAGGCAAAGACGTTATGGCTGTGGCAATTTTAATATCAACATTCTGTGCAATAGAATAGAAAATAGATGTAAATTCTCTAATGAGTTAAATAAAATCCAGTTAATTTTGAATTTTCTTTATAAAGGATCCCATCGGTCTTGGGGCACGATCACTATCACATTTTTAATAGTCCTAATAACATTAATGAATTGAGAAATGGCAGCTCTGTTGCCAAGGAAAAAAATGGATTTAGACTATTACTTCGTTTCCATTAACTTAAATTTAGTTGGGTTTGGTGAAATTTATTTTCGTCAAAAAATGCAAACTGGCGTCACGCGTTTCCATGAAAAGAAAATGTAACTGAGTTGAAATTTTGACCATAGAATACAAAATCCGACGACTACTTACAAAATAATAACATTCGCCATATTTTGATTTGAATTTGTTTGTGTATAAGTATATCGAGATGGCTGATGCAGAAAAATGTGCGTTCAAACAATTCGAAGGAAGTGAGTTCGACAACTGGTTTTTCCGCCTGAAAATTACTTAGGAGAAAAAGGGTGTCGAAAAATGGCTGGAAGAAGATGCCGCAGCTGCGAAAATTGTAGTCGGTGCCGACGTCGAAAAAATCAACAAGGATGCAAGGTGCAAATAACTCCACGTGTTGCGGATTCACATTTGGAATTTTTGAAGGACCGGCCGAATTTTCGAACGTGCAAGTGTGGCGACCGAAATTGTTGTCAGAAAGCGTATGTTGAATTAAAGGCGTGTGGCGCTGAGACAAATGATCGAATGCTGTTTGTGTTGCTCATGATTACGTTACCGAAGTGATATGACATGGTCGTGACAGCGTTGGAGACGATCGAACCATCTAAATTGACTTTGGAATTGATGCGTTTGCGCCTGTTGGACGAGGAAAGCAAAACTTCGAGTGGTCGTCCGAATGGTGATTCAGACAACGTCGCCATGTAAGGCAGTGGTACTTTGAAGCATCTTAATTCCTATTTCTGCAAAAAGATTGGTCTTCGAAGGGACGCATGTCCGCAATTGAATCAACGGAACTCTAATCGTGGATTATCGAACAGCAATTTTAATGGGAAACCCAATCAGCAGCGTTATCAAAAGCCAAATGCAAATTGCGCGTTGAATACAGATGCTAATGGAGTGGTATATGTGGCTAATGCTGGTGATTTTGCGCTACAGAGTGGAATGTAGACAACAATACGTTTCATTGCTGACTCGAATGCTTCAGAGCACATGACGAATGATAAGTCAATGTTCAGCGAGATGTGAAATTTGACCGTGGCGGTCATCATTGGTGTTGCGAAGAATGGTGTGTCGATCACAGCAACAAAATGTGGTACAATTCGGGGAGCTATCATCGTCAATTGCGCAGAGCGTCAGTGCAGTTTGGTCCAAAACAAAGAATAATTTGGATATGGCCTTCGGCAGGCGCAATGGGAAGCTGTTTGTGTTTGAATTGAAGCATGTGCAACATGAAACAGCGAATATTACAACATCATCAAACGAAGGCATTGCTTCGAAAGCGTCGAATGGAATGGAATCTAGCAAGTGACGTCAAAACAAATGCATCGTCGGTTGGCACATTTGACTACTCAAAAACCATTCAACGGTTCAGGTAGAACACGATCGAGTCGTGTATTGGAGGTTGTGCACAGTGATGTGTGTGTGCCTGCTATGCCAGTCACGTAGGATGATCAGCGTTTCTTGGTAACATTCATCGACGATTGCACGGTTGTATATCTAATAAAGAACAAGTCTATGTTACAGAGGTACAAATCAATGGCGGAGACCCACACTGGAAAGACAATTTCAAGAATCCGATGCGACAATGGCGGCGAATATATTTCCAATAAATTCAGGGCCATTTGTGATGAATCCGGGATTCTGATCCAATACAGCGAACCGTACACACCTCACCTCAACATAACCGAGCGAATGAACAGGACATTGCTTGAGAAGGCACGTTCTATGATCGCTGATTCCAAAATGAGCAAGGATTTTTGGGGCGGTGCCGTATTTTTTTCGTCATACATAGCTAATCGCAGTCCGTCGCGTGCGATTGTTTTAAATGCGACACCAGTTGAGCTTAGAAATTGGATACGAAATCATCGAAAATGGTAATGGTCGGCTATGCTGTGATTGGTTACCGCCCGTGGGACTCATCGATGAACAGGGTTGTACCACGAGGAGATGCTGTGTTTAATGAATCGCAACCGAATTCTTCTTCAGTTTCAGTTTCGAGACAGAGTCATTCATGGACGGTGTTGACGATGTTGAGAATTTTGACGGTGTTGAAGAGGTTGAGAATTCAGACGGTGTTGACTAGGCGGGGAGTTTAGCGGACAGCGATACGACGAATGTCGAACAGGATGATGCTGGTGCAGATGCAATCAACGATCCATCATTCAACGTGGCACCGCAGCGAAAGCGTCAACAACCGAAGCGGTATGAAGATTTTGTCGATCCGCCAAAGATCAAAATGCATGAGGACAACGGGGAGGAGTACTTTTCGGCGTTTGCATTGAATTCTACCACATTGGATTTCGCACTTGGTGCCGTGGCGTTCGTTGACAATGTTACTCAGTCATTTAGTGAAATAGCAAAACGAGATGATGCAGCTCAATGGATGGAAGAGGTTCATTGTGAAATTGATTCACTCAAGCGAAATAAAACTTGGGCTTTGGTCGAACGTCCACTGAATTGATCAGTTGTTATCTGCAAGTGCCACGGCTGGTAGCCATTGGATTTACCCAGTTTGAGGAACTTGATTTTCACGAAACCTAGAATTATGCTGGCTCTTGCTGTCAAGCGTGGCATGGAAATACATCAAATGGATGTGAAGACGGCATTCCTCAACGGAAAATTTGAAGAGGAACTTTATATGGAACAGCTGGATGGCTTCGTGCACGGTGATTTTGTTTTTAAATTGAATAAGTCCCTATACGGATTGAAGCAAGCGTCACGTGTGTAGATTGAACGATTCCATAGTATCATGCTCGAAAACGGTTTTGTTCGCTCAGAACATGATCATTGCCTACAATGGAGACGAAATGGTATACCTGATCTGATCTGATTATGAAACGAAGAGTTTTCTCGGAATCAACATCGAACGTGACGGAAGCCGTGGAATTTTGAGAATTAACCAACGATTAAACCGTACCGCGAACTAATCGGATGCTTGATGTACGGCTTGTACGACTCGTCTAGAGTGAATTACTTCAGTCAATTTCAATCATGTCCAGGCAGCGAAGAGAATACTGCGATACATCAGAGGAGCAATTGTCCTGGAACTGGAATATCGGAATGATGAGAATTCGGTCGTGTTGACTGGAATGCGGACGCTGATTGGGCCGGCGATATCAACGAGATAAAATCGGTTTCTGGCAATGTGATGAAAGTGTTTGGCGTTGTGATCTCATCTCAGGAAAAGCAAATGCAGCGTACGAAGCACATTGATGTTAAGTTCAATTTTGTACGTGATTCAACAGCCATCATCAAAGTCAGATATGTTTCATCGAATGGACAACTAGCTGACATCATGACTAAAAGACTACCAAAGGCGACATTTGAATATTTGCGAAATCGACTAAACTTAATTCGGATGGATTCGAAAATAACGCGCGGGTGACATCTACTGTCTCTACTTCAAATAATTTTTAATATACACAATCCTTTACTCCGCCTGCCATTAAAAGCAAGTTATACAATTAAAATTCTACCATTTGTAGATGGAGACGCATAATATTAATGTCGTCAATTATTTTCATGCCGTCTTTGCGACTTCATGTTATACCAATTTATGTTAATTTTTACATTTCAAAATGGCGAAATCAATTTTTTTGTGTGACATATGTCGTGTTTTTTGTATAAAAAAAATCTAACGCAGATAGATTTTTTGGATTTTTTGTTCGTTTTTTAAAAAAAAAAACCAATGTACGGTAGATCGGATTTCCCCTAAAACAGATCTTGATATTTTGGGAGATTTACCCCTCTTTTCATTAACTACAACAACAACACATGCAACAAAACAATGTAAACAAAAGATTCTCGGCTCATGCTAGTTTTTTCGAGAAAAAATCTGAGCTCGAGCGCAGAATTCTAAAACAAAAAAAAAAACAACTCATAAAAATTTTTCGTGTAAATTCTCTAATCGGAAATACAAATACACAATGTGCAGTTTGAATAAAATCGGGTAAATTTTTTAAAATTTTTGTTAGAGAGCCGACACCGGGGCCGTTTCACTTCCAAATTTTTACAAAAAGTGTTGTTCATCGGAGATACACATGCGTATAAAATTTGAAGAAAATCGGGTACTTTGTTCATAAAATTTGTATGGGTGGCCCCCAACCCGAGGGCCCGATCACTTTCAAATTTTTACAGAAAGTGTTGTCCATCGAAGATAGATATGCGTATAAAATTTGAAGATAATCGGGAAATTTTTCAAAAATTTGTGTGGGAGCCCCCCGACCCCGAGGCCCCAGGTGCCCCAAATTTGAATAGAAAGTATTGTCATGGTAATACACATGTGTGCCAAATTTGAATAAAATCGGACTTTAGGAAGTGTGTGAAAAATTTAAGTTAACATATAGAGAATTTAAAAAAATGCGATCTGATAGTTGTTTATTGTAACGCTCTTCTATTTTATTTATTTTATTATCATGAAATGTCATTTTTGGATCTCTACATTGTTTATAGGAAATGCCGAGCAAATTTAAGTGTGCATTTTTATTATACTTATTTTAATATAAGAATTTTGGTTAATTAATTATTTTTAGTTTTCTGAGAACACGGATAATAGCCATGACATATTGATACCTAATGAGTCGAAATACGAATGGAATCGGGAAGTGAGTTTTGAAAACAATGAACCATCCGCAAAAAAAACCAAAACAAACTGAAAACTCAATTTGTATCTTCGATAATGCCCAGAACAAATTTATATTTGCTGTGAATTCGGATACCGAAAATGAATTTCATTTCTTTGGGCTTCAAATGCCGTCAAAGTTGCAAACGTTGCTTTTAGGACAAGCATTACAACTAAAGGCATCTTTTCAGCAACAGATGACCGATTTAAGAGTAAATGTATTAAATTCGCAGCATGAAACTACTACTGGAGCATCAAACGTTCGACAATTTGCATCCATTTAGCCCATGTCATCATCATCATCTGTACCTGAAATTTACCCAACGATATCTTCACTAGTCACTTCTCCTTTTCCCAGCTCAGTGCATAAATCTAATGAACCAGTAAAAGTTTTTAAAGCTATAACGATCAAATTTATTCCATAAATCTCTCAGTCATCATCATCAACAACCATAACATTTATTAGCATGACAAAATACAACAATCACCATATAGTAGCCCAAAATTAAATGTGGCCACAGAACCGAAGAGCAGTCCAAATTTAATAAATATAGCAATGCAAATTGCAAAAAGCGTACACCGAATACCAACCTTACACCTCGTCTCCACAGGACAGAAATATGTCAGACTAAGCTTCAGACATTTCTTCCGCCATATTTTTCTCCTAATTGACTGGGCAAATTATGTTTTCACATTTCATTTCGTACCGCATCTTCACGAGTACTACAAACATTTTAAATATTCGTTTCGCCGGGAAATTGCATAAATTGAAACAAATTTTAACTGCAAATATGGCGTTGAGGTTGAATAGGTCACAACTGGCTGAAATTCTAAAAATAAAAGCTATTATAGAGCTGAAAAAACTGGAAAAGGAAGAAAAGTTAGAATCAACCAAGTTTTTAGTTTCAATCTTTGAAATTCGCCAGTCTGACATTTTTTTTGAATATATATTTATTTGTTTGAATTAAATTGTAGTAAACCGATAAAATGTCAAAAATATGGCAGGGTTTTCATCTGCTCAGACGGCAAGAAGAAAAATCAGACAGTGATGCTGGTCTCACTAGATGAATTTATGTCAAGTCGCACATCTTTCAGAAATTCTGTCCTATGGAGACGAGGTGTAATTATTACTCTGTGGCGTGTCCGTTTGCTACTCGTTATTATGATTTTGATACAGCAGATGTACACGGGCTAGTTTCAATCACGATGTACGCTGTAAACATGTACAGCGGCTCAACAACTATGTGAAGCCGAAAATGAAGAAAAAGAAACAACACGTTAGGAGGTGTTAAAAACGTTTTTGGTCGGGTGACACAAAGAAAAAAAGTCTTCAGTCGATTTTATGGAGGTGCTTGGAGCTTGGAGCTTGGAGCCAGCAAGTTTTTTTGACATCGACATCGTTCCACAAGGAATCATTTATATTAAACTTGTTAATTGCTACTTATTAAAACTAAGATATATATAATAAAAGATAACTTAAAATTACGATACATTGATTCTTCATTCTTTATACGGTGCATTGGCGTATTAAAAGAACGATTCCGTTGTCTCTCAGGACGGAGATATTTATGTTAATCGCCATCACATTGTGGTGTGATAAATGATAATCAATGCTTGTAGTATGTTACACAATATCTTTGTCAGAAAACGTATTGGCATAGATGAACTTAACATCGATATTGATGAAGACAAGCATCTCAGTGAAGACAGATGAATAAGAGATGGTTTGGTACAAGAATGTTTTTAATAATTAAAGATTTATATTTGTATTTAAGAGATTTATATTTGTATTTCAAAGATTTTAAATTGTTATTATTAATAGTTATTAATAAATAAAAATAGAAAGTTATTCTTTATTCAAACATGGCGTTTTTGTTGTTTCTTATTTCATTGGTGAGGTTATTTACTTCCGCCACTTCTAGTATTGAATTTATTTTTCTTTCTTCTTCCAGCCGTCACTCTGAAATTAAATTTCTTTTTCGGTCCTCTTCCAAAAAATCCTCCATAATTTCTCCCAGTGCCCTTTTCGCCTCCGCTGCATTTAAAATGTCCGCCACTTTATTCCATTTATCTTTTGCAAGTTTATTCCCTTCAAAACCTTCGAATCTGCAATAAAATTATTATATTTATGCATTTAACATTTCTAATTTAAAAAAATATTTAGATAATAATGAAAATCAAATACATGACTTACTGTCCGCGTCCTAATTTCAAATTTTCATCTATTGATTAGCAGACACTTTTTAGTGCGCCACGAGTATTGCGGTTGAATTCAAGGAGAGGTGGCATGCAGCTGGCTATTTCTCTTGAGTACCGCTAGTAGAAGAAACGATAAAACTTAGTCCTACATACCAAATTTGATACGAATTGCTTAAAAAATGGCATAAAATTCCAGACCCTATTGGCCAGATCCAAGAATTTCCATAGGAACAAGTTTTATAGTCGCATCTTAGTCTTTCATACCGAATTTCATACGAATCGCTTTGGAAATGGATTGGTCTACAGAATTCCAGACTCTATTTGCCATATCCCAGAAATCATTTCAGTTACACATTCGAAATTTCAAATTCGCATTAAAATGATTTCAGTTACAAATTCGAAATTTCACATCCGCATCTATTAGTTACTATAGACTATACAACTGCTGCATCCGCAATTTTCTAATATATTGTAAATGTCGCGCAAATCACAAGGTATTTAATACAAACTAATGTAATGGCATATACACCAACTGTTACATCTAAAGAAGTTTAACTTCAAAAATAAAACAAATTGATGAATTTGTATTCTTCTAAAATTAATTTAATAAATATTAAGAGAAAACTACAAGCTGTTCGAATATGATTTTTTTTAATATTTTCGATTACCGATCGATTATCAACTTGTTACGACTGACGCTCTTTCGTATTACAAAATGATTCAACCCAAAAACTGCGGCACGACCGCACAACAATTTACATATCCTGTCTGCTATTTATCTTCTTATGACGAGCGACAGCCAAAATGTTCGGTGCGAACGCAACCACAACTTGCATGGCGACCGTATGAATGTAGCGCTACCACAACTTGAATTGTGATGGTATGCATGGCTGCCACATAGGCCCCCCCCCCCCCAAGCAGGCTCGAGCATTTCTATTTGTAGCGTTTGGGCGACTATCAGTCTGCCTAAACTTGTGTGAAGAGTCTGATTCCTGATCTGTTGTGGTGGATTTTCTAAATCTTCTTATCTTCTTGGGTTTTTTCTATGTACGCTGGCTTTAAACAATCCAGTGATATGTTTTTGCTGTTTCCTGTAATCTTGACGGTGTAGAACTTGGTCCCTCCCTCTCAAAGGGTCCTTCATTGGGTTTTATTCTATGTACGCTGGCTTTAAATAACCCAGTGATATTGTTTTGCTGTTTCCTATTATCTTGACGGTCCTTCATATGGTGAAACGATTGTCGCCTTCACTGAGTCACTGCGTACGAAAACGTAAGTTGCTGTATTTAGGTCTTTTAGGACAAAAGGTCTCTGTTGTGAATGCTGTTTGATGCGGTGTGATTTGTTGCATCATTTGCTGCAATGTTTTTGCGTACTTCCATTCTTACGGTTTGTAAATGAAGTTGCCAATAAGTCGCCTGGCTCGCGAAGTTGAGTTCCGTACACTAACTCTTCCGGTGTTGTACCGATATCTTCTTTGATAGTTGATCGTAATCCAAGACGGATGAGGGGTAAGCGTTTTACCCAGCTGATTGAACCGTTGCAACTGCAATTGCACTGCTTTAAGGGTTCAATGGAAGCGCACTACTATGCCATTCGGGTGATAGGATGTAGTCTGGTTCATTCCCATTAGTTTACAGAGTTCTGTGAAAATCGATGAATTGAATTCCTTGATCTGAGGTGAGATGAGTAGGTGAATCAAATCGTAAAATCCAACCTGATATCAGGGCGTTTGCACAGCAGGCGGCTGTCATCTCTGGCATAGGAATAACCTCGGGCCATCTGGTGTAGCGATCTATTATCGTTAGCAGGTAGCAATGACCCTGGTGGAAGGACGAAAAGGTCCTACGATATCGATGTTGATGCTTGCTCATCTGGTGCTGGGTAGCGTTGAAGTTCTGTGTTGTTATGTTGTTGTACTCTGCATTTTTGACATGGTATGCACTCCTTTGCGAAATATTTTTGCATATTGGGGCAGACAATCCGTTCGGACATAAGGCGTGCTGAAGCTCGTCTGCCTGGATGGTGTAGATTATGTCTTGAGGCGAAGAAGGTCTTGCGTAGCGTTTTTTGTAATGAATGGACGAACTCGCTCATGAGAGACATCGCAGTAAATTGGTTTTTCAATGTGTGGAAAGTTAAACAATGTTAATTGCAGTGAATTCGAATATACTGTTGCAGTTCTTTATCTGTTTCTTGAGCTTTTTCTAGTTTTGCATACAAGTCTTCGTGGTTGTTGATGACATAGATGCGGGAAAATAAATCTGCCGCGTGGTTGTTTTTGCCTTTTATGTATCGGATGTCTGTTGTGAATTCACTGATGAAGGAAAGGTAGTTGATTTGTCTTGGCGATGATTTTTCCGGGCGCTGCCACTAAGTCCTACATACAAAATTTCATACGAATCGCTTGAGAAATGGCTTAGTCCACAAACTTCCAGACCTTATTACAGAATTTCCATTGGAAAAAGTCTTATAGTCGCATCATACGAATCGTTTGAGAAATTGCTTAGATCACAAAATTCCAGACCCTATTATTCACAGAATTTCCATTGAAACAAGTCTTATAGTCGCATCTTAGTCCTACAAACCGAATTTCATACAAATCGCTTGGGAAATGGCTTGGTCCACAAAATTCCAGACCCTATTGGCCAGATCACTGATGAAGGATAGGTAGTTGATTTGTCTTGGCGAAGATTTTTCCGGGCGCTTTTTCAAGGCGAAAAGTACTCAAGTACATTTATTCCTCATATTATCTGTGCTTCTAGGTGAAATATGTATGTCTGGGATGCACAATGTTAATTTGTATCCTATGCATTTAGCACCAACTGTTTTCTCTATTTTCTATTTTCGGAAACTGAAGCGTCCAAATCAATTGCAATGGTTGAGAGGATAATTCTAGCGATCAAGATATTAGTCGCAAGGAACGGTAAGCTGCCGAAACCGTGCTAATAAAAGCAAAAGGAGAGGGGTTGTCTGTTAATTCCAGACCCACATAGCCACCAACATTATCTCCTCCTGCGCCACTGTTGAGGCTAGCTTAGCACAAAACTATTGTCGAAAAAGAACTGCAATAATGCAGCAGTTTTTTCAAAACCCCTCCTGATGAGCCATTTGGTTGAGATGGTTTGGGGAAAACTTATATCAGCAGGCATTACAAACTATAGAAATTGACAAATGTTTTTTTTTATAAAAAGTGATGTCCAAAATAAAAAATAAAAAGAGATGATGGCTTAAATGGTTAAAACCGCCCAAAAGAAGAAACAGCAGTAAAGCCAAGTAAAGCCATCCGAGCCATCGATGACAACCGTTTTGAGGCGGCTTTTGTGAATTACGCTTGATTTACATTTGTGGCGTGCGAGAAAAAATTAGCAGGACGGCTGTTAAATTGAAATTGTAGTTAGCCAGACGAGACAAGTAGTATATTTTTCAATGTTACCATAATGCTATAGATAACATTTCCCATGTTACTATAAAATTACTATAACATTCGTGTAGTGTCAATCTCCTCTGGCTAACCACAACTTCAATTTAACTAAAGTCAGCCCGCTCACTTTGTCTCGCACGCCTCACATGTAAATTTGGCATTATGTTCACAATAAATAGTATAATGTCGTTTATTTTTTCATTAAAAATCTGGCGCAGATTGATTTTTTGCCTGTCAAGTTTTTCGTTTTCTCTAAAAAACCAATCTACGGTAAATCGAAATTCCCCTCTAACAGATCTGTACATTTTGGGAGATTTACCCATCTACCCAACTACAAGAACAATACGCCCTTCAGTTCTGGAATAGTACCACTTATCAGGGACTGGCAAAAGTGGGAAGTCAGTGGTTTGCATAGCATGAAAGCAACAGCTTGCATTATAGTCAAAGAAGTGGAGACCCTGCTGGTAATATCAGTCTACAATCACAGTAATGCAACGAGGGATAGCATTCAACGAGATCTGCAAACTATTTGCGGCATATTTTCTAGGCACACATACTGTGTGGTTGGAGCTTGAAGGTGCAGATTGGCTATATTCAAGTAAGCATACGATGACTGTTTCACATCCTCTGAAGACATATCCTCGGATACCATCAACTCTAGATATCTTCTTAGCAACAACAAACTTTTGCTAGAACTAAGGAATTATTCCTGTTTTGCGCATGATAGTGATTGATGTGGCCATTAAACTACTATTTTGGCTAAATTGAATTTAGCGACAACCATACACCAAAACTACACACTAAATTTCGGAAAATCAACTGGAATAAGTTCAGATAGGAAGTTGAAGCTGGACAAACAATTCCAGCGGCCTGCAGAAATCTGGAGTAATGAAATTAATTATGCTATCAGAAATTTTGAGACTGCAGTGAACGTAGCCATCGATTGATAGAAAATTGTTCGCACTAGCAGTGATCGCAAGGTGAGGAAACGCATTCAGTGGTTCTTCAATAGGACACTTAACATAGTCAACGAAAAATATCAGTCTGTACTTTCGCAAATGCGTTGCATGTTAATAATGCGGAGTTACCAGGTAGATGAAATTAGCTAACGACTCCAGGACATCAAACCAGGCAGCTGCAGCTGAACTCTCTGGTCAGAAAACGTATTTCCATTACAGAAATTATGAAGCTCACACTATGAATATAAATTTGGATTAAAATGCATAAAGTTGTTTATGGTTTTTGTAGTTTTCATTTTATTAGTATTATTATTTATGATACTTATACATTTAACAGCAATTTAACACAAAGCTAAGCATTTTTTCTCTTATTTCAGTTGTTTTTCCTCTTTTTTTCATATCCATTATAATTATAGTTTAAATTGTTTTTATTCCTCTGATACTGTTTAAAAATTTAATTCAATCGAGTTGCCTACCATTAGTCAATTTTCTCATGCGTGTGCATCTTGTCTGTGTACGATCTTCAATCCAATATAAGGTTTATATTATTATTAGTACATAGTAGATTTTTTTATAATAACGAAATTTTTTAATTTTTGTTATTATCATTAACAAATGCAATATATTTATCTATAAATATTAAATGCGTTTGTTTTAATTTACTTCTATTTAATTTCTCCTATTTGTTTCAGTTTTGTTCTTATTTAAGTAACCTATTTGTTAATAAAAACGATTTTTTCTGAAATATGTTTTTATTTAAAGTATTAATTAGAAAATGATTTGTTGACAGCTCGGTTCAGTTCAGTGTAGTTCATTTTCAATTATCATTTTAGTTGGTAATCAGCAATTTCTTAGTTTGTTGAAAATTTAATATTTTAACTGTTTAAATGCAGCGATGATGAGTTGTAAATTTTTAATTGTATAGTGTGTTGTCAAAAATTTTGACATGTTCAAAATTTATAAAATCTATAAAAATTACGTTACAAAATTTCCCTTTTGTGATTTAAAAATGTTAAATGAGTTTTATTTATGGTCGTTGAAATCTTCAATGCGCGAAACTATGTAATAATCGAAAAGGGATTTAAATATGAAATAAGATAAATATTATTGATATATTTATATCGTAAATATAAAAATATTAATCATAGTTAATAATGCTAGGATATAAAGTATTGCGCAATTGAAATATAAGTAACATATATAAATTTGACATGTAAACTAATTCCAGATTGATTTTTTGGCTGACAAGTGGTTCGTTTTCTATAAAAATCATCTTTTACTGTAATCTTTTAACTAAGTACAACAACACACCTTTCATGTTCGAATTCCCGAAAAAAAATCTGAGCTCAAGCGCAGATTTCTAAAACAAACACAAAATCGACAATAGTGTTAATTTGGTCAATTATTAATTTTTATGATGAAGAAAAGAGGCTTTGTTCCACTCATATTCCAAGCCCATTGGGATTTGTTGAAAATTTTTACGCCAACCTACGAGTAAGTGGGTGTCTCTCACAAAAGCATCTTTTTTTTTAATTTAATTGATGTTATATATATATATATCTCGGGTTCAAATCTTATTAAATTCTTCTGAACTTTTGCAGTACCTCTAAAGGTCTTTACCTTTTGTTCAAGCACAGGAGCCCACTTGCTTCATTTAAATAACTTTTTGTTAACATAGATTTTAGTGATAAATTACATTACCACATGTGTCAATTTAAGTTCGAAATTACAATTAACATGTCATACGTTACATCACCACAATTTTATGGACTAAATTATGAATACAGTAATTTCTATACAAATACACAAGAGTAAATCTATAAAGAACTAAAAAAATGAAACGTTGCCTGTATATATCTGTTCGCGATTAGTTCAAAGTCCGTTCATCCGATATAGCTAAAACTTTGCGATGTAGTTTTTTATGGTGTGGTGATGGTGTTGATGGCTTGGTATTGCTTGTATGAGATTGACCGTGAAGATAGGTAGATAGGGGGAGGGGGGGGGGGGTGTGGTTGGTCCTGCAGTGGGTCTTGGAGGGTCTAGGGGGTCAATTTGGTGGGGACGTTGTGGTGGGGCAGCTAGTAATTTATAAGACGTAGCCCGTTTTACGAATAAATGGGTGCCTACTAAACCTCAATTTCAGGTAACAACACTTGATGTCATGATGTCATTTCTTAACATAACTTAATTTACAATTCGCTTATACATGGCAAAAAAAAATCCGATAAGACTTTTATTTTAAAATTCGAACTAGACGTTTGTAAGTTTTTGCCATCCAGGTCTGCTATGTTCGATTTATAGAATCCTTCTTGCAAAACAGGATAAATGCCAGTAACAACGACATACCACACACACTTGTCTGGACTTTATTTCAAGAATTTTTGTTTATTTTTTGCATAAAGAAATAATTGGACAACAACTTGTTGAAATTCGACGTTTACTTTAATGTAGCCAAATTTTTTTTTGCTGCTTATAATTTGCGATCAATGAGAGAAATTAATTTAAATACTTAGGTTTTTCCAATGATGCCAATATAGTAATTTTCAACAAATTTACTATTTCCATTATCTTCTGCATCATTAACTATAACTATTATGTATATTTTCGTTATCATTAATTCTTAGATAATTTGTTGTTCCTGTAAATGTTGGATTGTTTATTTCTTCTCTAATACACAAGTAATTTCTCATTTTCTGAACTGTTTTTTCTATTCCTCATATAATTATTTCCAAAAATTGAGTTTTATCAAATTCAAAAATTATGTTTTTGATGTTTTATTTGGGTCATATTTTTGGTTTTAATTGTAATTTAATAAATATCTATGATTATTAAATTTTTCACCTAAAAAATTCACTAGTTTCATTCGATTATATTTTAACAATATGAGATAATAAACAGAAAAAAAATTGAAAGAAAATTTAATAAGAACAATTTTGTAAACAAGAAAAAGCACTGTCAATTTTTTTAAATTTGTTTTAAAATAAAAAAAATTTTTAAAATTCACTTCAATTGAAAATTTCTTATTTTATAATATTAGATAATTTCATTATTTTATACGATTAGATGTTGAATTGTATATTTAAATTTGCTGTTTATACAAAATACCTAAATTTCATTCTTTTGTAATTTACTTCTGCCTTAAAATATTTTAAATTAATATTAGTTATAAGTTAATTAATTAGTTTTTTTTACAATATAATCTATTAGAGACACAGTTACTTGTTGAGATGATTTTTGCTGGTTTCAAAAAATTATTTAAACATTTAGTTTATGTGTTTGTTTGTTAGTCGTGTTTTTGTGTAAAATTGTGTACAACTACACCCAATTGAGAATGTGTGTGCCATACTTTTTTCTGGTTTAAAAATTTTTAAATTGACTGATTTTAAATTGAATATAGAGCATTTTCGTCGTCTTATGATCATTATTTTTCCAAAAAAGTATTTATTTTGTACTTCGTCATAATGTGAAATTAATCGTTAGTTCATTAAATAAATTAACTAAATTATTTTTTTTTAAAACATAACTAAAAATGTAACTCTAAACGGTTCTGAATTGAATTTCAAAATAAAGATTATAACCTTTTTAAGGTGTTCACAAACTTTCATTTGTAAACAAACAAAATCTATTTCATATTATCACTCTCATCACCGAAATATTAATGATTAATGACGTCTGCCAATTTTCATTTGAAAGATTTACTAGCCGATTCACATGTAACTGAAGGCGCAGGAAAATTATATTCTGCTGTGAGTTATATACTTACATTTAGTGGGATAACATTCTGAGACAGCTCTACAATATAAGCTGTCAAAACCAATTAATATTCGCTTTGTCAGACATAACGGATACAATTACTTTTATGTCGTGTGTTTTTTTTTAATCTGGCGCAGATTGTTTTTTTTGGTGTCAAGTTGTGCGTTTTCTCAAAAAAATTAAACTACGGTAGATCGAAATCCCACTCTAACAGATCTTGATATTTTAGGAGATTTCCCCTGTTTTTACTAGCACCAACAACTAATCCATTTTGTTTGGCACGTGGCGCAATATGTCATTTGATTTCTGTTCACAGAAAGCACTGACTTTACCGTATTTATCCTTTTTCTTGCAAAAATAACTATATTTTAGTAGTATATACTTTGAAGACACAATTTTGTAAAATGGAAGAAGATAACAAAAACAGAAAATTACTTTTCGGAATTACGCATTACACACATTTGCAACAAGACAATTTAACAAAAGATTCTCGCTTTCCGTGTTCGAATTGCCGAGAAAAAATCTGAGCTCGAGCCCAGAGAAAAAAAAACGACATTAGTCTCCAAAAATTGGAGGAATTGCCAGAGTCCATAGTGAGAAATCGTCTTTGATGAGATGACGGAGGATTCTTACATGTAGAACGGTTACTCAGAGGCTTATTAACAAAAAGAAGAAATGATTTTAAATAAGTGTGGGAGTAGTTTTAAATGGATCGTTAGGGATAAGATACATATTAAAACGACAAAGTTCAAAGTTTCTACACCAAATGCTAAGCTCAGCGTGGATTTTTAAGGGAGTGGGAAAAAACACAAATATAGAATTACATTGTTTGAAGAATTTTACTAATTATGAAATCTTATTAAAGTATTTCGAAAAATCTCAAACAAAATGTCTATTAATAAAAAACTAAATGAGTCACGCAGAAATGACTGCGATGGGTCAATTTATTATTTATTTATTAAATTGATAGCAATTTAAGACCCAATCACCTTGACTCTTTGATACAAGATTTGAATTAAGAACGAAACAGCAAAATTGGAAATTAATATAGAGTATAAATTATTGTTCCTCTAACGCTGCTATCGTTATTCTAGTAGCCCCGAAATGTCCGTTTTGCACGCTTCGTTTTTATAAATTGCAGACTTTGATTTGATTTCATGTTAGTAGTAACTTTTTGAGTTTTTAAAGAGGTTTATTTTTTTTAATATTTATATTTCTCCAGGTTGTTTAAAAATTGATTTAGTAAGTAAAACATTACCGCTTTCAAAATGTGTGTCAATGTGTGTGTGTGAGTGTGTGTGTGTATATGGGTTTGTGATTCGTTTTTAACGGCGGGAATTCTTGTAAGAATTTTGTTTTTATTTTGTCTTTCTCTTAATTAAAATATTAAGAAGATTTTATGGGCGGTTTTCTCCCGTTTAGCTCTGATTGAAATGTATTGCATTATTGCCCGAGAATTGATATTGTAATTGTAATTGTTAAATGTTTCAACTTTATTGATCACTGAATAAAAGAGTTCCAAACGAGTAATTTTCTCCTCAAATCTATATTTTTGTAACATTTAAAGTTTTTTTTTCCACTTTTTTGAATTCGTAATTTTTTTTCTGTTTTGCTTTAATTGTCTCTTATATTCTTTAATTTTGTATTTAAGTTTTTGAATGTTGTATAGAAGTAAAAAATTGTTTTTATTTTAGGTATTCATATTTTAGGTTGATTTTCGGCGTTGTTTTTTTCTTCTTAATTTTTCAGTAAAATATTTTTTTTCTATGTTTTTGTTTGTTTGTTGTTTCTTATTGCAAAAAAATTTGGTATTGTCATATATGTATGTATGTTTCTTATTTACCGTAATGTTTGGTTTGCTTGGTTTTCACTTCTAGACAAAATTTATTTCTTTTTTTCTTAAAAATGTTCACTGCTTTTGTTTACTTTTCTTGCTAATGTTTGCAAAAAAATGCCACTTTTCAAGGTAGATTTAAATAAGTTAGAGGCGAAGTCTCACAAATTGTATGATGAATTAGATAACAATCGCAAGAAAACTCAACTAAACTTCAGTTCACGTAGATAGTAAAGTGTTATAGGGTGACTAGAGAATGTAAAGAAAATACCCGCAAAGGACAAACTGAGCTTGCGACGGTAAATTCGTGCTTGCACTCATCTGACAAATAAGTTACGCAGAGTGATAATCACTGGACCTTCGCTTAAACAAAACGCTATTGGAACAAGAAATTTTCGTAAACATGTCAACATGTCAATGTCAACTATTTATCTTTACTAGAGGCCCGTTTATGGTCGAAATTCGGCCGTAATTCATTAAGTTTTTAAGTTTGAACGTTATTGAGGTTCTTTGGTCGAAAGTATAACCTCATAATGCACATAATTTTATTGAATTTTGTTCTATTGTGTCTGAATTAATTGATTCTTGAAACTAATACAAGCCTCGGATACATATCGAATTTATCAACAATGACCTTTGGACCACGGAAAAGGACACGTTTGAAACTTGTAAAATTCGCACTCTCGTCAAGACAACAGCGCTTGCACAATTAACAAAAGAATTTTGTAAATACCATCTAGAGATTCCTAGTCTTAGTGAGGTGAGATGGGCTTGAGTAGGGGAAACACGAACATCAACCGGCGAGTTTCTAATTTTTTCAGGTAAGCCTGCAGGAGAACACCATGCGAATGGAGTGGGATTTCTACTCTCGAAAGCCGCTAGATGATCGTTACAAGACTGGCAAGCAATATCCGATATAATTATTATTGCAAGATTTAAATCTGCTGTTCGACAGGTCGTGTTTGTTCAAGTCTGCGCACCAACGGAACAAGCCACCTATGAAGAAAAAGACACGTTTTCCTTGCGTCTAAACAATTCATTAGATCAACTACGGAAGAGTGACATCGTTATTTAGATGGGTGACCTTAACGCAAAAGTAGGCAGTGACAACAGTGATTGGGAATAAGTCATGGGAAAGCATCGCTATAAGCAAGGCAAGCATCGTTGCTGGAACCCGAAGAGCATCAAAGCAGAGTTAAACGCCTCGCCAACAAGAAACACCACTTTAACTACCCTGTTATGGCAATAGACGGCTCTTTAATCCTTATGGAGGAACAACAATTAACCCGCCGGATGTTTTGAATTTTACTTCGCCAGGCACGTCAATCAACCCATTAACATATGCACCCAAATAGGCTACTTAAGATCAGAGTCGCTACTCCTTCGTTGGATGAGAAAAGGACAATAATTCGTTTACTGCAATCAGGTAAAGCAGCAGGCAATGACAACATATACACAGAACTCCTTCAAGCCGACGACTGAAACCATTCCATCGTCGTTAAAGGAAGGCTTAATAGTGAAACTCCCCAAGAAAGGTGATTTGAGCAATTGCGAAAACTGGAGAGGAATTACCCTGCTAAACACCATAAATAAAGTGATCTCTATAATGTCTAGGCGCTTACGGAATGCGTTAGAGCCAATTTTGAGAAATGAGCACCCAAACCGTTCTTGTACTAATCAAATTAACACCCTGCGTGTAATGATTGAACAGTCAGTTGAGTATCGCTCTCCTCTGTATATGGTTTTTGTAGATTTTGAAAGCGCCTTTGATAGTGTGGGCCGAAACATAAAGTGGCAGATTCTGTCCAGCTATGGTGTTCCGGAAAAACTCATAAACATCATCAAGGAGCTGTATCACGACTCAACATGCCGCGTCATTCATAACATCTACTCGATAGTCAAGCAAGGTTGCAACCTCTCACCATTGCTTTTTAAAATTGTCATCGACTGGGTGATGAAAATAGTAACCCGTACTCTATCGGGTTTGCCATGGAATGTTTTAATGTTTTTCGCCGCTTATAAGACCTGGACTATGCCGATGATATCTGTCTCCTATCACAATCGCTAGCTGACATGGAGTGAAAATTAAACTCACTAGAATTCTACGCAAACAAAGTGGGTTTAAAAATTAACGTCTCAAAAACAAAACTACTTCGCGTTAACACTAGTGGAACATGTGATCTCTCGATTGACGATTGACGGACATCAGATAGAGGAAGTCGCTAAGTTTTGTTATTTGGGCAGCTGGATTTTTTAAAAAATGGTGGTGCTGACTCGGATGTGTGCTCTCGTCTAAACAAGGCGCGACACTCCTATAGTAACGCTAACGATCTTCAGATCTAACGTTCTCCAGTACTCTTGTATGGCTGCGAAACGTGGAAAGGCACAGAGACAATTGCGACGCGCATCCAAGTCTTCGTCAATAAGTGATTAAAGCGGATACTGAGAATAAGATGGCCGGACATTAACACCAATCATGACTTGTGGAGAGTAACGCAGCAGGAAGCTATTATTTACGAAATATATATATATTACGAAACTAGCGCTCGAATGGAATCCATACGTTAGCTGCGAGCGTGTACAAATACGTCATTAGAGTGTGCTGTTTACCTTAATTCCCTGCAATACTTAAAAAAATGTTAAAAATTTAAATTATGCCATATCTCATACTTCTCAATGCGCGCAATATGCTTAACTCTCCACGTATTAATATATAGATTTGTTTGTTTTCTCTGTTCTGTTATTTTTACCTTTTTTGAATTTTCTTAAATTTTTTAAATTCTTGCTTTTAAAAATCTATGTAAATAAAAATGAAATGCTGTTCGTTGGTAAACGCATCACTGGAGAACGGCATGAAAGAAAAATTGGAAAAGTGGCCCGGAAATTGGAAAATTCGGGAAAAACTGAAGGTACTCTTTTCCATGGGATTTGTGTATAAACTCCCAACCATAGCTCACAATTCGAACCCGTATATATTTTTTGCCGGTATAAGTGTCGATTTTACAGTTTTCTGGGTGGCTAAGGTGGGTCAGTGGGTGGGAGGTCAGTGGGCGGGTGGTCAGTGGGCGGGAGGTCAGTGTGCGGGTGGTTGGTCAGTTGGGTGTGGTTCAGTGGGATAGGGCAGCCGGGAAATACCGGGTATTTCCGCTAGTAAAGAAATAAAATTGAGTGTTGCACTCTTGAGGATGTTATGATTGTTTAAATGCTGTCATCTCTTGTGCAGCGAAGAATGACATTTCTTTTATGCATGGTCGTTAATAGATGGTTAGTTAATAGATCCATTTTCGCGATAATCTTCTTCGCTTCTTCTTCGACTAGACACAAATGTGGCCTTTGTCAAGGCAAAAACTGACATATCGGAGAACACCCCAGGAAATCTTAAATTAAATCAATATTTTTTAGGACACATGTTAAAAATAAATTATTGAACAGCTTTAATAGATTTTTAAGAGGTAATTCATCAAGGTTCAATAAGTACGACCTGAAAACCAAATAGAAATAAATGCTATTGATCTTAGAATGTGCAAGTACCCCTTAACAGGGGCAAGAAAAAAAAATCACCAACAAAAGTGTTGATGTTGATTTACTTCGACAGGGCAAAAATAGTTCCTGCTGTTACATTGGATACTGGTCAGACAGTAACGGTAAGGATTACACAATTGGAAAGCTCGAAGAAATGCACCTTCTCACATTGCAGCATACCAGCGTTTTCTGGCATTGTGTTTTTGGAATGAAAAAATGGGCTCAGCTTCAAATGAGGATATAATATATAGCAATACCTGAAAGTTAAACTTAACGTGTGCGACGGGCCTCTGCAATGTTACGATGCTATTGCTATTAACGAGTGTTTTATTTTCGGTGTTTCATTATTAAGGTTCGTTTGTTAAATGAAGCAAATGCTATATTGCTTTCAACAAAATGAGTTAGGTATTTTTTGTGGTTAACGGCTGATCAAAGCAACAGCAAAACTAACCAAATCAATTGGTCAATTTTTTGTTTCATGTGTTTGCCAACTTATCCACATATAATTTTTAAAAGTCGACTCTGGTGGTGGGTATTTTAAATAAAAATTTGGTTAAATATTTCTTAACCAAAAATTTTTTTGGGTTAACGCTAAACCTTTTCTGGTCTATCCAATGTGTTTGTTGTTGTAATTTTTATTTTTTTTGTTGAAAGCAATATAGCAAAAGTTGAACATTTGTTTTCTTCGTATTTGTATTGGTGTGTGTAAGTGTGTTTGCGATCGCTTTTGATGTCAATGTTAAACATAAAATTTTACTTACAAAAAAAAAACAAATAAATCGCAAAACATTTCAATTTTCGAAGTCTGCATCATTTGAAGTTTTACATTGTTGTTCGTGCTGTTGTTGTTGTAAAAAAGAGTGTCTTAGACTATGAGTTTTCTTAAAATGTAATTTGTTTCTGTTTCTGTGTTGTTTTTTTATCCTATTTTTTTTTAAGTTACTCTATTATTTTTATGTATTTATATTTATTTACAATTGCGATGATTATCCGAATATCCATCGTCTTAGAGATTTGGGTACATAAATCTCCGTATTAAGCACACCCTGCGCGGTGATGTCCACAAATTTTGTTTGATTTTTCGTATTGGTTTTATACAGTCCTGAAATAATTAGCTTCATTATTTATGGGTGTACATTTAAATAAATATTTATTAATTGTGAGAAAAAAAGATTATAATTAGAACTTTTAGAGAAAATTTGACGGACGGGAAAGTCCGTTCTCACTCGTTACCTAGAAAATTCCATAAATTACATTTTGGATTATTTATCAATGTTGTTACAAATGAGTAAAGTCTCATAAAGCATTAGTCGGAATCTTGAAAGCTTAATCGAGGAGCAAAAAGAGTCTATTAAGGTGGGTAGAGTGTGACTTTCACGATTCATTCGGGAGTCTTAATTAGCACTTGAGTACCGGTGACTCTATTTGTAACTCTGCTAGTAGAATGAAAGTTTATTTGTTATTTTTTCTCTGCAAAACGTGTTATGATCAACTATACTCAGAAGATTCCCAAACAGAAACAATAAGGAAGCTTTTCTATGTGAAAAATAGTTCCTTATGATCAAGTACTAAATATTGAGAAGAACACTTTTGACGGAATCTTCACTATAGGCATGTTTATTGACATCGAGAGAGTTTTTGATAACGCTACCTTTGACCCAAAATGCAACTCTATTAAGAGATAAAATGGAACCACTGTATACTATCAATTCTTTATAAGGGGAAACAAGACAAAATAACTACGGTGGAAGTAGTTAAGAGATGCCCAGAAGTTGGGCCTCTCAAAAATGTGTGGAGCTTTGTTGGTAGTCTTTTTGAGAATACATAACATTCAAGTATTCATGGATTATGTAGAATATTATCTTCTATCATCCATCGAATCACTTGTAATGCCTGTAGAAATCTACAAACTGAGGAGAAATGGATTGTTAATGAATCCAGTTAAACTCAGTAAAACAATTGCGGTTGTATTTACTTGGAAGCGGAAGCGAAATTTTAAGATCTTATTTCTCCTGCACTTAACTGTTTTACTCTATCAATTTTCATAGAAGTCAAATATATGCAGGTAATTCTAGATACTTTAAAGAAGAGGAAGATCTACATGGAGTGTACCAGTGCCTTTAGTAAATTAGGTGGCCCAATTCAGAATATAAGATTCGTTTACACCTTATGTACAATGCGGTTCACTAGGTTAGAAGCAGCCAATGTTATAAGTAAAGTTATTAAGTAAAAATGATATTTCCTTCTTCTATGGCGGTGAGAGAGAAAAAAGAAAACTGGTAAAAGAAACAGTGGTTTATGTTGAATTCCAAAATTTCAAGAGAACAAGTTGACTGTAGTTTTATGAAACTTTATCTGAATGAGTCAGAATGGCATGCTTTTTAATTGGTTCATAAGACTAGAAACAGTCAAAGAACAATCGTTGTTTGTAGAGTGGTTCATTTTTTGGAAAAAAAATTAATTTTGTAAAAATCTTATTTTTTTTTTATTAAATAATGGGTAAAAATTTTTTGACATTGTCAGAGAAGGTAAAAAAAACAACCCATAAAAATAAAAATGTTTCATGTAAATTCTCTCATATGTGTGCAAAGTTTGAACCGGGTTAATTTGGAAAAAATTAATATTAGAGCCCCCTTCAATTAATAGCTGTATTTTATTTGCCGAGGAATAAGGAATTACAACAACAATTGCACTGTCGAATTCCTTCTTTGGAATTTGAAAACCTGCTGTTTGGGTGGCAGGCAAAAGGTTTTGACATTCGAATTCCTTTTTCGGATTCCAAATAAAATAAAGCTAATAACAACTTCGTGTTAAGTAAACCATAACTCAAATTAAATGTTCAATCTCGAAACTTACTTCATTGAATGCAAAGCACATTTCCGTTTCACAAACACATTGTATGTAATGCATGTTAGAACTAAAGCTAATTAGTCCCTTCATTTTCACACAATAGTGCACAGTTATTGCCGAGGAAGTTTTTGAAGTAATTACATATTAGTTGATCTTTAAGAAAATTGATAGTCTCTCTCGTTTTTTCTCTCTCTCTTCTCTATCTCTCTCAGTTCCGTCTGTCTGTATAACTTAAAGAACCAGCCTCTCCTTCGTCTTTCTTCTCAATTAATAACGTACACATTGCTTGTGTGATTCATGCATATAAATGTGTTTCTGATAAGATTTGTCAAGTGCAGCCAGGATCAGTTGTGTTGGTTACACTGACAGAACGTCAATCTCAGTCTATCTTTCATTATACTCATCATCATAGTTATCATTCATTATAAATCATAGTTGTTGTTGTTGTTGTTCATGCTATTGTTGTTGTTGTAATTATCACTGATATTCCGATGTTGTACTTCTTCTATTATAACTGCAGCCTGAGGCTCAAACGAACCACTCATCCTTTTGAGCTGTTGAATTGCCCGAAGCCGATGTTGTTGTGGTTGTTTGTGAAAGATCTTGACCTAATTGCCGGAATTTGCCTAGCACCAAATGGGACGGACTTTGGTGGCCATCGTCAATAATTTGTGTAGAATGCGGTGGTACCCTGATGGTCCCGCAGGGTGATGCCAGTTTCCCGAAGGCGGCAGTGTTGTATGTTCACGTGACATTGTACCATGGTGTAAATGTTTCGATGATCCATTTGTCTCAGCAGCATGATGTACTACAAAGAGAAGAGGAAATACGAGTACATAAATAAAATAATTACTTAAGACTTTCCGCCCATACATTGAATTGATGTATTTTGGTTGCCAGTCGGACCGTTGCGACGACATATGCATATCGCCCAGCCAACTATACAAGCACATATCACCAGTAAACTGCTTACAGTGATCAGGACAAACCACGTCAGCTCCAAACCGAGCAGAGTTTTGGATGTGTTATCTGTTCGATGGGGATGTTATAATACAAGAGTAAAAAATAAAATTAATTTTAAAACAGATCAGCATAACACCAAAAATGTTAAACGTACTTTGGCATAATTGGTTCGCCGATTCATCAGAGTTATCACCACAATGGTTAATACCATCACACAGCAAATCTGGGTGAATGCAAAATTCCCGCAGTGAACATGAGAAGTCTTTGCACGTATGTTCTGGAAGAAAATTTTTAAATAACATTTTTATGAGGAAAAATTTGGATTATTGGTGACTTTTTTATTTCATTTGTTCATACTCACTTGGATCTTTGACCGATGTTATCACCAATTTGAAACCATTTGCATCCGTACCCCAACCGTCGGTAACATATTTCAATGTAACGAAATTTGTTCGTGTCAAAATGGAGCTTACTGTCTGTTTGGTATTTCTGCATGAGATATCAACCTGAAAGAGGAAATTTTGCGGATTTAACCAGAAGCATAATCTTTTGAAATAAATTAAATGAATTATTAAATTAAATTTGGCTCAAAAAATTGCAATTCGGTCTTAATGGTATGGTTAACGATGGACGTCGTCAAATAAAATCAAATAAACGTTTCTAAGAAATGAAAAAAAACACAAAAAATCCATATTACTTCGTTTTACTTCTTTGAATGAATTTGCATAAAACTCTAGCTCATACATAGAGCTTATAACAGGTTTTAACGTTTAAGTTTCTTTGTTTATTTTGTTTTGTCTTAAACTTCGTGCAGATAAAGGGGAGTACTACTTTGTCAATAATCAAGCACACACGATGCCACGAAAATTCACTTGCATCACTCTACATTTTAATTGGCGATGTTCGTTCATGCAACACCGAACGTCTCTATGTATTTCTAGAAAGCTGAACTTTTGTGAGCAGATATATCTCACATAACATTTTTGATATTCCGCGTGTGACTCGTGTCGCACATCGTGTGTGGCGCGTGTGGCGCGTATAATGCATCAGAAAGTGGAACTGGTATATATCAACTTCTATCAGTATCCAGAATTTAATGAGACTTGTTTTAAAACATTTTGTTAGTGCTCGGCTTGCGATGGCGTAATTTGTGACGCGGAGAGTGTGGCACGTGTTTAAATAATTTATTGCAATCTCAGTCTTTTTTTTAAATTCTCTATATTAACTTCACTTGCCCGTGTGTTTGTGTGTTTGTGGATTTGTGTGTCATGGAATCTTGCGATCAATTTTTGACCCACTTCCCAAAGTCCTATTTTATTGAAATTTTGCACACATGCATATCTCTGATGACAACACTTTCTATTAAAATTTGAGGACCCTCGGGCCACGGGGTCGGTGGGCTCCCCTACAAATATTTTACAAAATTTTATTCGATTTTCTTCAAATTTTATACACATGTGTATCTCTGATATACAACACTTTTTGTAAAAATTTTGGAGACCCCGGGCCCGGGTTCGTGGGGCCCCATAACTTTTTTTAAAAAAATTATCCCGATTTTCTTCAAAATTTAATACACATGTGTATCTCCGATAAACAACACTTTTTGTAAAAAATTTGGAGACCCCGGGCCCGGCTTTGTAGGGCCCCATAACTTTTTTTTAAAAAAATTAACCTGATTTTCGTCAAATTTAATACACATGTGTATCTCCGATAGACAACACTTTTTGTAAAAAATTTGGAGACCCCGGGCCCGGGTTCGTGAGGCCCCATCATTTTTTTTTTAAAAAAAACCCGATTTTCTTCAAATTTAATACACATCTGTATCTCCGATAGACAAAAATTTTTGTAAAAAATTTGGAGACCCTGGGTCCCAGGGTCGTGGGGCCCCAAAATTAAAAAAAAAAAAATTAACCCTATTTTCTTTAAATTTTATATACGTATGTATCTCCGATGAAAAACACTTTTTGAAAAAAAATTGGAGACCCCGGGGCCCAGGGTCATTGGGCCCCAAAAATTTTGTAGAAAAAAATAACCCGAATTTTTTTAAATTTTATATACATGTGTATCTCCGATGGACAAAATTTTTTGTAAAGTTTTTGGAGTGAATGGGCCATGAGGCCCGAGGGGTGCCCATGTTAATTTTTTAAAAATTAGCCCGGTTTTCTTCAAATTTTAACACATACCCATCTCCTATTAGAGAATTTACATGAAAAATTGTAATTTTTATGGGTTGTTTTTTTTGTTTGGATTATGGATTTTACCACCACGAGTTCATTCATAATTTGAGCCTTATTGTGCTCAGAGATAGCTCATTTTTATCATTCCAATCACTACAAGCAGACATCAACACATTACAGCATTTCTTTATTGAGCTAACCTGCAATCCATCCCATGCTAGCTAGAAGGCAAATTGCATGTCTGAGAGGAAATGCTTTGATTTTAACTTCCAGGTCCGAGCCCTCACTTCTAACCAAGCGCGCCAATGGATTTTTTTTAAAAATGTGTTTAAGTTTATTACATTTAGGTCCATTGGTTGAAGAATAGCCGTGCAATTAGCTGGAAAACACATTAGAACAATCATGCCGTCATCACTTTTCTACTCGCCGTCTTTGGGATGGCAAGGGGCGTTTTAAAGAAGAGTTTTTTGGATGACCCTTGGATCTTAGAATAACTCGAACCTTAAAGAGACAAAACCCCATTAAAAAAATTACCAGCATTCGATTGGAGTTTTCGATACCTCAGGAACAAATGTATTGAGAAACCATTGTTCAAAGAATGCTAACGCTATCCATGCAACAATTGGGCTTGTTGTCAACAATTTTAAAAGATCGTGGATTTACTGATTTGCCGATGACGAACAGCTTAATTTTGTGCAAACCAGAAGCGTTAGAACGTTATTCCAGTTATTCGCGTTCTCGTTTACCTTGATTCTGCTGATTTTAGACTTGTGTACATTATATCCACGGCATAGTGATTTAACAGATGCTCCTTTATCAATTTTTTCCAAAATTTTACTAAACTTAAATTGACAGTTTCCTAATTATTTTTAATAACACCCATTCTTCAAAAAATTAAGCGTGACCGATCACCATAAAATTTTATACATCTAACCAAGAACACAATTGGACCGGAGAGATACATTCATGGTATTCTCAAGTAGTGGTAAAATAACAGCCCAGAAAAAGTGGAGAAACTCAAAGGACAAGCAAAAACAAAAGGATATGATGAAATAAAAGTTGCACTTATCGAAGTAGAATTTTTGAAAAGTTAGTTTTGGTTTTTTTTTAAACTGTGTAACAATGGTCTAACTTTCGTTAGATTATCTCTTGTTGTTACTCGTATTACTTTTCCACCTCCATTCTAGCAAATTTTAAATTTTTTTACTACTTCTATATAGTTCTTCTCTCAAGAACAATTTAACATAAAAATAATTGGACAACAATTTGCAGTAAAAAGTAATATACATTTAACCTAAATAATGTATTTACAATTTTATATTTATGTTCTATATCCCCTTGTGGGTCCTAGGGCGTACGCGCCATCGCGTGCAGTTCGTGGCAATGAGTTTCAGCTCTCTCCAACTCTTTCCCAATTGCCGTGACTCCTAAGTGGGAGTCTTAAGTGGGGTAAGACAAGGTTGCATCCTATCGCCGATACTTTTTTGTTGGTGATTAGCGATGTACAATTTCATATGAACTCTAAATATTTGGTTGAAGCACGAAAAAAACATCAATCTGGATCCTAACAGTACAATAGCTATTTTTGCCGACGACACCGTGATACTTGTAGTCGAAAAAAGTGAAGTAGTATCAACTAGAATCCTTCAAAGTTCTGTAGACGATCTAGTAAGTTGGACTGAGAAAGAGCGAATACATTTCAACAGTACTAAATATGTTCACGTCGATTTCACCAACAAAAAGATTCAACAGATCCCGATTACTATATCAGGAAGTTCCCTACTCGAACACAGCAAAGTATCTCGGAATGAACTTAGATGCAAACTTTATTGGCTTATTGGTAACAGATCGTGTCTGTCTTCTCATAATAAATTATTACTATATAAACAATTACTAAGACCCGTATGGACATATGGAATTCAGCTATGGGGATGTACGGCCAAAAATAAGATCGAAATAATCCATCGATTCCAAAATAAAGTCTTAAGGGGCATAGTCAACGCACCATGGTACGTTAGGAACTCTGATATACATCACGACCTTAAAGTCAAGACAGGTAAATTAAAGACAATTAAAGAGCATGCAACAGTTCATAATCGAAGGCTGAGGCAACATATAATTCAGGAAGCAGTAAAACTCACCGATACAACCAGACTTACTCGAAGGCTGAAGCGCATCAAACCACAGGATCTAATTTTGTATAGAATGAATTATTTCTATATCAAATCAATGTAAAAACCAACAAAATTGAACTGCTGAAGTGTTATGAAATGTAGACCATAAATTTATTACGTTTCAATAAAAAAAAACTGGATCACAACTATGAATTGCTGGGGCCCTAAATTATACAATTATTTAAGATATTTCTAATATAATCGTAATAATCGTCCGGATTTTAGATTCAATATACCCTTCAAGAATATCTACATTTCACTGCGTAACAACTACACTACTCCTAAAATTGTTATATATAAGTATTTATTTGCAACTGATGCTGATGACATTTTGGTGAATCCTGTGGGGATATATATTGCATATCATAGCATTTTTGTGTTAGCTTTGTCTGGGTTTTAGTTTTATTTCGAAGGAAAAGAAAACTAACATTAAATAGAACGTGGCGTTCTTTTCTTGTTTGCCAGATGTTCAAGCTGGCAAATGCGTGGAGTAGATTTTTTCATTATATACTCATACAGATATACAGTGTACTAATTCATGTCCTTTCGCATATCCAACCTAAATCTTTTATTTCCGACAAAGAAGACAAACCAAACAAACCAAAAAAGCCATGAAAAAATGACAAGAGGAGACAACGACACTGCAGACGGACGTGAAAGCTGAGTGGTGCGAACAACAACAACAACAACAATAAAAACACATTCCGATTTCTCAAGAGAAAACCTTGAAAATATTGTGTTGGCATGGCAGCATATTTTCTCTATGCTCTACATTCCGCGATATAGCGAGGAGCGCCTTAAAAGTTTTAGTTTTTCGTACATGTTCGTATTTTCTGTGTTTTTATTGTTGATTCGTTGTTGCTTTTTCCATACCCCATACCCCAAACAACCTCTTTCGACCAACAACCCTGGCCAAATCCTTATTATGCTACTTTAGATGGAACATCGAAAATATTTTTTTTACTGCTGAAAGAGAGCCTTAGACTTCTACTTAGTGCGCTTATAACGGTTATACGGAGTATATTATGGTCATACAGAGATGCATATGAAATTCATTAAATGTCAGCGTCACCAACAACACCTCCAACAAACCACTACAAAATCTTATACAGCCCCATATTAAAAAATTCGTTCAATGCTGGTGATTATAAATATGATGAGGATGATTAAACTTTGTCTAAGTATTTACAAAAGGAAACCAAACCGCCATACATACTATCGTAACGACGATGACGGTAAAACATCCACTAAACGCACACAGCGCTTTAGGAGTACACAGATATAGCTTGGAGAAAAAATGTAAATAGATTTTTTATACTCGGCTCAGATTTTGATGTAGACAAATTAACTTCAGGAGGTGAAATTATGATTAAGCTCTGAAATGTTAATTTGAAACTTTTCTCTAATTGCTTTAAAAAATTTATGTAAAAACAAAATCTTCTTCGATCTTTTCGATCGATCGTCGATTTGCGAAACTTATAGACAATTTTGGGAGTTTTTTCTTCTAGCTCAACAACTACAACAAAAACACAACACACAATTTCTCTAAAAATATGGAATTGATTGGGCACCAGGGCCGACGAGCGACTCCCATATAAATTTTTTCAAAATTAAGCCCTTTTACTTTTTAAATTCTCTATATTAACTTCACTTGCCCGTGGCTGACTGGCTGGCTGGCTGGCCAAATCTTGTGATCAATTTTAAACCCACTTCTTACAGCCCGATTTTATTGAAATTTTGCACACATGTATATCTCCCAAGACAACACATTCTATTAAAATTTGAGGCCCCTCGGGCCGCGGGGTCGGGGGGCTCCCATACAAATATTTTACAAAATTTACCCGATTTTCTTTACATGTGTACACATGTGTGTCTACTTTTTGTAAAAATTTGGAGCGATCGGCCCCTTGGGGACCCCAATATACAATTTTTAAATATCGCTATATCGCATCAGATCACGGCAAAGTATGAGCTCTGTGCTTTGTGAGCAGCGCTGTTCGCTGCCGCTGCGTCATTTGGTGAATGATTTTGCCACAAAACGAGCACGCAGTTTGTGTGTGTGTGTATCCCCGATTAGAGAATTTACAAGAAAAATTTTAATTTTTATGGGTTGTTTTTTTTTTAAATTCTCTATATTAACTTCACTTGCCCGTGGCTGGCTGGCTGGCTGGTTGGTCAGATTTTCTGATAAATTTTTAGCCCACTTCCCATGGCCCGATTTTTGCACACATGTATATTTCCGGTGACAATACTTTCTATTAAAATTTTATTTTAAATATTTTACAAAATTTACCCGATTTTCTTTAAATTTTGTACACATGTGTGTCTTCTATGGAAAACACTTTTTGTAAAAATTTGGAGCGATCGGCCCCTTGGGGACCCCAATATACAATTTTTAAATATCGCTATATCGCATCAGATCACGGCAAAGTCTGAGCTCTGTGCTTTGTGAGCAGCGCTGTTCGCTGCCGCTGCGTCATTTCGTGGATGATTTTGCCACAAGACGAGCACGCAGTGTGTGTGTGTGTGTGTGTGTGTATCTCCGATTAGAGAATTTACAAGAAAAATTTTAATTTTTATGGGTTGTTTTTTTTACATAGTAAAAGTAAGTACATATAGTAATCATGAAAATTTTCGAACTCGGGATTTTTGCGGATTTACCCATTACCGTATCTCCTGAGTCAGAAAAAGCGAAAATAAAAAAATCTCTGTCTGTCTGTCTGTATGTGTCCCCTCTACAGCACAGACGGCTGAACTTATCGGAATGAAAATTCATATTTAAGCTTTTTACATAAATTGTGATGGCCAAATGATTTTGATTTTTCGATTTTTTTCGGTAATGACAGTTTACTTAGACAGTTTTTCGAGTTTTTGCAAATAACTTATATAGCACTTAGTAGAATGTTAAGTGTAAAAGAAATTTAAATTTAACAAAAAAAATAATAATATACATTTACTGCAGATTCCGGCCCCGTCCGTAAAAGAAAGTCGTGTTGTGACCAAACCTCCATTTTTAAATCGTTTTTATTAAATTCTCTATATTAACTTCGCGTGCGCGTGTGTTTGTGGGTTTGTGAGTTTGTCGATTTGTGTGTCATGGAATCTTGCGATCAATTTATAACCCACTTCCCATAGCCCAATTTTATTGAAATTTTGCACACATGTATATTTCCGGTGACAATACTTTCTATTATTTATATATATTTTATTATATTATATATTTATAATATCAGGCCCCTCGGACCTCGGGGTCGGGGGGCTCCCATACAAATATTTTAAAAAATTTACCCGATTTTCTTAAAATTTTATACAAATGTGTCTCCGATGGACAAAACTTTTTGTAAAATTTTTGAAGCGATCGGGCCCCGGGGTCGGGGGCTCCCATACAATTTTTTTTTTTAATTATCAATTTTTAACGCATTTCCTAAAGCCCGATTTTCCTGAAATTTGTATTTCATTTGTACATGTGTATTTCCGGCGACAATACTTTCTTTTAAAATTTGGAAGTGATCGGGCCCTGGGTTCGTGGGGCTCCCATACAAATTTAAAATAAAAATTACCTGATTTTTTTTCAAATTTTACACACATGTGTATACCCAATAAACAATACTTTTTCTAAAATTTGGTAGTGGTCGGGCCCCAGTTTCGGCCGCGAGGCCCTTATACATTTTTTAAATACCGTCGCACTTCACCGACTCTGTGCGGTGTGTGCTGCGCAGTCGGCTGCGCTGCTTGATTTGGTGGATTTTGATTGCAAAATCTATTTTGCCTGTTCATGGCAGCACTAGGTTTGCGTCGCCATATTTCTAACTCGGCACTTACACGGTTATTAATAATGTCATTATTTCTAATAATGAACGAAAACAGAAAATTTCGGTTTCACATCATTTCTCAAGCATCAATATACATTACTCCGACATTTCACAAAGTTACCATGAATGTGCGTAATAGTATAAAAGGATGTATTTTGTTTACTAATGTCTCTTTCCAATTGCACAAACCGTATCCGAAACCATACCCATAGGTTAGCTTTCAAACTGACAGAGTTTTCGAAGTAAACAAGGTGAGTGCCCGATGTACCCGATTGCCGACGGGTAGCAAAGTAACATTATCAGTTACAAAAAAAAGGTACATAAAATCAAACCGTACTCCGGGCACAGTTCGCAAATGCAACGTTAAACTAAAACCACGAAAGAGAAATCTTAGCTCACCCACAAATGAACCCAGCAAATGAAACGAGACATAAATGTTTTATGCTTAATTCAACTTACTTATTTACTGAATTGTATTTTTTTGATGTCGTTTTTTTTGTTGTCGATATCAACTTACAGATAGAACAACAAGTTTTCACAATATTCTGTCATTTTCATAAATTAGTTCAAAGCAGTCAAAGAGTTCTCAAGAAAAATGCTCGTGTTTCTTATTTGCTCATAGTATGAGCATGCTCTAAATGCACAGAATAAAATGATCTGAGCATTTTCAAATTTGACATCTGATGTCAAATGTCTCTTTCGATGATTTTCTACTAGTTACAATAAAAAAAATTCCCAGAATCGAGGGGTCCCATATCAATTTCTGCGATTAGAGAATTTAGATGAAAAATTTTAATTTTTATGGGTTGTTTTTTATTATCTCGCTTTCATGTATGTCTGTACGGGTGGAATTTTGTAATTGATTTTAAACTAACTTCCCATTGAGCTAGAGACTTGAAACTTTAAACATAGCACAGAAGTGGATTAACATTGACAAATTACAAAAAAAAATAGACAACAAATCGCAGAAAAAATTAATTCAACGCGAGTTTGCAATTTGTCTCAAATCAAAGCAAACTACTACGCACAATACTCGTTTTAAACGTTTTAAAAAAAAAATTATTTTTAAAATCTCTATATTAACTTCGGGAGGCCAGGACCGGACCCCGGTTGTAGAGCCAAATATGATGATGATATTAACTTCGCGTGCCCGTGGCTGGCTGGCTGGCTGGCTGGCTGGCTGGCTGGCTGGTGGGCAGAATCTTGTAATCAATTTTTAACACACTTCCTAAAGTCCTAAATTTTTTGTGGGTTGTTTTTTTATTAGCTAACATGTTATTCTTTGCACATATGGTATCTCCGATTAAAGAATTTACATGGGGTTGATTTTTTATTGATTCGTTTTCGGTCACAGGTCTCTGTTCGTCAACTGCGAGGAAAAATTGTCCAAAAAGTTCTTCTTCTACACCCACATCCTGTATATCGGCATACACAATAAGATCCAGCAACTAAAAGTCATCAGACCATCATTTGCATTGTTTCTGGTTTTTTTTACTGCAAAATTGTGTTTAGGCTTATTTTTGGCTTAACGAGTTTATTATTAGGTTAAATTAGCGCTTATGGAGTGATCCAATCCAGAAGAGATCATCGATATTTTATTCAATCTAAAAATTTACTGTTTGGTACGGCTTAGTTACACGCATTATTGGACTACTTTATTTCTTTAAAAATGTGACCACAGCTTACGCAAAATTTTTAATGAAGATCAATAGAGAATCGTCAATTAAATGTGAAATGATCCCAAAAAGATGAGGTTTCAACAAGATGACACACTACATGCGATGCTATTACCAAAAACATACTTTTCAAATCAGATCTACGATATAGTATATTACATAACGAGCGAGGAGAGAAGAGTTTATCGTGCGATGTATAGCTTGAAGCACGAGGCGGTAGCCGAGTGCGGCAATCTAACGAGGACGATGAGCACTTTTCTGCGAGTAATGTACGCTATTTTTCACACGACCAAAATCGGTTTTTCTGCTAAACCGGTTATGCGTAATGCAAAATTACATTGAGAGTGTGTGTTCGGTGTGACTGCAGTAAATAACAAAATTTTTTTATATGTTAATTCACTAGAGTGCATAAATGCTACTTTCGAAGCTAGTTTATAGTGGATGAAACAGTCATTTTCGTCTATGGGCGTGTGAAAAATTAATTCCTATTACTTGTGAATCTTGATATACGGCTTGAATATTAATGTTTTAATTTAAAATTAATATTATTTTGGTTAAAAAACAACATCCAGCCATTATTGAAGGGACTTAATATTAGAAAATATTTTATACAGTAATTTTACTAAAATTCTTGGAAAACATATTTCATAAAAGTTCCCTTAATGGCTGAAACCGCATCAATAATTTTTAACAGTGGCATCCAGCACTGTTAATGTACGGAGAACATAATATTTGCCCCTATCAAAGCGACCACCGCATGCCTGTGACATAAATCGCTGCTATTTCACTTACTCGCTTTAACCTCAGCTTTTACGTCGTATCATCGTCTTCTACAACATCATTCTCATCAGCACCGCCACATAATCATAGTGAAATCAAGGATATGTGGGTACTTGGTTTCCTAATACCCCTTCATAACCTACTACGGCGACCGATGAACGACAACGTCTCCTCCTTAAGCGATTACGATGTGTGTGCTCACTCACTCAAAAAGTGGATGTTCGAGGTGCGCCGCTTTAGTCAACATCGTATAACAACCGCACATTGCCTCGTTCTAGTCATCGTCATCGTTAGATGAATATCAACTGGAACAAGGATCGGATGTGAGTAGTGATGGTGTTGTATGCTGTGGTTGGTTTTCTGTAGTAGGTTTTTCATTTTTTTGCGGTTGCGAAAAACAGTCGTAAATAGGTTTACATAGAAGATTACACACCAGTAACTCAACCAACTAACCAAACCATTTGTGTGCGTGTGTGTGTAAGCTGCTACAGGATGTAGGTGGTATAGTCATGGATGGAGTGGAATACAGCAAACTATTATTTGTTCATTCATTGAAATCGCACAAAAGCCCAAACAAAAATTCAAATTAAATAATATTATATATTTCTTGAATAACAACCAAATAAGTGAGAAAAACCGTCTACAGATAGAGAAAAGAAATCGAGATTTCTCTGATTGTCATTTTTAATTCATATCAGATGCACGAAATGCTCTTTTATCTCACCTTCGGTGTTGCCACAGCGTGTGCCCCATCATAAATGTACAAATGATCATTACAATCCAATTGAAGCATATCGAAACGCAACATGAATCGCTGCAATATCGAATGCGTTTGAAAGGTGATAATGCAGTCCAAGTTTCGCTCGTTCTGCGACCATAGTACTGCGCCATCAATTTTCCGATAAAGTTGTTGTAGGAAGTGGTTCTTACATAAAGATTGCATGTAATCTGAAATATATGAAAGGCAAAGAGAAAAACATTTTAATACGATAACCATTTACTATTATTATGTTAGGGGTAAGTTTAATTAACAAAAAGTCAACGACCACGTCCGCAAATGAATAAATAAAAGAATATAATCATAACGGTTAGCCCAAGGTAACATTTCTAGCAGGTAATACTTGCTTATAGATTCAAAACCGTTGTTATTAAACTGGAAAGAAAACTGAAAAAGACTGGGGTATAGGCCCCATACAAAAAAGGCCAATTATGTGCTTATGCACTGCTCCTTCGCATTGCATCGCGCACCTTTTTAAATTCTCTATATTAACTTCGCGTGCACGTGGCTGGCTGGGTGGCTGGGTGGCTGGCTGGTCAGATTTTCTGATCAATTTTAACCCACTTCCCATGGCCCGATTTTATTGAAATTTTGCACACATGTATATTTCCGGTGACAATACTTTCTATTAAAATGTGAGGCCCCTCGGACGTCGGGGTCGGGGGGCTCCCATACAAATATTTTACAAAATTTACCCGATTATCTTTACATTTTGTACACATGTGTGTCTTCGATGGAAAACTCTTTTTGTAAATAAGTTTGGAGTGATCGGCCCCCTGGGGACCCCCATATACAATTTTTAAATATCGCTATATCGCATCAGATCACGGCAAAGTCTGAGCTCTGTGCTTTGTGTGCAGGGCTGTTCGCTGCCGCTGCGTCATTTAGTGGATGATTTTGCCACAAAACGAGCAAGCAGTGTGTGTCTGTTTGTATCCCCGATTAGAGAATTTACAAGAAAAATTTTAATTTTTATGGGTTGTTTTTTTGAAATTCTCTATATTAACTTCACTTGCCCGTGGCGGCCGGCCGGGTGGCTGGCTGGCTAGCACACCAAATCTTGTGATCAATTTTTAACCCACTTCTTGCAGCCCGCTTTTATTGAAATGTATATCTCCCATGACAACACTTTCTATTAAAATTTGAGGCCCCTCGGGCCGCGGGGTCTGGGGGCTCTCATAAAAAAATTTACCCAATTTTCTTCAAACTTTATACGCATGTGTATCTTTGATTGATAACACTTTCTGTAAAAATTTGGAAGTGATCGGGCCTGGGTCGGGGGCACCCATACAAATTTTATGAAAAAAGTTCCCGATTTTCTTCAAATTTTATACGCATATGTATCTCCGATGGACAAAACTTTTTGTAAAATTTTTGAAGCAATCGTGCCCCGGGGTCGGGGGGCTCCCATACAATTTTTTTTAACTATCAATTTTTAACGCTCTTCCGTAAGCCCGATTTTCCTGAAATTTTGTACACATGTGTATTTCCCGTGACAATACTTTCTTTTAAAATTTTGAAGTGATCAGGCCCCGGGTTCGTGGGGCTCCCATACAAATTTAAAATAAAAATTACCCGATATTTTTCAAATTTTACACACATGTGTATACCCAATAAATAATACTATTTCTAAAATTTGGTAGTGATCGGGCCCCGGGTTCGGCCGCAAGGCTCTTATACATTATTTTAAATATCATTTAGTGGCATCAGATACCGTCGAACTTTAATGACTGTGTGCGGTGTGTGCTGCGCAGTCGGCTGCGCTGCTTGGTTTTGGTGTGGAGATATAGAGAAATCTTAGCTCACCCACAAATGAACCCAGCAAATGAAACGAGACATAAATGTTTTATGCTTAATTCAACTTACTTACTTATTTACTGAATTGTATTTTTATTGATGTCGTTTTTTGTTGTCGATATTAACTTACAGATAGAACAACAAGTTTTCACAATATTCTGTCATTTGGCGTTTTCATAAATTAGTTCAGAGCAGTCAAAGAGTTTTCAAGAAAAATGCTCGTGTTTCTTATTTGCTGTATGTATGAGTATGAGCGTGATCTAAGTGCTCAGAATAAAATGAAATGAGCATTTTCAAATTTGACATTTGATGTCAAATGTCTCTTTCGATTATTTTCTCCTACAATAAAAAAAATGACCCAGGATCGAGGGGCAAATTTCTGCGATTAGAGAATTTATATGAATTTAATTTTTTATTTTATTGGTTGTTTTTTTTAATTGTTTTTTTAAATCATAAAAATTTAAAAGAAAAGAACGAAATTTACAAATCTTGATCAAAGGCCTGTATTAGATGTTTCTCCGGTGAAATTGGTCAAGCTTCGAGGAACCGCAGAGAATCTTCAGGAGCTCCATTTGAGTCCAGCTTTTTCGCTCATCCTTGGTGCAATGTTTGGCGTTGGATCTTATCGGCTTGATAGTTGTGTGTGCCTTTTTCGTTTATTAGGCCCCTGGTATTACAAACGAATCCGGTACAATTCACTGTCGAGCTGTTGGCCTTCAAGAAAGAAGTCCGAATTTTTGAATGGAGGTTCCAAGAATTTTGAAGGCTCACGTATGTTATTTTTTTTGTAATATTTGTTTGGTCAAGGTTTTTTGTAGTTTTCCTTGTCCATGATCCATTCATTAAAGCCTTTGGACTCGCGTCGTTTTAGTTTCGTGATTGTTTTTCCGTATTGATTTTTTCAATGAATCAGGGAGAATTCCGAGAAAATAATTTGAAACCGGCTACAAATGTGAGGAATGTGATACATTGCAAATCACATTTCTCCGATTTAATTCTTAATTTTAATAAAGGGCTTAGCCCACCTTATTGCCGTGGCGCAAGTCATTCAGGGAGTATTCCCTTGGTAATAAGTTCAAATATAAAAAAAGCACAAGTTATAAACTTATAGAACTTATACTATTACAACAATATATTACAGTAAAAATTAGAAAATAAATGCTCATAAAACGACAATTATTCATCGAATTATACTTTTGCATACAACAGATTGCTCATAATAGCTATACTTTTCGAGATATTTGTAAAAACTCGAAAAAATGTACAAGTAACCTGCCACTTACGGTTAGCCGATTTCCTCCAAAATCAACTGGGATCTCCAAATTTATGTTAAAAGCTTAAATATAAATTTTCATCCATCAATTTAGTCGTCTGGGCTGAAGAGCGGAAACCGACAGATACGACAGGCACAGAGATTTTTCTTTCGCTTTTTCTGACTCAGGAGATCCGTGGGAAAAAGATGGCGATGTCAAATCTATACTCCGCAGTACTCAATAAACTGTGCGACTTATTCATCGTCATCGAAAATGTAAGTTTTACTGGAAATTGCAATATCTTAAATTTAAATGAGTGCTATTCGTGGGATAACAACTGTTTCACACTGTGCCTTTTCTATCAAGATAGTCGCTTCAATTATATTGTCCAGCATTCTTCTTACACACAGTCTTGTGGCGTTGCAAAGTTTTGGCGAGCCGAGATTCCGTAGTAAAATAATTGCAGATCCCACTGTAAGTAAAAGACGATGTGGTGGAAATCCAGAAGAATAAAGTGAGTTTAGGAACTCTGTTAGATAATCAACTTCCTCATCAGCATCTACTACGATATCGATACAGTTATATTCAGTGAATACGCCTATTAACATGACAAGTATTTAATTGTTTCTTTCGTGGTTGTCTCCCCATTTTTAGCAGCAAGATTGGCTCCTTCTCGCAACCGGTTCAAAATGTGATAGTTTTTAGATAAATGGAATTTTTTAGTTCTGCGGCAGATTTAAAAAATCGACGCCAATTTTATATTGCCATAAAACACGGTTATCAGTCATTTAACTCAGCGACCCCAAAAACTATAGAACCAACACTAAATCAGTCATCCCCCCCTAAGTTATCGACCCCACCCCCCTAGAGCTGTCTTACCATCACCATTCAACTCAGCGCCCCGAAAACCATAAAATCGACACTAATATCGGTCACCCCCCACCAAGTTATCGATATCGTCCTAGAGCTGTCTTACCATCCCCATTTAACTGAACGACCCCGAAAACCATAGAATCGACACTAATATCGGTCACACCCCCCCCATCAGTTATCGACCCCATCCACCTAGAGCTGTCTAATATCGATCACCGCCCCTTAGGTATCGACCCCATCCCCCTAGAGGTGTCTTACCATAGCCATTGAACTCAGCGACCCCAAAAACCATAAAATCGACCCTTATATCGATCACCCCCCCATCCTGCAAAACCTAAGTTATCGACTCCATCCCCCTAGAACTGTCTTACCATCACCATTGAACTGAAAACTATAGAATCGACACAAATATCGGTCACCTTCCCCCCTGCGGGGTTACATAACTCATATATCAGTCGAACATGAACATAACTCATATATAGGAGTGTACTAGCAACACTATTTTCATCACGACGATACCGAAAACTGTGGCTCCGACACTAATATCGGCTGCCACCCCTCGCACAGCCAAAAAAACCTCCTACCCAACACCCACAGTATTTGATTCCAGATTGTAATGTATATGTGTACCAAGTTTGGTTAAAATTGGTGAAGGCGTTACAGAGTTAGTTAGGCACAAAACAAACAAAAAAAAAAACAAACAAACAAATAGATTGATTGATCAAAGGAAAATAAAATTGTCATTCTTGGTTTTTCTTCTTCAAAATGTCATACTTTGGTTCGTTTATCACACTTTTGTCCCTTTCTTAGTGTCTCAATAAAATACATATAAGTTCATTTATTTTTTTGTTCTTATTATTGTCCAACTGTATATATAGTTTTTGTCTAGTGGCCAAGTTAATAATTAGACCTGTCAAAATTAAGTTCGTACTGCAAAAGACTAATTGCCCCGAAATCCAACCGTTCTAATGGATTCAGCTCAGATCATCGTATCGATTTCTGTTATCACATCACAAAAGATAAGATTCGATGTCAATCTCCAACTCGAAGACAAATGCAGTAACAGAGAAGATGTATTTTAATTGTAGAGGGAAAAAACCCATAAAAACTAAAATTTTTAAACTCTATTCAGAGACAGACAGAGACATGCCGACACGAGGTTAATATAGAGAATTCAATAAAAACAAAAAGTTTCATGTAAATTCTTTAATCGGAGATACACATGTGTGCAAGCTCTATGGCCCGATTACTTCGAAATTTTTACAAACAGTGTTATCACCGGATATACACATGTGTACAATATTTGTTTTTTTTTTTTAATTTAAATGGGCTCTGGGGCACGATGGAATAAAATCAAACTCAAAGAAATGAGTTTG
The DNA here is from genome assembly GCA_947095585.1 of Nephrocerus scutellatus. Lineage (NCBI taxonomy): Eukaryota > Metazoa > Arthropoda > Insecta > Diptera > Pipunculidae > Nephrocerus > Nephrocerus scutellatus. The sequence goes on from OX352765.1 coordinate 71,477,272, forward strand.
AAATTGATCACACGACTCCACCACGAGGCAGAAAGACAACGACACGTGAGGTTAATACAGAGAGTTTAAAAAGCGAAATAAGTAATCAGGAAAAGGATTTAATTAGGGAATTAAGGAATTAAGCATCTACATAGTGCTTATAAAGAAATCTGCTTTTTTTATAGAATACTAGTGTTACCCGAGACACCCCGACCAACACCCCAAGACACCGTTTAAGCCCAATAAAATCTAAAGTTACAGGCGTTGTCTGGCGGCCCCTTACACCCTACTGACCCAATCAAACTGACCGCTCCCCTACACATAAAAAATATATTAATAATAAATCCCATGGAAAACGTAATTTTTTAGTTTTTCCCGAATTTTCCAATTTCTCCGGACTATTACGAACATTTTTAAACAAATGAGCCAAATCAGTCCAACCGTAATAGGTAACAGACAGACAGACAGACAGACAGAGTTAGTTTCACATTTATAATATTAACATAGAAGAAAAGTGGACGTTATCTTGCGAGTAAGAAGTGGCAAATTTTCAAGCATTCGATATGCACTTTTCAGCGACTAATGCTATATTTCACACGTCATTTCTTCTGTCATCATTTTTTCTGCTAAACTGTTCATGCGCAATGCAAATATACTCTGAGAATGTGTGTTCGCTGAGACTGCAGTAAATGACAAAAGTATTTTCCATGTTAACACGTGTGTGCATAATGCCTACGTTCGAGGCTAAGTTATTGTGTATGAAACAGTCCCTTTTGTCTATAATAATGTGAAAAAGTGTTAAGCCTTACCGCTAGCAACGTAATAGATATCTAATATATTAATCTATAAATACTCGCAAAACAATGGCTGGCAACAACCTTAAGATCTGGTATGTTAAGATAAGTAGGAAAAAAACAACCCATAACATTTTTCATCTAAATTCTCTAATCGCAGAAATTGATATGGGAGCCCCTCGATCCTGGGCCATTTTTTTTATTGTAGGAGAAAATCATCGAAACAGACATTTGACATCAGATGTTAAAATTGAAAATGCTCAGATCATTTTATTCTGAGCACTTAGAGCACGCTCATACTCTGAGCAAATAAGAAACACGAACATTTATCTTGAGAACTCTTTGACTGCTCTGGACTAATTTATGAAAACGCGAAATGACAGAATATTGTGAAAACTTGTTGTTCTATCTGTAAGTTGATATCGACAACAAAAAACGATCAATAATAATAAAATTCAGTAAATAAAAATGTAAGTTGAATTAAGCATAAAACATTTATGTCTCGTTTCATTTGCTGGGTTCATTTGTGCGTGAGCTAAGATTTCTCTCTCTCTACCACCAAAACCATGCAGCGCAGCCGACTGCGCAGCACACACCGCACACAGTCCATAAAGGGCGACGAATATCTGATGCCAGTATAGATATTTAAAAAATGTATAAGGGCCTTGCGGCCGAACCCGGGATCCGATCACTACCAAATTTGTTTTGTTTATTGGGTATACACATGTGTGTAAAATTTGAAGAAAATCGGGTAAATTTTTTAAAATTTTTGTATGGGAGCCCCCCGACCCCGCAGCCCGAGGGGCCTCAAAATTTAATAGAAAGTGTTGTCTCCGGAAATACACATGTGTGCCAAATTTCAATAAAATCGGGCTGTAGGAAGTGGGTTAAAAATTGATCGCAAGAATCCATGACAAATCCACAAACCCACAAGCCCACAAACCCACAAACACACGGGCAAGTGAAGTTAATATAGAGAATTTAAATAAAAAAAGGAAAAATTAAAAACTAATTCTTTCTTGGTTTCTTTGCTATAGTAGGAAGCGATCTCGAATGGCTAGTTATGTATAAATAATTTTAGTTTAAAAATAAAATTTCAAGAAAAAGAATGTACCCCAGTAATTAGCAGCTTTTGTGCACTCGTAAGCATTTTGTTTTTTTCTAGGAGCTCTTTCCTCACTATTACGACACCTACAAGGACAACGTCGTTTAACTATTTGAATTAAAAGGACATACATATGGAAGACAACGCGGAGCAACTATGAGTCAAAAATTCCGTCGCAGTTGTCTAATTCGGTTCTAGTTTTTCATTAAACTGTCAGAAAAGCGAAAATGAATGAAACCAAAATTGTTAGGGAAGTTATAATAAAGATTGAAATTATTAAAAGGGAAAAATTGAAAGAATGTCAAAATATGCTCATTGGGTAAACTATTCATTTGTCCAATTAATAACTTATCAATGATAATGAATTTTAATGTAAAGCACTCTAAAAGTTTATTCCTGACAGAGAGAGAGAAGAATGAACAGTTAATACTTTATCTTTTAAATACGCATTAATTTTTGAAGGAGATATATTTTTTAATTAATGTACACACGATTATCAACCTTGTAATGTAAAGCAAATCAGTAAAAGATGTCTATGCATAGGCGTCTTGAATGCCTGTGGAAATGGATAATTTTGTTTTATACTTTGCACAAAGAGGCTTGCACCCTTAAATTGTTTTGCTTTATGTTTGCACAACGAACAAGTTTGTCCCTCTTTCGTAGTGATGCAGAATATCAGAGCTTGGCAAAACATTCCACATTTAACTTAACAATACGTCAGAAGATGAGCTTGAAGGTAAACTGATGAGCATTTAGAGCGCCGCAAGTATTGCTTTTGAATTAATAGAGAGGCGGCATGAAACAATTGTACAATTTATATTTTTTACTTGAAGTCAAAAACGATAAAAAAAACTACAAACATATGTAATTTTTATTTAAGAGTTAATATCACAGATTTAAACTTAATTTATATAAGATAATAAAGCGGAGCTTCTCAGCTCTCCATATGGATAATTGTAATTCAGTTTAAAGACTGAAATGGCTTAAAAGTATTTAAGTTTCATGAAAAAATCCTTTTTTTATTTTTTTCCTCCTAAACTACCCCCCCCCCCTATGAACAGAAAAAGCTCAAAATAAAGCATTCGCAGGCTAAGCGCTAAAAATTTGTTTTAACACAAGTCCCATGAAAACTCACGATCAAACAAACATACGAACGCCGAAAAAAACTCATTTGCCCTAATTATTACTTTTGCCCTTCGGGCTCGCAAATATATAAGTGTAAGAAGATCCAACGGTGGTCACCCATCAGCAGAATAGGGGGAACAGTCCCTTCAAAGTAAGGTTGGCCCGAGGCCAATAATCACGCATTAAAAAAAAACTCTTACGGAATCTCAAATCATCCTTGGATACACTGATGAACGACGACGATCACGGCAACGAAAACGACTAAACGATGGAACATACGCTCACTGTATAGAGCTCGAACTGCACATTTGTATGATCTGGAGTCATTTAAGACAAACTTGCATAGACATCTCACCTTTTCCTCTCCTTAATTTCTGAACGCCCACGCTGTGCTAAGCATTATAAGGGTGCAAGCCCTCTTGTATATTATAAAAAAAATCAGCTAGCCGATACCCTGCCCAAATATAATGGTGATATAACAGCAATGCAAGACATCATGTGCTCTGGGTGGGCTTTCTAGTCAGCAAAAGAATAAAACCCACCGTTATCGGCTTTAAAGCAGTAAATGAAGGGTAATGCACTCTTCGCTTGCGGGGGAGATTTAAGAACATTAGCCTCATAAGTTCACGCATCTACAGAGGATTTCCCAGATAAAGAAATGAAGAAGAAGAAAAAGAAAAATTCTTCTTGAATCAGTCGAACAGGAACATTCAGTATGATGTAAAAATATTGAAAAATATTGAACGCCAAAACAGGTAGGGAGCGAGTATTCAGGCACTACATTGGCACCCATAGTTTTCACGAGAAAACATGACAATGGTTATAGAGATTGCAGCAAGCAATAATTTGGTCGTTGCGAGTACAAAGATTGCGCGTAGAATATCCACAAAGCCACATTTTTTAAGGTGCCACTAGCAACACCGAAAGACTGCATTCGTGACTCAGATTCGAGTAAACAATGCTGCCCCTCGCAACGAAGAGACCAGAACCACCAAGCGATGGAACCCGATGTAAATGCAGGTAGAGTAAAGCCTGGGGCTGACATGTCGGGCGTACAAGAGAAGTGGACACGCCTTAAAAATACTGTCATTACTACTGCTGACTACCTATTAGGCAGTAGTCCTAGAGATCGGAACGACAAGTTTGACGGCGATTGTAAGAATATTGCGTACCGACCAATGCAACAATATCATATATTGCGTGAACGCGAAAAATAATATAAAGAGCTCAGGGCCAGGATTCTGTGTCGGTTATACTGATAAATGATAAAACTATCATGATAACGAAATGTCAAATTTAGTGAAAAAACTAAAATATTTTATTATACATATTTTGTCGATGAGAAATTATTTGTTTTCTTTATCATTATAACCGGCACAGAATCGTGGCCCAGAAAGAAAAAAAAACAGTTCACCGTCGAAGGAAAGCAGCCTGGGGAAAGAATCTCGTCCTTGAACTAGAACAGTATAGAGAGCGAGGACCGCACCAGACGTGAAAGTTCTACCAAAGAGTCCGCAGTATGGCGCAATGTATACCACGTTGCACATACTGCAAAGACAAAGAGGGTAATCTGATCGCCGATATTAAAGGCTCTCATTGCTCTTACATATGGGAAAGTATTTTAATGAATTGCTAAATGACCAGCTAACTGAGGAATTGTGGGCTCACCAATGACCGATGACCGCACTATGCTGCCGTCACCAAGCAGCATAGACGAATTTAGCAAAGCGATCAGATGGTATTTCAGCGGAGCTCATTAATTCACCAATCCATCCATGAACTAATTGTGCAAGTATGGGAGGACGAAGCGATGTCAGAATATTGGCGAAGAGGCATCCAGTGCCACAAACACAAGAAGGGAGATATCACAATGTGTAGCAATTATTGTGGACCACGTATAACATTTTCTCCTCTATCCTTCAAGACAGGATAGCCCCATATGCTAAAGTCATCATTGGCCTATACCAGTGTCGCCTTGTTCCAGGCAAATCAACAACTGATCAGATTTTAACCCTTAGACGGGTGATGAAAAAATGTCTAGAGTTTCAATACTCACTACACCATCTTTTTAAAGACTTTAAAGACGCCGATGGCCATAGTACAACTTTATAAATCCATGATACCACTATGTAGGTTGCGCATGACCAATGTTATAAGCCAGGTAAAAATATCCGGATCAAGCCCATTAAACATCTATAACGGGCTCCGACAAGGTGATGGACTGGGCTGCGTCCTCTTCAACCTAGCGATGGAGAAAGTGGTCCGATACACTGATGAACGGCGATAGGTACAATCCTTTATGAGTCGATTCAGATACTGGCTTGCACAGACTATATTGACATCGTTGGCAAAAATCCAAGAGCTGTACAGGGAGCGTTAGTCAGTTAGAGCGGCCGGCACCGAATCTAGGGCTGCACATAAATGAGAGCAAAACAAAGTATATGGTGGCCACGTCTGCAAGAAGAGGATCCAGCATTGGTTATACAATTTAAATATTTGAAGTAGTGAAATCCTTTAACTATATCGGATCAACTGTAGTAGCAGATAACAGCATGGAATCAGAAATAAGCGCACGGTTTCTTAAAGCCAACAAAGCCTACTTAAGTCTGTCAAGACTCTTCAAATAGAGGAATCTAATCATAACATCCAAGCTGCTCGTGAATAAAACAATGGTCATACCAGTACTCATTCATGGATTCGAGAGATTCGACAAGTTTTTACTCTCCGAACGTGTGTCACCCAATCGCGAGAGGTAGGACACCGTGAAAAATACTTTTGGTGTTACTGTGATTCGAACACCGAACCTCCTGCTCAGTAGCCATGTGCATTTCCACTAAACCATGGCGCCCACACAATATATATTTAACTCAACTAAATTAACACCCTGCCTTGCCCGGCTAAATTTTTTTTTATTATAACAAAATAGAAAACTATAATTTTTATTTTTTTTCTCGGTGGCGCTATGCTACCCGCTTCCACAAATTCATAAAAATTTATTACGAAAACCTACAGGGGTCTTAAACCTCATTATGGTATAAAACCCCTGTTTACACTTGGTCTTATACTTCATTATGGTATAAAACCCCTGTGCATAGCTTGAACGTGATCGGCTGAAGGGTTTTGAAACATATAAATGACATACATACATATGGATTTTATTTTTTATTAATATTAGAAGATAAGAATAATAAGTAGTGTAACAAATAAATAATTTAGGTAAATAAATTAAATTAAATTAAAAAAAAATTAAATTACATAAATAAATAAATAATTAACTTAAGCAAAATATAAAATACTGCCTTGATATAATTTAATAAAAATTTAAATAAATAAATTATTATTATTAGATATAAATAAAAAATAAAAGCAATGAGAATACAAAATACAACAGTATCAGTCTATAATTCATCCAAGTCAATCCACCGGTAGAGCTCTTTTACGTTCTTTTACCATCTCGTTATTCTGTTCTGGCAAGATTTTTAACACTGGAATCTGAATATCGATTTGTAATTGTTTGTCTATATGCATAATACATTACAATTACATTATGCGCGACTGAAACTTAACCATGAGCGTCGAGGTACAGGAATCTCTCGGGCGATATGTGGCCAGTTTGCAAAGTTCTTCTAAAGCGCTGAGGGTTATGATTCAAATCCTTGATATAAACTTATTTCCTTGTCTGCCTATCATGTTCTCTTTATCTATTCGACACATTCTTAATGCGTTCAGTATGTCTTTATTGCAGATATCTGCATCTGCGAAATGATATCTGTTGTGACACGCCCTGAGACTTTTGCGCTCGGTAGAGCAGAAAGTTTTTCAAGTTAATCCCGAGATATTTGACGCCAGCTCGTTTCGGTTTGGCATTTCGTCGCCATTATGAAGGCGTCAACTTTTATAATTTTTACGGATGTCCCTTTGCAGAGTGACTGACTAACGCTTATCGTAAAGCTCTAATCAGTACAGAACGACTGTAACTGATTTAATTTAGAGCACGCTCCTTATTGCTCCCATCACTTTTCGCATGTGTTAATGTAAAAGCAGAACAGAAGCAGCGAGATCACAGCACCCTGCTGCAGACAATTTGCGATTATTAAAACTATAGCTGTCGTGACACTAATAACTGACAACAAACTTTTTGTCATGTATCATTTGAATTGTAATATCCTGTTGTCTCTTAATTTACACTTGGTTTTTGAAATGATTTTCGTCACCGCATGCACTATCGAGTGATTCTTTCGGAATTCATACGTATTTTGGGTAACTGGCCGATTTCACTAGCACGATTCCACTAGACACAACTAGACACAATTCCACTGGACACAATTCCACTGGCACAATTCCACTTGACATAATTCGACTGGGGAACAATTTAACTTGCATTATAACGTGTATAGTTACACGGAAACGCAAATACACAAATTAATATTTTACTTGCGTAGGCGTGGTTTTAATTGTATATTATCGTTTTTTGTCAAATATTTTGCAATTTTTATATTACATTCGTATTCTAAAGGAAGAATTTTTTAAGTTTAACTTTTCTTATCATTAAACGAATTCAACTTTCATAATTTAACTTAAATTAATCAAACGCGATTAGGGTGGTAAATGGCGCTCGAGATTTACCACTCTCAATGCGTTTGATTATCGAGTTAAATTGTGCCAAGTGGAATTGTGTCCAGTGGAATTGTGTCTAGTGGAATTTTACTAGTGGAATAGTCCTAGAATCGTATTGCAACAGTCAGCTGGCTAGTTCTGAGGCTTAGAAGGGTAATTTTTTCTCTTTACTATTGGTAATGCCTTTTTGTTGTTTAATTGCCTGAGGCAACCATAATTTTAAAAAAAAAATTTCTTTTATGCCACCAACACAAAACACTTCTTGGAACGTTCCTTTATTTCTTATTTAATAATGCGGTACATGATTCTATAATTTCTTTTAAGAACCCCAAATTGCAATGAAATAAGTTATTAAGTTATTCATCTTTTCTACGCTATCTTTTGAAGGACTAGACAGCTCTTTTGTCCATACTAATTTGATGCTAGGTTTAAAAAAAATGTCGAATTATGATGAGTTCTTAGGAAAACTGCTATGCTCTCATAGAGTATAACCAGACTCACGAGACTAAAATGACTGAAAAGTTGCTTGAAGTATTTGTTATAAACACAATGTTTTTTGGTTGTTTTCGTCGAAATGCTATTACTCGTATTATACCGCTAATGCAGTAAAATGCTATTACGCTGGCCCAGAAGAAACTGCGCTGTCCCATTTGCAGGGTTAAGTAAACAAGGCTAATAGCATGCCGTGGCAAAATGTGTGTTCGGATTTATTCCTCAACAGTCCAATTTCATATAACCAACAGAAGTGTCAATTTATTATCAAACTGTTATTAAAAAATAAAGTTTACCAACTAGATTGCCAACAGTATCGAGAACGTTTGGTTAACATTTGTTATATATTACAAAATAATAATATGTACTTTGTACAAGGACACCGAATTATATATTATGTAATATGATGACATCCTAATCAAAGTACGCTCGTACGTTTTGTACGTCGTTTTGGTTTATTTCTGCTGTACTCGGGATTCGGTTCACCTAACTGAACATTCTGGGCGCTTAGTATAATGCCCGTACATTGTCACGACACGGCCAGCTCACGATGCTACGATGACAGATTTCGATAACAAAATCCATTTGAATGCATATATTGCTTAAGATGAAGATATCCACAAGAGATGAAGCTGCGATGGAGGATGACAATGCTAATGGTCCCCGTAGGTCGACTGAAACCACTTCGCGGCAGTCGTCTAGCACACTTTTTATGTTGGTGTGTTGATATCATCTATTCACTTTTTTGTATTTTCTTCCCGTTCGAAAATGTTTGCGTTTGCTGGACGATCGTCTATCTTCGTGTAAGATGTAGGCAGACGCATACGTATGTGTGAGTGTGTGTGTGTTTTGTACGTTGATCCATTCATCCACTACGTGAGCACAACTTGTATTGTACAGCACCAGCCATGAATGCTGGCGAGAAAACGTCTTAGCTAAAAGATTATCCTTCATCAAATAGGAATTATTAAGGGATTGTTATTTATTTTTCACGGTTGCATCTTTTTTCTTCACGCTTTAAGCATCCGCTTAGGGGTCAGGAAATCGGCAATAGCGACGAAGATGGAAAACAATCAAACGACCGGATTACTAAAATTCGAAATTCCAAATACAACAGCGTATCAAGTTTAGTTTTTAGTTTGTTGTTTTTATCATTTCCTTTTCTTTCCATTTTCTGGCTAATATTGTGGAAAAAAAATTCATTGAAACTTCTCCAACGACGAGATGATAAAAATAACGAATTGTTTTGTACTTTTTTTAAGTTTAAATTATGAATTGTTATGTATGAGCATGTATGTTGGTGTAGTGGTCATTTTCACAATTCATTGTTTATCGAACAAATCGTTACTTTATTTATTAAAACTATTTTCGCTCAGACAATAAAACTTTTTATTCATATAGTTCTTATATATTATGATCAATTTATTTGCAATAAAAGTATGTATTTTTCTTATAAAGATAACAACATTAAAAATAAAAAGGTACATTTTGCTTTTTACCACTGATTCGGATTCAAATGTTATTATTAGTTCATAATGTCAAGCGTGAATGTTAAAATAGAATAGTTCCAGGATTCAAGGGCCTATGTTGTTCTTAAGCAACGGTGTACCTCTAGTTCTAAAGATTTCTGCATCAAGGTGGTTAAAGAATTTCAGAGGATGTGATTGTTACGGGTAATTTCATTAACATATCTTTTCTTCTTCTTTTTCATTCAATTGCTCCGCGGGGTACCATAGGGCTTCTACAAATGCCCGCCAACGAACTCGATTTACCGCCAGAGGTTTCAAGAAACGCCACTCTATCCCCTGAGATCTTGTTTCCTCGTCTATTGTCCTTTTCCATGTCGTACTAGGACGACCAACTCGGCGGCTTCCTCGTGGATTAAATAATATAGCAATTTCCTTTTTTTACCATTTGCACCCTTATAGTTGTTTAGCACAGCACGAGGATTTAAATATTAACGAGAGAAAATGGGAACTAGTCTATGAGCTTGCATCTTCTATACTTTTGAACTTTATTAATGTGGATAAACTAGAGGCAAAACATTTCACATTCCGCGACAACTTTCCTTTCTTTCATCAAAGTAACGAGAAGAAAAGTGCCAGTTTTCGGTAAGATTTGCCATGAATCGAGATATTCCTAAACTAAGAATAGTCACTTTGCGGTGAGATATGCCATCAATCAAGATATTCATTCATAAACTAAGAATAACCACAGTATTTTCGATTTCTTTTGGGTACAGACAGTTTTTCAAATTGGTATACTCTAAAATTGTACGCATGATGGCTTTTTTAACGTTGACGATCGCTACAAAACTACTAAGGGAAATACCAGCATATTTATAAATGTCGAGATAGCTCAAGACTCTTAGGGACAGGCACAAGCAAAGCGAAATCTGGAAGCATTGGAATTGACGATGAGGTCAAATTTATAATTCATTCGAAAAAAGTTCCAATCTGACTTTCTCGTATTGTCATACATTGTTTTTTCTTTAATTGAGTCATTCGACCACTAGAAATTAGCTGATAGTACACAAGAGTCAGATGAGTCTGTATTGGCGATGATACATTTGTTGTATTCCATTTGACATTGGCAAGTACAAAAAATAGATACATGTGTGCAAATGATAAACCCAGCTTTATATAACTACAGCACATTTTTACGTATAGACTCAGAGTACTTGTGTGTAGTTTTTAGGTTTAAGGCGAATAAGAATGATCAGGTTATCTAATAGGCTCATTTATAAGATTGTTTCTAAGATCTTAAAGCTTTTATAGAGATTGGAGTAAAAAAAGTGATCATTGCAACACCGTTCACTCTAATTGCGTTGCTGGGAGCAATAGCGTATGGATGGAAGCAAGAGATGATAGCAAAGAAAATCAGTGAACTAGGTCATCATATTTGCACAATGGGTGAAAACTTTGATAATTTGCGCAGGAGCTTAAAAAGCGCTGTTGATCATTATAATAAAACTGCTAAGCTTGAAGCAAGAGTGTTTCCTGCTGCTCGAGAATTCAATAACTTGGTATATGTACATGCAAAAAATTGCAGCACTTAGCAAAGGAATTAGAGTCCTTACCGCGCAGTTTACATACTGGGGAATTGAAAGTAGACATCAGAGTTATTGCAATTTTCTGTTTAACATATAAAGCATAATAATACCTTAGTTAATTTCTCTTACAGCACATTGATATTTTCGTATTTTTACTGTCTTCTGTATTTAAGTACCTAACAACAACAAGCAGTTTAACCACACTCTTCTAAGTGTACTACGGCTAATTCCAACGCAAATGCGCTAGAAATTAACATCAAATTTAAGCCGTTAATGTACGTACCATTTCTCAAACTAGTCGCACAATTTCTTCCCAAATCATTACGTATTCATTGCTATGTCACTCTATGCTCATGACCGAAATTTCAATTGATTATGCATTGTAATCCTGATGTCTATCTGCTAAGTGCTAAGCTATTCGCCTACGGTGAAAAGATGCAGAAATTGAGGTCATTGAAAGTCCATTACGTCTTTGCACCATTTATTCTTTGCGGATTTCTTATTTTTTCTGTTCTCATTTACTTAAAGAAATATCAAGTAATAGTGTCGCTATGTATGCATTATTTGTCTTTTTCCCCCGGTGATATTGGTAATCTAAAAATTGGTACGAGGAGCACATATATATTATGCAATGCTAAGTAATGTGAATAATTATTTTTTTCATTAAAATCATTCTTTTAAAGATAAAGGAAATGTAAAAAACAATTATAGCAAAGTAGCTAATTTTAATTGTTTTCCTTCTGTCGTTACTGCTACACACTCATCATAACTACTGTTAATGTTATGCACCAAAACCTTATTTAACTACAGATATGAGTGAGATAAAGGGATAAAGAAATATTTTATAATTTTTCATCGTTCTATTCTGCGCGGCTATACGGATTGAATTGTTCTACGGTTTAGCTGTTTTTTAATTATTATTTAATTTGTTATTTAATATTTTGTCCGGAATAAGACAGCTGGGTTGTCTCTTTTTATTAAAGCCTGCGTTTGCAGACTGTAAGCGTAAAAAAAACACTACGCCATGCTTCAGAAAAATTGACTTATGCATGCACCCAGACACTTTTTCGATGTAAAAAGTTACACAAAAAAACCACATATCCAAAACTTGACATTACTTTGTGAAATTTGTTAAATTAGTTTGGAAATGTAAGTGTAGAAAGTACACGATGTATTTTTATTTCAACAGACTACATCTGTTATTTGCACAAAATAACGAACTTAAACAGAATGGGCTGTCAATTTTAAGCGTTGTCGAGTAGAAGCTAAAAAATTTTCGTGTTAAAAGCAATTTTACATCAAATTTGAAATCATTCAATCGTCATCATTCCAGTAAAACGTTTTATAAAAATTAAGTAAAGATAAATTAAATTTAAAATTTAGGTAGAATTGCTTTTCACATCAACCTATTGAAAGAAGTGGCTGAAGTCTCAACGAAATTCCCCGAAAATAGCACCAGGTCAATGCTTAGAAACAATTATAAATGCAACTCCAAGAGGCCAATACAATGACCATTCGGAGTTTTCAAATATCCACCGGGATTGTTTAATCAATATTATTATAAACCGGCGGTCAGCCATCAGCAGAATAGTCCCTTCAAAGTAAGGTTGGCGTGAGGCCAATAACCTGGCCCACTAAAAAACTTTTACGGAACCAAAAAACAGCCTCGGCAACGAAAACGGCTGAACGATTTAAGAATTTTCCCGTACACGTACGTACGCTCACTGTATAGAGCTCGAGATGCACAGCAGTTAGCCGATAGCCTGTCTAAATATAATGCTGACATAACAGCAATTCAGGAGATGCGATGGACGGGGAATGGTGTCTTACAAAAATCAGAATATGACATATATTACAGCTGTCATGCAAGACGTAATGTGCTCGGGGTGGGGTTTCTAGTCAGCAAAAGAATGAAACCCACCGTTATCGGCTTTAAAGCAATAAATAAATAGCTATGCACCCTTCGCGTTCGGGGCAGATTTAAGAACATAAGCCTCATAAACGTTCACGCGCCTACAGAGGATTCCCCACATGATGAAAAAGAAGAATTCTTTGAATCAGTCGAACGGGAACTCCATGCCTGCCCTCAGTATGATGTATAATGTAAAAATCCTTCTGGGAGAATAGGTAGGGAGCCAGCATTCAGGCAGTACATTGTCACATAGCTTCGACGAGAGCTTCGATAGAGCAAGTATGGTAGGAAGAAGCGATGACAGAAGACTGGCGAAGATGCATCCTGTGTCCTATACATAAGAAAAGAGATATCACAACATGAAGCAATTATCGTGTATAACGTTGTTAAGTACCGCGTATAAGATTTTCTATTCTATCCTTCAAGACAGGATAGCCCCTTACGCTAAAGTCATCAATGGTCCATATCAGTTTGTCTTCATCCCAGGCAAATCAACAACTGATCAGATTTACACCCTTAGGCAGGTGATGGAAAAATGTGTAGAGTTTGAAAACTCACTACACTATCTTTTTATAGGCTTTAAAGCCGCCTATGATAGCATAGCCAGAGTAGAACTTAATAAAGTCATGAGAGAAATCGGCGTCCCAAACAAACTGACACGACTGTGTAGGTTGGAGGTTGATCATGAGCAATGTTATAATCCAAGTAAAAATATCCGGATCACTATCAAGCCAATTCAACATCTACAATAGGCTCCGACAAGGGGATGGACTGGCCTGCGACCTCTTCAACCTGCCGTTTAAGAAAGAGATCCGAGACTCTGATGTAACGGCGAGAAGAACAATCCTCTATCAGTCCATTCAGATACTGGCTTACGCAGACGATATTGACATCGTTGGTAGAAGCCCAAGAACTGTACAGGAAGCTTTCATCCAAATCGACCAGGCGGCAGGAAATCTGGGGCTGCACATAAATGAGAGCAAAGCAAAATACATGGTGGCCACGTCTGTGAGTAGAAGATCCAACATTAGTCCCGCAATTCAAATATCTTGGGTCAACTGTAGCAGCCGATAACAGCATGGAACCAGAAATACGCGCACGGTTACCTTAAGACAACAAAGTTTGTCAGGACTCTTCAAATCCAGGAACTTAACCAATAAATGACAATAAACATACCAGTACTTACATATGGATCCGATAATTGGGTGTTTGGGAAGATCTGATATTTTAGCCGCCTTCGAAAGAAAAGTCTCACGGAGAATTGTTGGCCCCGTATGTGAGGAAAGATGATTCCGGACACTCTATAATGATGAGATCTACGAGCGTTACCGCGATATCGACATGGTAAAGAGAATTAAGCTCAGTAGGCTCCGGTGGGCAGGATACCTAGATCGCATGAGCGAAGCGGATCCTGCTCGATAAGTCCTTTATGGAACACGACAGCGAGGCCGGCCAAGACTACGCTGGAAAGAAGACGTAGACCAGCACTCCCGGAGTTTTTTTTTCTCGGCGCGACAGACCGTTGCGGTCCAAGGCCTCATTCTCGCGACCATTTGTGTTGTGCATGAATATTTTTGGACACAAATGCGAAGGGACCTACAATTGAAGGCCGGATCCGAACTGCGAATTTTGAAGCTTTCCGTGACAAGTTTTACTCTCGTTACGTTTGTCACCCATTCGCGAGAGGTGGGACACCGTGAAAAATACTTTTGGTGTTACTGGGATTCGAACCACGAACCCCTGCTCAGTAGCCATGTGATTTTCCACTGAGCCCACACTGTTTGGGGATACAAAACTGGATGACATCAGCACAAAATTGGGACCGGTGGAAAAACTTTTTGCGGAAGGTCAGGATCAGACACCAGTTGTAAAGCCAAATATGATGATGATGATTATAAACCACTTTATAAAGCAATCAATGTCTATTAGCATAAAGAACATTATCATTTTTTCCAAAGAAATAAAATAAAATTTTTCATCAGAAGACCCCCTAATAAAGAATTTAGTTCAAAAACATTGAAGCATTGAAACATTGAACAACATTGCACAATTTTAATTTAATATAGCTTCTTTCAAATGTTATTTTAAATGATTTTTTCTCTGGGTGTACTACGTAGTGAAATGTGGTTACAGCCTAATAAGTGAAGCAGAATCGAGTGATTCAAATCTGTGTTATATTAGAATTCTGACTTCAATTGAAAGTGAAAATACATTTCATTCGACTTCATGTGATATCTTCGACATCAACCGGCACGTTCTTGCTTAACATGCAAAAGACAAAGCAATTTATTTTTATTAAATTTTGGGTAGTAATGCAAATTTGACTCGTACCTGTATGACCTTGCACGCGCCCATGATAGTGAACACTAACACCGTATACCGAGACTGTTATATGACACAATTTGTTCATTTTTGGCTTACGATTCTCTTCCTTCTTTTATGCAACGTAATCGAAATTTTCTAAGTAATTGCTATTAAATTGTATTTACAATAATTTATCAACAGCCGTACGGACGTGACGTGACAGAAATTGGTTTTCCACCGTAATTTTACAGGTAGGTAATAAAAATTATACTTCGATTTGTTTCTCGTTCCATCGATCTTCATTCTAAACACATCCTCTATAACGACTATAAGGTAGAAACACATTTTTGCACGCAATAATCACCGTGCACGATTATTCCTTCGATGTTATCATTGCTATATTATATGTACGAGTACATACACATCTATCCTAATTACTGGTAACGTAAAATTACATCATTAATTTACAGTTTACCTAACAGATACGCTAGAATTTGAACCGAAATAGAAAGGTATTCAAGAACTTTCTCCATTTCATCAATAAGCACTGGTGACGAGACGAGGTGGAATATCGCATAAACCAGCAATCACATCAGACAAAACACAACACATCGTCGTACATTACACACATCCCCTAAGACCCTGCGACGTTGTCTACGCTACTAACTGGGCTAGAAGAAACAACACTAACAATGTACGAGCTCCAAAAATTAGTGTTTGCCAATTAAAGTTGTTTTCGTTGTTTCATCGGCCAGTCGTGGTGGGCATTTTAGTTTAAGTGCAAAATTTTAATTTGCAATTACAAAAAAAAAACGAAAATTATGATGTTTGCCTTTTGCCTGTTTTGCAGCTAACAAATATTACACACCATTAAATGTTTTACTCTAAATGCCTTAATCAGGAAAAGAACTTTTTGGTTGTAGACATAATTACGGGCTGCATGCAGCTATACAGATAATTACCGGGCCAAAAATAAGGTAATTACTCTGGACTTTTTAAAAAAGTTTATTTAACTTGACTTGACTCGTTGTCTGTTTGTTTCGACTTTTTTGTGGTCCCTTTAGCCACCTTTAACATGACGTAGAGAGCTGAAATTATGTGAGCAACTATGTCTCGTATGACGTTTTTGCGATCCCGCGTATGACGTGGTGCGTGTGATGTTTGAGGTCCTTTTCAATCAACTTTCACACGCCCTAGAGGACTGAAATTTGTAAGCAGTTAAGACTCGTAGGATATTTATTAGACCCCACGTGTGATTCGTGTCGCGAGTTGCAAATGCCGCGTGTGATGTGTTGTAAAGGGTTTTTCCGACTTCTTAGAGGTCCTTTTTAAGTACTTTTACACGACTTGTTAGCAGTTCAGCCTCACGCTATTTCTGAGATCCTACGTGTCAAGACATTGTTTTTTTTTCGTTGAGGTCCTTTTAACCAATTTTTACACGTCCTAGAGAGCTGAAGTTAGGTGAGCAGTTAGTCCCGTATGTTTATGAGAAACCGCATGTCACACGAGACTCGCAACACGTGTGATGCATGCAAAAGTAGTTTTGTCGACTTCTTTAAAGTCCTATTTTACCAACTCCTACGTCCTAAAGAACTGCAATTTTGTGAGGAGCTCAGTCTCATGGTCCATTTCTGATATTCCACGTGTGACATGAGTCGCGTTTGGCGCGGTTACCAGCTTAAAGGTGGATATTATTTTAAGCATCTTAAAACGAAAATGTATGATTATGTCGATGTACGTATACATAAAAGTTTGTACCCGAAAAACGAAGGTTGTTTACATTTAATGGTTTTCTTTGAAAACAAAATGTCGTTTATGGGAAATGCTGTAATTAGTGGAATAAGTAGAGCGTTACTTCTGTTGATATTTGTGCAAACAACCCATGAAAATTAAAATTTTCCATGTAAATTCTCTAATTGCATGTGTGCAAAGTTGAAGAGTTAATTTTGAAAAAAAAAATTTAGGGAGACACTTGGCCGCAGCACTTTCAAATTTTTACAAACAGTTTTTTTACGTGTGCATGTGTGTTGATCACAAAATTTGGTGTGCCAGCCAGCTAGCCAGCCACGGGCAAGTGAAGTTAATATAGAGAATTTAAAAACAAAAACAATTTAACGGAACCTGTTTGGAGACATTGACCGCACATCGGTTGTATAGCTACCATTCTGACCGTTCAATCCAAGTCGTATAGGAAGGTTGCAAATCTATAAAGCTAGCCGCATAAACGCTCGTGTTCACCAAGATTCTGTTTTGTCTTCGACATTGATTTTCTCATTTTCATTAATTATCTCTTTTCCGCTACTTTTAATTTAATTCATTATTAAGTTTCCGACAGCATTCTCAGCTTTTTGCAAGCGGATCTAAAACAACAATGTATGTTATGCACGTTAAATTCTGTCCTTGATGTCATAATAAAATGGAATAGAAAAGAAATTAACGCTTCCAAACCCAAATGCTGGCTTCTGTCGTGTAAAATTTAAAGCCCATATTTTATCCATGAATGGTACTTGCATCAATAAAACCGAAAAACTCGCTATTCCCGGTATATGCCTTAAAAAACAAGCTTCGTTGGAATCACCTCTGTAAGATCCGCGCACATTTAAGACACATATACAAAGAAACCTTCTTAATTCCCTAATTATTCCCTAAAGCCTACGCAACGAGGCTTAGCATTATAAGGGTGCAAATCCCATGGGCGTGTGTTCATTATAAAAAAAAACCGATTTACGTTTTTTCGATTTGTGTTATTTTGGTTTATACTACTTAGCTTTTCAGTTCTTAGTTATACGATAACATTGTGTAAATTATGTTTTTCTTTAAGTCCAATTGTCTTCTGTTCTGTTTAAATCAAAAATTTTCAAACAAGACAATAAGACAATAAGATCAGATAAATAAAGAGAATAATTCGTTAAGCGATAATATTTAAATAGGTGGACATTTTCTTGCAAAAATAATTGACAAGATAAATTTGGAGCATTCAATATTTTACCCTTTGACAAGCGATGGGAAAATTTGTAGAGTTCCAAAACTTATTACACCATCTGTTTATAGATTTTAGTCGCCTATGA
Organism: Nephrocerus scutellatus; assembly: GCA_947095585.1. Classification (NCBI taxonomy): domain Eukaryota; kingdom Metazoa; phylum Arthropoda; class Insecta; order Diptera; family Pipunculidae; genus Nephrocerus; species Nephrocerus scutellatus. The sequence continues at coordinate 71,495,720 of OX352765.1, forward strand.
TACTCGTAGCATATCCAGAGTAGAACTTTCAAATGCCAATAGCAGGTGCCCGCTCAGGATCTGCGTAAGATTTTAACCGACCTCCCTTGATCTTGATCATTGGTGATTCTCTTAGCTCATCTCACTCTGGGACGAGACCTTTCCTCCAAACTTGTAATCACCCATCCAGTTTCAGATTTTCTCTGGTATACAGCTTTGTCTTTGTATATATATAGCCCCCGCATTAAGAAGAGCGGCTCTCCCAAATACTATGCGTGAAGTCGAAGCTCCCCAAAAAGCGCTACGCCTCTGCACGTCTGAAAAAATCGCTTCTTGTACATTTCTTTGCTGAAGTAGTCGGCCCATCATCATCATCATATTTGGCTCTACAAGCTGTGTCCGGTCCTGGCCTCCCGCAAAAAATCTCTCCACCGGTCCCGATTTCGAGCCGATGTCATCCAATTTGGCATCCCTAAACTCTGAGCGTCCTGGTCTACGCCATCCTTCTAGCGTGGTCTTGGCCGGCCTCGCTGTCGTGTTCCGTAAATCCTACCGCAAAGGACTTTCCGAGCAGGATCCTCTTCGCTCATGCGAGCTAGGTGTCCTGCCCACCGGAGCCTACCTCATCATTATAAAGTCTCCGAAATCGTGCTTTCTCACATACGGGGCCAACAATGCTCCGTAAGACTTTTCTCTCGAACGCGGCTAAGAGGTCAGAATGCTTTTTGCTGCTAAGCACTCAAGTCTCGGATCCATATGTAAGTACTGGTATGACCATTGTCTTATACACCAGCAGCTTGGATGTTATGCTTAAATTCCTGGATTTGAAAAGTCTTGACAAGCTATAGTTAGCTTTGTTGGCTTTAAGCAACCGTGCGTGTACTTCTAGTTCCATGCTGTTATCGACTGTTACAGTTGACCCGAGATAGTTAAAGGATTGCACTACTTCAAATTCGCGCTCCGCTATTTGAACTGAGGGACTAATGTTGGATCTTTTTCTCGCAGACGTGGCCACCATGTACTTTGCTTTGCTCTCATTTATGTGCAGCCCCAGATTTCGCAATCTGGATGAAAGCTTCCTGTACAGCTCTTCGGTTTCTACCAACGATGTCAAAATTTTCTGCTTAGCCAGTATCTGAATAGACTTATAGAGAATTGTTCCTCTCGCCGTTACGTCAGAGTCTCGGATCACTTTCTCCAACGCCAGGCCAGGTAGTCGGCCCATACTTCCTCTTTATGTAACAGAATAGATTTGACTGCGACAGTTAAAACCGCAGCACTCTGGGTTGCCAACTTTCGCCATCAGTCATCTATTGTCGAAGAGTCTATGTATCTATTTAGAATCCATATAAGATTGTAAATGTCTTTTAATGTAATATTTCATCCAAGTACATTTCAATATTTTGCACCTTTCAAGCATTACAACACGTAACTGCATGCTATCTAACTTTAGGGTTGCCATCTACAGCAAGATTTTTATTTTATTCGTGACCGTTTTGTCGTAGTACTAACAATTGGAACATGAATTGATTGAATATAAATTGAATATGAATTGATTAACGTTCGTGTGAGCTTCGATGTCGGTACAACAAGGTCATTCTTTCTAATCTTGTTTAGCTTAGATTTGGAAAAAAATTATTTTATGAAATAGAAAAATGTTATAACAAAATAGTTCGTAATGTTAGTTTCAATTTAGTCATAGAAAGAATGGCCGACTTGTGCCTGGCCGAAGGACGTTTCCTTTAATCCTTTCCCTTCCTTTAATTTTTCTTAGTTAGACACGATATACATATTTTTGGTCATGAGAAGTTGTGACGGGTTAGTGACATGAACCACACGTCCGACGAGTTTAACCGTGCAACCGCGAGTGTGTCGCGACGTCCTTACCAGTAGCAGAACTCCTAGTGGGATCTCGCTTCATAAGAGTGCTATGTTGGACTTAAGCACAAACTCAATATCAAAAGTTTTAACAGGCAAGACATTATATAATATCGGCGCGACAGACCATGCGGACCAAGGCCTGGCCTCTCGCAACCATTTGTGTTGAGCATGCATATTTTTGCACACAAATGGACATTGGTTTATTATTATTAATTATTTACAACGAATAAAAATTTAAATAAAAAAATATACTTACAATGTTTACTCTTTTCCGCTGACACTTTGCTTGGCAAATTAACAATGGCTACCAACACCAATATCGTAAGCATCCATGAGGCAATTGTTGATGTTGCTACTTGTTTTCTTATCAATTTTACTCGGTGCTCTTTTTGTTGATGTTTTTTATAGTAATTGCAATGAGTTTCATTTAATTGTGGCCCTGGGCCACACGATGTTGGAAGTAACATACTTCTAAACTTTTAAAATGTTTCCAATTTGGTTCATGCCATAAGGGTTAAGGGTTGCTTTGAAATTTTCTCGTGCTCCAATGTTGTCAAATGCTATAGGAAATATTGTATTATATTAAAAATTGAGTGTTTCACACACACACACTGTCAACAGTTGCAGATGCAGTTCATGTTGATTGCCATTTTTTCACCTTCTTCCCTCTTTCTCTATAAATTCCAATGTGTCGCCTATAATGCAAAATGAAATAAATGAATGAACGCAAAATGCAACATTTAATGCAAATTTTAATGAATTTTAGTTATTTTGGCCCTTTTAGACAAACTTGTAGGGGGTTTTGTTAAACATTCTAATGAACTTTGATCTAAAATCGAACCATAGTTGTAAAGTTGAGAATAAATTTATTTAAAGAAAAAAAAAAATGACAAACTTAAATCTCATCCCAGCAATATTTTCTAAAACCAAATATAAAGAATCTTAGTCGCAGGAAAATCAAGGAGAAAAGTCAAGCCAATAAACGAAAAATAGTTCAGATATTGAATAAATAAAAGAGATTATCTAGCTATGGCACCAAAACTCTTAAAAACTTTTGATTAAAAAACACCAAAAATTTCACAAATAGACCGGCGTCGCTGGGTGGCTTTCCACTAAGTACGAAATTTAATTAAACACAAAATTAGGCCGCTTGAAGATAAATTTTGTTCATTGTGCTACTTTACTATTTTTATTATAATATAATGGACGATAAGGACACAAGAGAGCTGTATATACATCGAGGCACCGCTACAGAAGCACTAGAAGTATTCCAGGCGATTGCACCACGATATTCTACGAGTACTACGTGAGTACTATGGATGAGGAGCATGGCTCCTTTATCAGCTTCAGTCATTATAAAAGTGGGCTGTTAAGGGTATACGAGTATACATATATAGAAGCGGTATCGGCAAGGCTACTCTCCTCTTTATTATAACAGCTGCATATGCACTATGCACTGTGTGTAAAATAAGTGGGCTTCGTTTATCTTCGCACAGCAAATAGTGAGGTATTTTCGTTTCTATATTTTTTCTATTTTTTCTTCTCATTGTAAATTTGCTCACCAATAATAGCAGCGTGTGCTATGGAAAACCTTCATCGGTGATTATAGGCGATTGACCGTGCGACGCTAAAAAATAACAATTCATTCCGGATCATTGAGAAATGAGCTCGACTGAGTAGGTCGATAATTGATATTAAGCTTTAATTTCTCAGAAGGTTAACTAGGCTTTTTAAGTTTTCTTTTTGTCTAGAAGAAAAATCTAAAAACTATCTACGTTGATGTGAAGGTTTATTTAATTATAGTCCATCCAAACTTGATTGAAATTTTCACGCGCAGGTCTCTATTTATTAAATAATTTCTCTTCTTTGCCACACACAAGAGAGTTTCGCAACAACAACCATACCTAAAAAAATGTTCACTTAAAAATAACAAGTATGCCTCTGCTTTCGAAAAACATCTTCTACGATCGGGGATCGCGAAGATACTTAACTTCACACAACATCGATCTCTGGTGCTTGCCAAGCAGACCCAGAAATTACCCACTCTTGAAAAAAGGAAAATTGTATGAGTGCTATACGTTTTAAGTTTACTTGAGGTTAAAGGTACTTCTTGAATGAATGCGATAAAACATTTAAGAAGGGTTGATACAAAATTACTGCATCGAAACAAATTTTTCTAAGGAATAAACATTTTTTTCAAGCGAATATGTATGCATACAAGCAAAACCAAATCAAAGAAAATAAGTGTTTCCAGTTTTATGATATCTTGTAGGTACATATTACATATTCTAGAAATCAATATATTCCTATTTATTTTATTTATTTATTTTATTTTATTGTGATCATTTTCAAATGAGGGCAAAATAATATAGCAGAGAAAAGCTTTAAGCAGTTAATTTTATCAAAAACTAGCTGTTCCCGGGCGCATTGCTACCCGCACACATGAACCGCCAGGGTGATGGGAGTACTATAGCCTATAACCTTCCCTCACCTGCCAATAATTTACGTTGACATTTTTTTGAAAATACGTTTGTTAATCTCATGTAAAAATTTTACCTTTCTCCCCTATACCTATAACTTGACCCTAGCTGCCAATAATATATCTTAAAAAGTCTAAAAATTCAGTTTAAAAATATGGCTGATATTTACATTTTACATTCCCTGTGTGTAAAATAAAATAACTACTAATCAAACAAATGCAGGTTTCGTAACTCATGTGTATAAAATTTGAAGAAAATCGGGTTTATTTTTTTTAAAACACCTGTATGCAATTTGTGAAATGGTGACCCCTTGACCCAGGAGTCTGACCACTTTCAAAATATACCTATTTAGTGCCCATTATGGTATAAAACCCCTATGCAAAGTTTGAACGCGATTGGTTCATAAGAATGCAATTTGTAGAAACAATAAAAAAATTATTTTGGAGACCCTTTGACTTATGAGTCTGACCACTTTTAAAATATGCCTATTATGTGCCAATTATGGTATAAAACCCCTATGCAAAGTTTGAACGCGATCGATTCATAAAAACATGCAAATTGTAAAAACAATAAAAAAAATTCGTATGGTGACCCCTTGACCTAGGAGTCTGACCACTTTCAAAATATGCCTATTTAGTGCCCATTACGGTCTGACAACTTTCAAAATATGCCTATTTAGTGCCCATTATGGTATAAAACCCCTACGCAAAGTTTGAACGCGATTGGTTGAAGGGTTTGGCAGTCCATATCGGACATACGGACATACATACATACATACATACATACATACATACATACATATATACATACATACATACATACAAAGTTTCACTTTTCGATTTCACGTGTATTTGTTGTTGTTTTAGAAAGAGCGAGTTCATTTCAGGACAAAAATCATAACTCGAGAATGGCTAAACCGATTTTGGATTTCAAAATCAAGTAACCATCATCACTCCCTGCACCTTCCCTAAATGTGTTATGGCAATCGGTTGATCCGTTCTCGAGTCATGGAGTGACAATCAAAATGTACACTTCTTTTTATATATATATAGATTCACTAATAGAAATATTCCCACTTTAAAGAAACTCTTCAACGCATCTGGGGACGTTTCAACTGTTTTTGGACAGACTAAACAATTTATTTTTTATTGTTTGTATTGCCTTTTTTTTGTTGTAATTTATTTGTTCCCTGATAAAAATTTGTTCCTTGTAATTGTTTTCATTTGTAAAAGTTGAAGCTACGATTTGGTTAACAAATTATTTTACATAATTAACATTTTTAATCAGTATAATTAGGCAATCATCATGAGCTGACGAGGCTTATTTTTGAGAATTTGATGACTTTTGATTGGAAGGCCAGTATCGCAAACAAGTTGAAGAACCAGATATGATGATGATGATAATGACATCATGATTTTAGATAAAATTAGAGTGTTTTTGGTTGTTTAGATAGAAGTTACAAGAGGGTTAATAAGAAAATTGAGCTTTCATTTTCTCTGAAATTCCTATATTTATAACTTTCATAACTTAGCAAATCATCGCAAATCAATAATCGGTATCGGTGATGCATTGGTTAGCATAATTGGCTTCTACTCGGAAGACACTCGGTTCGACTCTCGTTACATTCAAAAAATGCACGAATTTTTCTCACCACACTGGTTGTCTAGATTACAAGTCGTCTAGATTACAAGTCCACATGATATAATGATGCACATGGGATATACAGTTGCCGTATACTGCTGTATTCACATCTGTGGTTGAGTTAATGTATGAAGTGATCAAGATGTAGAGCCAACAACGTCGGTATGAGCACAATATTGTAGTTTATGAGTGCTCGGGTGTGAACTCAACTCCATCCACCACAACAATTTTTTTCCTTCATCTATCCTAATATTTCTAAGGCCACATATGTGTCTAGTCATTATAAAAATTATAAGAATTATTGCTTTCAATTTGGAAATCGAACAAGTAAATCTAAAAAACTTAGTTTTTCGGGTAAAAACTTTCATAGATACAGCGACATAAAGATAAATTTTCGTTTTGAGATGCTAAAAATACTATCCACTTTTACACGCGTTACACGCACCAATCGCGACTTGCGACACGCGTCACACGAGGGATCTCAGAAATGGCGCGTGAAACTGAGCTGCTCATAAAATTTAATAAATCATAAATTTAAATCAATTTCATTTTACCAAAGTTATTATTCACAAACACTTATATGCACAATAACACTGCTCTATCTAGTTGCAACAACTCTAGTACACATTCAAATATCGAACAATCTAGCAAATACCACACCATACTGGTATAATCTATATATATAAAAATCTCGTGTCACGGTAGTTGTCCCCCAACTGCTCCGAAACGGCTCGACCGATTGTTATGAAATTTTTTATGTATATTTGGTAGGTGAAAAAAATTTGAGAGCGACTGGACCGATTTGGCTAACTTTTATTTTATGAATTCGCCATAGACCGAATAAGGTTTATGCGAAAAAAAAAATAGAAAAGTTTCCCGCGAAATTATAAAATTCGGAAAAAACTGAAAGTGCTGTTTTTCACAGGATTTTTGTATGAACTCGCGACCATAACTCACGATTCGAACGATGGATTTGCGTAATTCTTTTTTTGTTTTGTTCGTTGTAGTCCTAAAACAAAGACAATTACAAAACAAAGTCGAAAGATTCGGACAAACAGCAAAAATCGTTTTGTTCGTTATGCTACCGGAGATATTTCTGGCAAAATACAATTCGGGAAAATATGGAAAACGATAAATTGGATATTTTTTGAGGAAATAACACAATTGAATGTTTTCGGTGAAATGAAAATTCTGGAAAAACGCATTCCAGCCTAAATTAAAATAAAATTAAAATTGTGTTGATTCGCGATCTGTCCAACAAAAGTCGTTATTTCATTTCTGTTCCAATAGATTCCAATTGTTTAGGTTACGTGCGCAAATATCATTTGACAGCGGATCCATTTGCACTGTCTTACTTTGCTATCTGTCAACGCATCCCAATGATTCCGACCGACATTCCAGTAGACTTTAAGCGCTTGCAGTTTCGGCTGCGGTTTGCATTTGCAATTACAACAAATAAATCAGTTTTCGCGGCATTAACCTTAAAAATCCAAACTTTCAGGGTCGTTTGCTTACGCGCAAGTCAACAATAAAAATAAAAAACAGTGCGTGTAACTTTTACGTGTAATTGAAGTGAATCTTCTTTGATGTTATGGGGAAAGAGATCTCCAAAAGACCCCAAAAGACCATCAAAAGGCCCCTAAGACCTCGAAAAGAATCACAAAATGACCTCCGAAAGTCCCTCAAAATCCCCAAAAATCATTAAAAAGCTCCTCCCCCCAAAAAATCATCAAAAGATCCCCAAAAGAACCACAAAAGACCCCAAAAGACCCCAAAAGACCCTCAAAAGACTCCCCGAAATACCACAAAATGACCCTCAAAAGATCCCCAAAGACCCCCAAAAGACCCTGAAAGGACTCCCAAAAATACCCCAAGACCCTAAAAAGACCCCCAAAAACCCTCAAAGGACCTCCAAAATCCTACAAAAGACCCTCAAAAGAGTACTCTAAAGACCTTCAAAAACCCTCTAAAAAACCTCAAAAGATCCTCAGAACACCCTCAAAAGATCCTGAAAAGACCACCAAAGACCCCCAGAGAGAGACCATACCGAATTTCATACAAATCAGTAGAGAAATTACTTAGTTCCTAAAATTTAAAAATGTAACACAATAATGTGATCAATACTGTGACTCAAAATCGCAAAACATTAATATTATTATATTATTTCAAATATCTTTTCAAAAGTTCACAAACGATCACAACCAAATTAATTGAATGTGGGACAGGAAAAAAAATTCACCTCATAACTTAATATACAATATTACTTATACTGAGTCTACAGATGGCGCTGTCAAGTGTACTAAATCTATTTTCGTAAAAATATTAAAATTCATCATAACTTTTATGTTTTTTTTTGTAGTTTATTTTAAACTTTTTTTAATTTTTTTTATATAAGTCTTTTGAAGAAGACATTTATAAAATCATATTTATTATTTTAAATTATGATGTAGATTTTTTTTATACTTTTATTTTTTGTTCTATAGTCGAGACACTAGCCCCTTCCTCCCCAATACTCCACTCAACTGACCGCCAAGACCCTTCAAGACCCACCTTGAGAAACCCAACATAAATCATCACTATTAATCAAATGGACGGTCTTAAAGTCAATCTCATACAAAAAATATATAGCCACCCACTAAACACCATACATCGTCCCCACCACATCCCAAAGTTTTATCTATATCGGATGAACTGTGTTAATTCGAATTAAGCCTGATACATACATACATACAAAGTTTCATTTTTAATCTTAATATATATAGATTTAAAAAAACAACGTATAATTCATTTTTGTATTCTTTTATTTTGAACAGAATGTCCTGTATTTTCTTTTCTCAAAAATGGTCACCGTAGCTATATGGCGCACATTATTGCCTATCTGTACGAGCTAATCATCGAGCTGTAAACTATCTTTACATGTTAGGTTCTTTCTAGCTAAACAAAAACTCACACAAAACGATGTTGAGATACATATTTTAATTATTATTAAAGTTAAAATTTTCGTACTCTTATTTCTGAATTTGCTAGTTCGCATTTAGAAAATTGACCGCCACAACAATAGCCCTCCAAGTGGTCCGAAGGTCCGATATGCGACAAGACAAGACAAGGATTGAAAACCCGTGTAAGTTTAGGTCCTTTTTACGCCATGCATCCTTCGTGGTCGCCTGCGAACTCCTTATTCTTTATGTTGATTCCATTACCTGTTTTTTGGTCGGATTTTACGAACGTAAAACGTATTCCAATTCCAAAGTTTCTTAGTATTTATAATTTTATTTATCCGATATCTACCTAATCGGGATTATTTCTTCGTGACTAATTTATAAACTATAAATGAATGGCATCATGCATATGATTTTACGTTTCATTACAGACAGCTTGTGTAAGACAGCTCAACGTGCTGTAAGTGCCCGAGGTTTAGAGCCAAGTATATTCAAATATATATTCAAATATGTAAGGCACTTCTGATAATATCTCGAAACTCTTCGAAACTTTCACTTCAATTATTTGCCCTAATGACAAGCCATTTATAAACGCTTTGAGTGACCAAGAATAATGGGAATAAAGTAAAGGAAATAAAGTAAACAATCAGATAAGCTATTACTAATGCAATAAGAAAACTTAGACAAACATTCTTAGTACCACCTCTACCTTTAAAGATAGTAATAATGTCTTCAGTTTTTTTTAATAACTTTGTATTGGTGTTATACAGTAGGCGATGTGGCTCAGTGGTTAGTGCATGGATTTCTGCGCAGGGGATTCGCAGTCGGAATCCCAGAAAATACCAAAAGTCCCACCTTTCGCGAATGTCAGACAAACATCTGAGAGTAATAAATTGTCACGGAAATCTTCTCAATCCGCAGTTCGCGTTGCGCCATTAAATTGTAGGTCCCTTCCATTTGAGTGCAAAAATAAACATGCACAACACAAATGGTCGCGAGAAGCTTGGCCTTGAACCGCATCGGTTTGTCTAGCCAAATATTATTATTATTAAAGGTGTTATACCCAGAAATGTAAATTCTCGATTACTACTGTAGCTAAGAACAATTTGCTTGTAGTTTTTAATCTTTCTTAAATCTATAATAAGGCTCATAGTTTTTCCAAAATCGATGAACTTGAAGTTCAGTTTAAGTTTTATTTTGCTAAAAAATGGGTACTTGCAACTACACGTTTAAAAAACGAAAGTTCTATTCACGTCCTTAAGATTTTTTAGACCTTTTTGCACTTTTAAAATTTTAATTTTAACTTTTATATTGTCGTGAGAAAATTTTGCTTCAACTTCATTTCGGTTACAACTTTAACGGGTATTTTTTTAAGGTTTAAGGCTCAACGAGTGCTTGCACTGAGTTGAGAGACTTTTATCTCAAAAGTTTAACAAACATTTATTCAAAGCAAATTTTGTATTTTTTTGACAAGGTTGTCATATCATTACTGTAATATTTCTGAGGTTTCTGAGGAACTTAACTTTACTGGGTTAAGACAAGTATGCTATATCTGTATAATCATTTATTTCTGGTTCCATTTTAAATGTTAAATAATGCGTTGCCTGAATCTTGAACATATTTTCGCGTCAACGGTTTTTGGATAAATTTTTGTTTCTTTTCTTATAGAATTATTTCAATATCATATCGACTTTATCGACTTGCTGAAGAAGGAATCCCTGAACTTAACTGTACGTCCGAAGATGGGCTCAAGGGTAAACTGATGAGCATTTAGAGCGCCAAGAGTATTGCGGTTGAATTCGAGGAGAGGTGGCATGCAACTGGCTATTTCTCTTAAGCACCGCTGGTGGAAGAAGCGATAAAAGAGTGACAAGCAGGAGACGTTCCTGCGGTGTTCAAGCGAATCTATTGATTTCGCAATGTTTTCGTCACCGATAAGTTTTATCGCACGGTATTCTATTCTATCTAGTTGATGCAAGGTGGTTTTAGGCGCACCAGACCAAATATGACAATTGTACTCAAGTTTGGTGTGAATAAAAGCCTTGTAGATAGTAGCCAGATCAGAGGGAGTGAAATATTTCTTGCACCGGGTTAGAAAACCTAAACATTTCGCAGCATTTTTGGCGACGGTAAATATGTGGTCATTTCAACGAAGCTTGTCGCTAACGCACATACCAAGAATTGCGAGATTTTCAGTTTCCTCGATGCAAGTGCCATTCATGGATGGCATGGGATTTGGGATTCGCTAAGATGACAGGAGACAGCATTGGGTTTTGGAAGCGTTTAATTCTATACGATTGTTTTCTCCCCATTTTATTATGTCAGGTCAGAATTTAACGTGCTTAACATACGAAGTTGTTTGAGTTCATCATGAGAAGTGGAGGGACGTTCCTCAAACTTATATGAGAAGCTGAGAGTGTTGTCGTCGGCGAAAGAAAGAATTGGATTAGAAGTCACAGATAAAAGATAATTAATAACAATGAGAAAGAGTGTCGGGGACAGAACAGAGCCCTGGGGAACGGCAGCATTTATGTGGTGTATTTCAGACTTAAAACCTTCCAAAACAACTTGAATTGAGCGGTCCAAAAGATAGCTTCTAATCCAATGAAGCAGTTTCTCATCGACACCATAAGCACGCATTTTGGACAAAAGAGCTTGATGCAAAACTCTGTCAAATGCTTTGGAAATATCGAGTGCAACAGCATTGCTTTCACCAAATTAATGCAAAGACCGATTCCACTGTTCGGTGAAATATACCTTAACATCACCAGTGGAACGTTGCCCACGAAATCCGTACTTCATGAGCAGAAAATTGATCAGCGTTTCCATGACCTTGGAAAGAATGGATGTAAGTGCTATGGGTCAGTACGAAGAAGGAGACGACGGCTCGCCTTTTTTGGGTATGGGCTGGACAAAGGCTGTTTTTCCAATTTCTCGGGAAGATTCTAGAAGAATAGGATAGATGGAAAAGCTAACGCAATGGTAATGCCAGCTTGGAAGAACACCTCTTCAGAACTAATGAGGAAATACCATCTGGCCCAGCGGATTTGTGAGTGTTGAGATCGTTTGAAACTCTAGCAACTGCACGAGTACGAATGAAGATCTGTCCCATAGAGTGTTCAATACTCGGAGGTGCAGGCGGCATCAATGAACAATCTGGAACGCGACCAGTTAATTCTCTCAAAGAAGTTGTTAAGGCCGTCCCAATTGGCTTTCTCGTATTGCCATACTGTGTACCCGTACCTGATTTTCTTAATTTTTTATACGCATGTGTATCTCCGAAGGACAACACTTTTTGTAAAATTTTTGACGTAGTCGGACCCCGGTGTCGGGAGTCCCCATTAAAATTTGAAAAAATTTACCTGATTTTCTTTAAATTTTATACACACATGTTTCCATATAAAATTTTAAAAATTAGCCCCATTTTATTTCAATTTTATACACATGTGTATCTTCGATGAAACCACTTTTTGTAAAAATGTTGGAGTGATTAGGATAAGGAGGCTCCAAAATTTTTTTAAAATGTTGTCCGATTTTATTCAAACTTGGCACACTGTGTATCAATTAGAGAATTTACACGAAAAATTTTAATTTTTATGGGTTGTTTTATTAAAATTGTTTTGTAATGCAAAAATAATTTTGCCTTTTATCAATTACCAATCATAAATATATGATATCCTAAATTTTGAACTAACCTACGAATAAGTACAGATTGTCCTTCCCTCGTTAAAAAATTCACATAAACATCATACATAGAAAATATAAAAAGAGCTCATATCGACTAATGCCTAAACTGTCCATTTTACTATCATAGTAAAGAGGTATTTTGTATTTTGAACCTGAAGATTGAGTCGATTTTCTATTCGGCTCGAACGAGTACGTAACAGAGTATTCGGATTTTTAAAAGGACATAATACTCGTACCTAAAGTTTCAATTTTGTTATGTTGGAAATTGTGGCTTTTAATGGATTAATTGCCATCCAAATCCAAAAATTAAATTAATTTTTTTGTCCTACGCGACTAATCGAAATTAATTCACAACTATACTTAAATTGTATTGCAGTAGTCGCGCTAAGGGATGATTTTTTCTCCCACAACGCCATAAAATCCGCTTGGCTCTCCAAAGGTCTTTTGTTTATGCTCTCATTGATAGGCATTTTCTCACTATTAGTCTCCTGTCAATTTTCTCTCTTTAAAACTTTATCTCATTCTCTTTTATCTCCATTTCTAGAAAAAAAAAATCTACTTTTCAAACCTCTACTAAGCTGTCAATTGTTCTGGCGTTGTCATACTTCCTTCACTACTTCTACATTCGTTCGAATTATGTCACAAATCCATTAATCACAGTTGTGGAAAATGAATGGTCGGGTGTTATTTCGGTGGCAGCAGAAAAAAAAACATACATCCCTATCCGACACAAAATAGGCACCACTTTGGACAATAATAACGATAGTGATTGCAATGAGCGTGCAATTTTAAATAACTATGTTTTTCTTACGGCTCAAGACTGTTTCGTTACCTTAAGGTTATGATCAAAATTTAAGGCAAACAACAATTAACCGCACTTTACGACTTAAAAGTTTGAGTCGACTCAAATTCTTTAATAGTAAAATTCTAATATGGTAAAAAAAAGGCCAATTTCCTTCGCAAAGGACCACAAAAAAAAAACATTTTCTCGCAAAGAACACACTCTCCAAAACCACCCTTACTGCAAAATTTAAAAATCTACTCATTTCTCCTTTTCTCCACTGTATTAGAAAACATGATCAAAAATGCTCTCGAGACAATTCTTCTTAGACGCAAATGAAAGACAGAGTGGAATAGAAGATGTTTAGTTCGTAAACAGTTCGTAGAAATGTGAAGGCGACAGCAATAATGAAATAAGAATGATTATAAGGACTTCATAGTCTGCTACAATGAGGTGGGTGGAAGGAAGAGGCCATAACTTCTTCTTTTAAGGGTACATATCTACGTACGACACGTACGCAATGCACATTAAATGTATGCGCAATAAATTTCAATATAAATTTACTCTCTCAAATTTTTTTTCTCTGGTTTTTTATATCACATAATGTATTCATAGTATTTAAATTAAATGAACCAAGGATGGGTCGATAATATAACAAAAGGAAGTTTAATTTTTACACGTACCATTCTAGTATTTATAAACCATTTCGTTTTCTTTTCCTTCCTTGCAAAATAATGTTATTTTTTCAATTTTTTAAGATCACCATTTCATCTTTCATATAATAATTTATATTTTAAGGTTCTCTTTTGCGTTTTTTGTTAAAACTTAAACAATGGCGCGGAATTCATCACCAAAATATAGAACAGAAAAACACTCAATTAAGCGGTGTAATCGCTTACAAAAAATTGCATTTCACAATAACTCAACACAAAGCACACACACTTCTATTTAATTTTGTACATTTATTATGTTTTAATTTAAAAATTCATTTTAATTTAAAAATTCATTTTAATATCGCACGAATGCATAGTCAAAGTGAACCGACCTAACAACGACGGAAACCACCGACTCCAACCACCGAGGTGACTCCATATTGATTATATTTCTTCAAACATCTTATACCGCAAGGCGAGCGGTGGTGTATTGCCAAATTAAGGCAAATAAAAATTGGTGCATTGTAGAAAAATTGAGCAAGAGAAATGATAAAAAAGAGCAAGAAGTAAAAGAGCAAAAAGTAAAAAATTATAAATTAATTAATTTATTTAAATTCAAAACTAAGATAACTATTTATTATATTTAAGAAAATCCGCACTTATTGCACTTAATTTTCCTGCTTTGAAAATTTTTCTTCACGGTTACGAAAGAAGGAGATAGATTAACCGACTGAATTGCACTGGCACTGGTACTAGCAAATCTACTTCATTCGTACTCTCTCTGCTTTATCGAATTTTGTCAGCAAACGGAATCATTAACCAACCAAAAGCAAGAGCAGATGATATTTCTTCTAAACATTTTTTTTTCTTTTCCGTTTGATTGCTATCAGTTGGCCACGGACGACAAGAATTCACAAATTGCTTTCACCGACCGACACAGACCGAAAAATAAACGGCCGCCGACCAACGCCACCAAGCGCCATCGAATATCAACTCAAAAACGAATGACTAACGACGATTCTCACTTGAGTTATTCGTATTCACCAACCCCGTTGGTGGAGGGGAGGGTCGTAGAGGAGGAAAATAATAAAATAAATTGCTCAAACGCATAATATTGTTGTTGCTATGTTTGGGCCGTATTGGTCATTTGCACTTACTCATCTAGACCTAGGGTGCAGTGCTCCGCATGTAAACCACCCCCTCACCATATGCATTAGTTTTCATCATTTTACCGAAAAATACTGGAAGCACTCCCGATCGGTGCATGTCTCAGCAAAGTTTTGTGCTTATCGTAGGAAGCAAGAAAGCAAACGTTTTCTTCATACAGGGGCCGGCGATCGAAGTCTTACTAACTTAAAAGGCCGTAATTTCGTCCTTTATAAAATGTTATTTTTTATTTTTGAGAAAATGTTAAAAATATTTCAAATTTTATGAAAAACACTTTACTAATTTAAAGCGTGTCCCAACAAGAGCGCCGGACTTAAATTTGCCGCCATTTCGTTAATACGAGTTGTACGGTGATTTTTGACGTGACAACGTCTCACTACAAGGTTCAAGGGGTACGTGTTCAAAAAGTCGAATGTTAAATGAAACTATTTTAACAGATGTTAAGTAACATTTTTTAACAGATGTTAAGTAACGTTTTTTAACAGATGTTAAGTAACGTTTTTTAATATCCAATGGGATTTGGTCATCAGGAACTGGAATTATTTGAACTAAGCAATTTCACAATCGATTCGTATGAAATTCGGAATGCAGGACTAAGATGCGACTGCAAGACTTGTTCCTATGGAAATTCTAGAATATGATCATTATTGTCTGGAATTTCTGGAACAAAGCAATTTCTCAAGCGATTCGCATAAATTTCGGAATGTAGGACTAAGATGCGACTATTAGACTTCTTCCTATGGAAATTCTAGAATATGATCATTATTGTCTGGAATTTCTGGAACAAAGCAATTTCTCAAGCGATTCGCATGAAGTTAGGCATTTAGGATTAAGATGCGACTATAAGATTTCTTCCTATGGAAATTCTGGAATATTATCACTATGGTCTGGAATTTCTGGAACAAAGCAATTTCTCAAGCGATTCGCATGAAATTAAGAATGTAAGACTAAGATGCGACTATAAGATTTCTTCCTATGGAAACTCTGGAATATGATCATTATTGTCTGGAATTTCTGGAAAAAACAATTTCTCAAGCGATTCGCATGAAATTAGGAATGCAGGACTAAGATGCGACTGCAAGATTTCTTCCTATGGAAATTCTGGAATATTATCACTGTGGTCTGGAATTTCTGGAACAAAGCTATTTCTCAAGCGATTCGCATGAAATTAGGAATGCAGGACTAAGATGCGACTGCAAGATTTCTTCCTATGGAAATTCTGGAATATTATCACTGTGGTCTGGAATTTCTGGAACAAAGCTATTTCTCAAGCGATTCGCATGAAATTAGGAATGTAGGACTAAGATGCGACTATAAGGTTTCTTCCTATGGAAATTCTGGAATATGATCATTATGGTCTGGAATTTCTGGAACAAAGCTATTTCTCAAGCGACTCGTGCCTTTTAATTTATTCGTAATATTGGCCACAACGTCAAAGAATTTCACTCCAACCGCGCGTAAAGATTACACGAACATATTTTTTTAACAGCTCGTACTTCTCCTACTACTATCGACGCAACTGCATTACTATGTTTGTGCAGTGATATGTAATATTTAATATGTACCCACCTCACAATAAATTGTTATGAACATTTAAATCAGCTTATAAATTATTTATTCTGTTGTATGTGATGTGATTGATGATCATGTATGTGGTTTCAATAACATACAATCAAGCTCATAGTTTGAGCAGAACGAAACAAACATATGCAGTAGTAGGCTGCGGTCAAGAATTCAGCCGCTGCGCAGTTTATGCTGCATTTTGGTCAAAAATTCACTTTTCAGCCAATGCATTAAAGAAAAATCGACTGCGCAGCTACTTAAAATTGGATGCAAATAACAAAATGTAAATGTGAAATTGTCGCCCTACAAGAAGACTGTAAGTCGGTTCAAAATATAGCCGCAATTTCGTGCATACCGACTGCCTGCCATGTGCCATCTTTTTGTGCAGCACAAGCTGCGAAGCTACTTAATTCTTTAGCGCAGCCGTAGTCTCTGTTCATTTTCTATCAGTGCTCTGCTCTGCTCTTTCTACTACTATAAGTTACAAAAAAAGAGGCAGATATCAATGACAACCTTCTTGTTGCTTCCTTGCAACTATTTTCATTTCTTTTCTTGTCTGCTTGTTCCCTTTCGGCTTTTTCAACATTCTGTTCGTCTTCTATATATATATAACAGACGGTTCGCCATTCACTTCTTATTAAATTAACTATGCTTATCATTGTACTAATACAAAATCAAACAGTAATCTTTAATATACGGTTCATTTCTCATTATTTATAGAATAATGACTCTGAAATATCCTTTCAGTACCATACGGTACTTTTCCACATATACACTTTTGTATATAATGATTATATGATGACAACACTTTCTATACAAATATGGAAGTGATATGGCCTCAGGTTAAAGAATTTACATGGAAGAATCTAACCATTATAAGTTAGTTTTTTTTTAACAAAATTAAAGCCTGCGTCTCGTAAAACCATATGATGCTTTTGCATTGCGTAAAAAAAAAAATAAACGTATCCGTCAAACTGCATCTTGTATTTATTTGCATGTATATCGAGTGCATCTGAATTTGTTGTTAAAGTTAACAGGGCTCTAACAAAGAAAAAATTGAAATGGTCGATTAAAATTAATTTTTCGCGTGCTGTTTTCTTTTCTTTCGTCCCGGACAGACGTTTTCACGCTCAAAACCCACGTCCGTGTCCTCGACACAGCCTACCCTGTTTTTTTTTACATTTGTCACGTACAGACCACGCGATTTAATAATGCATCATTTAATACCTTTTCACTGTACACATGACAATATGCAGTTACAGCTGCCCAAAACGACACAGAAGCCGGCGCTTGTTAGAGAAGAGCAACTCGCTTGTCTAAATAGTCGTTGGACTTGATCTCTAGTTTAGTTTAGTAGTAGAAGTAGATTAAGGACTTTGCATCCTTCAAGCCGAACTACCTTTGAGCCGTTGTTAAATCTTGCAGTTTCTTAATTTTGTAGGGCTTCAATTGAAGTTCATTTTTCAGTATCAGTCGGAGCTTCTATCGCACAGGTGCAGATTTTTTGCCAGTTTTTGCGTACTTTGATGTGGATTCGGCTTAATTCGTACCTTCGCTTTGCGAACCCATTTCTGGAAATGTTGCTGGTTTTGGAACGGCAATCTAACGAGCACGATGAGCACTTTTCTGCGAGTCATGTACGCTATTTTTCACGCGTCCAAACCGGTTTTTCTGCTAAATCGAGAGAGAGAAGCAGAAATGTGAGAATGTGTTTTCGCTGTGACTGCTGTAAATAACAAAGAAATGAATTTTTCACGCGTCCAAACCGGGTTTTCTGCTAAATCGAGAGAGAAGCAGAAATCACAAACGACAAACAAAAGAGAATTCTTGCTCTACTACTTTCGAGGCTAGTTTACAGCGTACGAAACAGTCACTTTCGTCTATGGGCGTGTGAAAACATTTTATTCACATTCAAATGCTGGAGCTGTTTGACAATAGCCGGTTGTGACTTTCCAGTCAAGAAAACGTTTGAATTCCATTTTGAAAATTCCTTTCAAATACGACCTGTATCAATATGCTTCCGTAGTCTTCTAAACAACTTTACAAACTAATAATAATAATAATATTCGGC
This sequence comes from Nephrocerus scutellatus, assembly GCA_947095585.1. Taxonomy (NCBI): domain Eukaryota; kingdom Metazoa; phylum Arthropoda; class Insecta; order Diptera; family Pipunculidae; genus Nephrocerus; species Nephrocerus scutellatus. The sequence goes on from OX352765.1 coordinate 71,514,562, forward strand.
GCCACAGACCGTTGTGGTCCAAGGCCTACCTTCTTGCGATCATTTGTGTTGTGCATGTATATTTTTGCAGACTAACAGACTAACTTTTGTCAAACTATGAGCGCGCTGACATCAGCCCTTAGGCAGATATATCAGCGTAAAATAAAGTAACACTTCGATCACAGGACCCTGTGCAATGCAATTTTTAAGCCAACTAGCTGTTTCCGAGCGCTTCACTACCCGCACACATGAACCCTCGTCATCATCTTACCAACGCAGGGTGGAAGGTGTACTTTAGCCTATAACTTTTCCCCACCTGACAATAATTTAAATTGAGAATATCATAAAAATTGGTTTCTAAATGTATCCGACGGTAAAATTTATATCGCCCCTGTACATAAGCTGTACAAGACGGCTTGTTCCAGATCAAGCGAGCACTAAAATTTATGCTGCATATTAATTATAGATAGCACATGTGTCACCGAACAAAATATCCAAAATTTGTCCTATAGCTAATCGAAATCCGTCATAAGTTGTAGTATCCTTGCATATAACCTATAACAGAATAAAACATGAAGTACTCGCACGGTGGCTTGAATTATATGCTTGCATCTGAGCAGAGATAATTCCAGAAGCTTTAACGACGAGAAATGCGACTGTGTTGTATCGTAAAAAACCAAACAGGATAATTTTTCACGTAAATTCTCTAATCGGAGATACACATCTGTGCAAAAATTAAATAAATTCGGGTTAATTTTAAAAAATGTATATGGGACCCGGTCCTGTAATAATCGGGTAATTTTAAAAAAAAATAATATGGGCACCCTACAAATTTTAATAGATAGTGTTGTCACTTGAAATACACATGTGTTCAAAGTTTCAATAAAATAAAATCGGGCTTGGTGAAGTGGGTTAGAAATTAATCGCATGATTGCACGACAAACAGACAAACGAATATACGGGCACGCAAAGTTACTATAGAGAATTTTAAATAAAGCTCGTATCTTCGGTGGTCATATGCGTTCTGACCACAGAGAAAGACAATCTGCTCGTAAAATCTTTTGCAGAATCCGTTGCGTCGGTTTCGTCGACGTATTCGTTGACGTCGCAAAGAGGTGGCCCAATGTCGTCGTCGTACAGAATTCAAAAATATAGTTCAAACTGCTTTAAGAGAGAACTGTCAAAGCATTCGCCGGAGAGAACAGTTGAAATTTGATCAACTTTTTGCGTCGATTCCGTAACAAGTTTTGTTGGTGGGATACTTCCCCTTCCCCTAAGAGCGCATATAAATATGACACTGCTTCGATTTAGGGAATCAATATTATATATATGGGCACCGTGGCTCAGTGGATAAATGCATGGCTTCTGAGCAGTAGGTTCGAAGTTCGAATCCCAGTAACACCAAAAGTATTTTTCACGGTGTCCCACCTCTCGCGAATGTCTGACAAACGTCAGAAGGCAATATTTTGTCACAGAAAGCTTCTCAATTCGCCGTTAGGATACGGCATTAAAGAGTAGATCCCTTCCATTTGTGTGAAAAAATATACATGCACAAATGGTCGCGAGAAGCTAGGCTTTGGACCGCAACGCTCTGTCGCGCTGAATATTATTATGATTATCTTATTCTGCACTTGTTTTATGGCAAATAATTTTTGTTTAAATAAAAGAATATATTTTTAGCAGCAAGTAACTGCGTACATCTACATAAAATTAGATAGTATAATAGAAATATAGAAACAAAAATAGGTATAATTTTAATATTTTAATACTCATATAAACTGATAAAATTTGTTTTATTGCTCAGCTCAAATTGATGCGTTAAGGGTCAACGTGAAATATGGATTATTTTAAAAAATGTCAAGCGAATTATCGCTCATTAGCACAAGTATACTCTTCTTTTGGCAGTGAAGTATAAAATGTAAGAAAGAGTACATTTTTGTCAATGTACTTTTATACCAAAAATTTAAATTTAATAAAAAAAATTCTATTAAATTTGTTTTTTTTTGTATAACTAGCTGTTCCCGGGCGACCTCCCGCCCACTGACCACCCACCCATTGACCTCATACACACTGACCCACCACCTACTGAACTCACACTCACTGACCTCACACCCACTGACGCCACGCCGACTTACACCCGCGTTTCCCGGCTGCCCCATCCCACTGACCCCCGCCCACTTACACCCCAATAACTAACAAACTCATCAATCCAGAAAACTATAGAATCGACACTTATACAGGCAAAAAATGTACACTTGTTCGAATATTCTTTATATGAAGATTATATACCGGGAAAACTACATTTTCCACCCTATCGGGTCCAAATTTTGTCAACGACTTTCTTTTTATTTAAATATATTATATGTTGTGAATTTGAGCCAAATCGATCCATAAATAAGAATTTTCGGAAAAAAACGACACCAGCGCCACCTATCGGGTCCAAATTTTGTCAACGACTTTCTTTTTATTTAAATGTTATATGGTGTAAATTTGAGCCAAATCGTTCTATAAATAAGAATTTTCAGAAAAAAAAAACGATACCAGCGCCACCTAGCGGGGCTGAATTCACCTTTTAAACCTTTTCTGGACTTCCACAAATAATTTAAGACCAAAATTAGCCAAATCGGTTCAGCCGTTCTCGAGGTTTCGCCAGTCTAACGAACAGCAATTGATTTTTATATATATAGATAAAAAACATTATCACAGAAAATATTTTTTAATCCTTCATAATTTCATACTAAAGACAATTTCATAATAAGACAGTAATTTTTGAGGGTCTTGATTTCTAAATTGGAAATTATTAGATAAACTAAAGAAATTGCGAAAATTTGCAATACTAAGTTCTTAGAAATTTATATGATTTTGATGTTTTCATATCACTCGTCTTTTAAGTAACTTATTCTTTTAACACCTCATATTTAATAAACTTTAAAACAAAATTAAGAATAATTTAACGAAAATAAGGCCTCAATACTTCTTAAAAACAAATTAAATAACTGTAATTATTTCGAAAATAATCTTTAGTCTTTAGCATACAGGATTCAAATAAGTTTTCGGACATCATTCTTGTAACACAGCAGGCCAATCCATTTAAGAGAAATTTGAATACTCAGATACTATGAAAGAGACCAACAGCATATTATTCTATACGCTCTTAGAATTACTCCCTGCGCTTCTTGAATATTGGACTAACACGCACGGTCGCTCTCAGGAACCGTTTTTAAAATGCTAATGCAGACAATTAAATGATTTCTGGATTAGTAGTTGTCTCTTTCGTTCCTACCACTATTAAGCGCATTATACTCTTTACCAACAAAACACGCAGAAAAGTAAAGCACACCGGCAATGAAGCAGCTTTACCAACGCCGCTGTATTAACTGAGATCCCTATCTGAATGGATGGAAATGTGACGTTGAATAAATCGATTTTACGCAAAAGAAGCGAACAACAGACGTGGTGTGTGAGCGAGCGTAAAATACAAACCCTAATGTTCCCCCATTATATTTATTCGTGTGAACGCTTTCTTCTATCGGGTCCTGGACGCCTGCTGCCGGCAGCTCTTGTTGACAACACATGAAAAGAATCCTAACTACTTCAGTTGCAATTGCAATACGAATGTGAATTATTTTTGCTGTGTCCCCCCAGTGTGCCACATGATACTTACGAAGGACTTCTCTTCGGTCGGCGTTGCACCCTCTTCTTTTCGCAACAATGTCGATGCACCAGCAGATAATTGTTCTAGTGGATTAGCTGCTAATTAAATTTTAATGTTTAAAGTTTAATTCCATTGCAGTTGTCTGCCATTGCTCATGATAGTAAGAAATAGTGAGGAAATGGTGTAGTGTAGACATTTCTGTATAGAAAGTGTGGCTAAAGATTAGTTGTGTTTTCTGTACACATACAAATAATACGTTATTAGATGATTCATTCTGGTCTTGAGTCGGTTCACCATTGGATCACAATTCGTGGTCCAATATTTCGACTAGCTATTTCAATTAGTTACCTGAAGAATCAATGGCATCGGCATAAATGAATCAGTTATAGCAACCTACAACGGCGGCCTAAGGTTAAAAACTAACAACAACTGCACCTCAACAATAGCTTCTTACAAACTTGTTCATTGTAAAACATAGAAAAGTTCGCGGTCGCCATCACCTGAGTTGGATGCTGAAGGACCTCAGTTTCAAAGCAACGCTGGTGGATTTGAACGATATTGATCTAACTCCAAAGTATATTTAAAAAAAAAAACCATAAAAATACAATTTTTCATGTAAATTCTCTAATAGGAGATGGGTATGCGTTAAAATTTGAAGAAAATCGAGCTAATTTTTTAAAAAATTTATATGGGCACCTTTTTGATCTCAGGGCCTCACTCCAAAAACTTTACAAAAAATACACACGTATATAAAATTTTAAAAAAATCGGGTTAAGTTTTTTAAAAAATTTGTTGGGGCCCTATGGCCCTCCAAACCCTGTCTCCAAAATTTTTACAAAAAGTGTTGCCCATCAGAGATACACACGTATATAAAATTTAAAGAAAATCGGATTAATTTTTTTAAAAAAAATTTTGGGGCCCAGGGGTCTCCAAATTTTGTACAAAAAGTGTTTTTCATCGGAGATACATACGTATATAAAATTTAAAGAAAATCGGGGTAATTTTTTCTTTTAATTTTGGGGCCCCGGGACCCAGGGTCTCCAAATTTTTTACAAAAAGTTTTGTCTATTGGAGATACACATGTGTATTAAATTTGAAGAAAATCGGGATAATTTTTTTAAAAAAAGTTATGGGGCCCCACGAACCCGGGCCCGGGTTCTCCAAAATTTTTACAAAAAGTGTTGTATATCAGAGATACACATGTGTATAAAAATTGAAGAAAATCGAGTAAAATTTTGTAAAATATTTGTAGGGGGCCCACCGACCCCGTGGCCCGAGGGTCCTCAAATTTTAATAGAAAGTGTTGTCATCGGAGATATGCATGTGTGCAAAATTTCAATAAAATAGGACATTGGGAAGTGGGTCAAAAATTGATCGCAAGATTCCATGACACACAAATCCACAAACCCACAAACACACGGGCAAGTGAAGTTAATATAGAGAATTTAAAAAGACTGCATCTTCACCGTAACGACGTATCTTTTCGTGGTGGCGTCCCAAAGGGACTCTGGCTATGATTGTGTGGTCGAACGTTTAATCGAACATTAGTATAAAACATGAAATTTACCAGGCTGTAAATCCAAAATACATGCTCCGCAAATACCACTATTTTTGGACACATGATAATAAGTAAATTCATTCTCGTTTGTCTTTAATTAACTATTTTTCTTCATAATTAACATTTTTCCTACTTTACCGTTTTCAAGTGAAACTTTTTTGCGGAGGGGCCTACAACTTTTAAGCGTGACGCACTTCCCACCTTTATGCCTTGTTTTCTATAGTTATATTTAATACATATATATGATTTGTTGCTATGGAAATAGAAATATATATATATATATATGCATATATACCGGGTGATTTTCTCTCTCTACGAAAAAATGTCCAAAATAAAAATTTAATTATTCCACGGGGGAGTTTTCGAGTTTTCATTGTAAATTGGTCGTCAAAAATTTATTTATTTTGCAAATTTGGAATTTTTATTGCAAACGTACTGCAGAATCGTATGCATAGGTTCTTAGTAGGAGAAATCAAAAAATATTGAAAATCGTTTTACAGTGCCATTATCATGAATCAAAAAAACTGTTTCAGACAAACCCTACGTACTTTTATCCGTAGAATCCAAATCTGCAATAAAAAACCCAATTAAATTACAAATGTTACACCCGCCCACCTAGATGAATGGGAGGGGGTACTAATTTTACCACTAATGCATTTCCCCCGCGGAATGATTAAATTGCGATCATGGATATTTTTTTGGTATAGTGATTATTTCCGAGATATTTGAAAGTTTCTGCTTAAAAATATCACCCCGTATATTAATACGGCCACAGCTGCATTACTGTGTTTGGGCAGTGAGATGCAATATGCACTAACCTTACAATAAAATACGCTTATAAATTATTTGCTTACTTGTTGCTATGGAAATTCTGGGATATGACCATTATGGACTTGAATATTGGGAACTTAGCCATTTCTCAAGCGATTTGTATGAAGTTCGGTATGTAGGACTGTTTCTGCCTTTTAATTTAATCGTAACATCGGACACAAAGTCAAAGAACATTCACTTCAACCGCGCTTAAAGATTACACTCACTCATTTTTTTTAGTTCTGTCTGCAGCCAAAAATGGTCATTCCGTTTTTTTATTGCCACATTTAAGTAAAAAAAAATTTCCTGAAAAAAATTGGCCTACTAGAGGGTCATAGAAAAACCAGCTAATTGATTCGGAACCATTGTTTCGACAATAGTCAAAAAAGTTTGCTCAGATTTAATAATAATTCACACACCTAAGTTACGACGAGAGAAAATTTGTCGTTACTGGTTAAAGTTATAGGAGAACCATCTTATTGATTAGAAACAATTGTTTCGACAATAGGTAAAAAAGTTGGCCCAGATTTAAGACCAATTCACACACCTACGTGAGACGAGAGAAAATCTTCGACGATACTATCGTTCCAACAGGAGTTTTGAATTGCGCATGAACAGAAAAATTATTTAGAATTATTTATTATTATTTAGATTCAAACTTCTAACTCGATAACGTCCACTTTACTAGCGCGTTAAGTTATATACTATTGACCGCAAAATTTGTTTTAAAATTGTTGAATTTCAAAAAAATTAGTGCCGAATCGATACTGACATAACAGCTAAGCAGGTCATAAGTAGCGATGACGGATATGACGCCGAAACTAAGGTCTTATTGAGACAATTGGAACTACCTGAAGAATTAAATAAGAGCGGCAAAAGCTCGTGAGTCGATCATAAGAAAACGTGCAACAATTACAACGTCGTCGTCGATTCCATCGCCCATTTAAAATGACTTTCCAGCGCGTGTCAAGAACACGGCTAATTTGTTTACTAAGCATTTTACAATTTACTTCACACTTCCGGATTGTGCATTGCTGCCGACTATTCCTCTGGGTCAATACCCATTCATATATACTCCACAGAACATATGTAAATTCGTACTCGTGCAGTTGCTAGAGTTTTAAACGATCTCAACACTCAACAATCCGAATTTTCTCATTACTTATGAAGAGGTGTTCTTCTAAGCTGGCATTACCATCGCGTAAGCTTTTCCATCCATTCTAAACTTCTGGACTCTAACCTAGAAGTTGGAAATAATCTTTTTCCAGCCTATAACCAAAGAAGGCGAGCCATTGTCTCCTTACTCGTACCGACACATAGCACTTACATCCATTCTTTCCAAAGTCATGGAAGCGCTGATCAGCTCATGAAATATATTGAAACTAACGTTATCTTTAATGACCGGCAATACAGATTTCTGGGACAAAATTCTACTGGTGATTTTATGGCATATCTCACTGAACAGTGTAACCGGTCTTTGCATCAATTTGGTGAAAGAAACGCGGTTGCACTCGATAATTTCAATGCATTTGTAAGAGTTTGGCCTCGAGACCTTTTATCCAACATGGGTGCTTATGGAGTCGATGATAAACGGCTTCATTTGATTAGAAGCTATCTTTTGGACCGCTCAATTTAAGTTGTCTTGGACGGTTTCAAGACGCATTCGCCAGGGGTCTGTTTCTTATAGAAGTTTGAGGAATGTCCCTTCCCGTCTCATCAGAAACTCAAACAACTAATTCTGTTACGTCAATTCGGAGCTGAACAGCATAATAAAAAAGGGAGAAAATAATCAAGTAGAATTTATCGCTTCCAAAATCCAATGCTGTCCACTGTCGTCTAAGCTAATCGTAAATCCAGTGCCACTATCCATGAATGGCACTTGTATATCGAAAAACTCGTAGTTCTCGTTATGTGCCTTATTGAAAATCTTAGTTAAAATTACCACATATTTAACCTCGTTAGAAATGCTGCACAATTTTTAGGTTTCCTATCACGATGCAAGAAATATTTCACTCCCTCTGTTCTGGCTACTACCTTCAAGGCGTTTATTCGTCCCAAACTTGAGTACAATTGTCTTATCTGGTCAGGTAGGCCTAAGACTACCTTGCATCTGTTAGAAAGAATACAAAGGATTATCGGTGACGAAAACATTGCAAAGTCAATATGAATGTTTCCTGCTTATCACTGTTTTATCGCTTCTTCCACCAGCGGAGCTCAAGAAATATAGGGGGTTGCATGCCACCTTTCCTTTAATTTAACAATTCTCGTGGCGCTCTAAATGCTCAACAGTTTACCCTCAAGCCCATCTTTGGACGTACAGTTAAGTTCAGTTCTTTTCCCCTCCTTTACCTTAACGTCCACGCTGTACCAAGCATATAGCATAATAAGAGTGCAAGGGGTTCGCACACTTATTATGCTATATGCAAGTTATAAAAAATATATCTACCTTGACGACTACCGAATGAAACATATGGGAGAGCAATGTTAACAGCACTTTATTTAAGATGAGACTAGTTCCGCTACAACGTTCAGCGTGAAAGGAATAGTGCATAGGTAAAGTATTATCAAGATATACGGCAACATAGAAGTAATAAGAAAATTTCTTCACAACTCTCGAACCTGAGAAGCCTTATACGAAAGTCACACAACTAAGCAATTGTGTTTCCACAAAATATGACTTAAACCAAAAATAAAGAATAATTAAACAAAACCATCAATCATTTGTTGTTGTTTATTTTAATCTTATTATAATTCTCTTATCTCTGCACGTTGTGAAAAACCACCCATAACGATCTAACTAGAGCTACATATGTATATGTATTCACTCGTATATCGCTAAGTGATTAGATCACTAACACATCTGTATACTAGCAAAAAGATATCAAATGCTTCAAAGGGTTATTCTGAGTACATTTGTTCGTTCTTTATCGCAACTTAAATGGCTTCGAATATACCATACTCGAGGAGTCCAGAAATTTGGATTTATTCCTCTGGTATTCGAGCCACTAAGTTCAATACTCGAAAAATTTTTTATCTTTTTTTTCAACTCGGTTTTTTATTTTTATTTTTAAACCTTTTTTTTTAATTATTTGTAGAAGTGGATATTCCTATTGCAATAAAGGTCATACTGGTTTTTGCCATATAGGTGTGCCAGTAAAATTTGTAGCAAGAGTGAACGTTGAAGAGTGAAGTTACACATACTCGTACTCGTATTTTGAACATTAAGGCAAGTGACGTTTTATTTGCCTTTGTTATCAGCAGAAATTTTAAATCTAAATTTTAATTTTAACTTGGTTCAGGTCTTGACCTCCCGTAATCAATTAGATGCATACCAAATTCAATGTGATAAAAAAACAACCCATAAAAATTAAAATTGTTCGTGTAAATTCCCTGATCGGGGATACACAATGTGCAAAGTTTGAATAAAATCTGGTTACTTTTTAAAACAAATAATAAAGAAGCACCTAGGCCCTGGGGACCGATCACTTCCAAATGTTTATAGAAAGTCTTGTCATCGGAGATACACACGTGTACAAAATTTCAAGAAAATCGGGTTAATTTTTTAAAAATTATATGGAAGCCTCTCGGCCCTAGGTCCACTTCAAAATTTTTACAAAAAGTTTTGTCCATCTGATTAAACATGTGTGTATAAAATTAAAAGAAAATCAGTTTAGTTTTTTTAGAAAAAATTGTTTGGGAATACATATAACGGGTGTTTTTTAAGAGGTTGCCGATTTTTTTTTATTTTAAAACACATATAAAATTATGAAATGACCAAAATTTTTTTTTATTTGGTAGATAATTTTTTGGCATTTAACATTTAAACACAATTTCTGGCATATGGCTACCACGACTATTTTTCACAAATGTCATTCTGGAGGTCCAATTTTCCAGCACTTTTTCAAGCATTTGAGGGCGTATGTCAGCAATGACACGTTGAATATTGGTTTCCAAAGCGTCAATCGATTGAGGTTTATCCACATAAACCAATGACTTCACGTATCCCCACAAAAAGTAATCGAGTGGCGTCAAATCGCACGAACGCGGAGGCCAATTCACCGGACCATTTCTCGAAATAATGTTGTCGTTGAAAGTTTCTTTCAATAAGTCGATTGTTTCACGTGCTGTATGGCAAGTGGCACCATCTTGTTGAAACCACATTTCATCCATATCCATATCTTCAAGATTTGACAACAAAAACTCATTTAACATGGTTCTGTATCGATTTCCATTCACGGTAACGCGTCGTCCTTCCTCATTTTTAAAGAAATATGGACCGATGATCCCACCAGCCCATAGACCGCACCAAACAGTACATTTATCAGGATGCATTGGTAATTCTTGAACGGCGTGTGGATTATCTTTGCTCCAAATGCGACAATTTTGTTTGTTGACGTATCCATTTAACAAAAAATGCGCCTCATCACTGAAGAGAATTTTACGGTAAAAAAATGGATCTTCGTTCAATTGATTTAACGACCAATCACTGAATTCACGGCGCAAACGATGGTCGTGTGGCTTTAATTCTTGCACCAATTGAATTTTGTATGGCACCAAACCCAAATCTTTACGTAAAATTTTCCATAAAGTCGATGGACAAAGTCCAATTTGCTGAGCACGACGACGAATCGATAAATTGTCGTTTTCTTCGACACTGGCCTCAACGACAGCAATATTTTCTTCTGTACGAACTCTTCTCATTCTTGTCGGTGGCTTGGCATCCAAAAGAGTGAATGTAGACCGAAATTTGGTAATTACGTTCTTTATGGTGGTCTCTGACGGACGATTATGTGCACCATAAAATTCACGAAGTGCTCTATAAACATTTTTAATTGAACACTGATTTTGAAAATAAATTTCCACGATTTGAAAACGTTGTTCTGGAGTTAACCTATTCATAATGATTTGCCAAACAATACTGAGTAGAAATGCCACTTTGAGCTGTCCAAACAACTGTCATAAAATAAAACGACATCTATCGGAAAAACAAACCTCCTAAAAAAACACCCATTATTATTATATAATAAAATTTATGTATAGAAGCCCCACGACCCCGGCTTCTGATCACTTGCAACATTTTACAGAAAGTGTTGTCGATCGGAGATACACATGTGTATAAAATTTGAAGAAAATTGGTTTTTTTTTATAAAATTTGTCCCTATTTGCCCGGGGCCCGATTATTTCCAAATTTTTACAAAAAGTGTTGTCCATCGGAGATACACATGCCTATAAAATTTGAGGAAAATCCGGTAAATTTTGTAAATTATTTGTATGGGAGTCCCCCGATCCCGAAATTTTAATAGAAAGGGTTGTCATCGGAGATACATATGTGTGCAAAATTTGAATATCTGATGTCAAATGTCTCTTTCGATGATTTTCTACTACAATAAAAAAAAAATGACCCAGAATCGAGGGGTCCCATATCAATTTCTGCGATTAGAGAATTTATATGAAAAATTTTAATTTTTATGGGTTGTTTTTTTTTTTTTTTTGGTTAGATCACATTAGCTAAACACAACTTTCTTATGATGGAGTTTCTAAATACAATTTTTTATAAACTATATTTAAAATATTAAATATATAAATAAAACTTGAAATTTTTCTTAATTCACTTATTAGCTGGACACGGCACTAGCCTTGTAGAAAAAGTTGTAAATTTGCACCTTTCAGGAACAGTTTTTTTTTATCTGAGATTTTTATATAACTACGTTTTAATATTAATTTAAGATCTTCCCTTCGCAGACGATATCACCATAAATTTTTACCTACTTTTAATTTCGCTAGTATTAATGCGCCAACCGATCAATTTGAATAAATATCTTCAATAAAGTCCTTGCCTGGCAGATTAGTTCGTTCGTTCGTGGCATTCATTGAGCAATCAAGAAGCCGCTTAAGAAACAACCCAAAAAATTTAAATTTTTTAATAAAATCGGGTTAATTTAAAAAAAAAATTATATGGGAGTCCCTCGCCCTGGGATCGATCCATTATAAACACACATTATAAACTGTGCAGAAGGGAAGTAGCGAAGGGCCCAATAAAAAAACATAGTTTCCTATTTTGTTAAAAAAAAATAATCTATTTATACAAAAAACAATTTCTATGTGTCTGTGGGTTAGTCAACGCAAAACCAGAAAACTGTCCATCTATCCATCCATTGCAAAAGTTTTTCGATTCGTGGTAGGAAGGTAGGGGCGGCCGAGCCTATAGGCTATAGGTCAGTGGTGTGTTGGTGGTGATCAGTGTGGGAAAGGGGTCAGTCGACTGGTGTCAGTGAATGGGTGGTACGTTGGGTCTGGGTGGGGTGAAGTGGTGGCAGCTGGGCAATGATGTGTATTCCATCTAGTAATTAAATAAATTTATAATAACTTCATAAATAAGATGGTATAGCGGAGCTTCTCAGCAATGAGCGTCAAGGTATTGTAATACCTTGAGCGGTATGTGGCCAATCTCCAAAGATCGCTTGAATAACTCAGGGTTAGGAAATTAAATCCCTAATATAAACTAGTTTTCTTTAGCGTTTGCTGGCCTCCCAAACGGATTCCTTATCTACCTAACGTCTAAACCAGTAAGTATTTATTGAAGACTATATATATAGTATAGATAAGCGTTATTTGCAGTACGTTATCTGCTAATACACGCACTTATATATTTACATTCAATAACCCGGATGCGTTCCATTTAGGGGGTTCTTAGTTTATACCATATGTCACAACAATACATTATAATTGGTATGGGCAACGACAAGTTGCACAAGACGCTGAGAAAAATAAACGTTTTATTAACTAATGTCAATGCCTTTTCGCCTTTTTCAGTAGTGCGACGTTGTACCGTTAGGACTCTAAAAGGATGATGAAATATCAGCTATTATACCAATTCAGTGGTTCACAAATTTGTAACAAAGACTTAACTTTCAGCAACACTTCTAAGTAAAATTGAGAAATATTTTTGTAACAAGACAATTAACATGATATTAAAAAACACAAACTAGGGGTTCGTTTATTCGCATAACGAGCTACTTCCACCCTCGTCTCTTATTATTTTAAAATAAGGAAGCCTAAACAAAACTGTTTCGCATGTACTAACACTTTTATATATACTAGAGGCCCGTTTATAATCGAAATTCGACCGTAATTAATTAAGCTTTTAAGTTTGAACGGTTCTTTTGTCAAAGAGTATAACCCTATCATTGCATATAATTTTATTGAATTTTGTTCTATTACGTCAGCTGACAGCGTGTACAAATACGTCTTTAGCGTGTGTTGTTTGCCTTAACTCGCTGCAATACCAATGAAAAAAGCAGTGTGTGTAACTTTTACGCGCGGTGAAGGTGAAACTTCTTTGATGTTGTGGGGCAAAACAACCCACAAGTGACCCATAACAGACCCTCAAAAGACCCCCAAAACCCCCAAAGAATCATAAAAGACCCCAAATAGACCCTCAAAAGACACACAAGAGACGCCCAAAAAAACTCCCAAAAAGACCACCGAAAGATGCTCAAAAGACCGCCAAAAGAACCAAAAAAGACCCTTTAAAGGACCCCTAAAATACTTTTAAAAGATTGCCAAAAGACTCCCAAAACTCATACCGACTTTCATACAAATCCGGTTGAGAAATGGCTTAGTTCCCACAATTCATGACCTTAATGAGCATATCCCAGAATTCCCATAGGAACAAGTCTTACAGTCGTATTTTAGTCCTAAATACAGAATTTCATAGAAATAGAAATGAGAAATAGCTTGGTTACCGAAATTCCGGTCCCTAATGACCGTATCTCAGAATTTCAATAGGAACAAGTCTTACAGTCACATCTTAGTCCTACATACCCAGTTTCATAGAAATCGCTTGAGAAATGGCTTCGTTCTCAAAATTCTAGTCTCTAATATCACATAATTTTTATAGGAACGTGTCTTACAGTCGCATCTTAGTCCTACACACCAAATTTCATAGAAATCGCTTGAGAAATAGCTTCGTTCCAGAAATTTCAGTCCCTAATGATCGTATCTTAGAATTTCCATAGGAACAAGTCTTATAATCGTACCTTAGTCCTACATACCGAATTTCATAGAAATCCCTTGAGAAATGACTTAGTTACAAGAAATCAAAAAAGTAACACAAAATTATTTTTGATAAAGAAGTTTAACTTACAAAAATTTTAATTTTAAATTAGGTATAAATATAAATTTTAGCTTTCTGCACTCCTTCTCCATATAAACTTTAATTATGTCAATACTTATACTCCTCCGTGCGCGTAATATGCTTAAAAAGCGATACAAAGTTTTCTCTTCACGTATTAATGTATAAATTAAAATTGATAAATGTGAGCGCCTGGCTCAGTTGATAAGTGCATAGACTTTTGAGCAGGAGGTTCGTGCTTCAAATCTCAGCAACACCAAAAGTATTCATCACGATCCCACCTCTCGCGAATGTCTGTCCGATAGTAATAACTTGTCCCAGAAAGCGTCTCAATTCGCCCTTCGAATACGGCATTAAATTGTAGGTCCCTTCCATTTGTGTGCAAAAATATACATGCACAACATAAATGGTCGCGAGAAGCTAGGTCTTGTACCGGAACGGTCTGTCGCGCCAAATATTATTTTTATTATTAAAATAATTAAATAACACACAATTGTCAAAGTTTCTTAATTTGGAAAAGGCAAGACAGATACATAAAAAACCAACCCATAAAAATTTTAATTTTTTATGTAAATTTTCTAATCAGAGAAGCAAATAATGAAATTATAATAACATGAAATTTGAATGAAATCGGGTTAGTTCTTCAAAAATGTATGTGGAGCACCTCAACACTTTTGTGCGATCACTTCCAAATTTTTCATCATCATCGGAGATACACATGTATCCAAAGTTCAAATAAAATCGGACTATGGAAAGTGGACTAAAAATTGATCTCAAGATTTAGCCACAAAAAAAAAACAAAAGCGAGCACGCGAATTTAATATTGACAATTTAAAGAATAAAATTGTTCATTTAAATTCTCTAATCGGAGTCACAAATGTGTGCAAAGTTTCAATTAAACCGGGTAAATTAAAAAAGAATTACATGGGGGCCGGATCACTTCCAAATTTTTACAGAAAGTGTTGTGATTTGAGATAGTGTACAAAGTTAGAAAAAAAACAACCAATAAAACACACATGTGCAAAGTTTGAATAAAATCAGGTAACACTTTAAAAAAAAATTTGCGAGCCCCCCCCTTATTCTGATCACTCCAACATTTTTCCATCGGAGATACACATGTTTATAAAAATTAAAAAAACTCGGGCAAATTTTTAAAAATTTATATGGAAGCTTCTTTACAAAAAGCGTTGTCCATAGGAGATACCCCTGCGTAAAAAATTTGAAGAAAATCGGGTACTCTTTTTAAAAAAATTTATGGGTGCCCCCCGGCCCTGAGGCCCGATCACTTCCAAATTTTTACAAAAAGTGTTGTTCATTGGAGATACACACTCATATAAAATTTGAAGAAAAGCGGGTACTTTTTTTTATAAAAATTGTATGGGTGTCTCCCCGACCCGGGGGCCCGATCACTTCCAAATTTTTACAAAAAGTCTTATTCGCCGGAGATACACATGCGTATAAAATTTGAAGAAAATCGGGAAAATTTTGTAAAAAATTTGTATGGGAGTCCCCCCGACCCTGAGGCCCGAGGTGTCCCATTTTTTACCAGATATTATTGTCATGGGAAATACACATGTGTGCAAAGTTTGAATAATATCGGGCTCTAGGAAGTGTGTTAAAAATTGATCAATAGATTCTGCCCACCAGCCAGCCAGCCACAGGCACGGCACGCAAAGTTAATAAAGGGTGTTTTTTTGGGAGGTTTGTTTTTCCGATAGATGTCGTTTTATTTTATGACAGTTGTTTTGACAGCTCAAAGTGGCATTTCTACTCAGTATTGTTTGGCAAATCATTATGAAAAAAAAAAACCATATGCCAGAAATTGTGTTTAAATGTTAAATGCCAAAAAATTATCTACCAAATAAAAAAAAATTTTGGTCATTTCATAATTTTATATGTGTTTTATTCAAAAAAAAAATCGGCAACCTCTTAAAAAACACCCGTTAGATATATATATATATATATAAATTTGGCATTTAACATTTAAACACAATTTCTGGCATATGGCTACCACGACTATTTTTCACAAATGTCATTTTTTTTTTTTTTTTTTTTTTTTTTTTTTTTCATAATGATTTGCCAAACAATACTGAGTAGAAATGCCACTTTGAGCTGCCAAAACAACTGTCATAAAATAAAACGACATCTATCGGAAAAACAAACCTCCCAAAAAAACACCCGTTATATAGTATTTAAAAATCGGGCAAATTTTGGAAAAAATTATATGGAAGCCACTTCACAACATACATGTGTGCAAAGTTTAAATAAAATCAAGCTTTAGGAAGTGAATTGAAAATTTATCACAAAACTTGGCCACAAACACACAATCAAACAATCAAACGCAGACGGGTTTCCAAAATTGTTTATTCTAAGAGTGCAAATGAAGTTTTGGAGTTGTGGTAATACCACAGAAAAACTGCTTCTCGCAAGTGTGTCAGTGGATTCATCGGCTTCTATTCCTGTATGCTCTAACTTAATCATTGGCAAAGAAAACGGCCGGCTATCTTTGGCTACACCTTTTATTAGAACCTCGTGCACCGGGGATGTGATCATCCAATTAATGTAGCCAAAGAATAAAACATTCTTCTGGTTCATAGCATTGTCGTTTCACAATAACAGACAGAAATATACACGATTTTTTTATTCCATATGTTTGTTATTCTCGCATATTGCAATCAACTAATTTTATGTAATGTTATTACAAAAAAAACTGCAACAAAATTTGCATACAACAGAAAATAGTGCATTGGCTTAGAGTGGTCTCGAAACTACCTTCTGCCGCATGCACTTTGCCCACTAACACCCATCGTTATTCATTAGAAATTCATTAACACCACTAACACCATTGCTAGACAAAGTGAAACGCTATTGTTAGCTAGCGAGACCATTCCAAACGCGATAATATTTTAACTAATTGCACTTGTTAAACCTCACTCACTTATGACAAAATGATAAATGCAACGATCGTCTTATCAGTCAGTGCAATTCTATGGTGTTCATTCGTGGCCATTGATAAGCTACACGATATCCATCCAGTGCACTTTTAAATAAAATCGTGTTCTCTGAATTTTTGAAATTTGAGATTTTTGTTGAAATTCCCACATTAAAGGACGCCTAGATGAACCCACAAAGCATGGCAGATATTGCAGACATCGCACTTGTCCCGCCACAGACTAGCAAGTGGAAGAAACGCTTGCTTGCACAAAAAACTACAAGTGAACCTGCCATTGACAACAAAAATATTCTACTTTGATTGTTTAATCAAAAATGTAATCGAATTATTTTATGAAGATTCTAATGCGTTGCGACTAAAATTTACACTTTTTTAAATACAAAATTTTAAGTCGAAATTATGGCCAAAAAAGGAGGAGCCCAGCAATTGCAAGCCGACATCAATACTGACGAAGAGCTTGAGAAATTTCTTACACGTCCTGGTCTTTTGGGTGAGTTTTTTGATAATAAAAACAGGCTTAAGTAGTATTCTCATATGAATTATCATTGTAGTAATGGACGTTTATTCTGAATGGTGTGGTCCTTGCTTGGGAATGGTTGGAAGTTTAAAGAAAATAAAATTGGAGTTAGGTGGCGATAATTTACAATTAGCGATTGTAAGTCTGTGTAAAGCTCTGTCGTTGTTGCTGCGCCGGATAAAAGTCTTTGTTTTTGCCCGACCTGTGATCTGTAATAAGATTATTTGAGAGCTGCAAAAAAGGAAAGTCTTGCACAGTGAGTCAAGCATTGACCAAAACTTGTCTTTTTTCCTTTGTGATACCCTTTATGCACTCTCATTACGTATTCAACAAAAATGTGATAATCCCAGTTTAGAGGCAGGCAGAATGGCGCCAACGCAGGACTCATTTAATTTTATTTTAAAGAAATAAAGAAACCCTGATGCCCGAGGGACCCCAAATTTTAATAGAAAGTGTTATCATGGGAGATATTTGGTGTGCCAGCCATCCAGCCAGCCACGGGCACGCGAATTTAATATAGAGAATTTAAAAATAGCTTATCGTTAGTGGGTGGGTTTTTTGGGGGAGTGGTGGTGGGGTGTGTTTGGCAGATGGTTGGTGGGGAGGAAATGTGCGACGGAGTAAAGTCTTGGGAGTTACGGGTATTGATGGTGGTGATGGATGGTGGTCGGTGTGGTGGGTGGTCGAAGGGCAGTTGGTCAGTAGATAGAAAATGGGAGGTGGGGTTATATATGGGAGGCTATGGATATTTATGGGGGTGATGACTTGATGGGATGGTGATTGGGGAGAAGGCGTGGAGAGGTGGTGATGGGGACCGATGGAGGATATGGGTGGATAATGAAATTTTGATTTGGAAACTTTTATGCAAGGTTAACAAGTAAAATAACCTAGCTTCGAAAGTAGACCTTATACACTCTAGTTACTTTATCATATAAAATACTTTTGTTATTTACTGCAGTCACAGCGAACACACATTTTCAGTAATTTTGCATTGCGCATAATCGATTTAGCAGAAAAATCGGTTTGGTCGTGTGAAAAATAGAAAGTGCTCATCGTGCTTGTTAGATTGCCGAACTCGGTTACCGCCTCGTGCTTCAAGCTGCGAACTCGCACGATAAACTCCACTTTCCTTGCGCGTTATGTAATATACTATGATCTTGCTACCTTTAAACAATTTTGGTTCATTTTGTTTTTATTTACTTTTATTATGATTATGTATTATATTATGTTCCCTCTTGTTTTGTGACGAGTTTTATCTACATAAATAGGCGCCGCGACTCAGTGGATAAGTGCATTGAGTTCTGAGCAGGAGGTTCGTGCTTCGAATCCCATCAGTAACACCAAAAGTATTTTTCACGTTCCCACCTCTCGCGAATTTCTGACAAACGTCCAAAAGTGTAACAACTTGTCACGGAAAGATTTTCAATTTGTCATTCGCATACGGCATTAAATTCTAGGTTCCTTCAATTTGTTTGCAAAAATATATGCACGACACAAATGGTTGCGAGAAGCTAGGCCTTCTACCGCAACGGTCTGTCGTGCCGAATATTATTATTCTTTATCTACGTAAATGCTATTAGAATTTTGAAGTTTAGGGATTTGTTACAGATTATACAGATTTAAATTAGCCTATTATTCTTCATTAACCTTATTGTTATTTTAACAGTGCAAAGCAGACTACATTAAAAGCCTTAAACGCTTCCGGCAAAAGAGTCAAACAACCTGGCTGTTTGCAAAGGTACATTTTTATTAGCGCTTTACAAGTGAAATTATCGTTTTATGACTTATTTTTCTAGGAAGGAAAAGCTATCAATATTATGTTTGGCACAAACGTCCCAAAGCTTATGAAATTAATTGCTGACGAGCTATCTCTGCTCAATACAAAAGACAAACGCACATTTGTTGACATCAACGAACCCCTTCCGAAGGAAGTGGCTCAAATACAAATTAAAGAGGCAGCCGCAAGTGAGGCGAGGCGCATTGTTACGGAAGAAGCTGAACGAAAACGCCACGAATACCTAATGTACGTAACCGATGAAATTATATCAAATCTTCCAGACATGGGTGTAACAATGTTCGGACCGCAAGTTAATCGCGACATGATTAAGAAACTTTTAGAACCTGCCGAGGCGCGAAAGATCCAATGCAAGGATCGTCGGGTAGTTACTGTAACAAAAGACAATTTCGACATCGTGAATTTTGCGTGTAATAATCCAATCGAAGAGGAAGTGATCGACCAGCTTATCGATAAAGATTTACTCTTTTGTTTCTGGAAAATATCGGAAGAGGATGGTGAATTGCTTCCGGATATCCTTACAGCGTATGCACATGACCTGACTAAACAACAAACAGCAATCAGTGATATGGGTGAACCCGATCATAGTTTACCACCGTTGCCACCGATTTTGTCGCCGCTGGAAATTAAAATAGACCTTACACCGCCAGATGCTGACGCAGAAGCAGAAACCGCTCGTCAATCAGATAAAAATATTGCTCTGGACCTGGACCGAGATCCCTTAAGTGATCTGAAGGTTGATGATCAACTGGACGATATGAAATTGGTAGACGTCGGGGCTTTGCCTAGCGAAGGTGATGAAGAGAATATCGGTGATGTGAATCTGTCCCTAAGTGAAGAAGAAGTCGAAAAACAAGCTGGCACATCCGAGGAAGACAAAACAGAAGAAGATCCCAACATTAAAACTATTATAATTCCACCTGTTTGGGTTCCGGAAGATCATCGCACCCATGCCGCACTTATCTATGTCTTTTTCCGGACGCAGACAGCAGGTTTTTTACCACCTGATCCGGTGCCAGATCCTCCACACATTATAATGGCATTTGAAGTAAAAAAACGAAAGGATCTTATCGATTTAGTCGACAAACACAATGAGCATGTTTTGTTGAGTGGATTCTTTTCTAGCGATGATCCGCAATCGGCGACACTTATAGCAAATTCGTTGCCCAAATACAACGCAATGAAACCTCAGCCAGGGTAAGTGCTAAGTGTTAGACTCGAGATCTGGCATGTCACATGTAAGATACAATGTGCGATCTACTACTTTTCAGAATAGATAAACTAGTTATAAAGGTTTCAAAGGCTACAAGTCATACAATGTTAGCATTTGCCTCGTACAATCCAACTTATGTGAGCCCGAATACGCTAATAGGCAAGGAAGAAGCACTCAAGTTCTTCCCCGAAGATTATAAAACCGCAGAAATGGAGGCATTGGAAAAGGCAGAAAAGAATAAAAGTAAAACAGAAGAAAACAATATAGCGGTGAGAAAAAAGGATGGGTTCGGCAACAAAATTATTATTTTTCACGTTTTGAATTTCAATCATTTTAGGAAGCTGACAGTACAGATTACATGCCGGATTCTGAGGGAGTACCTGGTAATGAGGAACCTGAAGAAGGTAAATCCCATTTTGTAGCTAACATTTTCAGATTCAACTCTATGACTTGTACTGTTACGAGTATCATGGTTTAGATCAGATCGAATCTACAATGGCTGTAGACTTATAGATCATTTTTTTGGCAGGTTTTTAGTAAGGCACGAAATTATGGCTGTCACTACAACAATTGATCATACTATAATAATGGAATTGAGCTTATAGTATAGGTATCAAAATCTATCTTCAAAGGAATTGCTTTTAGCTACAAGTTCTGGCCTTAGAGTGAAATAGTGTTACTTATGTGCGCTAAATACACCAAAAGGACGAATGCAAACATAAAAAATTCTGATTTTGATTTTGGTTAAATGCGTTCCACTTGCACTGTGCAACCACGAAAACACATAAAACCTTGTCCGCTTAATCCCGGTTTATGTTACGTATTTTATGTAAGCGAACGTAGTGGGTAGTCCAGAAAGGGTTCCTTAAGATTTCTCTTTCTATACCAATGGGAGAAATCAGTGATTGCGATATGCTGCATGCACTCAGAGAAACTAAGATAACAAATGAGCTCAGTAGCTGCTCGAGTAATTAGGGCGATCTATTATTTAAAATCTTCCCATCGATTATGACAGATTCCGGTCTGCCGTAAGAAAAAAAATTCAAACCACCCAATATTTGTAGATCGCATTGTCTCAACTAGCCATGCAGCCAGGAACGAATACTTACCATGAAGTATTACCGAAATAGTTGAACAGGGTATCCTTTAATATTCAGCGATGTTAAATAGAGCTGCCGTATGTTTTGTATTTGTTACACTTATTTTTATTTTTTGGATAAAGCCGCCTTCTTATGTAAAAAACCCGTCATAAATTATAATCACATTATCGTAGTTCTTTTCTTTCTCAAATAATTGTCGATTAATAATGTTGCATAAGGTTCAACCACGCGATATTTAGTGCACAGGACTTTTCTCAAAATTGTCCCTTATTTATTATTACATTTTTTAATATACATATAATATTTATTACAAGTACGTAACGCAGAAAAAAGCGAGGATGAAGTTGAAGACACTCCAAATAAAGAACCAGTTGCGGGGCAACCTTTCGAAGCAGAACCAATCAAGCCATAAAGAAAAAAATTTAAAATTGTTTTGACATGTTGAACTAATTTTAGTTATCATTATTAATACAAGCAGTGAAAAGCCGTCAGAAATGAAGGAATATATTTTTTTACTTCTATAAATTAACTTCGCATGCCCCTGTTTTTGTTTGTTTATTTGTTTATGGCTGGCGAAATCCTTTCTATCAAAATTTGGAAGAGGAGCCCCAGGACCGATTTTTAAAAACTAGCCCGATTTTGTTCAAATTTTGTACACATGTGTATTCGCAATAACAACACTATTTATAAAAATTTAGAAATGATTATGCCCCAGAGCCGAGGGGTGCCTATATACATTTTTTAAAAATGAATCCGATTTTCTTCAAATTTTATACACATGCGCGTATCTTCAGTGACAACGTAGGTAGAAAGGTAGAGCGGTGGTTCCCGCTATTTTAGCGAGGTCCTCAAATAGCGCTAGAGTATGCCGTTTTGTAAACGGAGACATCGGGAGACACTGTGCTGTTATATGTATCTGGAAATGGTTGTAATCACCTGTAGCATTCAGGTACGAGATCAGATCGATGATCCGGTACTCCCCAGGTCGGCAAAGAAAGGTTTTCCCAATTTGTGTAGTCAGTGGAGATAATGAATGAGAATTAATTAACATCCCTGCAACTTCTGCAAAAATAAAATATGCTATGCGGAAACCCAGTTTGGCTGCGTAGCTGCCAATGAATGGCCAGTGATTTTAGCAACGACGCTGGAAATATCTTTCCGTGATCTGGAGATTAGCCTGGTAGATTTATTTTTATTGATGGCCACATCACCCTCGATGTAGTGCAGTTGGTTAAGACGTTCCACCTCAGTGGTATGGAAGGTGAAAACACGTTCCCCGCCGGATCTCAATGGACAGAAGAC
Organism: Nephrocerus scutellatus; assembly: GCA_947095585.1. NCBI lineage: Eukaryota > Metazoa > Arthropoda > Insecta > Diptera > Pipunculidae > Nephrocerus > Nephrocerus scutellatus. The sequence goes on from OX352765.1 coordinate 71,537,578, forward strand.
TCCCTTTATGTAGTCGATGTCCAATGTTATGCCCTTCTTTGCCAGTACGTCCACCTTCTAATTGCCGTCGATGCTGTGCCCCGGTAGCCACACTAGTGTTACGTGTATGCTTTGGCTTACTGAAGTCAGTTCAGCTTGGCACTACCTAACAAGTTTAAAGTTATTGCTAGTCGCAATGATGGCTTTAATTGCAGATTGCTGACTGTCTACGAGTATGCCAACCCTACCATTTATAGCGGTATTGTTAGCAAGTGCCCTGCAAGCTTCTACAATCGCCAAGATCTCCGCCTGAAAGGTACTAGCAGATTCGGGGAGCTTGTAGGACCTTGAAAGATTAAGTTGTTCTGAAAAGACACCAGCGCCGACTCCCCTTCTAAGATTGGATCCGTCGGTAAATTGGGTAACGTCAAATAGCCCAAGTAATCCCCCCTTCTTCCACCTTTCCATAGTCGGAAACTCTACGGCAAAGCTGGGTTTGAAGTAAGACTGCAGTATATTGCACTGGAGGTAATACGTGTAGAATTGTGTTGAAGGCATCTGTAGGAGAGATATCTTGGATTAACGTGAATACCGCCAACTAAGGGCATAATTCCACGGTCCTCTTCGGACGCGGATTTGTTATACGACAATCAAAGTCCATCATAGACTGATGTGCCAGTATTAACTCAATGGTTAGAGCAAGACCTACCAATATCCTTGCCGATCTTTCGTTTTCGACAACCGGTTGAGATATGCAACTCCACAGAGAACGCATAATCGTACCGGTAACATCAACTAGGGCTCTGATGTACCAAAGAATTTGGTAACACCAGGCCTTCATCTGATGTTACCGTGCTAGCGCTCTACCCGCATTTGGGTAGTAAACCATCAGCCACTACCTAGTTCAAGCCCAGAACGAAACTGGGTCCTCAAACAAAAGTTGGCCCAGCCACAGCTAAGCTCCAAGGAGATCAACCTTATCTGTGGGTATAGTCAACTCCCGTTGTACCCACGCGACCTTGGTGAGATCTGACATCAAGGGACTCAACTCTTTCAGTATGAGTACCTTTCGAGTAGGTACACTACAACCTTGGCAGCTCATCGTCCGGAACTGCCACTAGGATGAGACTCTATCATAGGCCGCCCAGAATAGAAACTATACAAGGCAAGTACGGTCCTGCAGTTGTACGGTAAGGCTGCTACATACGAAGACAGTGCCCGTTCTAGACATTCTAAGTACTACCAGTACCGAGTAGGCATTGCCCCTTTTATCTTCCGAGTTTAACCAAGTATCAAACATATCGGAAAGTAAGATACAGCGGTCCCCTCGGGGGAGCATTGGTAGGACAGGACCGAAGCGCTCCAGTTATATCAACTGTTGCAGATCTTTTGATTCTACCTAACTTCCTGGCATTGTATTTCTTGTTAATCGCCGGCCACCAGACTAGCGCTCCATAGGTGAGAATAGGGCGTGCTACCGCTCTGTACACCCATAGAGCCATCCTCACATGCAGGACTTTTTTGTTTTTGTTTTGTTACTAGCATATACATGCTTTCTTAGACCTAAATTCTATATTGGACTTAACGTTGAGTTTCCTATCCAGGATCAGTCCGAGATATTTAGCATTTGAGGTAAGTGTAAGTGTCTGATCATTAAGCTTGGCCAGGGCATAATTCGGCATTTTGGACTTAGTGGTGAAGAGTACCATTTCAATTTAGCTAGAGTTAACTTCTAGACCACAGCTCGTCGCCCAGGAGCTAACCCTGCTTAGAGCCCTTTCCATGACTTCACTAATCACAGAATGGTACTGTCCTGTTACATGTATCATCACATCACCGGCATACGCAACAGCTTTTGTCCTATACAGCTCAAGTATTCTGAGAATCTTGCTTATAACTATAAGCCACAATAAGTGCGATATTACCACTCACTGTGGAGTGCCTCTGTTGACTGATTTGGTTATGTTACTGCTGCCCGGATTAACATGGATTTCCGTACTACCGAGCATGGAAATGATCTATTGTTTTAGGAGCTGTCCTAACTCCAACTGAGTTTGAGCTTAATGGATGGCGTATGTGGACATTGCTGAAATCGATTCTATATCGAGGAATGCAGCAAGAGTATATTGTTTAAAATTAAGGGAGTGCTCAATCGTAGACCTGCCTTTATGGTTAGCATGTTGATATTTGGATATTATCTTATCTTCGAAACTTAATTTGATGTAACCCACCCACCTTGAGATACCCCCCCCCCTCACCACATATAACAACACTAATATAATTTTAATTTTAATAAAGGGTATAGCCTACCTTATTGCCGTGGCGCAAGTCATTCAGTAAGTTGTCACTTGGTAATAAGTTTATGTATAAAAAAAAACAAAATGCACGGTCTTCGAGTCAAGCTACCCACCACGTCAACCCCGACAACACCATTACAAAACTACGACGACTACGACCCCATACGAACATCTACCCCAACCGTCTCCACCACATCACAAAGTTTCAGCTATATCCTATGAACGGTCTTTGAGTTATGCATAAACAAACATACAGACAAAATTTCATTTTTATATATTACTAGCGGAAATACCCGGCGTTGCCCGGCTGCCCCATCCCACTGACCCCCACCAAGCTAACACCCTCCCACTGACACTACATCCACTGACCTACCATCCACTGATCCCCCGCCCACTGCAATTTGTAGAAACAATAAAAAAAATTCTTATGGAGACCCTTTGACTCAGGAGTCTGACCACTTTCAAAATGTGCATATTATGTGCCTATTATGGTAGAAAACCCATATGCAAAGTTAGAACGCGATCGGTTGAAGGGTTTGGCAGTCCATACCGGACATACATACATACATACATCACTTTTATATATATAGATGTTAAATTAAATAATTCAGTCAAAAAAAATAAAAAAAAGTAGCAAAAATAATTTTTTAACAATTTCAAAAAATACGAATTATACAAAAAAAAAATTATTATTTTTCTGTTCCTGAAATTTTCTACATATATTTCCTGAGGCCGCAAACCCTCTTCTGCATCCACGCTTGTCGGTGGAATCGACAAAAGAAAATTGTACACTCGGTCGAGTTCCGGGCCTCTTACCCCATCCGATTAGAACAGGGTCAACTCGCAGCAAAACCATAGTGTTTAGACTTTAGCATTTTGGTCTTCTCTTTGCGGTTGAACCGTTAATTTATGGTCAATTGCTTTTTGTAATAAATTCTTCATCACATCCGCAGGTAGGGATAGTTTATTTTCTACTTCGATAATACCGTCTCTATTTTACATACAAAGTTATGTGAAAACAGTGGATTTCTTATTGGAGAAAAATATAAAAAAATTGATAGAGCCAGAAGAGGTAAAGGACAGACAAACTACAGCAGAATTAAAGGAAGAGTTGAATTGGGAAAAACTAAAGGGAAGAACAAGATTTTGGATAAACACAAACAAAATATGATCAATTAAACAAAAATATAAATAAAGCAGAAGATAACTACAAAACAGGAAGAAGGAAACAAGTGGAAGCTAGAACATTGTAATATACAAGGGAAAGCTAGGAACGTGGAATGTACAAAATATAAACCGCACAAAAATAGATATAATAGAGGTACTGGATGTAGTGACGAGTTACTTGAAAATGGAGACTTAATGGTATACAGCGTTGTGCCGAAGACCAAACAAAATTAGCAACATACATTATTAAATGAAATCCAAGAATGTAGAAGACTTGGAGAAGGACGCTTGCCAATGAAACTAGAATTGAGGGACGTGAGTGGATTGGAGCGCGAGCTCTGGCGAGGAATAGGATAAGATGGCGGCTTTTTGTTGATACTGTGTGCTCCACAGTGCAGTAAAAGCCAAGATAATGATGAATAGAAAACAAGAAAGATATTAAAACAATTATTGTAGTAAATGGGCCAATTGAAGATGATAATAATGAAAAAAATAACGATTCTGGGCAAATGTAGCAGAGGCGATAGGTTAGATTAGGTTAGGATCGGTGGCTGAATTACTTAGATCGTTGAGGGTTCATTGGGTTACCACAGAATCATTACTATCTCCCTTTTCTTCAGAGCCAATTTTGAGCTTTTAATCTCAGGATGTTTCGCACCTTACAGCTTTCGACTTCCGATAAGTTATTTTGTATCCCAAATGTTTTTGTCTTCTGTCTGCATCAGCCAGACATGAACGCAGAAGGTGTGATACTATTTCTTTCTTCCCGATATCATTTCAGCTTCTACAGAACTCATTGAAATCAAGGCCCATCCTTATCCCATGTACTCAGAGCAGACAGTGCCCTGTTAGAATACCTATAATCATTCTCATATCTCTTATTTGCAGGGATATCAGTGCTGTAGAGTGATTTAAGTCGAGTTAGACCAAACTTGTTTTTTTTGGTAGTAACCGATTAACAAGTATTGGCAGAATCCCTATATAATACACTAGCTGAAGAGCCCGGCGTTGCTCGTGGTTTCATTACCCACCCATCGTCTCCGGCGTTTCCCAGCTGCCCCATCCCACTGACCCCCACCAAGTTCTCCCGCCCACTGACACTACACCCACTGACCCACCGCCATCTGACCGCCAGCCCACGGACCTCTGACCTCAGATGACCACCCATTCACAGAACAACCCCATCCACTGAACTCACACCAACTGACCAACCCACCAACTGACCACCTCACCAGCCCAGAAAACTATAGAATAAGTTTGAACGCGATTGGTTCATAAAAACATGCAATTTGTAGAAACATAAAAAAATTCTTATGGAGACTCTTTGACTCAGAAGTCTGACCACTTTCAAGATATGCCTATTATGTGCTCATTATGGTATAAAACCCCTATGCAAAGTTTGAACGCGATCGATTTATAAAAACATGCAATTTGCAAAAACAATAAAAAAAATTCGTATGGTGACCCCTTGACCTAGGAGTCTGACCACTTTCAAAATATGCCTATTAAGTACCTATTATGGTAGAAAACCCCTATGCAAAGTTTGAACGCGATCGATTCATAAAAACAAGCAATTTGTAAAAACATTAAAAAAATCGTATGGTGACCACTTGACCTCAGAGTCTGCCCATTTTTAAAATATGCCTATTAAGTGCCTTTTATGGTAGAAAACCCATATGCAAAGTTAGAACGCGATCGGTTGTTACACGTGCCACACGCGACTCGCGACACGTCAACCGTGGCATAAAGAAAATACTTTGAAATAGCCCGACCTCAAAAACAGATATTTTGGCGATTATTACCAAATAATAGAGGACTATGTGGCATGTTTCGATGTATACATACAAGTTTGTACCGATTTGTATGAAATTCGGTATTGTCTTCTGGGTAGTCTTTTAGGGGTCTTTTGAGGATCTTTTGAGGGTCTTTTGAGGGTCCTTTGGGGGTATTTTGAGGCTCCTTTGGGGGTCTTTTGGGGGCATTTTTGGGAACCTTTTGGTGGTCTTTTGAGGTTCTTGTGGTTGTCTTTTTGACGTTTTTTTCAAGGTTTTTTTTCGTCTTTTGAAGGTCATGTTATCTATTTTTAATTCTTGTTCGAGTTGTTTATAGCGCGATATTTTGAGTGGATCGTCCAGAGAATCTAACTCTGGGAACATATATCTGATGTGCTGAATTGAGGCAATTTGCGTTTTGCTCTCTCTTTTGTCAGAATCGTCATGAGAATTTTTTTTCTCGCTTGCTTTACTTTGCCCGTCCTCGGTTTTCATGGGTACTAGTATGTAGTCTTTTACCGGGATCAGTTGTAAAGTTATATTAGTGACTTTTACAGGCTTTGTGGTCACATTTATTACACCTATTAAAGCTCTTTGGCCTGGTGGCAATATGCTGTTAGACAGGAAGACTCCATTGCCAATTTCTTGTGATAGGCAGAGCATTTCTTCCTTTAAATCTATTGGAACGGCGATGACCGTTTGTGATCGTGCTGGTGTGCTGATGTGTTTATTTAGCACTATTTCCACTGACCTACATTGATCATGGGTGCTACTAGATGCTGTCTTTGGAACTTTGGTATCTATATGCATCGTTGAGGTTATGCCGCCAGCTTCTTGTGTAGAAGAAGCCTTGGAGATGCTACAAGCGGTTTTTGTAACCTCTTCGGGTCTCGCTTTATATGTAGTTGGTCCCACTTCGACTGCCCTTTTGCGCCATAAATTGCTGTCAGTGTAGTTCATAGGTATGTTGAGCTCTTCAGAGTTATCAATTTCTACTGATCTGACCTTATTCTGGGTGTTATTAATATCTATCTTGGGTACTTCATTATTTGTATGCATCGTTGAGGTTACGCAGCCAGCTTCTTGTGTAGAAGAAGCCTTGGAGACTCTACAAGCGGTTTTTGCAACCTCTTCGGGTCTCGCTTTATATGTAGTTGGTCCCACTTCGACTGCCCTTTTGCGACACGGATTTCTGTCATTGTAATTCAGAGGGACGCTGAACTCTTTAGAGTTAGTTTCCGTGCGAGGAAACTTTAGTAGTTGCTCAGGTCCCTTTACATCACAATTTTGTGACAGGAAATCATTTCCTAATAATCCGTCTTCAGATAGCCCAGGTATATTACGTAATACTTGAAAATTGCAGGGAATTTGAGTTTTCAACTTGAACTTACCCTGGCAACTCCCTAAAGTATTTCCAATTCCGAAAGGTGTTTGTATTGTACATGAATTTTTTCTATTTATTTGTGTTTCTGGTGATAGCACTTTTTCGGTAATAATGCTTACCTCAGCACCGATGTCCACTACTAGTTTTACATTGCCGTTTAGGCCTATATCTAATGGAAGCTTAACTGTAGGGACTTTAGTTTGTGGTTGCTGAGAATTCCCTATATTTAGATTTTGGTTTAATGTTGTCGAGTCGGGGAACTTCGGCTCGACCGCGAATCGTTTCCCTGATTTTTCTGTTCCCACCGGGTATTTAGCTGACATTCCGAATGTGTATGACCACGGCGATCACAAAAATCACATTTTCTGCTCATATTAAAAACTCGCGGTGTACCAGAATTGGGTCTGTTCTGATTTGCTTTAATTGTGTGGGTTCCGCTGCCTGTATCTGAATCATTAATGTGTTGTTTTAAACGGCGACAATCACGTATATCATGATTGTTCATTTTGCAATTATTACAGAAAGGAGTATTTTTTCTTGTAAAACAATCGCTATAGGTATGCCCTTTTTTATGACAAAAACTACTAATTATGCTGGCAGTAATTGGTTGAGAAACTTTGGCGTTGCTAAAACGAACCTTTTGACTTTGCGACTGTGGGACCTTGGTGTTATTCGGGCTAAATGGAACTGCTTGTGGGTTCATGTGATGATTTGATTGTGTAAAACTGTTGTTTTCAAACATGGGTCCAGGAGTCAGAAAACTATTAGTATCTGAACAATTTCTAGGAAGTTGGAATGCAGGATATAAAGGCAAATTGGGGTTTTGTTGTGTGTTAAAAACTGATTGTTGAAGTCTTTCCATGGCTAAAGTCTTTTGTATTAGTGTGTCTAGCGTCTCGTCCCCTATGGTTAGTAAATATTGACAAAGATAAGGGTTTGTGACACCACTTTTAAGTGCAATCTTGGCAAAGTCCTCAAGCTGTGATTTCACAGCTGGGGCTGCCGTACTACCATACTTTTGGTCTGCCGATTCCTTGCACAGCATCAGCATCTGCTTTATCCTTGCGGTAAAAGCGATGAGAGTTTCAAAAGGGTGTTGTCTATTGGTTATTACTTTATTCACCATTGATATGGTTTGATAGGTTTTCCTAGGTAAATAATTCCGATTGAGGAGTTTTTCGGCTTCCTCGAAAGAAGTTATAGGGTTTGACGCTACTAGCTGGTAAGGCTCACCCCGCAGTCTTGTTGCAAATATTTGAACAAACGCTTGATGATCTTCTTCTGGTAAACATTCTAATACTTTCTTACAGCACCCTAAAAAGGTCTGTAGTTCATTACTTACTAGAGGACTTTGTCCACCCGAAAATATGGGGACTAACTGAGCCGTAAGTTTGGCAATTTTACAATAATCGATGGACATTTTAAAAATTGCTTTATTTTCTTCGTTGTTTGAAAATTTAATTAACAATTCCTGTTCAGATTCAGGAATTGAAATATCTAGCCAATTAAGAAGTTCCCTACTTTTGTCTAAATCGCTGACACTGCCTGAAACTTCGCAAGTATCTATCTTACTACTACTATCTTTATTAAATTCTCTATATTAACTTCACTTGCCCGTGTGTTTGTGGGTTTGGGGGCTTGTGGGTTTGTGGATTTGTGATGGATTCTTGCGATCAATTTTTAACCCACTTCCTACAGCCCGATTTTATTGAAATTTGGCACACGTGTGTATTTCCGGAGACAACACTTTCTATTAAATTTTGAGGACCCTCGGGCTGCGGGGTCGGGTGGCTCCCATACAAAAAATTTAAAAAATTTACCCGATTTTCTTCAAATTTTACACACATGTGTATACCCAATAAACAATACTTTTTCGATTTTTGTGTGATCGGGTCCCGGGTTCGGCCGCAAGGCCCTTATACATTTTTTAAATATCTATACTGGCATCAGATATTCGTCGCCCTTTATGGACTCTGTGCGGTGTGTGCTGCGCAGTCGGCTGCGCTGCATGGTTTTGGTGGTAGAGAGAGAGAGAAATCTTAGCTCACGCACAAATGAACCCAGCAAATGAAACGAGACATAAATGTTTTATGCTTAATTCAACTTACATTTTTATTTACTGAATTTTATTTTTATTGATGTCGTTTTTTGTTGTCGATATCAACTTACAGATAGAACAACAAGTTTTCGCAATATTCTGTCATTTCGCGTTTTCATAAATTAGTTCAGAGCAGTCAAAGAGTTCTCAAGATAAATGTTCGTGTTTCTTATTTGCTCAGAGTATGAGCGTGCTCTAAGTGCTCAGAATAAAATGATCTGAGCATTTTCAATTTTAACATCTGATGTCAAATGTCTGTTTCGATGATTTTCTCCTACAATAAAAAAAAATGGCCCAGGATCGAGGGGCTCCCATATCAATTTCTGCGATTAGAGAATTTAGATGAAAAATTTTAATTTTTATGGGTTGTTTTTTTTATATTTTCTAAAAGGAGAGAGTGCGAGAAACTTTGAAAATTTTTGAATTCTCTTTTGAACTCTTCAGTGCTTTTTTTAAATTTTTCTATGACACTTAGTCTTTGTTTTCGTGTCTTATTTAATTCTAGGTTTATCGAGTCACACTGGAGAATTTGTAAATTTTTGTTTTCTCGCACTTCCTCGTATAAATTATTTAAGTATGTGTTGAGACTAACTGTTCTTGGACTTTCTAAAATTGTTCCGCTTCGTAGTCGTCTTGGTGATGGGTGTAGGTTGGTATTTTCTGTTTGTGTATTCGCTGCTAGCGTTGATTTTTCTTCACATTGCGTGGGCTGATATTCTTCGGACAACATCAAACCGAAACCAGACGTAGTCTCGAGTTTAAAATACAAGTTTGTTACCCGCTATTATTTCTTATTTAATTCTTTTAGGATCAAGGATTTTCGAGCGCTTATTTTTACTGTGGCTTCCCTGATTCTACCGGCTGCGCCAAATAATGTTAATATATTTTTTGATGTTGTTAATATATTATTGTGTTGTTTATGCATTAACGATGTTAATACATTTTTAAGTATTATTTGTTGTTGAGATTTACTTGTTATACTCGTATGTTTATATATTTATGTATATATAGAGAATATACTCGTATTTATACGGGTCCTTGTAATGGTAAGTTACTGGTAACGTACTAGTTGTCCGTAATAGTTTGATACTGATTAACTAAAATACTGTGAGAGTGAAAATGCCGTTGAACAAATTATGGTAGTGTAGTGTAGTGTAGTTTTGCTAAGCAGTAAGCTGCAACCAGCTGCTTTGCAACCAGGATCAGAATCCTCAGCAAGGCGAGTCGAAAGGAAAAGATACGTTCCGTTTGGATGTATGTTTAACTCTCATTTATTTTATAAAAATCTTCTCCTTTTATACAATTTCTTACAGCTAAAAATATAGGAATATAAATATGTATATATCTGGTGTTTCAACAGGTGCGCTTCAACTTTTCTCTGATAGGGACGGCGAACGACGCCATATTTTTTATTGTTCTTTTGTCATTTGGAAACTTCATTAGTATACATTTTATCATGGAATGCTACACATGTGAACAGCGATTGCAAATCGTGCAAATTTTTTATCAAAATAATCGTTCTGTTGCCGCTACTTTAAGTGCAGATTTTCACCGAAAAATCATCTTCAGCAATGAGGCTCACTTTTGGCTAGAAGGATTTGTCAACAAGCAAAATATGCGTTACTGGGCAGAAAGCAACCCACACGTTATTCATGAGGCACCGTTGCATCCCGAAAAAGTCACTGTTTGGTGCGGATTACATGCCAGCGGCGTCATTGGGCCATATTTTTCCATCGACGATAACGATCGCCACGTTACTGTTAATGGAAATCGGTACCGCGATATGATAAACGATTTTTTTTGGCCGCAATTGAATGGAATGGACTTGGACGACATGTGGTTTCAGCAGGACGGGGCCACATGCCACACAGCACACGATTGAATGGAATGGACTTGGACGACATGTGGTTTCAGCAGGACGGGGCTACATGCCACACAGCACACGATGTTTTGTTGAATCTGATATACTGCTTTCTTGTGCCTCTTGTAGGTATCCTCCCAACTTTGCTTTGGTTTCTGTAATTTCCTGGAATTGTATAGCCAAACGAAATCTCCTTCCCTAAATTGTTCATGGTTCGCACGCCAGTGATTCTGTGTTTTCATTCCTTTATTACCATTCACAACGTTGTTCTTTACTGTTCTATGGACGTTGATCGCCATTGGTCTTCGATCGGAATCCTTTGCATCTTGCCCAACTATTGGTGCAACAACTATGTATCGATCCGTTTTCTCTCTAGCTGTTTGCTGCAGTTTTCTTCTTGCAGCACATTTCGCACACGTTCGGCACCAGTTTTTAAAATCTCTGCGACAATTGATCCAAAATAATAAACTTCTTACTTTATCCAGTGTCCTCTTAATTCCCAAATATTCACCCAATGTTGCACTTTGTGCATCGTGAAGAACATTTTTATCAAATTCGTTGGTAACACTACCTTTGATTTGGAACACCGACCATCGGCAGACTCCCATTGCCTTACAGTAGTCCATCTTTGAATCTCAATGACTGTCATTGAGCCACTGCGGTCTTGCTTCATCCATCGAAGTGATGCAGCAATTGAATCTTAGCTGCTCTCTTCTTCTACTTTGTTCGTACTCGGGGACACAACACTTCCTAAATGATTCACCATTGTGATTGCCGGTCATGCTGAGCGGAAATTTTATATTACGCCACTTGCACTTGCTTCCTCAAATCAAGTGGCATATGTTGCCCCATAATAAAGCCCAATATGCATTCATATTCTACACAAGCAACAATAAACCGTCGAAACCTTTTTCCTCCAAACTCGACTATAAGGAAACGTTCACCCTTAACTGCTGCAGCTTCTCCTGTAGCTCTTCTCAACTTGTAGTGATGCTGTTTACTTGCTCTTCAGACATCATTTCAGGACTCACAATTCATCTGAAAGTTCCTGTGTCTAAAATAAAACCGTAAGGTCTTGTCTCCAATACGCCATTAACAACCAGACTGTTGTAATCCCTTCCAAGATTTGTACTGCGTATTGTGACCCTGGGATATTTCCTTGTCTTTTTCAGCCTTTGCTCTGCAAAGCTGGTGCAAGACGATCCCTGCATCTTTTTCGAATGTTGTGCATCTATCCGCCGTAATCTTTCCAGATTATTGACACCATTCACAGGCTGTCTCATCATGTTTCCAGTGTTCAGTTTCTTGCAATCCCGAATGAAATGTCCAGGTTTCTAATATCTAAAACATCTTTGGCGAGAATTAGATGTGTTTTGGAAGCGTCTTTGAGTTTTAAATTCTCTATATTAACTTCGCGTGCACGTGGCTGGCTGACTGGGTGGCTGGTCAAATTTTCTGATCAATTTTTAACCCACTTCCCATAGCCCGATTTTTTTAAAATTGAAATAAATACACATATGTGTATACCCAATAAACAATACTTTTTCTAATTTGGTAGTGATCGGGCCCGGGTTCGGCCGCAAGGTACTTATACATTTTTTAAATATCATATATACTGGCATCAGATAGCGTCTTACTTTAATAACTGTGTGCGGTGTGTGCTGCGCAGTCGGCTGCGCTGTTTGGTTTTGGATGGTGGAAAGAGCGAGAAATCTTAGCTCACCCACAAATGAACGAGTATTATTGCGAGAAATTTCAATCACCCTGGTGAAAACTATTTTAATTATGTATCATATATAATCTCTTATCTCTTCGAACTTTGGCCAACAAACGATTATGAAGTGGAACAGGCAATATTAAGTTTAAATTTAAATGCAGCCATTGGTAATGATAATATCTCTACAAAAGTATTGCAGTACACTGTTAACTACATCAGTCCACTCCTTGCAAAATTCATAAATGAAGCCTTTAATAGTGGAATCTTTTCTGATTGTAATAAGACTGCAAACATTATTCCTATTTATAAAAGCGGATATGAAACAGATGTCTCAAACTATAGACCGATATCAATATTAACTGTAATATTAACTCGAGTAAGCCAATTTTTAACCTCTAACAGTATCATTAGTAACCATCAATTTGGTTTCACCTTGGGCTCTAACACTACGGCGGCGTGCTTAAATTTTACGGATTATATGAGCACAAATATAGATAAAAAATTGTTTTGTGGCTGCCTGTTCTTAGATCTAAGTAAAGCTTTTGATACTGTTAACCCATACATTCTTTTGTTAAAATTATCCAAACTAGGCTTTACTCCCAACCAAATAAAGTTGTTTGAGAATTATTTATCCAACAGGCGTCAATTTGTGAAAGTTAACGATAGTGTTAGTTCAGAAAAAATTACGAATTTAGGAGTTCCACAAGGCTCTATCTTAGGCCCCGTTCTCTTCAATGTATACATTAACGATATAACTTTCATTAAACTTGAAGGGAAAATTCAATTATATGCCGATGATTGTCTGATAATGTACTCTGCAGAATCGCTAGAAGAATTGCTCATAAAAATTCAAAATGATTTACAAAAATTGAAACATAGGCTTAATATAAACCATTTAACGCTGAATCATACTAAATCTAAGTATATGATATTTACAAATCGAAAATTGGACGAGGATGTTCTTAACAACCACCCAATTACTTATATATAGTTCTTTCGTAATTGAAAGAGTTAACAAGTATAACTATCTTGGGCTGGTGATTAATAGGGAGCTGGACTGGACTAGTCAAATTAACAAAATTAAAAAGAATATATTACCATATGTTTTCGCTATTAATCGATTAAAATATATCCTTACAAGAAAAGCACTTTTGCTAATGTATTTCGCATTCATTCAGTCGAGATTAATCTACCTTAATCCGATTTGGAGTGATGCTGCGAATTATAAAGTCAAAGAGCTAGAGATTTTGCAAAAACGAGTTCTCAAAAACATTATAAACGTTCCAGTAAGGTACCCAACTAAGAAACTTTTTGATGAGTTTCAATCACTAAGATTTTTAATTGAGAGAGAGCTTCTAATTTTGATAAATAAAATACATAATAGCCAAATCAAACACAATTTTGATTTGATCAAAGCTCAAGATCAGCATGACTATAATACAAGAAGAAAATCAAATTTTGTTGTTAATTATTTCAGAACAAAGGCATCAAATAATAATATATTGTATCGAGGACTCTTGAAATATAATACTCTGCCTTCGGAGCTTAAGAATATTACAAACTCAACAAAATTTAAAATGAAAATAACTGAATACCTTAAAACGTACGAAAATTGTGAATTGCTAAAATAAGGAAAATTGGATATTAAAAATTCACTTTGCGAAAGTGACAAGAAATTGAATAGTGTAACTTATTAAATAACATTGTCTTATGTATAAATACATATATTTTTAAAATTAAATTTATCATTGTTAAAATGATGTTTAAGTATATAGCTAAGCCGTTAGCATATACTACTAAAAAGTTGCGTTATAACCTTATAAGGTTCGAGCTACTGACTAAATTGTTAAACCTATTATATTTAATCTAGTAAAATTTGTGGTCTAAATAAAATAAAGAAAAAAGAAAAAAACCCCAGCAAATGAAACGAGACATAAATGTTTTATGCTTAATTCAACTTACTTGCTTATTTACTGAATTATATTTTTATTGATGTCGTTTTTTGTTGTCGATATCAACTTACAGATAGAACAACAAGTTTTCACAATATTCTGTCATTTGGCGTTTTCATAAATTAGTTCAGAGCAGTCATAGAGTTCTCAAGAAAAATGCTCGTGTTTCTTATTTGCTCAGAGTATGAGCGTGCTCTAAGTGCTTAGAATAAAATGATCTGAGCATATTCAAATTTGACATCTGATGTCAAATGTCTTTTTTGATGATTTTCGCCTACATTAAAAAAAAATGACCCAGGATCGAGGGGCTCCCATATCAATTTCTGCGATTAGAGAATTTAGATGAAAAATTTTAATTTTTATGGGTTGTTTTTTCTAATATAATCTTCTCAAAGTACGATTAATAAAAGTTTCTAGAACGGGTTTGGAACATTACTACCAATTGTTCATTTAAAGTCAGTAATGTAAAGCGACGGATGACAAAGGTTTTCAACAGCAAGTGTAAAGTCGGTAAATTTTTTAAGAAATGTTTTTATCCGTTAATGATTTCTCTTTAACTACACATTAAAGAATTAGAAAATTGCAATAATTCTCGGTATGCTCATCCACAACAAGCTTCGTTGGAACACCACATTTCCGCCATAGCTAAAAATGGTGCGAAATGTTGAAGTTAAAGTGTTAAATAAAAAATATTTTACTCCACCAGAGATGACTAGTAACTACTATTTTTAATATAATATTCGGCGCGACAGACTATTGCGGTCCAAAGCCTAGCTTCTCGCGACCATTTGTGTTGCGCATGTATATTTTTGGACACAATTGGAAGGGGGATCTTCAATTTAAGGCCGGATCCGAACGGCGAATTGAGAAGCTTTCCGTGACAAGTTATTACTTTCGGAATGTTTGTCACCCATTCGAAAGGGGGAACACCGCGAAAATTAGTTTTGGTGTTACTGGGATTCGAACCACGAACCTCCTACACGCAGATTTCCACTGAGCCACGGCGCCCACATAATATTTTTACAAGGCGCTTATTCGCCCTTAACTTGAATATAACTGTATTACTCAGTGCTGATTAACTTTCCGCTATTGAACTTTGGATACAATTTTTAATTTTATATTTCCTGTATTTGAAGAATAGAAAATTCTAAAATGGAAAAACTAAATAAACAATTTTTTTAAAACAAGCTTATTTAAATGTTCTAAAGGAATATAATTATGTTTTACGTAGTTTTAAATAGGTAGATGCTAACAGTGTTAAGTTTAAAATTATCGAACCAAACAAATCACATCACCTTATTGAGGTTGCCTAGATTGACAATATTGATTACTTTAACAATCGGTCTCATACTGCGCGGTTCACCTCGCACATTTATAAAGGATATGCAGAAGTACAATTAAAACTGCCATTGGCAACAGAAATGTTTTACTCGAATAATCGATAGTAAATTTTTAGGCATTTTGTAAGAAAACTGCAATTCCTAGAGCTTTATAACAAATTTTTTAGTTAAAACTATGGCCAAAAAGGGTGGAGCCCAGCAATTGCAGGCCGACATCAATACAGATGAGGAGCTTGAGAAATTTCTTACACGTCCTGGTCTTTTGGGTGAGATTTTTGAATATAATAAGAGACTTAAGTTTTACTCTTATATATATGAATTTTCATTACAGTAATGGACGTATATTCGGAATGGTGTGGTCCTTGCTTGGGAATGGTCGGAAGTTTAAAGAAAATAAAATTAGAATTAGGCGGCGATAATTTACAATTGGCCATTGTAAGTTTGTCTAACACATCCATAGACATAAAACATAAACATGTAATATTAATCAGCCTCGAGTAAGCAAAATTAATTATTGTTAGCAGTGATCTCAATAAATCACTGATTCATGCGACCTATTTCGTCCGTCCAAGTGCCTGTAATAAAATTCCTTAGGAACTGCAATAGCAGACTACTGCTTAGTGCCCGATCAAAAAGCGCTTTGCTTCTTGGATTCCATGAAAATTTGGTTATATCCACACGTTTTGAAGCAGGTAGTCTGCCGAAAAATGATGACTCACACCAGTTTTTGTGAGAAATTTGCATTCTTATTTGTACAATTTTAAAAGGGGGTTTTAGATAACTTATAACTGAACTGAAACTAACCTTATCACCTAAAAAGGACTTTAAATTAGATTAAGTTTAACCAACTAATACTGAGTTTACATGCCCTATGGCTAGGTTAACAAACCAAAACTTGAATTGTCGCTGGATTAATGGATCTCCATAGTTATTTCTTACGAATAATTTTTATTGATAATAAATTTCCCAGCCTACTAAATCGAGTAATCTTATAAAGCTAGCCTCAAGTTTCGATAGCTTCGCTGCCAACAAGCCATCAAAGATGCCGCTACTAATCTTATGGTTTCATCCAGCAACCACAACGAAACCCCTGAAATGAAACAAGTGACAAGTGCTGAAAAAGGGACGTGAGCTGCTATGAGCTCTACGAATACTAGCTTTTCCAAAAGAAAAATAAAGGGCAAGAAAGTGCGTGATTGAAGACATTGCGAGATGCTACTCCGGAGTAATGCTCGAAAGTTTTTTCAAATGGTAAAAAAAATCGTTAAAGCCAAAAAAACTTGAACAGGATTCCCCTGTTAGGCAGAATAAATCATTCAACCTAAACGATGGCAGCCAAAATGTTTTACAACTTAATCAATATAATTATAAAGTGAATATACAAATTTAAGAATAACCAAGCCGTTCCTGTTGTCCCTGACCACCTGCCATCTAAACTTTTGAAAACTGCAGGAGACGATTTGGTAGAATTTGGAAGAATCACTGTTTCTTCGAGCTAAGACAGCAATTGAGCCGTAACTCCCTCTATCGCACCTTTAAAAAGACTCTCTATAAGTCCAGAGCGCTGCAGCATAGACTCTATCAATCAAAGGCGGAAAAAAATATTCTTGAAAGTATCGAACGAAAAATTCTTAGGCCGAGTTTCGGTCCTGTTTTCGTTGGCGGACCATTGGAGGAGAAAATTCAATAAACTAAGTTTGGCAAGACCGTGATTCTCAATTGAAAATGTACGAATTAATAGTAAAAAAAACCCATAAAAATTAAAATTTTTCATGTAAATTCTCAAATAGAAGATGGGTATGTGTTAAAATTTGAAGAAAATCGGGCTAGTTTTTAAAAAAGTTACATGAACACGGGTCTCAGGGCCCTATCACTCTAACAAATTTACAAAAAGTAATGTCCATCAGTGATACACATGTGTTAAAATTTTGAAGAAAATCAAACTAATTTTTAAAAAATTTATATGGGCCCCCCTCGGGCGTCAGGGCCAGTTCACTCCAAAAACTTTACAAAAAATTTTGTCTATCAAAAATACAGAGGTGTATACAATTTGAAGAAAATCGGGGCCCGGGGTCTCCAAAAAAAATTGTTCGCAAGATTCCACGACAGACTACCGACCGACGCACGTTCCACGGGCAAGTGAAGTTAATATAGAGTATTTAAAAACAACCCATAAAATTTTTCATGTAAATTCTCTAGTCGCAGATACATGTGTGCAAGTATTCAAACTTGAACCCCTCGAAAACTCTGTCACTTTGAAAGCTATTGGTATGGTTTCGGATACGGTTTGTGCAATTGGAAAGAGACATTAGTAAACAAAATACATACATATTACTTAAAGATGAAATGGAATGTTCATAATCGATTCGACTTTTATACTATAACGCACATTCATGATAACTTTGTGAAATGTCGGAGTAATGTATATTGATGCCTGAGAAATGATGTGAAACCAAAATTTTCTGTTTTCGTTCATTATTAGAAATAATGACATTATTAATAACCGTGTAAGTGCCGAGTTAAAAATATGGCGACGCAAACTCGTAGTGCTGCCATGAACAGGCAGAATAGATTTTAAATCGGCGGCCGAACCCGGGGCCCGATCACTACCAAATTTAAGAAAAAGTATTGTTTATTGATAAATACACATGTGTGTAAAATTTGAAAAAAATCGGGTAATTTTTATTTTAAATTTGTATGGGAGCCCCCCGACCCCGAAATTTAAACAAAAATATGTGCGCAGAGTTTGAACTGGGTTAATTTGGAAAAAATTAATATTAAAGCCCCTTTACTTCGAAATATTTACAAAAACTGTTGTCACCGGAGATACTCACGTGTAAAAAATTTGTATGGGAGCCCCCAACCTTGGGGCCCGATCACTTCCAAATTTCAATAGGAAGTGTTGTCATCATGTTGAAAATTTAACAAAAATCTGGTTAATTTTTAACAAATTTATATGGGTCTCAGGGCACTGGGCCCGGTCACTCCAAAAATTTTACAAAAAGTTTTGTCCATCGGAGATACACATGTGTTTAAAATGAGAAAAAAATCGGGCTAATTTTGTAAAATATTTGTATGGGAGCCCCCCGGACCCCGAGGACCGAGGGGCACCAAATAGTAATAGAAAGTTTTGTCATCGGAGATATGCATGTATGAAAAATTTCAATGAAATCGGATGGGAAGAGGGTTAAAAATTTATCGCAAGATTCTACGACAAACAAACAAACACACGGGCACGCGAAGTTAATATAGAGAATTTAAAAAAGTCATTTACAGAAATTATACAAATTTTTCTTGTCATATTCTTTTATTGACTTACTAGCGGAAATACCCGGCGTTTCCCGGCTGCCCCATCCCACTGACCCCCACCAAGTTAACACCCGCCCACTGACACTACACCCACTGACCCACCGCCCTCTGACCCCCAGCCCACGGACCTCTGACCTCAGATGACCACCCACTGAACTCGCACCAACTGACCAACCCACCAACTGACCACCTCACCAGCCCAGAATACTATAGAATAAGTTTGAACGCGATTGGTTCATAAAAACATGCAATTTGTAGAAACAATAAAAAAAATTCTTATGGAGACCCTTTGACTCAAGAGTCTGACCACTTTCAAAATATGCCTATTAAGTGCCTATTATGGTAGAAAACCCATATGTAAAGTTAGAACGCGATCGGTTGAATGGTTTAGCAGTCCATACCGGACATACATACATACATACATACATACATACATACATACATACAAAGTTTCACTTTTATATATATAGATTTGAATTGTTAATTTTACAGTGCAAATCCGATTACATTGAAAGCCTTAAACGCTTCCGGCAAAAATGTCAACCCACATGGCTGTTTGCAAAGGTATTTTACAAGTGAAATTATTATTATCAATTATGTCACATTTTACCTTTCACTTCCTTCTAGGAAGGAAAAGCTATCAATATCATGTTCGGTACAAACGTCCCTAAGCTTATGAGATTGATTGCTGATGAATTATCGCTGCTAAATGCAGAAGACAAACGACCCTTTGTTGACATCAGCGAACCCATGCCGGAAGAAGTAGCTCAAATACAAATTAAAGAGACGGCAGTAAGCGAAGCGAGGCGTATTGAATGCGAAGAAGCTGACCGAAAACGGCACGAATACCTAATGCACGTAACCGATGAAATCATAGCCAATCTTCCAGATATGGGTGTAACCATGTTCGGCCCGCAAGTCCATCGAGACATGTTTAAAAAGCTAATAGAGCCTGCCGAAGCACAGAAAATCCAGTGCAAAGACCGCCGGGTAGTTACCGTAGCTAAAGAGAATTTCGACATCGTGAACTTTGCATGCAAGAATCCAATCGGAGAGGAGGTACTCAAGCATATTGTAAATAAGGATTTACTTTTTTGCTTTTGGAAAGTATCCGAAGACGATGTCCGATCGCTTCCGAGTATTCTTACGGCGTATGCACATGACCTGACCAAACAGCAAACAGCAATCGGCGACAATGGTGAACACGATCCGAGCTTACCTTCGTATCCTGGAATTTTGTCTACACTAGAAACTAAAATAGAAATTAAGCCGCCAAATAATGACGCATGGCTTAAAGTAGAAGCCGCGAGGCAATCAGAACAAAGTGCCGCGCAAGATCTAGTTGAAGATCCCCTAAGTGATCTGCTGGGCGATGATCAACTGGGAGATATGGATTTAAGAGACATCGCTGGACTGCCAGTGTCAGAAGAGGGCTTTGAAGGCGTTGGTGAAGAGGCCATTGGTGACGAAAAGTGTTCCCTATATGAAGGGGGAACACTGGAAAAACCAGAAAAAAAAATGAAGAATGACCATCAAGAAAGAACACGAGAAGACATCTCTACAAAAACTATTATTATTCCACCCGTTTGGGCTCCTGATGATCATCGCACACATGCTGCACTTATCTATGTCTTCTTTCGGCAGCAGACATTAGGATTTCTGCCACCTGATCCGGTGCCGGATCCTCCACACATTATAATGGCATTTGAAGCCTACAAAAAGAAGGATATTTTCGATTTGGCCGAAAAGCACAAGGAGCATGTTCTGATGAGTGGGTTCTTTACTAGCGACGATCCGCTATCGGCGGAAATTATTGCAAACTCGTTAGCCAAATACGACGCAAAAAAACCACAGGAAAGGTTTGTGATGCCTATTGCTGAGTTGAGAGTTAGACAAGCTATCTAATGTGTTTTTATATCAGCAGAACCGACAAACTAGTGATAAAGGTTTCGAAGGCTACAAGTCACACAATTCTAGCATTCGCCTCATACAATCCGACTTATGTCAGTCCAAATGCCGTGATCGGCAAGGAAGATGCCCTGAAGTTCTTCCCCGAAGATTTTAAAACAGCAGAAATGGAAGAATTAGAAATTGTTGAAAAGAAAAGAAAACAAGAGAAAAAGAAACATAAGGTAAGAATTGTTCGGGTTGAGCAACGTAACAAAAAATTGTTTCTCATTGATTTAGTCTAAAAAGACCGCTAACAGTACCGATGAAGCTGATTCTTCAACAATAGAAAAAGGAAAAGCAGTTGAAGAAGCTGGTGGCAGTGAAGAAGTCGACGAAGGTAAGTCACAACTTTTAGCTCATACAATTCTGCAATTGTGTTGAGTCTGTTATAATTGATAGAGGTTTCTAGCATCCGTATTTCGGAAGTAAACAATAACTTTGTGCTACGCGCACAGTGACGCAGTAATGTAATGGTGCTACGATCTTTTTCTTTTCGCTTTATTCTCGCACTTCTGATCGTTATCTTGAATAAGTCTCTGCATTGTTCCCAGATTTGGTTTTTGCATAATCTATATATATAAAATAGAGAATTTATTTGTATATTTGTGCCTAACTAGCTGTGGAAAGCCTTGACCAATTTCAACCAAACTTGGTATACATATTAGTTACTATGTGGAATCAAATATAGGTGTGGGGGGTAGCAGGTTTTTTGGCTGTGGGAGGCGTGGCAGGCGATTTTAGTGTCGGACCCGCCGTTTTCGGTATCGCCAAGACAAATAGTGCTGGTAGAACACTCATATGGATGAGTTATATTCCCGCAGGGGGGTGGGAGCCGATATTAGAGTAGATTCAATGATTTTCGGGGTCGTGAGTTGAATGGTGATGGTAAGACAGCTCTAGGGGGTTCGGGTCGATAACGGATGGGGAGGGGGGTGACCGATATAAATGTCGATTCTATGGTTTTCGGGGTCGCTGAGTTGAATGGTGATGGTAAGACAGCTCTAGGTGGATGGGGTCGATAACGGAGGGGGAGGGGGTGACCAATATTAGTGTCGATTCTATGGTTCGGGGACCATTTGGCGACAAATTTGGGGGTGAGGACATTGTCGCCCCTACTTCAAATTGGAAAAGGTAGATTAGTAGCCGTGTTTTATGGTTATATTAAATTTACATAGATTTTTGAAATCTGCCGCCGAACTAATAAATTCGTTTTATCCGGCTGTTTCTCAAAACTATCACATTTTGAACCGGTTGCGAGAAGAGGCCATTCTTGCTACTAAAAATGGAGACACCCACGAAATAAACAATCAAATTGTTGCCATGTTAATAGGCATAGTCACTCAATATAAGTGTATCGATACCGCTGTAGATACTGATGGCGAAGTTAATTATCTAACTGAGTTCTTAAATTCACTTAATTCGTCTGGATTGCCAGCTTACAGTTTGATTTCCAATTATTTTACTACGGCTTTCCGACTCGCCAAAACTTTGCAACGGCACAAGACTGTGCGTAAAAAAGATGCCGGGCAATATAATTGAAGCGACTATCTTGCCGGAAAAGGGACAGTGTGAAACAGTTTTTATCCCACGGATAGCACTCATTTCGACGGATCTTGCGTTTTCGATGACGATCAATAAGTCGGACAGTTTATTAAGTACTGCGGAGTATAGATTTGAGATCGCCATGTTTTTCCCACGAACAACTCAATTTTGGTTGCTCTGGGTTGGGTTGACATACGAATTTATTTATTCTTGATCTTAAAGTGAAACTAACAACCAAGTTTTGTTTTAAATTAATTTTATGTATGTTTATTTAATTTTATTTTATAATTTAAATACTATAGCTGTAATTTAAAATATATTTTATTAAATAAATTTTGTTAATAAAAACTGCAATTTTACCTTATAGATAGATATCATTCTTTTTTCTACCCCTGCCTAATAGAAGATTGTGAATAAATACCTGGGCAACGCCGGGTAATCAGCTAGTATGAAATAAAGTTCTACTGAATTGCCTTCAACATCATCTTGTGGAATACAGATAGCCTTTAATTTATTTGTGAAAACGAGGATGATTTTTGAACGGACCACATCACTTTGAATTCATTATAGCACAGGCATATGCACATGTGGTCGCAGCTCCTTATGCTAATAAACGGGCCCATAATAATAATATTCGGCGCGACAGACCATTGCGGTCCAAGGCCTTGCTTCTCGCAACCATTTGTGTTGAGCATGTATATTTTTTGCACACAAATGGAGGGTACCTACAATTTAATGCCGAATCCGATCGGCGAATTAGGAAGCATTCCGTGACAAGCTATTACTATCGGAACGTTTGTCACCCATTCCCGAGAGGTGGGACATCGTGAAAAATACTTTTGGTGTTACTGTGATTCGAACCACAAACCCCCTGCTCAGAAGTCTATGCTCTTATCCACTGAGCCACGGCGGCCCATAGTTTGTATTATTTAATGAAAGTTCTAGAGTCACTGAATGAAAAGTTTAAGAATCACCAAGAGAAAAGTTTGAGAATTACAGAACAAAAAGTTGGAGTATCATTGAAATAGCCAATATTCTTAAGTCTCTCTTAAATTTTCACAATGATGCGTGCGTGCTTAATATTCGCAATTTTTACTGATTTTTTTTGACAGTCACTGAAAGAATTTCTCCCATTATGGTTTATGGCTAATGGACGTTAGAAGTTAAACTATTTTGGTGTGATTGAAATATTAAAGGTTAATATTGCATGCTGAACATTTATACGAGTAAAAAGATATAAGGAGTAAATTCGATCGATGAAATTTTATCGTACCACACGACATATATATCACAGCACAAAAATTTAGGGCGCCTCGGCGTCGGGGGGCTCCCATACAAATTTTTTACAAAATATACCTGATTTTCTTCAATTTTTTACGCAATGCACAACACTTTTTGTGAAAATGTGGAAATGATCAGGCCCCGGGGTTGGGGGGCACCCATACAAATTTTATAAAAAAAAGGTACTCGGTTTTCTTCAAATTTTATACGCATGTGTATCTCCGATGAACAACACTTCTTGTAAAAAGCCCCCCGACCCCGGGGTCCGATCACTTCCAAATCTTTACAAAAAATGTTGTTCATCGAAGATACACATGCGCATAACATTTGAAGAAAATCGGGTAATTTTTGTAAAATATTTGTATGGGAGCCAAACAGAAGTTAATATAGAGAATTAAAAAAATACCTCCCAAAAGATCACCGTTAAAAGACCCCTAAGAGACCCCCAAAAGACACCCAAAAGACACTAAAAAAGACCAAAAAATTCCCCAAAAGACAGACAGAATACCCCTAAAACACTGCCAAAACGACCCCAAAAAGACCCCTAATTACCCCCAAAAGACCACCAAAAGATCCTCTCAAAAAGATCACAAAAAGACTGCCAAGACACCCTCAAATTACCCTGCTGCTCGAACACTACCAAATCTTTACAGAAAGCATTGTCATCGAAGATAGACATGTGTGCAAAGTTTGAATAAAATCGGGTTAATTTTGAAGAAAAAAATGTATATGGGGCCCAATCACTTCCAAACTTTAAAAGAAAGTGTTGTCAAACGGAGATACACATGTGTGCAAAGTTTAAAAAAAATCGGGTAATCGGGCTTTAGGAATTTGATTAAACATTTATTACAAGATTTGGTCACAAACACAAAAACAAACAAACGCACAAACAAAAACACGCGGACGCAAAGTTTATACAGAGAATTTGAAAAAGAATTAAAGATTTTTTTTTTATAATTTGCGCACGCCAAAAGGGGTTCGAACCCTTATTATGTTCGGCTATGCTTGGCACAGCGTGGGCGTTAAGGAAAGGAGAAGAAAAGAGGAGATGTCTATTAGCTTGTGTTTTGAATGCCTGTGGATCATAGTGATGTGGAAAGACAGAGCTTGGCAGAGCATTCCACATACGTTTTGTACGGCTGAATAACGAATCCCTGAACTTAACTGTGCGTCCGAAGATGGGCTTAAGGGTAAACTGATGAGCATTTAGAGCGCCACGAGTATTGCGATTGAATTCAAAGAGAGGTGGCATGCAACTGGCTATTTCTCTTGAGCATCGCTGGTGGAAGAAATGGTAAAACAGTGACAGGCAGGAAACGTTCCTGCGGTTCTATTGATTTTGCAATTTTCTCGTCACCGATAAGTTTTATCGCATGGTTTTGTATTATATCTAGCTAATACAAGGTAGTTTAAGGTGCACCAGACCAGATATGACAACTATACTCAAGTTTGGGGTGAATAAAAGCCTTGTAGATATATTAGCCGGATCAGAGGGAGTAAAATATTTCTTGCACCGGGTTAGAAAACCTAAACATTTCGCAGCATTTTTGGCGACGGGGACAGAAGAGAGCCCTGGGGAACGCCAGCATTTATGTGGTGTATTTCAGACTTGAAACCGTCCAAAACAACTTGAATTAAGTGGTCCAAAACATAGCCTCTAATCGAATGAAGCAGTTTTTCATCGACACCATAACCAAGCATTTTGGACAAAAGAGCTTGATGCCAAACTCTGTCAAATGCTTTGGAAATGCAACAGCTTTGCTTTCACCAAATTGATGCAATGACCGGTTCCACTGTTCGGTGAGATATACCATCAAATCAACAGTGGAACGTTGCCCACGAAATCCGTACTGCCTGTCATTGGTTTCACGATATGTCATGAGCTGAAAATTGATCAGCGTTTCCATGACCTTGGAAAGAATGTAAGTGCTATGGGTCGGTATGAAGAAGGAGACCACGGCTCGCCTTTTTTTGGGTATGGGCTGGACAAAGGCTGTTTTCCACCTTCTCAGGAAGAGTCCAGAAGAATAGGATAGATGGAAAATCTAACGCAATGGTAATGCCAACTTGGAAGAACACCTCTTCAGAACTAATGGGGAAATACCATCTGGCCCAGCGGATTTGTGAGTGTTGAGATTGTTTAAAACTCTAGCAACTGCACGAGTACGAATGGAGATCTGTCCCATAGAGTGTTCAATACTTGCAGGTGCAGGCGGCATCAATGCACAATCTGGAAGCGTGGAGCTAGCTGCAAAATGTGCAGCAAACAGATTGGCTTTGTCTCTAAGAGTTGACAACTGGAGTGTCATTATAAATAAGCGTTGGGATTGACAACGATCAATTTTTGGTCGCAGGCGAATTTGACTCGCCGAAGATGAGCATTGCAACCATTTCTGGCTCGTTTAAAATTTGTTCGAATTTGCTCTGTAGGGTTTGCTTTGTAAAACCAAAAGCATACCTCTCTAATCCTAGAAGACTCTTTACAGCTCGAGTCGTACCATCCATCTTCCTTTGGTTTGATAGACTTATTCCTGAAAGCGATAAACTTTCTCATACCAATAAGAATGATGTTTGTGATTGCATCAGCGGCGGCATCCACGTTGCTATCACGAAACAATAGCGACCAGTTAATTCTCCCAAAGAAGTTGTAAAGGCCGTCCAAATTGGCTTTCTCGTATTGCCATACTGTTTTTTTTGGGGAGTGTTTTCTCTAACTGCGTGGGTTATTAACGAGAAATTAGCTGATACAACACAATAGTCAGACGTGCCAAGAGGCGATAATACATTGATGTAGTAATTATCAGGACGAGAGGTAAGGAACAAGTCAAGGGTGTTCGAGGAATGATGTGCAATGTCATGTTTTCGTGCAGGCTCATTTACAAGCTGAGTAAGGTGATTAAACTCAGCGAACAACTCAACATCCCTTCCTACGGGTGTTGTCTGGCCAGAATGGCGAAGCCACCCAGAATTGTATACATTGAAATCGCCCCCAACAACGATTTCAGTGTTACCATCATTTGTGACAATTCTTGCAATTGAATCAGACAGTGCATCAAACTCGTGAAGAATGGAAACTCTGTCTAAGTTGGGGCTTCTATAAAGAACGCAGTAGTGGATGTTGCGCACCATTACTCTCAGCCATATGAAATTAAATTCCGCATTTGAACATTGGCTTCATTGAGGTAAAAGTTTAAACGCAACATCACTACGGACATAAATTGCGAGCCCGCGTCGTGGGAAAAATAATGGCACTAAGCTATACCCAGGCAGATTAAAATCCGAAGTATCAGAATTCTCAAATACTCAGATACAGAATTAATGAATGAACTTGAAAAGAGTACAGATGCCGAAGTGGTAAAATGCTTTAACGCGAATGACACCACGACCATGAAAATACGACCCACCCCAGCTTGTAATGCCGATGTGAAGTTTGAAGTTTGAAGTTTGCTAGACCATAATAAATCAGAGTTAATATTTTATTCAAGTAACTAGCTGCATGTAAGATTATATGAATTGTATGTGAATTTTCCAAATCAAGTTGTTGTCAATAAAAACTCCAAACTATTTAATTGAGTCAACATAATCGTTGTTAAAACAATTATTATTATTATCATCATCATAATTGGCTCCACAAACGGGGTCTGGACCTGGCCTCCAGAAACACTTCTCTCCACCGGTCTAGAGCTCGAGCCGATGTCATCCAATCTGGCATCTTTAAGCTCTGGGCGACCTGGTCTACGCTATCCTTCTAGCGTAGGGTTGGCCGTCCTCGCCGTCATGTTTCATAAATCCTACAGCAAACGTCTTCCCGAGCAGGATCCTCTTCGCTTATGCAAGCAAGATGTCCTGCCCACCAGAGCCTACCGAGCTTAATTCTCTTCACAATGTCGACATCGCGAAAACGCTCAATGATCTCATCATTATAGTCTCTGGAACCGTCCTTCCCCACATACAGGGCCAACAATTTTCCGTAAGACTTTTCTCTCGAAGCGGCTAAAAGGTTTGAAAGTTTTTTGCTGAACCTCCAAAGTCTTGTATCCATACCATTGTTATGATAGCAATGAACTGTTTTGATGATGGACTATGAATGTAAAAACTTCACAAGTTTGTCTGTTTCAAATCTTGCTAGTCTATTTTGATCCACTTCCTGTTACCAATTCGATTAAAACAAATATTTGGAAATCGGTTATTTTAAATATAAAAAACACAACCCAAAGAATTAAAATATCATATAAATAAAAATAAAATCTATTTAATTTTTAAGAACTCCCCGGCCCTAGAGCCCGATCACTACCAAATTTTTTCAAAACGTGTTGTCATCGGAGATACACATGTGTATAAAATTTGAAGAAAAGCGGTTAAATTTTTTTGGGCGCCCTTGGACTATAAAGCCAAATAACTTCCAAATATTGGGAGGTGGTCTCAGTAGGGGAGAAAATGGGCGATGGGGTTAAGTTTTAGAAGCTATGGTTGTTAATGGTGGTAATCGGTGTGGTGGGTGGTCGAAGGGGACAGAATCGTTGGGTGGGTCAGTGGATAGAAAATGGGCGGTTTTGTTTTATTTGGGATGCTATGGATATTTATGGGGATGATGGAGTGATGGGATGGTGATAAGAGTCAAGGCGAGGAGAGGTGGTGATGGGGACCATGGGGACCATGGGGACCGATGGGGCGATTTACATAAATATCACTAAAAAACACTCTGAGTTGGATGGTCTTGAGTTGAGTGCTTGTTGGGTATTACCAGACGACATTCTTCCGGTGATCCTGAGTGGTTGGTTGTTTCTCGGACTGGAGCTCCTTTTTGTAACTTTCAATACTACTAGGGGACCGCTTCCACTACTTTCGATTGCCAGTTCACCAAGTTTTTAGTTTTGCTATTTGCTGACTTTTTGAGGAATTTGCGTCCTTGTATAAAGTGTTCACTTTATGAGATTTTATCTTAATATATAAAAACGTTGGTGCGTATATCTGACTATCACGTTTAAACCACTGACGCTTTCCAACTTTTACTCACACCATATGATCGTGTCGTGCTCCGTATTGTTCTTGTTTGTGGGCTGGGGGCCAGTGGGCGGATGTTAACTTGGGTGGGGGTCAGTTGGATGGGGCAACCTGGAAACGCCGGGTATTTCCGTTAGTTCTTTATATTTTACTTTATTTAATACGCACTTTTTAAATAATTATTACTACTCTTATTACTTTTTTCACTACTTTGGAATTTATTTTAGAAATTATATTTTAAATTTAAAAGGACACTTTATCACAGACCGAAGGTTATGGAAATATGACTCACTTTCTGGTCCCTGCTCGGGCGCCAGTTAGTTTTTCAATTAAAAAATAATAATAAAAAATAATAATTTTAGCAACAGAGTTTCCAATCTGACCGTCTTTTTTAATATCTTCACTACAACTAACCTACGCTCTAAAATTCGATTTCCAAAATATTGCTGATCCTTGACAATTTGAAAATATTATTTGCAATTGATTTTATTTGCCAGACGCTGACTCGACATCTGGTGATTTTTTTAATTCCGAAAATGTCGATTTGCTTCGGTCAGAACTTATGCAATTGCTGCTCTTGTATCGTTAGACGTTAACCTCTTTAGCTTACACTAGCAGATTTATCGGCCGATCCAAACGATTCATCGGCTAATCGATAAAATCATATGCTGGTTAGTGTCATGAGACAAATTTGGTTTGGAACGAGAAATATCAGCCGAAATAATTTGGCTTTTGTTAGATTATATAAATAAAAAGACCGATGATTAATATATATTACCGATTAAACAAAATAACTTTTATTATAATTGTATAATGCGTGATGTTTGCAATATGAACAAGGAGGAAGTGAAACAAAAACATAACATACTGAAAAGTCGAACTACTTTTAGCTTTAACTTTTCACTATTGTCGCCATCTATTAACGATAATACTAATTAAATTGAATTTAAACTACGTTATCCAACATTCCTCCTCAAATTTAATTACGTTAATGTTTTTGATTTATTTTAGTCCACACAAATTGCGAAAATAAGCCAGTTTGGTTCCAGATAATGGCTTTGTACACATGTCCGCAATCATTTCTTCCGTTGGACAATATTGACATTCAACGATCCTCTTTTTTATGCAATCTTTAGTGAAATTACATTGTACGTCAATATGTTTCGACCGGTTGGTGAAACCTTCCCGAAAAATTAGTGCTAAGCAGCTTTGGTTATCTTCATACATCACAGTTGGATCGACGACATCTATTTTAAAATTACGCATAAGAGCACGTAACCAAATTACCTCACGGCAAGCCTCTGTTAAAGCTATAAACTCTGCTTCGGTTGAAGATAGAGCTACACAAGTTTGCTTTTTGCAACTCCAACTGATAACTGATCCAAAAAACATAAAAATGTAACCACTGTTAGATTTTCTATCTGATCGATCTTCGGCCCAATTGGCATCTGCGTATCCAATCAGTTTTACATTGTCACTACCATTTAAAATCAGCTTCAATTTTATGGTGCCTTTCAAATATTTTACCACTCGCTTTAATTCATCCCAATCTTCTTGAGTTGGATTAATTGTTTTTTGAGCTAATATTGCGACACTTGCTGCTATATCAGGACGTGTATTAATTGATACAAACAAAAGACATCCCATAAGTCTTTGATATTCAATATTATTTAACAATAATTGAGATGATGGACCCTTTTGATATTCGACCTTCAATGGCGTTTTAGAACATTTCGAATTTTCCAATCCAAATCGTTTGATAATTTGATTTATGTAAGATGTTTGACTTATTTGATAGATATTATCAATAATTTCCACTTCAATTCCAACGTAACATTTGATTTGTCCTAAACTGTCAATTTGGAAACTTTTATTGAGATTATTTTGGACTTCTTTGATTTCGTTGATTTGCTTACTGGCTACTATTATGTCATCAACGTATATAATTATATAACAACTGCCATTTTTATTATGTCTGGTGAATAGACATGGATCTTCGTCACTTTGCACGAAACCAGCTTCGACCATAACTTTATTGAGCGCCAAGTTCCATACTCTTGCTGATTGTTTTAATCCGTATAGGCTCCTCCTTAAATGACATACTAAATTTTTGTTTTCGACTTCAAAACCCGGCGGCTGATTCATATAGATTTCTTCTTTGAGCTCACTATTTAAGAATGCGGTTTTTGCATCTAGGTGATGTACCAATAACTTCTCTCTACTAGCAATCGTCAATAACAAACGGAATGTGGTTTGTCGTGCCACTGGTGCAAATACTTCGTCGTAGTCAACACCAAATCGCTGCGAAAATCCTTGAGCAACCAATCGAGCTTTGTATCGCACAACGCTGTCATCCGCATTCGATTTTAGTTTAAAAACCCATCTACATCCGACTGTTTTTCGATCAGCTGGTAATTTAACAATTTCCCAGGTGCCATTTACTTTGTGTGCATTCATTTCGTCGTTCATCGCTTGTAGCCATTCATCTTTATGGTCAGAATTTAAGACATCGTTAATTGTTTTTGGCTCAGAAACAATTAAATTAACTTTATTTATATTTTCGATTAACCGCTTCGGTGGAACACCTTTGTTGACTCTTGATGATCTACGAATACTTAAATAATTTTCGTTGTTGCTTTCATCCGCTTCTGATTCATTATTTTGTTGGTCATCTGGTTCATTTTCTTTATTGTCCGAATTATGGTTATCATCGTTTTCTTTATTTGCATAATTTGATTTGATTTCATTGGGATTCGATTCGATTGGATCGTCGGCAAAACGCACGTCACGACTTATTAATAATTTTCGTGCAGAACGATCATAACATCTATATGCTTTAGATTCCAAATCGTAACCCATAAAAATTGCTTCCACTGCTTTTGAATCCAATTTGCTCCTTTTCTCTTTTGGTACATGTACATAGCATTTCTGTCCAAATATATATAAATTTTGCAAATTTGGCATATTGCCGCACCACAACTCATATGGTGTTTTTGGAATCGACTTAGATGGCAATCGATTTTGGAGAAATGTTGCCGTCATAACTGCTTCGGCCCAAAAAATATGATCTAAATTTGCATTGGCTAACATGGAACGTGCCATTTCAATCAAGCTTCTATTTTTGCGTTCCGCAACGCCGTTTTGCTGTGGCGAATATGTAGCTGTATATTGAATGCTTGTTCCGATACCTTTAAGATAGCCAACGACTCGTTTATCGGTATACTCTGTACCTCTATCAGATCTGATGATCTTTGGATATTGCGAAAACTTTGTCTTTGATAATGCTACATATTCCTTTAACTTATCAACACATTCAGATTTATGCTTTAGTAAATAAATCTTCGTATAACGTGAAAAATCGTCAATGAATGTAAGGATGTAACGATTACCATTGTGTGATGCAGTCTGCATCGGACCACATAAGTCTGTGTGTACCAGATCCATCGGTGCCTTGGTTGACGTCATTGAAACTTTCGGAAATGGCGTTCTCGACATTTTCCCTTTTAGACAGGATTCACAAATATCGCTGCAATTGCATTTTCTGACCTTCATACCGCTCACTAAATTCTGATTGTCCAAATGCTTTATGATATTTATATCTCTATGTCCGAGAATTCGATGCCACTGATGTGCACATAGAGTACGCTCACCGTTTACCATATCGACCTTATGCATTTGCCTCAGACGGTATTGATTACCAAAAACCTCGCCAATATTATTGATTTTATTATTCCTCTTGATGAATACTTCGTTTTTGGTAAATTCAACATTTATACCTTTTCTTGCCAATTGTTTCACTGACAAAATGTTAGACGAAATTTCCGGAACGTATAAAACATCTTTTATTATGGCTGACATTGGTTTATTTCTATGATCGCAGAATTGGACATTTACTGTACCTTTACCTATCGACCAGTATTCTTTATTATCGGCAACACGAATGCTTTCATTATAATTTGAGATAAAATCAACAAAATCTCCTTTGTTATTGCTAATATGACACGTAGCTCCTGAATCAATAATCCAGTTACTTGATGAGCCATTTTCCTTATGTGTCACTATAAACAATTGATTATTGTCTGAATTGTCAATTGTATTCGCTTTATGCATCTCTGTTGAATTCTTCTTATGTAACTTCTTTTTGGACCACTTTTCATATTTTCTGCATTCACTTTTAATATGGCCTTTCTTTTTGCAAAAGAAACATTCCAAGATGCCTGAATCGACTTTCAGAACATTACCACATGCGCCACCAGATTGATTGTCACGATCCAATTTGTGTTTATACTCTTCAATCAATTTCGCTTGCACAATTTTTAAATTTAACTCGCTTGCTTTTTGTGTTTGTAGCGCTGTAACCACAGTATCATAGCTGCATGGTAGTTGTCCAAACAATAGACCGATCTGCCATTTTTCAGACAATTTCTCTTCACCGAGTGCATCTATCCTTTGAAACATATCTGTCAGCCAATGAATATGCTTCTCCATGTTGCCACCTTCATCGAGTTTACGTGTGCAAATTTCTTTAATTAATTGAACGCTATTACTACCTGCACTTTTTTCGTGATATTCCATTAATGCGTTCCACATCGATTTAGCAGATGTTAAATGGTCTCTTATATGCACAAATTGACTGTCCTCGATATTTAATCCAATACTCGAAACTGCATTCGTGTTTGCCTTTGTCCATTCAGGTGTTATTGGTTCTGGAGCATCAGATATAATCGCCGTCCACGAATTTTCTTTTTGCATTAACAATTGCATTCGTAATTTCCAATTGAAATAGTTATCGTTGTTTAATTTATCGAAATGATATTTTATTTCGGTAGACATTTTATTTTCCTTTACACCGCAGTAGACACAATTAACAAATTATATATTTAAAAATTTTCTTTGCTTGGGTCAACTGGGCCCATAACCTGTTAGATTATATAAATAAAAAGACCGATGATTAATATATATTACCGATTAAACAAAATAACTTTTATTATAATTGTATAATGCGTGATGTTTGCAATATGAACAAGGAGGAAGTGAAACAAAAACATAACATACTGAAAAGTCGAACTACTTTTAGCTTTAACTTTTCACTATTGTCGCCATCTATTAACGATAATACTAATTAAATTGAATTTAAACTACGTTATCCAACAGCTTTGCACACAGCTCCATCCTGATCTCAGTTGTGCCAGGGTTGATCTGGTTTGTCTGGGGAGGTTTTCCTCGCTTTGATGTATAGGGGAGGGCGACCTCCCAACACGATGTTATTTTGGCGATCATCTAGTGCGGCTCTAACTGACGCTTGATGAATTGCATTTAGAGCTGCTTTATAGTCTGCTGGATCTAGAGGTGTATGTGCGATGAATTGGTTTGTCTCTTCTCGGAACATACGAATATCGGATCGGATATGCCTGGGTGGTGTGTTGAGGGTGAGCAGGTTACGGTCTTAATGGAGATGGTTCTCATGTGTAGCAACCAGTGATATGCGAAGAGGAGCATTCTGACAGGATTGAAGCTTCTGCCATTGTGTGTGGCAAAGGCGTGTGGTGAGGTGTCCAGATGGGGGCCGCATAGTTAAGGATCGATCTGCGAATCGCTTGATATGTGGTACGTAGGTTTTTTTGTCTTTAACCCATGTACTGCCCGCTAGGGATTTGAGGACTTTATTTCTGGACATGACTCGTTTATTAATGTTTCCCGAATGAGGCGAAAATGTCAGCAGATTGTCGAATGTGACTCCCAAGATCTTTGGGGATTGTTTGATTGCCGTGTATTGAGATGTCGAGCTGTAGGTTGACTTCTTTGGTACAGGTGGAGAAAAGTGTAGCGAACGATTTTTCTGGAGACAGTATTAGATTTCGACTGGTAAAAAAGTCTTCTAGTATACCGAGGTAGGCGTTGATGCTTCTACAAATGGTGGGGATGTCCTTGCCTTGCCAAGAATGGTGCAGTCGTCCGCGTACGATATCAATTTGACTCCGGTAGTTGGAAAGCCAACGTTTCGTGGTGTTGGAAAGCTGTGACTCTAGGATATCTTGTAGTAAGATGCCTAGGTCAACGGTGTCGAATGCCTTAGATAGGTCCAGTGCAACAAGGACAGTGCAGTCACAGGGACGCTGTTGGTTAAGTCCTTGCGAGATGAGTGTTATGATCTCCGAAAGCGCTTTGGTTGTGCTGCGGTGCTTGCGAAAGCCGTGTTGGTGTTCAGCTAACTGGAGTTTGGAATGAAGTTGAAGAAGTAGTAAAGCTTCTAGTATTTTCGCTGTTAGAGACAGGAGAGAAATTTGACGATACGAGGATCCTTGGTCTGCCTGTTTACCGGGTTTGAATAATTCTGCCCGTTTTCCAAGGGTCAGGGATGTCCAATGTTTTAGGTGAAAGGTTGAAGATTTGAGTGAGGTAAGTCATACCTGTTGAGCTTAGATGTTTGAGCATAATCGCGATTCCATCCGGTCCAATGGCTTTAGAGGGTTTTACACTGCGTATGGCTAATTCGACTTCGGAGAGAAGTAGAATATGTGAGGTATTGTCATGGTCAAGGCTGTGTCATTTCCTGAGAGTAGTACGCTTGCCCTTGTTACAGTGCGTTGGGTTTTCTATAAACTGGCGACAGAACATTGAGGAACACTTCCTGGGGCAGTCTTGTTGTTTGCTGTTCAAGGTGATGGCTGTTAGGTCTCTACGTCTGGTGTTGTTAGAGAGTTCCTTGATTGTGGACCAAAGTTTCTTTGAGCCCCCATCACAAGATTGAAGGTACTCTAGCCATTTAGTTCGCCTGTGCTGGTTGACTAGGCGATCAATCTCGTGATTTAGTAGGTCGATTCTGTCAAAAGTGTTCGCGGGGTTGATGCTGCAAATATGGTCACGTTCGTTAGCGAGCTGGACTGCTTCTGCTGGGAAGTTAGACCTAATTATTGGGATTCTGCCGGCTGGAATTAAACGGGCAGCTGCTCTGATGGCGATCCGGCGGAAGATTCTTTCACCTGAAATTACGTTGGTGGGGGGTGGTAACTGTCCCAATTGTTTGTCGACAAACCGGGTGAAACTTGGCCAGTCCGCCTTGGCGTCTGTGCTGTAGTTGATTGTTGACATTATTCGGACAGGAGAATCCTGTGTCGATTCCGGGAAGAAGACCCAAATGTCGTGAGAATCGGTTTATCGAATATAAAGTATAGTTGTTATACAAACAAAAACTTGAAAATAATGTTTACGCCGAGTTAGTGGAATATAGTTAAAAATACTATTAAAAATGAAGACAAAAATACAAAATTTGAGAACGACATTTCGAAAAGAATTTAGCAAAGTACAACAACATATAAATTAATAGTCTCGACGTGCAATGAGGACTTAAACGTTTCCTTTATTTATCATTAACTTAACGTAACATAAACGATTTCTTTTAAATATATCATTTACAAGTAATACAGGTATTATTAATGTTTACTGATTTCTTTTGTGCTATGCACGACCTTACAATCTGTATATAATCATCTAACGTGCTATGCACGCTGTATCTGCACTAAGACTACTGCTCAATAATAATTTTTCTTAACTCTAAACCAAACAGAATAGCATCAGCCAGCTGCTGATCATGCGAAAAACAATAAAACACGGGCTTATACTCTTTATTAAAAAAAGCAAAGTTTCAATGCCATAATGCCGGTCTGAAAAAAATCCTTATACTAAAACACATCATCAGATAATAAATTTATTGCACCAGTTGCAGCGATCACTTTTGCTTAATAACACGCACCAAATCCCTCTGAAAATGACAGTAAAAATCGTTTTCTCAATTCACTGTGCGCGCAGCCTTAATTCGTCCTATTTTTTAGGTTTACCATAAATTCTCATAAACATAATTTTTTTAATATATTAGATAGTGAAGATAAAGAGGATGCAGGAGGTAACATTGACGATGAAGGTGAACAAAGTCCGAAGTACTTATCAGCCGAAGCAGAAACAGCTAAAACAGACCGAACATAGTTATAAAGCATATATCTATATTATAAATTCTTCCCAATCTTTATTTTAATTTTAATATGAAATGTACAACATATTCTTATATATCCAATAAAGTTTTTAAGCAACAACATGCGTTGATAATATAAATGTATGTACATTATTAATATTACTTACTACATATGTAAAGATATATTTACATGAACAAACACTGGTAAGAACACACAGCAAATGATGTGCATTTAAGGAACTTAATAACTATTTAATTGAATTAACATAATTTAATTTCGATAAAAATGTGAGTAATTGCAATACAAGTTCCTTTATGGAAAATACGTTTCTCTTCTATATAACAAAATACGAACAAATCCATTTTCGTAGCCAACCGCAAGCAGAGATCTATTGGCTTCGTTTAGATCAAAACGAACTTGGTTAATACGCATGTAACGGTTGAGATTGATTGGCGGCAAACGATTTTCTGAATATGAATTCGTACTCTCTGGATTGAGCTGCAGAGATGAGAAAATAGGTTTTATTAATTGGAAAAATTGGAGAACATATAATAGACAGATTTCAATAGAAGTTGAAAGATGTGTGTATAAGATATTCTGAAAAAAATAAATATTTTTAATATCACCTTAATCAGCGGTCGAAAAACAATTCCATATTTTTCGGCATAGTCCGGCTCAAACATTTGCCAATCTTCATTTGGTGTCTTCTCTAATCGTTTTGGAATTGGCTTACCGTCAAGACGGTGAATATCAAGAACGGAAATCAATTTCGACTTGGATGTAGTTTTACCTCCGACATCCAAGTTCATCTCGCGCATTGGAACAATACTCAGATCACCATTTTCTGCACCATTCGCATACGAATTATTCCAAGGGTTAAAGTGCAGATCGTTGAGCCCGCACAAGGAGGCTGCGCTTTTGCGTTGCGAATAAATAATTGTCATGGGGCTGAGTGTCATCATGCAGCTGCCAACTGATAATATAAAAATTATTTAATGTGTTATCAAAATGTGTTATCCAACTTACATGATGTCAATATATCACCAAGGACATACGTGGGATTCTCCCAGTATATTGGCCAATCCATAGCATTGACAAAGTTCTTCGCAACATCTTCACGTTGTAGAATTGGATTAGCCATATCATGAATGTCATACAAGAAGAGTTTACGTCCTACTGTGCTGACAAAAAGCCATCTTGCTCCGTTTGTGTCGTAGTGGATATTTAAACCTTTAAAAAAAGAAAATGTAGAAAAACAATTCCACAAATGTAAATAATCAAAATCAAAATTCTTAATATACTTGTAGGTTCCTTTTCTCCACAAAAGAAATAATTCAAGGGCACAAAATGGCGAACTCCATCTATTACAAACTGGTTAAGATTCGCATCTTCTTCGTCGCTAATATCCCAGATCGCAATGAAGCCATTGTGGTATGCTCCGAATATGTGCGTGTGACCAGAAACCTAAACGACAGAAATCTTGTAAATTAATATTGAATAATATTAGCAAGCAAATTACCTGCGACCATACCAACTTTAAACAGTGACTGTCATATGTTGGTGAGCAATTCGGCGATCCGGACAAATCCAAAGTAAGCACAAACGCTGGTGCAACTTGAATTAGCGTTATGCTATCGTTCTCATCGTTCTCAGGAGTTCGCAGTGGCAACGGGTATACTCTAACCTCTGTCTGAACGGTGGCTACTGCCAGCAGACCGAGACGGTTCAGTTCAGGCTCGTAACCACCACTTGGTAGAAACTCTATGTGATGAATGGGTCCATTGTCAATGGTGAGACCATATAGAACCTGCCCAGGATTATCTGCCACTAATTTTGGATCACATTTGTAGATTAATATCAAAGTTGGTGTGATTTTCGGATTTAATACGCGGGAAAATTTTTCCGTACTTTTGCGAAAAGCAATAGCCAGATAATGATCGAGATTTTGAGATGGATCTGGTGACAAAGGAGCCCATGCTAACGACTTAATGGGACCGCCTACGTACAGGAATTGTTCAGCTTTTTGGTAAGGGAAAAAAATAAAGTAACAAATTATTTACGATATAAACATTAACTTACACTTCTCCTGTGCTACTTCGTAACGTCGCAGTTGTTCCCATTCTGTTTTTCCATTTACTACACCCAGTTGGGTAGGCAGATCTCTTTCATTACTGTAGCAAAATGACATTGATATTGGACTTTTTGCAGAATACTGCTCATGGTCGTTTGATGGTACGAGGTTGATCACAGGAATTGCAAACAAAAAAAGTGCATTCGATGCAAAATGTTTTTGAACGCTGTAATTGATAACCAAGAAAATAGATTACTCTGAAGAACTGTTTCTACAGTTTACACCGATTATTAAATAAATTAGAAATTTTTTCAATATGTTCAATATCGTACGATGGCAGCTTAAAACTAAATAACGGAAATGGAAGAATATCCATGATGACTTCCGTGAAGAGGATATGTTTAACGCGAGTGTGACTGAGCTCTTGTTTTTAAATACAAGAAGTTTTTTGCAGGGTAATTGTCAACAGGAGAACTTCTCGTGATATGTAAGGCACTATACCTCGCAGTCTGATAAGTGCAACAAACAAAAAAGCATTGATGATTATTTGAACATTATACCCATATTTATTGCACACAACTATTCGGTTTTGTAAGTGGGACCATCGTGTTGAGTAGAAAGTTGTTCAGAGCATCGGTCCGACATGACCGTGTAGGTCATGTGATACCGACTGCTATTGATCTATGTCTTCTTCTCAGCTTATTTATATTGATTTTTGTCACCACCGGCCACCCTACCAGCGTTTAATCTTTTATCCACCGGGGCACCAAGATATTTCGCTTTGGTAGTCAGGGGTTTGTACTTTTGAGCAGGACAAGAGAAGTTTTTTAAATTCTCTATATTAACTTCGCGTGCCCGTGGCTGGCGGACTGGCTGGCTGGCTTGCTGGTCAGGTCTTGGGATCAATTTTTAAACCCACTTCCCACAGCCCGATTTTATTGATTTTATGCACACATGTATATTTCCGGTGACAATACATGCTGAGGGTGATCGGGAGCTCGAATACAAATTTATCCACGGCATCAGATCATTTCATACTATAATGACTGTGTTCTAAGTGCGTTGTGCGCTGTACTGTGGGCAGCGCTGCTTGTTTTACGATTGGGGTTGTTTTGTTGTTGGGTTACAATGCTTCGTATGTGTTTATATATTTCAGCATTTATAGTGGACTTCAGTCTACTTTTGATTATTAGAGAATTTACTTGAAAATTTTTATGGGTTGTTTTTTTACTTTACTTAGAGCCCATCAGTGATTCCGTGTCAACGAACTTAAAAAATGCGTTTGCATGGAAATGTAATAAAAAATTGTCTTGGAAATATGTTTTGATTTCCCGAAACTTACAAGAACTTCATTCTTTGACGACACTGCAGCGTAACACTTGTTAATCTGTCTGGAAAAACTAAAAAATGGTAAAAGTTAAAAGTGTACAATTTATAGATTAATGATATAATACGATATACTTACTTCGTTTGTACTTCATATTTGCGCTTGTATTGTTATTGGTAGAACTTATTGACTGACGCTGGATTTTTTTGTTTTTATTTTTGATAGCAGTCGTCGAAAAATTATTGAGATCGTCATCTGTACCAGATGCCAAAATACTTTCGCTGGTATAATCATCGGAGCTACAACATTCATCAGCTGAATTGAACTGAGGGTCGAATTGGGGTTTTTCGACTGACGTCCTTGGCTTATGTAGTTTATTGATGTGTTTAATGATATGCTCTTTTACTTCGCTGGAGAACCGATTACATTTGGTGCAATAGTAGCCTGGCTTCATAATACTTGTACAACAGCTAATATGCGCCGTCATCGCATCAACATCGGATGTAGTAAATTGACAAAATTTCTCACTGCAATATGCTTTGCCAAACTTTTTAATTTCTTCAGTCCATTTGGCACATAGTTCAGAAGTCGACGGCAACGGTGGTATATACTTTATAAACTTGAACAGAAATAACATTTTAATAAACTGATCATAAAACAACTAATATAGAAACGCTATATTTTATCTAAATTAGGTATTGGATGCTAAAAGACCCACAGCCATATCTTCAGTAGAAGCTTTTATAATAAAAATAAAACTATTTTAAATTTACATTAAAATAAAAATAAAATACACAAAGATGGCCAAATTTTTTTTTGTTTTGGGCGTTGTAACTTACGTCGTTTGGACAAAAGTTTGACTCCAATCCAGTGGAAAGAGAACCGCCCAGCGATTTTAATATAATTTCCGCTCTAAAATGAAAACTTGAATTAATTATCACTAATTATTGTAAATTGTGATAAAGATTAAGTGTCGCAATCTACATAAATCCGTTGCACTCACTTTATGACAGACCGCCTTTTCAAACGTCCAACATTGTTTACTGCCTCAGTTCTGGCTAAGAGATCGTTGTTTATTTCTTCAATATTCATTTCTTGATTAATCTTTGCCGCGCACGTGCGTAAATGGGCTGGAAATGAAAGTTTAGAGTATTCGCCGAAACAAAACTCACAACTGACGCGTGATGATTTCTTTTGCTCATCAGATAAGCCACAAGTTTCAATATGCGTCAGAAGGCCCAACGCTGATCGGTATAAACGCTGGCACATTCGACAATTGAGACCCTTAACTTTTGACTCTTTATAAAAGTATAACATTGCGCTGAGTACTGTAGCGCGTGAAGTAACATTCTACAAGAAAATCGTAAATCGTTCATTAAATGTAATTGACTCCCTGTCAGCACTTACCACTTCCGGTTGGCCAGCAATCCATCCGATACCGTAATGATCGCTTATGTGTTGCATCCATTTGTCTTCTGATGTAAACTCTAAGCAGAGGCCACATTGTATTCCACCAGCAGGAGTTTCACATTTAGGTCTGTATGATGCGGTAACTGGTTCATTAGAATCCAAAAGTGAACGATCACGTATAAGCAAAAGGCGACTATTAAATTCAGAATCTTTACGAAACGGCCGTTGTGCAGCATGCGAAGCTGGTGGTAACATTAAACTTAATGACTCTGCAACTGAAAGTGCAACTGAACGTGCCGCAGAAATTGTGGTGGTCGTGTCTGCCTTTTTCGGCCTGCCTCTCTTAGGATTAAATTGGTTACTTAGGAACAATAGCGAACCTGTTTCAGGCTGCTTTTTCTTTGTAGTAGTTCTGGATTTTTTGGCAGCAGTGACGCCGGATTTGTCGTTTTTTCTCTTCTTAACAGGTGATATTTTTATAAACTCTCTATCTTCATCGGGCTCTGAACCGTCTTCGTTATTTTCTTGTGCCTTCAAATCGTTTTGATGGGTAATTTCCCATCGTTTTTTCAAAGATAATGATGAATTTTCTTGGCAAACATTGGCAGATGTATTAGAGTTTACCTTTTGATTGTTTGTCCTTTTAGATCGACTGATTTTGAGGGGCGTGCTCGTTGCTGAAGCTGGAACTGGAGATTCAATTTGATCTGTGCTATCATCTGGCGCTGTCGTTTGTGATGGTTTCATTGTGTTTAACCAATTTTTTAGAATCACTGCAGAGCTATCCTGTTCTTCGTTAACATTTATACAACTCTTCGCTGTCATTGACTTTGGTGATTTTCGTTTAGATTTAGTCTTTGAAACAAGAGAAGGTGTGAGGAAAGAAGTTACGATTGAAGTTGAATTAAGATCTTTATCGTCATTTATTTTATGGCTGCTACTAACATTCTCATTTCCATTCCTATCGCCTTGCAACTGCTGCGTTGATGTGGGTAGATCATCGTAGCTTAAATTCATCTCTGAGTCAGTAAATTTATTATCCTTGGGAAGTGCATTATTTTCAACTTCAATTATATCATCTATTTTTGCCTATAATGCAAATGAGAGAGACATTCAACGTTATAAAGAATACTTAAAAAACTCGCAAAATATTCGCGAGAGAACTTCACAATGCAAAAACTCACCACAGACTCTGCATTTAGTATGTTTGGCTGCCGATGCGACATGTTGGTGTTTGCGTAACACAATGGATTTGCTTTTTTTATTTCTTCCTCAAAACCAAGAAACTCATCTATGTCATCATCCGATGATATGCATTTTTCAGAACACGTCGTCTTATTTTTAATCGACTTCGACTGTCTTGAACTTTTCTGTGCCTTAGATTTGGCGTATTTTCGGGGAGAGATTTTTATTGGTTTTACTACGGCGGCGGCGTGTAAATTAATGGCCAACAAACTACTGTCTTCCATTTTACTGTTTATATCTGAGGTAGAAATATCAGCTAAAGAAATTGATGTATGCCCTCCATCATCAGTTTCAAAAGTCGATTTTGTGATAAATTGCTCACGTGGTTTTGCCATGTTACTTTCTTCATCTGGCTTTAATGGCAAAGTAGCTGACTTTTTTGGACGCCCTCTTCGTTTTTTATTCGTCAAGGATGTTGGTTTATCTGCTTCACATTTCGGTGAGGCCACTTCTTTTTTATTTATAGTCAAGCTCTTCTCTTCGTATTTTTCAGCACAATGTGTATTTTTAGTTTGCATATTTTGTGAGTGAGGATCGTCTTCTAAAATTACTAAATCCTCTTTTTTGTCAATATTCTTAGTGCGCTTTTTTTCCACTTTGATTGGGAGCTCTTCTATATCAATGCCTCGCTTAAGCGATTTTCCTTTTTTACTAAGCTCTGGTTTATTTATTTCTTCTGTTATCAAGGTAAGATTAGCTTCCTTGTTGATTTCAGCGCTTTCCTCTGTTATCTCAACAGATTTAGGTTTAACATTGTTGACAGAATTTCCTTCATTTTCACTGATACAGTTTCGTTTAAGCGATGTGGAAGTTTCTACTTTATCACTCTGGTTATCCAGAGCTACATCAGAGAAACGTGATGAACCTTTTGGTGTTGAATTTTCTACTTTTACAAAAACGTTTGCCTCTTCAAAAAGAACATTTCCTGATTCAATTTCAATTTCCTGTTTTTCTGTTTCGTCGTCGATTCGCTCACATGCCAAAGAAATGTCTGCACTTGTGTCCGTTTGTTCCAATTGAGCAGCCTCATTGTATCCTTCAAGTGATTTAATGTTTTTAGCTTTGTCAAGGTTCGGAGATTTTTTCTTAAATGGATTTTTATGTGATTTGGATATTCTACTGAAATTACTTTGTTGTGGCTGAATTAAAGAAACACCACCTAGTAAGGGAGATTCAGTTTCTTTTTCCAAATTTTTTGTTCCTTTATCAGTAAGAGTGTTTGGGGATGTTTTCGTTGCAATTTTATCTTCAATGGAGTTTTTTTCGCTTATTATTCCGATTTTCATTTGTTTTGGCAAATCAATTTCAGCCACCAAATCACATTTTGCTTCTTCTAGTGCGGGCTCTGCCGCACAACTGTGGTTCACTGTATGCGTTGTATTTGTTTCTAATTGGGGAGCTTCTTCTCGGTTTTTTTTCATACCACTTTTATCAAAAACTTTTTCGACAAATAAAACTGAATTGGTTTTATTGCAGTAAGTTATTTCATTGTTGTGCTTAGAATCCACGTAAATGTTATCTTTTCCAATATCTTGATGATGTGATTGTTGCACTTCATTTACTTTGTTATTTATATCGATCGATCCAGAGTGTAATGACTCTTGTCTTAATTCTCTTCGAATAGTTTTGAAGGGTGGTAGTTTAGTACTCAAACTATTATCTGCTTTTAGTGAGCCTCCGCTTGTGGAAGCTTCCTCTTCATTTTTTTTAGGACTTACATCAACATGGATAGCGTTCCCTTCATTGATCTGATGAGCTGCTGGTACATTAAAGATCTCGCTCAAATGCTTTTTTACACTATTATCTGCTGAAACGTTCTTTAAATCTACAGTGCTCTTCTTCAATTCTGAAATAATCTCTTTTGAACTCTTCAAGATTCCAAGATTTATTGCTATTTCTTGTTTTAAACTATCGGCACTCTCCGAGTTTTGGAC
Organism: Nephrocerus scutellatus; assembly: GCA_947095585.1. Taxonomy (NCBI): domain Eukaryota; kingdom Metazoa; phylum Arthropoda; class Insecta; order Diptera; family Pipunculidae; genus Nephrocerus; species Nephrocerus scutellatus. The sequence goes on from OX352765.1 coordinate 71,582,188, forward strand.
TTCACTTGAAGCTTGAGCTCTGTTTGTTTGCTGCTCCGGCGCTACTGCATTCAATTTATTATTATCACCTGTGGCCATCGTTTGTCGCTTGCGCTGAGTCAAATTGACTTTTGCTTTTCTAATTCGAGAACGTGTTGGCACAATGACGTCAGTGCTAGAAGCAGTATTCACTTTATCCGCACTTTTGTTATCTTGGGTGAATGATGCAGGTACATCTTTGTTTGTTTCTAAGTTGCCTTTTATATCTTGATGGCTACAGATTCTGTTTTCCGACTCAGTCGTGGATTTAACATATTCTTGTTGCCCAATAGAAAAACCATTATCGATTTTACTTGGATTTGTACTTTTGTTTGGCTCCCTTGACAATATCGAGATGGCACAGACCTTCTGTTCCTCTTTTAAACAAACGTCTAAATTGGCTTGATTTTTTGCTTGTAAATTTGTTATAAATTGGAGACTTGACTTTTGCACTTCAGTAGATCTGTTATCGATTTCACCGATGCTAGTAAATTTAGAGCAATCCTTCTTTGAAACTTTCAAAACTTCGTTGGCTCTATTTTCATCGGTTAATATAGAATCAACTTTCTTTGAAGTTTTCTCCACTGAGCAATCTACATGGCACTCACCTTGCAGACCTTCAATTTCTTTTACTTTCTTTTTTTGGATTTTTCTGGCATGTTCAGCAGTAGTAGAGCAAATATCAGAATTTTTCGCTGCGTTATGCAATGTCTGATCATTTTCAGCAAAGGCTGAAATAATTGCAGGAAAATTAGATATTTTTACAGACTTGACAACGTTTGCAGTCACGTTTTCATCTTTCTTAATTGTTGCTACTACAGGCGTTTGCGTATTTAATTTCTGATTTGAAAAACCTCTGCACTTTGAGGTATCATATTGCTCAGTATTTTTTTCGAAATTATTATTTTCAGTGGACTTTTCAACTGAAAAGTGTTCCTCTGAAGGTGTACTGGAAGAACAACATTTATCATCGGAAAACGATATGCTTCGCACAACTGTTGCTCCTACAGGCGCTTGCGTATTTAATTTTTCATTTGAAGAACCCCTGCACTTTGAGATATGATGTTGCTTAGTATTTTTTTCGAAATTAATATTTTCAATGGGCTTTTCCACTGAAAAGTGTTCCTCTGAAGGTGTACTGGAAGAACAACATTTATCATCGGAAAACGATATGCTTCGCACAACTGTTGCTCCTACAGGCGCTTGCGTATTTAATTTTTCATTTGAAGAACCCCTGCACTTTGAGATATGATGTTGCTTAGTATTTTTTTCGAAATTAATATTTTCAATGGGCTTTTCAACTGAAAAGTGTTCCTCTGAAGGTGGACTGGAAGAACAACATTTATCATCGGAAAACGATATGCTTCGCACAACTGTTGCTACTACAGGCGCTTGCGTATTTAATTTTTCATTTGAAGAACCCCTGCACTTTGAGATATGATGTTGCTCAGTATTTTTTTCGAAATTAATATTTTCAATGGACTTTTCAACTGAAAAGTGTTCCTCTGAAGGTGGACTGGAAGAAAAATATTTATCATCGGAAAACGATATGCTTCGCACAGCAGATTTGCTTGAAAATTCACTGATTTCTGACTCTGAACTTATTTTCTCTGGTGAATCAAACATAAGTAAAGAACTCATTAATAATTCATCAGCGGACATTTCCAAATTCCCAGAGTCATCAGGTAACGCCTTTGATCCTAAAGAAAGTGATGCAATAAAGTCAACTGCAGAAAAACAAGATGGATTAGTAAAAGAAGAAACAGCTGCCGGCGAAGATGCGGTGGAAATTACAGAAGTGCCTTTTACGTTAATAGAGGTGGCCTGCAATTGCTGCGCTATGTGATTACGTGATCTGTTTTCCGTATGCTGCGCTGATTGCGTTTGTGAATCAAATGGAACATGTGGAACAGAAGAATAAATAACAGTTTCATTGTCTGTCCTGTTTTGCTTTATTTCTTTTAAACTATTAGAAGGTTTATCGGAGGCTTGCTTCAACAACACAATAGAACTTTCTGTAGCTACCGGTTCATTAGAAGTGGCTACATTTTCCACAACCATTTTTTGCCTTTCACTTTCACGTTTTGGTATTTTATCCGGTGATAGTTTTTTTAAATTGGTCGATGTTGGGACGCTTTTGGGTCGTGTAACATCTTGATCGGTGTTCTGTTTTGTTGATGGGAGTATTTCGCTGTGCACTTGTCTGTGCCTTGTAAACGAGTTGAGCCCCAGCGTAGTTATATCGTATTCCTCTTCTGCTGAGAGAACTTTATTCTCTATAACTAATGGTAAATTTATACTTGAAGAGCCCTCTTTATTGTGTGCTATATTAACATCTGCACCACTCCACCACTGAGAGGTTGTATCTAGCAATGCATCCTCAGCTGATTTTTGTGCAGATAATGCTGTTTTCTTAATTGCAGCCTTTGGGATTGCGATAGAATCACAATCACCATCACGTATTAAATCTTTTTTCGATTTGTTAAGAGTTTTAATTCCATCTTCACTAATCAGTGTTTGTGGACGATCTTTAAGGCTTGGATCAGTTGTTTGGGGATTATCAATAACCTTGGATTTGGTTTGCCGAAATGTTAAAGATTTTCCAGAGTCAGCGGACAATTCTGTATCCTCTGTATAGGTTCGTAATAAAGACCCAATGAGCGGTGTTCTCGGCTGAGAAATATGTGATTTTTTACTTGTTTCCTTTTGTAATGAGTATGATGTTTTAGTTTGGGGAGAGAATGTTTTCATTTCAGATTGAAGTTTTGTCGTTGCATCTGAATATTGTTGAGATGAAACATTCGAAGTTTCAAAACATTCCCTGCTTTTTACTACTTGGGGTAATTGTATAGCTTGTGGCAACGTTTGTAAAGTCTTTGCAGTATGTAATAGCTTACATGAAGACTTAATTCCCTGCAAACACTCTTTTTCTAAGCATTCCAAAGTTCCTTTTGCTGTCTGTGCCAGTTTTTTTGTATCTTGTTGTTGGTGTTTTTTCTGAAGAGGATGTAAGACTTGGTTGCTTTGATTAGATTTGGAGCTATGTGGGTTTTTTGGGTGCCGTGTTTTCGATTTAGTGCTTGTTTTTGTGTGTGATATCTCTTTAGTTCGTCTCATGTCGTTTACGAAAGTTTTCTGTGTATCATGTACAGTATTTGCCGGGCTCTGTGTGCATTTATAAGATCGTTGTTGCAACTCTACTTGAGATTTAGTATGTAGCTGCACTGTTCTACTTGATAGTGCCGCCTGCAGAGTCTGTGAATGTTGCTGTTGTGAAAGATGTGGAGTTGCCAGTGGACTTACCCTGCTGCTACTGATGATACTGCTAGTTATACTACTACCAAAATTAGACATTTCTGCAATAAAGTGTTGTTTTTTGATAGGAGAAGGCATCTCCATTGTCATGGCTTTGATTATTATGCTATCTTGGGACACTTCTGATGATATTGATTGCGACATTGAAATTTGCTTTTTAACATCATCACCGCTACTTTGTGAACCAGACCCAGAAAAGATATCCTTTGACGGCACGGCTTTGTTTTTAAAGCTAACGGCAGGATCTTGTAGTTGTACCACGGATGTTGTCACCGGTGTAGCTTTCTTCACAAGCTTGTGATTAAGAAGGGCCTTAACATGAGCGAGTTTTCCACTAGTTGAAGGAACTACTGCTTTGAGTGCTTGTGAAACGTTTTTTCCTGAAATACCTGCAGATAAGTAAGGAGCAATGGGTTCATTAACAAAGCCTTACAAATTTAAGTTACCTTTGTCTTTCGCTGTAGCTTTCGTTTTACTTAGTGCTTCAGCAATTTTCTTGTCCAGACCAGCCTTTTGCAGTTTTTTTGGATCGATAAACATCATTTTCTTAACGACACGTTGTGTGCCATCTAAATTTTTTGGAATTTCTAATGGGAGTGGCCATGAGGCAGATGTTAATGGTGCCGGTGATTGTTCTGTTTTTGAAGAAAGTGGAGTTTCCGTTGACACCTCATTACTAGGATGTGATATACCAGTATCCATGTCTGACAAGTTCCTATTCGTTTCTGCGATTTAATACACCTTCTTTCTTCTTTGAATTTGTGCAAAACACAAAACAAGGCTCAGAAAAATTTGTGCCAACAACAAATGTTATTAACAAGATTTTTTAAAAACACTAAAATCACATAAAAGTAATTTAACCAATTTATTTTGAAATTTGAAATTTAATGATTTACTAATTAAGTTCAAATTGATTTACAACAAAAAATTTTTTGGTTAAATTTCTTGATTTTATATTTGCGATTCTGCGTGCACCGATCCGAAAACCGAAGACTTTTTAGTCTCCATTTCCATTCTTCATTGTGTTTCTGTCTGAAAAAATCAAGAGGTTCTCACGCTATAATAAAAGATGGAGCTTTTTGACAATAGGGTTGTTTTGACATACAGCGCATTCGATTTGCTGGAAATTGGTTTTGTTAACTGCGAAAAAGTAATGTTGGTGAGGTGTTAAGTATTAAACACAAATCGACTTCAACATCGACACATCTGCCAGTGAACAACAACTGTATTTTATTTGGAATCTAAATCCGAATTCTAATGTCAAAACCAACCAAATCCAGCAAAACAGCAGGTTTTGCTTATTCCAAAAAAGGATATACATAGTGCAATTGTTGTTGTAATTTCCTTATTATTCCTTATTCCTCGGCAAATAAAATACAGCTAAATTGACCAACTTTTACCTTTGCTCTTCGGCAAATGCATTGACAATTCTCTCTCACAGAAGTTTGAAGTTGTTTTGTATTTGTTTTTGTTTGTCATATTCATATTCATATTGTTTGTTTTGCATTCATTAGATCACCTCTTTGTGTTACATTCTGCAACGTCAACAAATACGGCGACGCAACGGTTCTATGGGCTGGGCCCTTAATTCTTGCGTCGAAAGTCATATTTTGGTGAAAAAAAACTACCGAAATTTATCTTTTGAAGATGACTTTCCAAATCCATAAAAATCTACTTGTTTCGCTAGACATGTCTTTCATTCCCATGCTTAAGTAGCCATTCACTAAGGGACTATTTCTTAAAGTAATCGGAGTAATCGGAGGTATAATTCAACTGGCAATATTCAGATATTGTTTTTTTTTAATTAACCCGATTTTCTTCAAATTTTGTTTTCTCAAAGGACAACACTTTTTGTAAAAAATTTTGGAGAGCCCGGCCTCCGAGGTCGTGGGCCCCATACAAATTTTTAAAAAAAATTAACTCAAGTTTCTAATAATTTTATACACATGTGTATCTCCGATCGACAACACTTTTTTTAACATGTGTATCTCCGGTGAGAACAGTTTTTGAAAAAATAATGAAGTGAAGGTGCTCTAATATTAATTTTTTCCAAATTAACCTGGTTCAAACTTTGCACACATTCTCTATTAGAGAATTTACATAAAAAATTTAGTTTTTATGTGTTGTTTTTTTTATTTTTAAAATTGAAACATTTAAGTTGTGAATTCGGTATCTAATTACATTTATATAGTTTTTGAAACTTATTTAATTCAATGAAGTTCAAAATTGGCCCACAGTAATTTACAGTGTACACAATTTTCCAAAAAGCCTTTTAAAAGGAAAAACTCATATCTAAATCTAAATTAATTAAAGCCGTATTTTATTTGCCGAGGAACAACAACAATTGCACTGTCGAATTCCTTCTTTGGAATGGTGAAAACCTGCCGTTTGGCTGGTTTTGGCTCGATTTGACATTCGAATTCCGAACTAGTTCGGCAAATAAATACAGCATAAGAAATAAAAATTAATTGAGCGAACAGTATTTTATAATTAGTTTATATTGCCTTAAAGTTTCCATGAACACACCTCAGTTATGGACACCACTACCAGCAGCCATATTGTTTAACTTCACTGTTTCTAATTTCAATGTACTTTCGAGTTTCGAACACGGTCCCTGTGGTGTATGGTAAAGAAAATGCAAAAAAGTGGAGAAACCTCCTATTTTTTCAGTTTATTTGCTGTGTGAAGACATAATTCTCTCAATTTGTTTGTAAAAATTTACGAGTTTAATTTCAAATGTAAGAATTAATCAAGAAGTGGTTCAAGAATTATAAATAGATTGTATTTTCAGATTTCCAAAAAATCAGGTAATTAATAGCGTTAATTGAATTTGTATTTTCGATATTACCTACTCGTTTTTTTGTCTTGGAAATAAAAAAATATCTATTTTGAGAAAATCGAAAGCTAAACTTATTGACAAAAAATTATATTTCAGGACAGATTTTGTTTGATAAATTAATGAAACAATGAGTACTCAGGATTCACACTGTGGCCAAGGTAGTAATTCATCTGGAGGAAACAATAGTGCTGGTCCTGGCTCCGGTGGTGGTGGCGTCGGTATAGGAGGAACTTGCACAAACTCCATCACAAACGCTGGCGGAAGCGGACCTAATTCTAATAGTGGAGGTAGTAATACTACAAGCGATAATAAATCTCTATCTGGTATCCAAATAGTTGCTAATTTACCAAAATCACAAAAACTTCAACAACAACCACAAATCCAATTACAACAATTACAACTACAACAACAACAACAAACTTCATCGACATCGTCAACTACAAATCTGCTTCCAATTCAAATGATGAAAACTGGGTCTTTTTCATTGAATACAGTTGCTGCAAAAATTACGCATGTCAAGACGGCTACAATCGATGGTGTTGGCGGCGGAGGAATAGTGTCAGGCGGTATAAGGGTGTCTACTGGTGGAACAGGTGGAGGAGGGCAAACTGGAATTAGCAGTGGAACAGCCGTATCAACAATTGGTGGTGCACTTATCGGCGCAGCAACTGGGAATCAATTACAACAACAGACAACAACAGCGACTGCTTTTCGTGCAATCGGTACTGGCGGACAATCCACTCAGTTGCGTGTTGTTATGCCTCCTGGCACACTGATGCCGTCAATGCTCAAGCACATAGAAGGTGCGGCGGCAGGTGGAAGAACGCAGATTACAGCGATCCCGGCACGAACTGTATCCAACACATCAATCACTGTTACCCGTCCTGTAACGCAAACTACATATTTGCCAAGGGCTGGAGTAACAGCGACCAATATGTCGGGACAGCGGCTTGTAACGCCAATTCGGACAGCACAGACAACTTCATCTGTCGCGGGGCTTCCCGGAAATTTCATACGTGGCACTACACTACAGCGCAACACTTCATCAGCACCAGTACCAACAACGACCACTACATGGATGGCCAACACTGGGCAACAGTTACAGCTAATACGTGCTATTAGCCATCAGCCGCGCACGCGACTAATCACTCAGAATATGTCTGGTGGTGGTGCTGGCTCTGTAACTCTCGCTACGGCTACTGGAGCGCAGCAGCAACAAGGTGGTAGTAATCAATGTATGTTAAAGAAAAAATTCATATTTATAATATATATTTTCTAAATTATTTTCAAAATATTAAACATATTACACAAACTGTAGCAACCATTCAAGCAGTTTCCGTTTCTTCTCAACAAGCCCAACAGACGTATGTTGCGACACTGGCCACAGTTCTGCCACCGCGTCAGCAAACGGCGACACTCGTCTACAGTTCAAGTGTATCGAATGCGCAAACTCCGCAGCAATATAATCCATCAATAAATACAGCGCAACGTTTCGCTGTTACGTCACCGCTTAGCAATAATCCGAGACAGATTCGTCCAATCCCACTAGGTAAGTCTTTCTCGACGGCTAAACTGGGCGTAGGCATGAACACAACAAGTATAAGTATTCGTGCACCAAATTTACCGCAACTTACCCCATCTCTGACTCCGGGTGTAACCACAACTGGGGGAACAATTCAGTCACGCAACAACACAAGTGTGGTAGGAGGCACTAACATCAATATACCAACCTCAAATTTGTCAACAACAAGAATAATTCAGTTGCAGCAACAACCTGGTTCTACGACGCAACAAATCATTAGTTCGTCTGGTCGAATTACAAACAATTTAATGCTACAACCTATAATTGTTAATCCCGGCGGTAAACTTGGTAAATTTGAATTATGGGTTAAAGTTGAATTAATCAGTTTGTTTAATGGTATTTTTGTTTCTAGGTATTCGACCACAAGCAGCGATTGCAACAAAAGTGCAACCGTCTCTTACCATCACTCAGTTAGGTAAACTCCCTTCATCACAACAGCAGCAGCAACAACAACAGCTTCAGCAAAATACTGCGACAAGTATTCAATGCGCACCGATGAGCGCCGGATCCCCGGTGATTGCTACAAGCAACGCAAATGTTGTCACATCTGTTTCTAATCTATCAGCTAGTTCGCCAACACAAATCGCTCAAATTGTTAGTGTATCACAGAATTTAGCTGGCGGTGCCACCGGTCAATTAATAACCACGCAAAATGTTTCTTCTGCTGGAACAGCTACTGTCATGCCGTTGGCTATTGCATCTCGTGGCGGTAACAATGTCGTAACGGGCACAATCACACCAATTAAAAATGCCAATGGGATCACCGTCGGCAAAGTGATGCAATCACAACAGCAGCCGACTGGGGGGGAAATTATTACTTCGCAATCACACCAGCACATTTCGTCCCATAGTGGCCCACAACAGCAACAACCTACTAGCGTCTTTATTCATCATGCTTCACGACCACAGAGTGGTAGCGGATGTGGAAGTGGTGCTAGTGTAACTGTTTCGAGTAGTGGAAATGTAGGTGGCACCACGACCACGGTGATCCCCAGCAGTGGCACAAGTTTTTTGGCGCCAGGAAGCACTTTCTACTACGAGTCTGTTCCAGCAAGTTCGGTGACAGTCTCGACCGGTGTTCTTTCGTTAGCAACGACCACTGTGACGAGCAGCACCATGTCTAACAACCAACTTGTTACGACGTCAAACCTTTCAACAGCTACCGGCATAGTTGCATCGCATCCATTCAATACTCCCTCATCGGGAGCAACGTTTACAGTTGTTCCATCAAATGGTCGAAATATTGGACAACTGCAGATTCCAGTTTCTACGACAAACAGTACACAAATTCAAGCAGTGCCAGTGCGCTTTACCACTCAGCTAGCACCATCACCGACAGCCACCCAACTGCAACAACACACAAGCGCGGAACAGACAATAACTGTGCACACCGCACAAGCACCACAACTCATTCAAGCAACACAAAGTTCAGTTCAGCACCACCAACCACATCAGCACCATCAAGTGATTATACCAACTCAACCGCATTCGCAGCAGAGCCATATGGTGATTCCTTTGCAGACCTCCATCAAGGTGACATCGACTGCAACAGCAGGTTCTTCGCAACACACTGCTGGCACAAGCGGAGCTGGTGCAACGGTGGTCTCATCATTTCTTCGTAAACGTGACAATGATATTTCGCCAATGCGTGCAGCAAAAAATCTTGGACCAACTCTTCTATCTATGAGCAATACGACATCTTCCGGGTCCAACGCAGCGTCGTCGTCAACAACGACGGGAAGAGCCCCAGCAGGTGCTCAACATGCTGTAACCGATACTCATTCTCACTCAGGTCTGGCTAGTTCTATTTCTAAAAAAGATCATGATGTATCACGGGCAGTTTCTCCAGCCTCATCTGATGGCTCGACAACGGTCAGTGCGAATTCCTCTCCTGGTGTTGATCAGCAGATGAATGAGGAAATGGGTCCGGTCGTCATAAATCGAATGTCGAACAATGAATCGCATTTCAATCCGATCAATGATGTGAGTTCAAGTAGGTGCTATCATTGGCTTCTTTAAATTTATGTATAAATCTTGCAGATGTATCCAAATCATCATCATCATCACCACAGTCATGACGGTCGTCAACACCACAATCACCAATCTGTACCGGCGACATCGGCTAGCAGCAGAAACTCCACAGACCAGTCACATTCGCATTTGAATGGAGCAATTGATTGCCCACCACGCAAAAAATCACGCAGATCGACGTAAGTTCAGTGTGACGCCCTTTTTGTACCATGAATGTTGTCATAAAACTATAAACTATTCACCATTCTCTCCACACAGAAACGACAGTCAACAATCTACACAGAGCCAAGCGTCGTTATCGCTGCCTCCGCCATCGGCAAATTCCATATCTCATGGTTCGAATAATTATGTGAACCACAACAATTCCACTGGGGCATCAGTTTCTTCTGTGAGTGGAAATGGCATAATTGTAATACCAGGTTCCGGTACCACCGCCGACCATCAGTTAAATAATGCCGCCTTTCCTACTCACATCAATAACAACATAAACCACAAGGTCAATAATATGTCGTCTGCATCGATATCAGCTGGTGGTGGTGCCACAGCTGCCAACAACAAGGAGAACACAAAACCAACAGAATTCGTGCTGCGCAAACCAAGAACCTGCACTCTTTTGAATGTCAGTTTTTTCATAATCGCTTACAAGAAATATATATATATGTTAAATCTTTATAAAAATGTTCTTGTAACAGGGCTACAAACAAAACTGGAAAGCCGCCAATAATCATTTCCAACGCCATTCCGATATAAAACCACGTGAAGAGCGACGACCTACCGTAATGGATTTGGCAAATCAGGCAAACGTTTTGGGTAAAATAAACGGCTGGAAGATATACCATTTGCGATCGCAAATGGAAGATTTGGTAGGTTTTTTTTTTGTTTTTGTTATGAATAGGTATAAAAAGTATGTGGCATGACGCTTATTTAAATTGCATTAACCAACTGACGGAATGATCTTGATATTGTACACAAATAGAAGAATCTCGCCATAGATTGCTCGTAAATTGGTGATCCTTTATGTTGTTTATTTTAGATTTTTCTTAATTCGACTAAGACATAATTGTAACTACTTTATTGATGGTTTTTGCTATTGCAGTGTGAAAATGAATCCAGTGGCTACGACAAACTAGCCACCATGCTTAAGCAAATGGAAATGCATGAAAATAATCCTGATATCGAACGAATCAGTGATCTCTTAAAGGTGAGCCGATACAAAACTAAATCAACCAAATCTCAAATACAAGCTATATTTTTTTGTCTTATTCTTGTTCCTCCACAGGGCAACATGCAACGCAGCAAAATAATCGTCGAAGGAGTTAACGAAGCTCAAAATCAAATTATGAAAATTTTTGATCATAAATCGCATATATCCGACATAATCCATCGATGTGCATCCAAGAGGAATTTTAAGAAGCGTGAAAAACTCTAATGTGTTCGTACGGCTTTCCAGAGCTGCACGCACGACGGTTCTTTGTGAAATTTGAAAAATTAAGACACGTAGTCGCAGACTTCGTAAAAACTGTAAAATGTATTTCTTTTTGTTAGTTATTAGGTTTTTTTTTGTTACATAAAATTTTCCCCCCTCAAGATCGATTTCACACTACAATTACTAAATAACTTTAGTAAAACTACGTTAAGAAAAATAATCAAGATATATAATATAATAGAAATAAGATCGATTTTATTTTTATTAGTAAGTTTTTCCGGGTGCAATACATTATAATAAAATAAAATCGAGAAAAACTTAAAAAAAAAATAAAATTACAGATTTTTTTGAAAGTAAAGTAATTGTTTTATTTGCATTTTTAAATTCAGAAAAGAAGAACGTGATGTTATTTATTTTCAACTTTCTTCCTTTTCACATTGGTGGAGGTGGCACCGGTAAAACGCCCATTGGCGGCGGTGGTGGCACTCCGCCAAACATATGCCTTGGTGGTCCTGGCACAAAACCTCCTGGCGGTCCCATAACACGTAGCTGTGGTGGTGGTGGTGGAATCATTTTTGGTTCGAATTTAAACGAGAATTGCAAAAAGAATTGCTTTGTATCGCGATTCCAATGAGTCCAGAATTTGCCATCCATTTTTTCTACTTCGCGTGAGGGCACCTTGAATGCGATCGTCTCGTAGGGTTCAGCAGCGAACAGTAGGTATTGCCATTTGCGATCTGGTGGCTCGATTTTTTGTTCGTAAGCTGACATAAAACGATGGCGCGGAATTATGCCTTCGGATATTTCTGGATAATCGATTTGAAAGAGGAGTGACTGCTGACCATTGCCTGGGTCTCGCTGTTTTGTTACACGATAGCCAGGGCGACCGATTTTGACGAATTTCTTTGGTTCAACGCGTGGTTTTTCTGGTTGCAACATTGATGGAGCTTCTTTAGCTTCCTTCGCTGCACGTCGAGCCAAATTTTCTTGATGCTTTTTACCCTGGGTGTGCGCCAAGTAGCTTCCCTCATTGTTGTGCAGCGTCAAACAGAGTTTGCATTCGTAAGAGCCCAAGTGGTTTTTCATAAAATAAGGATCCTTGTTTAGATCGATTGTTTCGAGCGCAAGCTGCCGCAGACGCTCTTTTCGGTCGCGATTTGTTTCCGACCATGATGCGACACCTCCGCCGCCAGTTTTACCACCAGCACGATTTTGAAAGTCCATTCCGAAAGTGGTGCTTTGATAGAATAATTAATTGCTAAAAAACACTGTTTGATAATTGATTACTTGTAGAAAACGAAATATTACAATCACTAAAACTAACCGCTGCATCTACACACGAAGCACGTCTATGGTATGAAGATGAATGTGAATGATGAAGCCGTTCTAATTTTTCTAAACCTCAAACAAAAAAACATGGAAAACTTTTCAGCGGTCTGTATAATCACAAATGAGTGTCAGAATTTTGCGTTTGACGTTCTTCTTATGAGCCTGTTTTTTTTTTGTCGGAATAATCTGATGCATGTTTTTTTTTTTTGATTTAGAAATCTGCACTCGAGCTCAATTATTTCTCGAAAAAACGAACACGAAAGCCGAGAATCTTTTTTTTTATATTGTTTTGTTGTTGCAGTTAATGAAAAGATGGTTAATTCTCCAAAAATTTCACGATCTATTAGAGGGGAAATCCGATCTACCGTAGAATTGAAGAAAAGAATGTGTTTTTTATTTAACCCGATCGAGTAGAGTACTAGGTGTTTTGTTAATAAAGCGGTTAATTTTACTCTGTAGTCTGTGTTTTTTGTTGTGAACCGAGCATGACACGGTGTATACATAGTTTCCTATTTTTAAGTTATATATATTAACTTCGCGTGACCGTGGCTGGCTGGCTGGCGTACTGGCACACCAAATCTTGTGATAAATTTTTAACCCACTTCCTAAAGCCCGATTTTATTGCAACTTTACACCCATTACACCACTTTCTATTAAATTTGGTGCCCCTCGGGCCTCGCAGCTGTCATAAAAATATTTTACAAAATGTATCCGATTTTCTCAAATTTTATACACATGTGTATCTCCGATGGACAAAATTTTTTGTGGTTTTGGTAGTGATCGAGCCCCGGAGACGGGAGGCACCCATACAAATTTTATAAAAAGAAGTACCAGATTTTCTTCAATTTTGTGTATAACACTCCGACACTTTTTGTAAAATTTGGGCATGATCCGACTCCGGTGTCGAAAGGCCTCATTAAAATTTTATAGACACATGTTTAATCCTATGGACAACGCGTTTTGTAAGAATTTGGAAGTGGCCCCAGTGCTTCCATATAAATTTTTAAAAATAAGCCCGATTTTTCTTAAATTTTATACACTTGTGTATCTTCGATGCAACTCTTTTTGTAAGACAACATTTTTTATTAAAATTTGAGGCCCCTCGGGCCGCGTGGTCGGGGCGCTCCCATACAAATATTTTACAAAATTTACCCGATTTTCTTTAAATTTTGTACACATGTGTGTCTTCGATGGAAAACACTTTTTGTAAAAATTTGGAGCGATCGGCCCCTTGGGGACCCCAATATACAATTTTTAAATATCGCTATATCGCATCAGATCACGGCAAAGTCTGAGATCTGTGCTTTGTAAGCAGCGCACAAAACGAGCACGCAGTGTGTGTGTGTGTGTGTGTGTGTGTGTGTGTGTGTGTATCCCCGATTAGAGAATTTACAAGAAAAATTTTAATTTTTATGGGTTGTTTTTTTATTTTTTAATAACTACGTATTATAATTTTGGCAATACAAATTTCGTTGCTTACATAGAAAAAAAATATTAGTTTTATATAAAAAATATAATATTTTTAAATATTCAAAAACTCCAAAGAAATAAATAGTTAGTATAAACAACAACAAAATATACATTCGAAATGGCGATATACATGCGTACATGCTTACATAATTGCAATATGTCGTAATTGCGACTTTGAGGATTTCGACTTGTCTTCTCGAAAAAACCAATCTACGGTAAATCGAAATTCACCTCTAACAGATCTGTATATTTTGGGAGATTTACCACTTTTTTCACTAACTACAACAACAAAACGCCTTTCGTGTTTGATTTGAGAGAAAATTTTGTGCTCGAGTACAGATTTCTTTAAACAAATAAAACGACATTAGTTTAACTCGCTTTAGGCGCGTCCGAGATGCGGAAAGCTCCATATATTCCAATTTTCTGAAACAAAATAATTTCAGATTCGCTTTCTCACTACATATTGTCAGTTGACTTTTAAAAGTTTTTGTTGCTGAGCTGACAGTGACAGATAGCTGAGAATGTTGTTCGAATAAATGCAATCCTCTTCACTGAGGAGAAAGGAAAAACCTCTGATCCCTTAGCTATCTCCAACGCACCATTTCGCCACATACATTAAAGACAAAAGAGTTCAAATTTTTGTTCGTTTAACGCTTAAACGAGTGTACGAATTTTGTACACTTGTTTATTTCCGATGACAACATTTATAATAAAATTTGAGGGCCCTCGGGCCTCGGGGTTGATGGACTCCCATACAACTATTTAAATTTTACCCAATTTTCTTCAAATTTTATACACATAGATACACATGTGGACAAGACATTTTGTAAAAAATATTTGTGATCGGGCCCCATGGCTCACTCACGCGTTCTTATGGGAAGTGTCGTATAGAAAATGCATGTGACGGAATCGACGCAAAAAGTGGGCCAACTTTAAACTCTTCTCTCTGGCAAATGCTTTCTCTCTCACAGTATTTTGAAGTTTGTCTTGTCATTTGTTTCAAATCTTTGTGGCTTCCGTTTGATTTGTCCACTTTTTTTTACCGAGTGTAGTCGGTTATGAGCGTCAAACGAACAAAACAACAAATAACATATCAAAAGTCAAAAAGGCAGCACAATGTCAGTGTTTTGTTGGTGTGTATATGAGGGGTATGCTCAACCAAAAACTACGAATAGAAAATTTTATCCTGGAACTACGAACAGTGCAATTTTTTAAATAAAACGAACAAAACGAGTGCAATTTTGTGACATTCAGTGCAATATTTTTGCACTCGTGGTAATTTTTTCCATCAAACGAAATTATGTCGTTTTTTTTCTCTGCGCTTGAGCTTAGTTTTTTTTCTCGGCAAATCGAATACGAAAAGCGAAAATCTTTTGCTTACATTATTTGTTGCAATTTTGTGACATTCAGTGCAATATTTTTGCACTCGTGGTAATTTTTTCCATCAAACGAAAGCCACATTACCTCCATCATAGAATTATAATGTGTCGTTTTTTGACGTGACAACGTCTCACTACAAGGTTTAAGGGTACATGTTCAAAAACTCAAATGTTAAATGTCACTATTTAACAGATGTTATGTTTGCGTAGGGAACATTTTTAACAGATGTTAGGGAACGTTTTTAACAGATTTTAGGGAACGTTTTTAACAGATTTTAGGGAACGTTACTTTTTTAACAGATGTTATGTTGCGTTTTGTACAGATGTTATGTCAATCTTTTAATATCCACTGGGATTTGCTCATGACGAACTAGAATTTTTTGAACTAAGCAAGATTTCTTCCTATGGAAATTCTGTGATCTGGCCAATAGGGTCTGGAATTTTATTGATCGTAATGTAGGACTTAGATGCGACTGCAAGACTTCTTCCTATGGAAATTCTGGAATATGATAATTATAGTCTGGAATTTCTGGAACAAAGCAATTTCTCAAGCGATTCGCATGAAATTCGGAATGCAGGACTAAGATGCGACCATAAGACCTTTTCCTATGGAAATTCTAGGATATGGTCAATAAGATCTAGAATTTTCGGAGCTAAGCCATTTCTCAAGGGATTTGTATAAAATTCGGAATGTAGGATTAAGATGCGACTGTAAAACTTGTTCCCATCGAAATTCTGGGATATGGTCATTAGGAAATGGAATTTCTGAAACTGAGCCGTTTCTCAAGCGACTGGCGCCTTCTAGTTTAATCGTTATATCGCCAACAACGTCAAAGAAATTTCACTCCAACCGCGCGTAAAGATTACACGCTTATATTTTTTTAACAGATCTTACTTCTCCTACTACTATCGACGCAACTGCATTACTATGTTTGTGCAGTGATATGTAATATTTAATATGTACCCACCTCACAATAAATGGTTATGAACATTTAAATCAGCTTATAAATTATTTATTCTGTTGTATGTGATGTGATTGATGATCATGTATGTGGTTTCAATAAAATACAATCAAACTCATAGCTTGAGCAGAACGAAACAAACATATGCAGTAGTAAGCTGCGGTCAAGAATTCAGCCGCTGCGCAGTTTATGCTGCATGTTGGTCAAAAATTCAATTTTCAGCCAATGCAGTAAAGAAAAATCGACTGTGCAGTTTACGCAGCTACTTAAAATTGGATGCAAATAGCAAAATGTAAATGTCAAATTGTCGCCCAACAAGCAGATTCAAAATATATCCGCAATTTCGTGCATATCGACTGCCTGCCATTTTTTGTGCAGCACAAGCTGCGAAGCTACTTAATTCTTTACCGCAGCCGTAGTGATAGTATAGTCTCTGTTCATTTGCTATCAGTGCTCTACTCTTTCTATCAACATTGCATAAAATATGAGAGAGTGCTCTCGTGTTTTGGTTATAAAAATACTAATAAGTTACAAAAAAAGAGGCATATAACAATGACAACCTGCAAGCTTCCTATTATTAACTATTTCCTTTTCTTTTCTCTTATCTTATCCTTACTCATGTTTACACTTACTAGAGTAAATAACTCTTCGATCAATTACAGAAAGGAGAGAACCATGCAAAAGAAATTTATTGATGAATAATTGACCTGCATGTTTCTCTCTTCAAACTTCATTTCTCTTCAATTTATTTTAAAACTACTCAAATTTTTTATGAGTTGAAACCAAAAGCGTAATTACTCTGTTACTTCACAGTTAGTGGTTATGAACATTAAAATTCGCTTATAAATATAAATATAAATAATTTATATATATGATGTGATGATGATGTATGTGATGAGCTGCGGTGCAAGTCGTAATATTTTAATTATAAGACTAACGAAAACAGTTTTAGACCTATCTTTGGACGTACCGATCAATTCAAAGATTCGTTCTTTAGCCGCTCAAAAATGTTGTTCAATGAATTGACCGACTCTGTATTTCCGCATGTGTATGATATTCAGTCATTTAAGATACATGTGATTATGGCTTGACAAAGTTTATATTGAAATTAAAATTACCGTGCAATATAATAAGTATTTTACCCCAATTGTTTTTGGCCAATAAAGCTGCACCCTCTGAAATATACTCGTATGCCGTCTAAACGTCAATATAGACCATGTGAGCCCGTAAATCAAAACCTTCTGTAGAGAAGTAGTAGTGTAGTTATAGTTATAGTCTTTTGGTTGGTTCTCTGCTCAACTCACATTAAATTACTAATTGAATTGAATTAAAAGCTTTAAACTCGGAAATTATTTTATAACAACATAAACTGGAAAACTAGATATACACTTTAATTTAAGTTAAAATTAAAAAAAATTATATAATAAAATAAAAATTAAATAAAATTAAATTTTGATTACTTATACAAATACGTTTTGGGTGAAACTAAGCATGTATCTGTGTACGATCGGAACAGTTGGTCTTTCTATAGAGATGGTTTTGGATGTGAATACAGTGTACAAAAAATAAGCAGTCGCAAAGAGCGAGAAACGTAAGATGTGGTAGTGCGAAACAGAAAAATTGTATATGAATTTTGCTCTTTAGTTGATTACTAATAAAAATACGTTTTGGATGGTATCTGTGTACGATCGGAACAGTTGGGCTTTCTATAGAGAAGGTTTTGGACCAAACACGAGAGCACTCACTCACATTTTATGCAATGTTGATAGAAAGAGCAGAGCACTGATAGAAGATGAACAGAGACTATACTATCACTACGGCTGCGATAAAGAATTAAGTAGCTTCGCAGCTTGTGCTGCAAAAAAAATGGCAGGCAGTCGGTATGCACGAAATTGCGGCTATATTTTGAACCGACTTGCAGTCTGCTTGTAGGGCGACAATTTGACATTTACATTTTGCTATTTGCATCCAATTTTAAGTAGCTGCATAAACTGCGCAGTCGATTTTTCTTTAATGCATTGGCTGAAAAGTGAATTTTTGACCAACATTCAGCATAAACTGCGCAGCGGCTGAATTCTTGACCACAGCCTACTACTGCATATGTTTGTTTCGTTCTGCTCAAACTATGAGCTTGTTTGTATGTTATTGAAACCACATACATGATCATCAATCACATCACATACAACAGAATAAATCATTTATAAGCTGATTTAAATGTTCATAACCATTTATTGTGAGGTGGGTACATTTTAAATATCACTGCACAAACATAGTAATGCAGTTGCGTCGATAGTAATAGGAGAAGTAAGAGCTGTTAAAAAAATATGTGCGTGTAATCTTTACGCGCGGTTGGAGTGAAATTCTAAGACGTTGTGGCTAATATTACGATTAAATTAAAACGCATGAGTTTCTTGATAATTTGCTTAGTTCCCGAAATTCCAGACCATAATGATCATATTCCAGAATTTCCATAGGAATAAGTCTCATAGTCGCATCTTACCCCAACATACCAAATTTCATGCAAATCGCTTGAGAAATTGATTTGTTCCAGAAAGTCCAGACAATAATGATCATATTCCTTAATTTCCATAGCAAGAAGTCTTATAGTCGCATCTTAGTCCTACATTCCGAATTTCATGCAAATCGCTTGAGAAATTGCTTTTTTCCAGATATTTCAGACCAAAATGATCATATTCCAGAATTTACATAGAAGAAATCTTATAGTCACATCTTAGTCCTACATTCCGAATTTCATGCGAATCGCTTGAGAAATTGCTTTGTTCCAGAAATTCCAGACCAAAATGATCATATTCCAGAATTTACATAGAAGAAATCTTATAGTCACATCTTAGTCCTACATTCCGAATTTCATGCGAATCGCTTGAGAAATTGCTTTGTTCCAGATATTTCAGACCAAAATGATCATATTCCAGAATTTACATAGAAGAAATCTTATAGTCACATCTTAGTCCTACATTCCGAATTTCATGCGAATCGATTGAGAAATTGCTTTGTTCCAGAAATTCCAGACCAAAATGATCATATTCCAGAATTTACATAGAAGAAATCTTATAGTCACATCTTAGTCCTACATTCCGAATTTCATGCGAATCGCTTGAGAAATTGCTTTGTTCCAGAAATTCCAGACCAAAATGATCATATTCCAGAATTTACATAGGAAGAAATCTTATAGTCACATCTTAGTCCTACATTCCGAATTTCATACGAATCGCTTGAGAAAATGCTTGGTCCACAAACTTCCAGACCCTATTGACCCTATCCCAGAATTTCCATAGAAACAATTCTTATAGTCGCATCTTAGTCCTACATACCCAATTTTATACAAATCGCTTGAGAAATGGCTTAGTTCTCAAAATATTGACATTTCTAAGTGTCTCACTTAACAGTGGGAGCAAACAGTGTATTAACAGTGTGAGCAAGCAGAGTATTAACAGCGTGAGCAAGCAGATTGAGCATTAACATTTTACTTTTTGAAAAAGCACCCCATACCTTGTAGGGAGACGTTGTCACGTCAAAACAAGTAGTCGCAAAGAGCGAGAAACTTAAGATGTGGTAGTGGGAAACTGAAAAATTGTATATGGAATTTGCTCTTTAGTTGATTACTAATACAAATACGTTTTGGATAAAACTAAGCATGTGTCTGTGTACGATTGGAACAGTTGGGCTTTCTATAGAGAAGTTTTTGTGCCAAACGCATCTGTGTTTGTGGGATGTGAATCAAAACCTTCTCTATAGAAAGCCCAACTTACGTTTCGCGCTCTTTGCGACTGCTAATTTTTTGTACACTGTATTCACATCCCACAAACACACATGCGTTTGGTGTTGGTATACAGCATTAGTATGTGTACAGTTGGGCTTTCTATAGAGAAGGTTTTGAACAGTTGGGCTTTCTATAGAGAAGGTTTTTGGTAACTCTCCCAAAATATCAAGGGAAGTGTTCACTGGGAAAAAAAATGTCGGTGTTATGGTATGTCGAAAACTAAAATCGACATCAACATCGGCACCAATGCCAGTGAACAACATGTTGTTATTTTGTGTCAATAATAGCTGTATTTTATTTGGAATCCGAATACGATTTCGAATTTCAAAACCAGCCAAAACAAGCCAAACAGCAGGTTTTCAAATTCCAAAGAAGGAATTCGATAGTACAATTGCTGTTGTAATTCCCAATTTGAATTCAAATAAAATACAGCTAAAGTCACAACACAACAACTAATAATCAAATGACTCATAAGACATCAATTAACAGCACTCGCGACTGTTGTTAAGAAATTTTACTTTCTGTGACGACAACTTTGTGGTGAACAACAAGTTGTCGTAACATACTGCAACACTAAGTCCTCAGTGAACAACAAAACGTCAAAAAAGTAACATTTCGTTGCGTAGCGATCTTACTCAAGATCTGTTGGAGGTGAATTCTGATCTACCGTAGATTGGTTTTTTTATGCCGTGTTTTTTTTTTTAAATCGGCTCGTTTTCGAAAATCGCCATCTGGTTTGGGGCTCACGCCCCGTTTCTGAGAGAGGGGCTTCTAAAAATTACATTTATTTTCAGAAAAGTGCGTTTTTCTCAGTGATGCGAAGGAAGTATATTGTCATATAAAAGACAATAAAAATACCATTCGTTTAAAAAAAATGAAGCCAATCAAAACCAAATCGGCCGGCTTAGAATCAAAAACTGACTTTTCCATTAAGGTTAAATAGTGGGCGTGCTTATAGTGGGATTACTTATAGTGGGCGTGTCTAAATGTCGGTATTAAATGAAAGATGAATATAAGTTCTACACAGCCATACTGTTTTTATGAGCGTGGTTATATTTTAAAGAAGGTGGATCAATTTATACTCATTACATACGATTGAGTTTTTTCATACAAAAAAAAGTGATGATTGGATTCCATTACCCAATTGGTTTATATTCAGAAATGAGTTTTCCTTTTAAAAAGCGTGAAACTGTAAAATACAGTGCGCTCAATTAATTTATATTGTGATAGGAGTTTTTCCTTTTAAAAAGCGTTTTTGTAAATTATGAACACACTGTAAAATACAGTGCGCTCAATTAATTTATATTGAGATAGGAGCAATTTTCGAAAATCGGTATCTGGTTTGGCAAAAACCCCAACTTTAAAATTTATTTAATAATATGAATATACAGTACCAAATACTAATAAGAAAGCTATAATTGAAATATAATTTGTATAAAAAGAGAACCAAAAAATTGTAATATACTAAGCTTTTTCCACATTACCCTGGAGGTAAGCTTATAAATGCACTTTTTTTTACATGCTCTTTTCTGAAAAGGAGCTTTCCCTGGGAGCTTTCGGGAGAGATGTGTCCCAAAGCCCTAACCCTTTGTATGCTATACTGTCATTTTGATGAAATAAAAGGGCCACGCCCCTAAAAATGGCATGGCTGTGTCGGTAAAGTTTGCAGCTTTCATTTGGTAACACCCATACTTCCTTCGCGTTACTGAGAAAAACTCACTTTACTGAAAATAAATGCAATGTTTAGAAGCCCTGCTCTCAGAAAGGGGGCGTTAGCCCCAAACCAGATGCTGATTTTTGAAAACTGCTCCATGGGAGCTTTCGGAAGAGATGTGTCCCAAAGCCCTAACCCTTTGTATGCTATACTGTAATTTTCATATAAAAACGTGTTTTTGTGGTGTGGACGTTAAAAGTAGTCAAAATGCCCTTGTACGCTATACTGTATATTTACCAATGCAACAGAACAATGTAAACAAATGATTCTCGGCTTTCGTGTTCGTTTTTTCGAGAAAAAATCTGAGCTCGAACGCAGAATTCTAAAACAAAAAAAAATACGACATTAGAGAAAACGAACTACTTGACAGCCTAAAAATTAATCTGCCCCATTTTTTTAATGAAAAAATATATTAGCTGCATTTTATTGCCGAGCGGGTTCGGAATTCAAATGTCAAAACCAGCCAAAACCAGCCAAAACCAGCCAAACAGCCGGTTTTCACAATTCCAAAGAAGGAATTCAACAGTGCAATTGTTGTTGTTCCTCGGCAGTAAAATACGGCTATAAAATAAAAATATACAAAACTACATTAGATCAAACTGATACTGTCAAAATTCAGTGTTCAGTGTTCACTGCTGCAGTGCAAATATTTTTTGTGAGATTTTGTGAAAGGCAGAATAGTTAAAGTAATTCGAATTATAAATTATACGCTTTTAAGTATTGTTTTATTTTTTGTCTAATTTTTGTGCAAATAACGAAATATGTTTTTCCTGAAAACCCATCATTGTTGCATGATAAACCGCTGAATTGTGTAAACGGGAATAGTGCCCAGGAATTTCAAAACTCAAGTAAGGGGTTACAAAAGAAAATGTGAAAACGGAAAATTCTTCTGGTTGATTTAAAAGAAGATATAGGTATTTGCACTTTTTTTTATGTTATTAGCTTAACTTTTTGCATTCAGAAGTCAACAGTAACGCATCTTTAAGATAGATAACTCCCTTCTAACAAAAGAAATGCCGAAGACAAAATGCTGAAAATGTCTAGTTTCGCGATAGTTTATCGTGTTATTTTTTTCTAATTCGTCGATCCCAAGATGATAGTAATACATAAATTCTGCTGCTTTCGCTAAAAAATTGATAAAACTCAATATAAAGCTAGACGAAGTAAATCGGTTTTGTTTTGGACGTTTTGTTTTAGATAAGTGGGAGTAACTCTTTGTTTTTTGGTTTTTCTCCAATTCGTTTATCGTGGAAAAATGAAAATGCTATGATGTTGTAATTGGGCTTTGATAAGAACGTCGCTTGAGATAAATACTTTAGAACCAATATAAACCTCATTAAGAATTTTGTTTAACAATTAAGTGTACAACTTGGTTATTCCGAAAAACGCCAGCTATTGATTTCTATTGAAAGGAGTTCCTGCAGGTTTATGTTAATTATAGTTACTATGGAATAACAATTTTAATCATTTATTTGTCAAAATGTTTAAGAAATTTGTCTTTTATTTCTATTTTAATATAAACAACATGTATTTGTACTGCCATTAATTCTTCCATTTCTTATCACAGAACAGAAAAATTAAGAAAAAAAAACCATCGACATACAACACAATGTCTAGTCAAACAGAAACCGAAATCGAAAAAAAGTTTCAAGAAGATATAGCCAAAGCGAAGGCTTTGAGTATCGAAACTCAAGCACTAGATGAATATCGTCGAAAAAGGTTACAGGATTCCTATCTTGAGCGTACAAACTCCACGGATGGATCGTATTATGGGCAAGAAACCAGATTTGGAAGTCGTCGTCCGGGTTCATTCAATTTATCCATAAGTAAAAGCGACTCCACTGAAATACCTCCTCCGATAACAAGGCCAGCACAACGTCGTCATAGTGAAGTAGTTGGATCTGCAATCAGTGGTGGACACGGTCTCACAAATCGTTGCAAAACTCCTCCAACCGGCAACGATCTAATCTCATTTGTCAGTCCAACAGCGAAAAAACCAGAGAATTCAAGCTATGATCAACTAATCGAAGACATTCAAAAGATAAATACACAAGTTGCCGGCCATCATCTACATAAATCTGGTTATGTGCCATCAGCTTCAGCGATTTCTCAACAACCACCACAAATTGTTTCTACTTCTTCCGGTCTCCAGGTGGTTCCATTTACTCCGCAACAACAGCAGCAGCAGAAAACACCGCTTACCAATGAGGAATTAAAAAAGTTGTACAATATGCCCCACCAACAGCACCAACAGCAGCAGCAGCAGCAGCAACCGTATCACCATAATCTCCCTTATGTTTCCACTTATCCGCACATGGGTTTTACTATGCAATCGCATTTAGCCCATGTACAGAGTACACCACCTTCAATTATTCATTATCCCCAAAGCGCACCAATATCGTCAGTCGCTTCTGGTTTTGTACAATACCCATCTGCCTATGGATTCCAGTACAACGTTATGCCACAGCAATATCAAGCTCTTTCGACCAATCAGCAAATGCCTCCACCGCAGTCTGCTCCAGCGGACATTTCAGTTCATCACGTGGCCAACAAAACAACAGCGCTTGTTCCGCATGGCGTTTCCATGCTAAATCGACAGAATCATAATGGTGTACCTTGTCCTTCAGTAACTTCATTTTCATCTTCCAATTCAAGTGAACGACGCAAGGCTTCTCCTCCAATGACAAAGAGAAATGCTGCTGACGATTTAATTGATTTAAGCCAAAAAGATGATGAGTAAGCATACTATTAATGGAAATTGAATCTAGCCATATATTTATTTTTTCATTGCAGTTCTCTTAGTGTGAGTGTGCTTGAAGCTTTTGATCCTTTGCTTAATGCTGATGATTATAGTGAGTATAAATTTGTATTCCCCAAGTTAAAGAAAACATGAGTATTGTTGAAAAATATTTAAAATGCAGTAATGTTTAAGTGTAAGTAATGCTAGTTATTTTTGTAAGTATCTTGAAATCTACACACATTTTAATTACAAAAAAAGATAGAGACCACAGAAAGTTAACAAAAGCAGCTGCGTTACATAGCACATTCTCAAATTAATTAATTAGTTATAAAATTGCATTTATATATTGCCAACAATGATTTACGTTATTTGTGAACGCGAAGCCTAGTTACATTTTTCAAGTAATCCTAAGTAAAAACTTTGTATATGCTTAATAGAACCTTGCTAGCACCTGTGTCCTGTGTGTGTGTTCTACATCGATTCTCATATTCTCAGTGGATAAGAGCATGGCTTTTTAAATTCTCTATATTAACTCCGCGTGCTCGTGGCTGGCGGACTGGTTGGCTGGCTGGTCAGATCTTGTGATCAATTTTTATGAATTTACATGAAAAATTTTTATTTTTATGGGTTGTTTTTATTTTTCTTTTATAATTCCCGCACACTTAAAGAGGTTCGCACCCATATAATGTTCGGCTATATGCTTTTCATAGCGTGGGCGTTAAGGAAAAGGAGGAGAAAAGAGGATACGTGTATGAGCTTGTGTTTTGAATGCCTGTGGATCATAGTGATGTGGGAAGACAGATCTTGTCAGAGCATTCCACATACGTGTTGTACGGCTGAAGAACGAACTTAACTGTACGTCCGAAGATGGTCTTAAGGGTAAACTGATGAGCATTTAGAGCACATCGAGTATTGCGGTTGAATTCAAGGACAGGTGGCATGCAGCTGGCTATTTCTCTTGAGCACAGCTGGTAGAAGAAGCGATAAAACAGTGACAAGCAGGAAACGTTCCTGCTGTGTTCAAGAGAATCTATTGATTTCTCTATATTTCCGTCACCGATAAGTTTTCTTACCTCTCGTGAATGTCTGACAAACGTCCGAGAGTAATAACTTGTCACGGAAAGCTTCTCAATTCTCCATTCGGATACGGCATTAAATTGTAGGTCACTTCCAATTGTGTGCAAAAATATACATGCAGAACACAAATGGTCGCGAGAAGGTAGGCCTTGGACAGCAACGATCTACCGCGCCGAATATTTTTATAATTTTTATTATTACAGTAGACTCGCGCTAACAAAAACACCGCCTTACGTGAACACCGGTTAAAGTGAACATAAGTGTTTTTATACTGACTACTCTGTAGGGGGAACACAGTGAGAAAGCCCTATAACGTGAACAAATTTAAAATGATAAATAACATAGAAAAAATTGCTTTTTTTCTGCGTTTGTCGGTTATCCGAATCGTTTTTACTTAACGGGGAATCCCAGTTAATGATTTTTCCTGGCATTTTCGCTGTGGTTTGGTATTTAGTTTAGTGCGCGGTGCTGATTTGGCATAATCTAAACAAAGTTTTCCATGAAAAATGTCGGAAAAAGTGCAAAAATTCTTGTCTCTAAAGGAAAAAGTTTATGTAATAAAAAAATTAAAAGGAGGATCAAGCGTAACTAGCTTAGCAAAACAGTACAATGTTGCAAAGTCAACAATTTGCGCTATCAACAAAAAAAAAATGAGAAAATTTTAAGATGTGTTAACAATACATTTTCTGGACCTGGGATGCGGAAGACTATGAATTGTTCTGAACTTCCTAAAATGGAAAAAGCGCTGTACCGTTGGCTCCTCAAACAGCGACAAAAAAATTATTCGGTCAATGGATTGATGGTTAAAGAAAAAGATAAATTTTTTCATTCAAAAATTAATGAAACTCAAAGCGATTTTCATGCGAGTGACGGATGGTTGCAACGATTTAAGAAGCGTTATGGTGTGTCTGCACTTTATCAAAATAAGTGGAGAAAAGTTATCTTCTAGACCTGACCTTGTGGACCCATTCAAGAATAAGTTGCAAGCCAAAATTAAAGAGCTGGGTCTGTCTCACGATCAAATTTATAATGCAGACGAATCGGGATTATTTTGGAAGCTGCTACCTGACAAAACATACGTATCATCTCAAGAAAAAATGCTCCTGGAAGAAAAACGGAAAAACAGCGCGTCACTTTTCTAGCTTGTACAATACATAAAGTTAAACTTTTAGGGATTGGGAAGGCAAAAAATCCTCGCTCTTTTAGAAATTTTGAATCTCCTGTTGACTACAGTTGCTCCAAATCGTCATGGATGACAGGTGCCATTTTTAAAAATTGGTTTCACCATTCGTTTGTACCACAGGTAAGAAACAGGTTGCACGTTTACATTGATTTCAAACTTTAAAAAAGCAAGGATTGCCCAACAAAGCTCTACTCTTGATAGATAATGCTCCATCTCATCCTCCCGAAAATGAATTGAGATCAGACGACGAGTTAATAACTGCAAAGTTTATGCCACCAAACGTCACGCCGCTCATACAGCCAATGGATCAAAATGCCATAAGACTTACAAAACTTTTCTACAGAAACAGTCTTTTGGCATCAATTGTAGCCACAGAGACTGATGTTATTGAAGCATTAAAGAAATTATGAGGAACGTTATAAGGGACGCTATTGGCTATTTAAATTCAGCTTCGTCAGCAACGTCTTGAAAAGGAAACAATAGCAAAATGCTGGACGAACATTTTAAGCTCTATAGGAGATGAAGAAGACTGTGAAGAGGATATCCCACTAGGTATTTTGAGAGAAAGGATTTGTTCATCAATTAACTCCCAATAAGAACGCACAATAGAACTTCTTCATGCAATTAATTCAGAGGTTTGAACCTTTTCTTCCGTCCAGTAAGTCATTTAATTCAAATTGTGTAGGTCAGTTTTTCATTTGCTGATATCCATGAATGGAATGAAGATCTTCAAAACGCAACCGAAACGAGCGAGGTTTTGATCAGTGATGAAAGTGAAAGCGATGACAGTATTCTGGAAAGAGCACATACCAGAATAGAGCCTAGTGAAGCAATCAACATTTTCAATAAAGCTTTGGAATGGGCGGAAGATGAAAACATAAATCCAACAGATATCAGCGTACTTAAACGTCTCCGCGAAATGGCAGTGTTCAGCAATTTGCAAAAAAAGAAAATCCAGAAAAAGATAACCCATTTTTTTCATTAATTTAAACGAACATACATTTTTTTCTTAACAAAACATGTATGAATTACGTATGTACAAATCGAAAAACAAAAAATAAATAAATTTGAGTTAAAACACATGTCTAATTTATTTGGAAAATTTAAAGAACTACACCTTCGTCAACATAAACAACTACGCAAACGTGAACACGCTCGGTCCTTAATGGTTCACGTTACCGCGAGTCTACTGTATACGCTTTATAGAACCTTGCTAGCCCCTGTGTGTGTGTGTTCTACATCGATTCTCATATTTCGGTTGATTATTAAATTATTATTTTTATAACTTTGGGAGTTAGGTACTTCTTGCACTGATTTAGCATGCATCGTTTCAACACAGCTTGCTGACCTACATACCGAGTATTGCTAGTTTTTCAGTTTCTTTGATGCAAGTGCCATTCATGGATTAAGTTTGGAGTTTAATTTTCGTTTAGACGACAGAAGCGAAGCGTTTTGGAAGTGTTCAATTCTACTACATTGTGAAATACCCAAGTTGCTATGCTATCAAAGTCAAAATTTAACGTGCGTTGTTCCACTTGCGAAGAAGAAGGAAAAGCGTAAATTCATTTGAAAAACTGAGAGTGCTGTGATCAGCAAAATAATGATTTGAATCAGAAGTTCGCTACGCTACAGGAGATCATTAATAAAAATCAGAGACAAAACCGAGCTTTAGAGAAGATTGACGCTTGCAATTATTGTACTAAACCTGAAATTCATAACTGTTTCATAACTTTCAATCAATTTTTTGCACCAACTAACTTGAAAAGAATTCAATTATGCATTTTACATAATTTTAGAGTGTAATCCACTTGCAAACATCTGGTTTTTTAATTGATTTGTTTTTTAACGTTGGAATTTTCCTCTAATGCTCCTCTCTTAAGTTGACTTTGTCAATAGTTCTGGATCTATTTTGTGTAAGGACTGGGCAATCTGCTAAAAGGTTTTCCATTGTCTCATCTTCTTCGTATCAGTTTCTGCGAGTTTCGGAAACTGATCTCAATTTTTTTGAGGTGGTAATTGCAGTAATAGTGTCTTGTTATAAAAATTAATATTAACATTCCGTAAAAGAAAGTCGTGTTGTGGTCACCCAATTTTTTGAATTCCGAAGAATATCTTTCCACCTTCAAAGCCACACATTAGGATTAAATCGAAATGGGTAAGCATTTGGGTGTATTCAGTCAGTAACAGGAAATTCTTCCGTACAATTCTTGAATCTATGAAACAAAGAATAACACATAGATCGGTACTACCAGTCCTGCAGCTTTACGCAGCATAAACAACAACAAACATATTTCCTCCTTTCCACGACGATTGGTTCTACGTACTGAAAGGAACCCCAATACCTATGAAGACATTGGGCCAAAGATCGTCAACACAACAACAGGTTTGAGATTGGTTCGCTTGGATCCACTCCCAAACCTGGAGTTGCTAAAACAACAACAACAAACAAATAATAAAATTAGATCATACAACGTTTCAAGACGGGATGCCACGATCGATCTTAGAGCCGAATATGATGTTGAAAGATTCAAGAATGTATAAATTGTTACATAAACCAATCACATATATTCCTGGTTCGGGAGCACATCTTTTTTAATAGAAGTTATTATTATTATTATTGTTTGTGGGCTGGTAAGCCTTGTGCACTGCGAACTTAAGGTCTATTGTGCATCCCAGATGTCTACCACATTATGTGATGGCTTAGTCCTTTTATGAATGCCAATATTTCTGCCAGGTCGATAGGACTGGCATCACATATAAAAAGTATCTGTTCTGGCGTCTCCTTAGCCTCGCCGCAAAAGCGGCAGCGATCTGTTTGGGATTTCCCCTTTTTGTTACGTGGTCATTAAATGGGTCATGTCCCGTTATGTACCAGACAAGTGATCTGAGTGTATATCGGTTTAACTTGATTGCTTTGTTTGTGTTTTTAATGTTGTATTTGAGAAGCTTTTTGGTTTGTTTCATCGTAGTTGATGATTCCCATTCAGCCTCGATGGCGTTATTTGCCCACTCTTTTGTCTTGTTTTTGAGGTAACTCTTGCTGTAGGCAATGCTTGGCTCGGGATCAGTAAAGGTCTCTTCCGCGCCTCCTCTTGCGCAGAGGCCTGCTGCCTCGTTCCCATTAATGCCTGAATGGCCTGGAGACCACATCAGGATGACCTTGTTGGTTTTGGCCAGTTCGTTTAGGTGGCAGTAGCAGCTCCACGTTGTTTTTGAATTGAAAACTGGGCGGCCTGGCTATCGGAGATCATATAGATCTCGGTTCTTCTATATTTTCTCTTCATGCATTCTAATGTGCAGGCTTCTAACGCTATTGTTTCTGCCTGGAAAACGGTTGGGGATTTTCCTAGGGGTAATCGTAATGTAGGCACCGTGGCTCAGTGGATAGGAGCATGGATTGCTGAGCAGGGGGTTCATGGTTCGAATCCCATTAACACCAAAGCATTTTTCAAGGTGTCCCACCTCTCGCGAAAGTTTGACCAACGTCCGAGAGTAATGTTGTCACTGAAAGCTTCTCAATTCTGGGTTCGAAAACTCCTCCCCCTGTTCCTGAGTTTGTTTAAGATCCGTCTGTGTACCAGATATATGCATGATTGGGGAGGTTTTTTATGATATTTTCAACTTGATTACGGTTTAGTACTCTTACTGAGAAGTTCCTTTGAATTAGTTGTTTTTATCATTGAGTCTGATTGGAGGACAATTCCGCTTTCCAAGTTGATTTTGGTGATGATGCTTGTATGTCCTGGTCTATGGTTAGTTACGTTGAGTGAAACGGCTCTTGCACCCGCTTCGCTTTTGATGTGTAAGTGAAGTGGTGTGGGTCCTAGTAGTTTTTCTAGTGCTGTTGTTGGGCGGGAAAGTCTTGATAGCACCTGTTGCACTAAAACATATTAGTCTTTGAATTTTACTGAGTAGAAGAAGTAGTCTTTCACATCTTCAGTGTAATGGTGGTATCAAACCCCATTGCATTCAAACTTCAAACCCCATAATTTGTATAAATGTAGTGTATGTAGATTTAGTTTAATACTTATACAAACGTCAATTTGGCTTATTGGTGAAGCAACATTGCAGGACTATTATCTTTTACGTAATTTCACGTTATATATATTTCATTGACCTACCTTTGTATGTTCATATTATGTATTTACATTGCACTGGCTATTACTATGCATACGAAAGTTTTGCTTCGATGGTTCAATTGAGACCTTCCTTCATACAATCTTCTAATCCTCATTTTATTTATTTCGAATGTATCCTTTATACCGTCATTATTGTCATTAATTGTCATAATATAAATTGCGTGTGAATTTGTGCATTTTCATTTGTTTTGTTTTCTTTTTTCTTTATTTCTCTTCTTCCAGTATGGAAAAAATAACTCAATCCACTGTACTGCACTTGCAAGAGTTATGTTCTCGAGAAAAGAAACAAATAAATGCAACTGCACACACTTACTTGTAAACTTAATGTTATCGGTTTATTTGCGAAAGGATAAGCTGTATTTTTAAATCAATAAAAATAACAATTCAGTTAAAGTAATAACAAAGTAAAGAAAAACTTAACACAACAATATGCTATGGAACCATCTTCTTCTGCAACGACAGGAAGAGCCAACAGCACACAGCGACGATTTCTACTACAACAAAAGCGATAATTTATTATCTTCTACTTCTAAGCGTTTTCGGCGAGTTTGAAAACAGTTTTATGCATAAATGAATTTAAAAAAATTGTTGTCATCCTTTGGCAACCAAACAGATTTTTTTTTTGTATTTCGAATGATGTACATTGTAAACGGAACAACGTGCTGTACAGTATTATTGTAACTATTAGAACTAAAACTTGTTATTACAACAACCAAAAAGTATTGTAGATTTAAGAACGAAGTCTGAACAAAGACAAAACAGAAAATGTAATAAAAGCAAAACTTTCACACATAAACACCGTTTAATTTTAGGTTTTTTGGTTATTACAAGTTGTCTTTTATTTGATTACTCTTAAAGGTCTTTAAATAAACCTGCTGCTGGGTATATTCCCAGAAAAATTATCAAGAAATGATTGAAAAAATCGGCGAAATAGCAAGTTAGTCGCCAGTCACTAGGCACCTTTTTTTTTGACGAAATGACTCAGTGGAACATTCCTTTTGTCCATTCCCTTTTAGCTGCAGCTAACTCCATCCCACCCGTCGTTAGGTCTCTATTGGAATAACCCCATTCTTAAATCTAGTCATGAACAGCAGAGGCCCTATAATGATTTCCGCGGCGAATCTTGAAACTGTTTCAATAAGCTGTTGAACCTGGTTTGATTTTCTTATCAAAAATGCATTATCGAAAACACTAAACAAACTAATTTAACGTCAGGTGACTTGTGTCAGTGTATTTATAAAATTATAAATATTGTTTTTGTAAAGTATACGTTCAAGTGATTTGAGCCCTTATAATACCAAGCGCCACGTCTGCGTTAGGTAATTAAGGAATTGAAGAGTGGAAAGGATGTCTATGCACTTGTGTTCCGAATGTCAGTGAATCATACAGGCGCGGAAACACAGTGCTCGAAAATTTATTCCATCTATATAATGTGCGGCTATTGGCTCTGTATTGGTCGGTATGTCCGGAAATGGGCTTAAGGTGGACCCGTGGGCTACGGGGATATTCAAGCGAGTTGATTGTTTTCTTTAGTTTAGCTAAGTTTATTTATCTACCGAGTTTTACTCTTAACAGATTTCAGATAAAGCAATATAACAATTCAAGATACATAAGTAATTCAGTTGTATGTATAATTCAATATTTACATATAATTCAGGAGATAGTAATATTTCATATTCATCATATTTGGCTCATCATGGACCGGTCCCGATTTCGAGCCGATGTCATCCAGTTTGGCATCCCTAAACTCTGGGCGTCCTCGTTTACGCCATCCTTCCAGGGTAGGTTTTGCCGGCCTCGCTGTCGTGTTCCATAAATCCTACCGCAAAGGAATTTCCGAGCAGGAACCTCTTCGGTCATGCTAGGTGTCCTGCACACAGGAGCCTACCGAGCTTAATTTTTTTCACGATGTCGTCGTAACGCTCGTAGATCTCATCATTACAGAGTCTCCGAAAACCGGAGCCTACCGATCTTAATTTTCTTCATGATGTCGTAGTAACGCTCGTAGATCTCATCATTATAGAGTCTCCGAAATCGTCCTTCCTCACATACGGGGCCAACAATTCTCCGCAAGACTTTTCTCTCGAACGCGGCTAAGAGGTAAGTATGTTTTTTGCTAAGCACCAAAGTCTCGGATCCATATGTAAGTACTGGTATGACCATTGTCTCTTATTCAGCAGCTTGGTAGTTATGGCTAAGTTTCTGGTTTTGAAGAGCCTTGACAGACTATAGTAGGCTTTGTTGGCTTTAAGCAACCGTGCCCGTATTTCTGGTTCCCTGCTGTTATCGGCATTATAGTTAAATGATTGCACTACTTCAAATTCTTGCTCCACTATTTAAATCGAGGGACCAATGTTGGATCTTCGTTACACACGTTATACCACGATAATTTCTGCATTTTGTGATATCTCCCTTCTTATTTATGGGGCACAGGATGCCTCTTCGCCAGTCTTCTGGCATAGCTTCTTCTTCCCATACTTGTACTAATATTTCATGAATTGCTTGCTGTAATTTGGGGCCTCCTTTTTTATTAGTTCCGCTGGGATCCCATCAGATCCCGGGGCCTTATTTCTGAGCCGATTTATCGCTCTGCTAACTTCGTCTATGCGTTGTGGCGGCAGCATAGTATGATCTTCGGTCTCATGGGTGGAGCCTCCAATTCCTCAGTTAACTGGCCATTTAGCAACCCATGAAAGTGCTCTTCCCATCGCTCTAAGATGTCTTTAAGATCGGCGATCAAAGTACCCTCTTTGTCTTTGCAGTGTATATTGCGTCATACCGCGGACTCTTTGGTAGAACTTCCGCGCTTGGTTCTGTCCTCGCTCTTTGTATTGTTCTAGTTCATGGATGCAATTCTTCTCCCAGGCTGCTTTCTTTCTCCGGTAAACGGTTTTTTCATATCTCCTGAGCTCTTTATATCCATCTTCGCGTGCCTGCGTTCATGAGATTGTTGCTCGGTACGCAACATTCTTACGGTCAGTCGCTAGCTTACATTCGTCATCGAACCAGTCGTTACCAGTACTAATGACAGTATTCTTAATGCGGGTCAATTTCACTTCTACACCTCACATCTCAGCCCCAGGACTTACTCTCCCTGCATTTAGGGCGAGTCCTATCGCTTGACCGTAGTTGTTTCTGGTCTCTTCGTTTCAAAGGGCTGCCGTGTTGAGTCGAATCTGGTTCGCGGATGCAGTCTTTCGTGATGATGCAATCCGCGCTCGGAGCACCATAACAACAAGATAGTGGTCCGAGTCGAATTTGGAACCTCGTTACGTTCGTAACGTCATTAGGTTCGGGTTGTGGCAGCGGTCTATCAACACGTGGTCTATCTGGTTGCGAGTGGCATCATCAGGAGACACCCAGGTGGGTTTATGGATATTTTTACGCGCAAACGTTGGACTTGCAACGACCAAATTACAGCTTGCTGCCATCTCTATGACTCGTTGTCCATTGCCACTAGTGTTCTCGAGTAAGCTATGGGTACCATTGTGTTGCCTGAATACTGGCTCCCTACATATTTCGGCATTCATATCCCCGAGAATTAGTTTTACGTCATACTGAGGAAAAGCATGGAGTTCCCTTTCGACTGATTCAAAGTATTCTTCTTTTTCATCATCAGGGGAATCCTCTGTAGGTGCGTGTACGTTTATAAGGCTTATGCTTTTAAATCTGTCCCGCACGCGAAGGGTTTATTTGCCGTTTATTTACTGCTTTAAAGCCGATAACGGTGGGTTTCATTCTATTGCTGACTAGAAACCCCACACCGAGCACATGATATCTTGCATGACAGCTGTAATATGTGTCGTATTCTGATGTTTGTAAGACACCATTCGCCGTCCATCACATCTCCTGAATTGCTGTTATGTCAGCACTATATTTGTACCGGGTATCGGCTAGCTGCTGTTCAGCTCGAATTCTATACAGTGAGCGTACGTTCCATGAGAAAATTCTTAAATCGTTTAGCCGTTTTCATTGCCGTGATCGTCGTCGATCATCAGTGTATCCGAGGCTGATTTGGGTTCCGTAATATGGTTTATTACGGGCGAGGTTATTGGCCTCGCGCCAACCTTACTTTGAAGGGACTGACCCGATCATTTCACATTTCCTGCATTGGAGGAAATTTACCGGCGGCCAGCACGTTAAGGTTTGATCGCACTTCCACCAGTCAGAGATAGTTACGGCCACCTGCAATTCTAGAGCATTCTGTGCTATTCCCCCTATTCTGCTGATGGCTGACCGCCAAAACAATTTATATAATCGTTAAAAATGTTGACGAATCTTTTGAAGTTTTCAACGTCTTATTACAACGTTGGGTTAAAAGAGTGGGTGACAACAAACAATCGCCTTGTCTTACGCCTCTGATCGTTGTATATTGCCAATTGTTTTCAAATTAAAATTTAATAATCTCAGCCACTCTTTACATTTATAATTTTTTGAAATGCAGTTTTTATCCCACAAAAAACATAGGATTTTTTCAGGAAAGCAAATACATTGTGACTCAGTTATTAGCACAATGATGGACTCTCCTACAAAATTTGTCTTGCTGGATTTTCATTGTCACACCTTCAAGCGCATTAAGTGAATTCAGTTTCGAAACTTTAGTAAATCTCAGCTTAAACCGCTCATTGTTATCTATGAGAAAAACCTATCTTATAAGTAGCAGAACTTTTACATTACTTAAGTATATAAGTGGAAATCGACTTTTTAAAATGTACAGTAGAATACTTTACTTTTATTATTACCTAATTGTTATCTCCTATAAACTGATACTTATTTTCTAACGGCTAAACAAACTGGCACATTTAAATGATAACTACCTCAGCACTCCCTCTTAACGATTTGTTTTAATTATCACTTCATCTCAATTACAATTAAATGTACGCAATGTTCTTGAAACCTTATTGTACCCTAGGTTTGCTTTATACAGCACAATGCTGTATTGATGCCGAATCGGAACTAATTCGCACTATAACAACATTTTGTGATATGATTTATATAATTCATTGTTTAGTTCTTATTTCTACATAATTACATATATATGTGTTGATAGGCATTAAAAAATAAACCACATTTGTAAAGTCCGTAAAATTCATTAATTTTTCTAACCTGAACTAAGCGATAGACGTCTTTAGACTCTAGAGTATTATTACCTCATACGGTTTTCTCATGCATGCATGAATTCAACTGAAATTTTAAAATTATTTTTTGTTGTGATGTTATTCTGTATGTGTTTTACACCTGTTCGTGTCATTTATTTTCTTAACTTCCCTTAGAGGCACTTGTGCAAATGTTTTCATTATTAACGATATGTTACCGATTCTTGCAGGCAATGATAACGCTTCTGATTGTACCTCATATTACGCTGAATATGATCCATTCGATTATTTGTACAGCGGTGGAACACAGTACTCAGATCCGGTTTATGAGGCAGTCAATAAATTGGACCGAACACCGGCCAATCCGAACGGTAAGAATTGTAGAGAAAAAGTATACAAAAGTTTAAGTTTATGATAATGACATTTTTTTTTCTGTTGTAGTTTCATCGATTGGCTGGCGGCACGATTACGCATCAGGAGATGTGGATGCCTTTCCGTCCACATTGTCAGCAATTTCGGAAGCACCACCACTGCCCCCCCGTAATAGCGGTGGCAGCAGCTGTGGCATTCGCTCTGATGAGACCGCCAATACTCCTAGTAATATTGCCCTAGATAGGCGAAAAACAAGCTACAAACTTTATGAAATGGTCACAGATCAACGTACACAAGATTTAGAGCTGCTTGAGTTCTATTGTATGGTGAAAGAGTTACGTTCAAAATACCCCTGCGATGACATTTCAACTAATGTCGGACACATTATTGCATCGGAATTTAATTACCATTATCCTGCAGCGGAAAGTATAAAGATTCTTGTACATCCAGCATTGGATGCGTTACAAAGAGACTGTGATGTGTCTGCGAGGGGGCAGATTAAGGGATATGGAGCGCCAATTGTTTTCACATGTGATAGTATGAGTTGTTTGTTTGTTAATTAACTTGCTTCAATAGCCTTGGCATACTTATTCAATTTTATTCTTCTATGATTACTCAGTAAATACCGCCGTTGAAATGGTCATTGGACAGGCATTTTGCTCGCTTGAGGGACAAATTAATGGCACCGTTGATGATTATGTTGTAAAGGTAAGTGGCGGCAAAACTATCGAATTGTGTTCCTCAAAACTCAAATTTTTTATCTTTTTTTTAAACTTCAGCCGATTGGTGTCTCTGAATGGCTATCGCCGTTGTCGAAACTCAGCCAACTGGAATGTGTTCATGACAGTCTGAAACTGGAGAAGGATGTTCAATTGGGTTTGTGTGTGAAAAGCGAAGAGAATATGAATGTGATTGCTCGCATGCATCGTGATGATATTCGCGATGCTGAACTGCGACCAGAAGATATTCTGCCGAATGAGACAGCTACTACGATTACCTGTGAAAACATGATGATCCTAATTGGTGAGAATGTTACATCTTCTTCTCTGTGGATTATAAAGTTACATCTTTTTACTTATTATTGTAGAAACCCTTGAGACGGAAATTGACAAACTTGAATTGGCTGCTAGTGATTCAAATCCCCGTTCGATACTGTCTTGTTCGGGTGTCGTTCAGGCTGTGAAGGCCATCTGTGCACTTCTCGGCTCGATAGACACAATCGAAATAGCAAGTTGTGTTGTTGATTTAAAAAAAATATGCGACGATAGTCAGATTATGTACGCGACAACAACACAAACGAACCCTGAAGTAGGCACTGATGATGGCGATTATACTGAAGTGCGTCTCAGGCCTCGTTCGCCGTTGGAACAGATCAAACTTAAATGCAATCAAATTCGCGATGCTGTGCAGGATCTTATCGAGATTTATTCGAATGCATTTCGTGTGGACTTCTGTGTGAAATCGGTTGATTATTCCACAAGTAAGATTGCGACAGATTTTAATTAAAGAACGGTAGATTTTGATTCCTAAAAATAACTGAAATCTTTCTTTTTAACAAACCAGCACCCATTCCGATTTCGTGCGTCCTTAAACCAGTAATTGTGAACATTAGTTGCCTGCATAGGCCGCCACCAAATTGGAAGTACGACGATTACTCACTCGGTGTGCAGATAAATTACGGTACACGTTTTGTTTCTGATCCTGTGGTGACGAAATGTTCCAACGATACTAGTGGCGGCCTTTTCCCACGACTAAATTTCGATTCATGGATAACCTTTGAGAAAAGTCCCATTTGTACTTTGCCACGTGAATCTCGTCTTATATTCGTTCTCTATGGAACGCAGGTGGCAGAAAATGACCAATCAAACGATGCGACCGGTGAACGTAAACAAGTTACAACCGAACTGGGTTGGTGTGCGATTCAGTTGTTTGACTTTAAACGAGAAATGATATGCGGTTCGTATTTGCTGTCTGTTTGGCCGGCTACAACAGACAAATTTTTGGGACCAGCACCAGCTCGAGGATGCCATCCGAAGCCAGATATTTGTCCTGTATTAAGTATTGAAATTCCACCCTACGGCGGGCGTATAGTATTCCCAGAGCCTCTAGAAAATCCTCCCCCAGCTCCACGCTACGATTTCAACAGTTTGGATTGTAATCTACAGCAAGAGTTGCTTGACACCGCTGAACAAGGTTATCCAGGGGCTCTGGATAAGCGGGAAGTGTTCTGGGAGAAAAGACACTACCTGCAGAGATTCCCATACGCCCTGCCAAAGGTTCTGCATGCAGCGCATAGTTGGGATTATGCTAGTCTCATGGATTTGCATTCATTGCTTCGCTCTTGGAGTGCATTGTCACCGTTACAAGCGTTGGAACTACTTCTTCCGCGTTACCCGGATGCTCAAGTGCGTCAGAAGGCTGTAGAATGGATTTCAAAGTTGCCAAACGATCAGCTGGCCGACTATCTACCGCAACTGCTACAAGCTCTCAAGCATGACACTTACGAAGCATCGGCAATGGCGAAATTCTTGCTCAGCAAGTGCCTTGAATCACCACGTATCGCACATCATATGTATTGGTTGCTTGTGCATAGTTTGCCTGGTGATGCTCCGCAAAATACCATTGATGATTCGAGTTTAGAATACGACGAATCTCTTATCACGCAGGCTCGTTACTATCGTCGGAATAAGATATTGCTGCGGGCCTTACTTGCGATATGCGGAGAGA
This sequence comes from Nephrocerus scutellatus, assembly GCA_947095585.1. Taxonomy (NCBI): domain Eukaryota; kingdom Metazoa; phylum Arthropoda; class Insecta; order Diptera; family Pipunculidae; genus Nephrocerus; species Nephrocerus scutellatus. The sequence continues at coordinate 71,621,368 of OX352765.1, forward strand.
AGTTGCTCTCACGTTTTCTCAGTCAGAATATGATGTGTAAAGTTAGTAGCAGTAGTAGCGTAATAAATTTCATCCAATTTTTAACCATTTTTATTCTTTAAGAATCTCGCCGAAATTGCACAATCAGTTAAGTTGGCCAAGGAGTCTATGCGTCAGAAGGTTCTTTGCCATGGCATGGATGGCGTCCATCAATCATTGGTAGATAATGCAACATCTTTGCCTCTAGGCCCTGAACTCGAAGTTACCGGTGTGAATGTCCGTAATTGCAGTTATTTCAATTCAAATACATTGCCGTTAAAAATTTCCTATGTGGGATCAGATCACGAGATTCTTCCGGCGATATTTAAGGTTGGTGTATACCTCCAGGATCTAATAACTTGTTAGATTTGATTCTTTTTTCCTCCAGTCTGGTGACGACCTACAGCAGGACATGCTCACAATTCAACTCATTCGGGTGATGAATAAAATGTGGCTCGCCGATGGGCTCGATCTAAAGATGGTTACGTTTAATTGTGTGCCTACGGGCTACAAAAAGGGAATGATCGAGTTAGTCTCCGATGCGGAGACGCTGCGTAAGATCCAAGTGGAATATGGCTTGACTGGATCGTTTAAAGATCATCCCATTGCTGAATGGCTGGCGAAACAGAATCCCAGCCAATTGGAATATCAACGAGCGGTTAAGAATTTCACTGGTGATAAGAATTTAACTTTTATTTTCTCAAATTGAAATTCTATTTTCCCAATGTTTATGTGCAGTATCCTGTGCTGGTTATAGTGTGGCAACATACATTTTAGGCATTTGCGATCGTCATAATGACAACATTATGTTGAAGACATCAGGACATTTGTTTCATATTGATTTCGGAAAGTTCCTCGGCGATGCACAAATGTTTGGCAGTTTTAAAAGGTGTGCAAAGATTTTATTCCTAAATGTATGATGTGATATGTATTTTTTGCACCTCACACAGAGACCGCACACCATTCGTTCTCACATCAGACATGGCGTACGTCATCAACGGAGGCGACAAACCATCGACTGATTTTCATTATTTTGTCGATCTCTGTTGTCGTGCGTTTAATATAATACGAAAGCATGGCGATTTGCTGCTTCATATGTTGGCACTTATGGCGACCGCTGGAATACCAGGAGTTACAGCTGATGCTGTAACTTATGTGCGACGTGCCCTACTTCCATCACAATCAAATCCTGAAGCAGCAGCATCATTTGCAAAGATGATTCAGTTTTCACTTAAAAATTGGTTTACACAATTCAATTTCTTTCTGCACAATTTAGCGCAAATGCGTTTCACCAATGACGAAGGCAACGGAGAGTTGCTATCCTTTGTTCCAAGGAAGTACACGTAAGCATTTTTTTAACTAAGAAAATTATTCGCAATATTTTATTTCAACCTGTAACCTGTTTCTAATCTACAGAAAGCAAGACGGACGCTTAAAATCAGTCATGGTTGTACGCTGTCAAAAGCACTATGACATGGAGAAGTATTATACGTACATTCTAAAAGTTACACGACATGGCCAACCAGATCCATCACATCTGTTCCGATCGTACAAAGAGTTTACCGAATTTCATCAGAAATTGTGTTTACATTTTCCTTTGGCCAAATTACACAGGTAAGCTGAGCAGGGACCAGGAAAGTGAGCCGCTTTGTGGAGTTGAGTAACATGACACCTTAACCTTTGTATTTCACTTTTTTTTTAACTTGACGAAACGGGTGATTTTCATTATACAACTTGCCGGACGGTTCGCTACCCATATACATGAACACCCGCATTCCTCTTACTTCCACGGGGGGATGTACTGCCTATAACTTTTCTCCACTTTGAATTTTATAAAAATAGTTTCGTAAATGGAGTTTCCATAAATAACATACAAACACAATTTTCATTTATATAGATTGACCTTTTATCTTAGAAATATACACCTCTGTCTTATTGGAAAACACAGCTGACTCACTCCGATTCTGAATCTGTATCTCTAGCGGTTTCTATTGTATGCGAAAAAGTACATTATAGAAATATAAATTAAGCTTAACTTCATCCGACCCACCCTACGCCATCTACGCCTGGGTTCCGGTTGTGTGGTTTTCAAAATTAAAATGTTTGCCATTTGATGATTGTTGCTGTTTTTGCGTCTTGATTTGACGCATAGGACGCGGCTTACCAAAGCTATTTAGCTGTTGATCCTGCTGGTGTAATTGCATAGCAAGCGGGTTTCGAAATGTTGTCTGCGAGTGTTGACTAAATTCCTGGGTTAAATCGCGATGTCTTCGTACTGCTGACCAGCTATCATCATCGATATGCTGCGCGACCTGCTGTTCCTCTAATTCCCATTCCTGTTTTTTGTACATTTTTGTTGTTCTGTGCATCGGTTTTGGCGCTTCCGCACTTGGAAATGATAACGAAGACGATGGCGCTGCTTCTGCATCTTCTAATTTAAGCGTATCCCGATCACCTTCATCATCATCATTGTCCAACTGAAACATCACCTTGTAATGGTGTAAAGATTGCGATTTATCATTACTGTCGCTGTTGTCTTCGTCATGCCCAAGCGATAGACCAAGCGCTTCTAATTCTTCAAGTTGATTGCCTGTTAAACGGGCAAATCCAGTCGGCCTTCGTTCAGCGATTTGCTTCTTCTGAACATCCTCGTATTTTTTTGAATTGAAATCACTATCATGGAATGTATTTGATTTTTTGCTAATACTCATAGGTGGAGGTGGTGGTGCTGGTTCTTTTTGCCTCTCCTCTACAGGGCTTGTGTGGGGCGAACAATCAATAGCACGTTCTTTCGGCAATGGTTCGTGGTTATCATCGTTGTTATTGGAAGGTAGTGGTGGAGCTTGCGGTGGCTGTAAAAACTGCTGTATCTCAGCATGAATTTCATTGTGTGTCGGAGACAGCAGCGAAGGTGGGCTCTTTGATGATTTGCGAATGCGTACAGCTGAAAGATTAGATGCAGATTAATTTATATTCTATTTTTAATGCCCTTAGGTTGTTTTGTTAATAATAAGGCTTTTTTACGTGGCAATATTTTTGGCCTCTCGTACTCCAACTCGTCCTCCTGAAGTTTACGAAAGACACCTTGAATGATTACCGGCTCTCGAAACTGCAAATTCAAAAAGAAATAAGCAATTTATTTTTGAACATTCTTGTGTTTAGATAAACTGTAGATTAAATGTTAAAGATTGTTTTTAAATCGTTTAGTATTAATGTCACTTTGTGATTTCTATTTTTTTTATAATGTACACACGCTAAAGGGATTTGCACCCTCATAATGAATGCTTAGCACAGCGTGGGCGTTAGGAAATTAGGGAGAGGAAAAGATGAGATGTGTATGCACGCGTGTCTTAAACGATTGCAGATCAAACAAATGCGCAAACACAGAATCAGGCAATTCATTCCACATAACTATCGTGCGGCTAAAGATGGAATCTCCGAATTGGTTAGTCCGTCCGAATATAAGCTTAATGGTGGACCGGTTAGCTCGAGTTTAGGCACGGGTATTAGGAATGGGTTGGAGAATATGCGGGATGCATCTGGATATTTCTTTTGAACACCGCTTGTGGAAAAAGCGATAAAACAGTGACAGGCAGGACATATTCTAACGATTCGATTGCTTTCGCGATATTTACGTCATCAATAAGATTTAACGCGCGGTACTGAACTCTGTCTAGTAGATGCAAAGTGGTCTTGGGGCCACTTGCCCAAACAATAGAGTTGTATTCAAGCTTAGGCGAATACGCCTTGTAAATAGTAGCCAGATCTGAAGGAGTGAAGTACATCTTTCACCGTTTTGGGAAACCTTAACTTCTCGCAGCATTTTTTGCGATGGCAAATATGTGGTCATTCCAACGAAGCTTGTTGTTGACGCACATACCGAGAATTGAGAGTTTTTCAGTTTCTTTGTTGCAAGATCCATTCATGGATAAAGGTTGGGGGTTTAAATTACGCTTGGACGAAAGAAGAGAGCATTGGGTTTTAGAAGTGTTAAATTCAACTCTATTATTTAGTCCCCACTTTGTTATGCTGTCAAGGTCAGAATTTAACGTGCTTAACATACTTTGTTGTTCAAGTTCCATTTGCGACGAAGAGGGGCGTGTAGAGAGCGTGAAGTCATTTGAAAAGCTAAGAGTGCTGTCGTCAGCGAAAGAATGGATTGGATTAGAGGTGGGTGGATAGGAGATAATTAATGAAAATCAGAAAGAGTGTCGGAGATAAACCAGACCCTTGAGGAACACCGGCGTTGGTGAATTTGAATCCGTTCAATACGACCTGGATTGAACGTTCAGAAAGGTAGTTACTAGTCCAATCGAGCAGCGCCTTATTAATTCTATAGACATTCATTTTCGACAAAAGATCTTAAAGCCAGACTCTGTCAAATGCCTTGGAAATATCGAGTGCAACAACTTTGCTTTCACCAATCTGTGAATAGACTGGTTCCATTTTTCAGTGAGATAAGCCATCAGGTCACCTGTAGAACGTTGTCTACGAAAACCGTACTGCTGGTCGCTAAGGATTTAAGGTATTGCATAAGCTTACGACTAATCAACGTTTCTATGACCTTAGAAAGTATTCATGCTAGCGCAATTGGTCGGTAAGAGGAAAGAGATGAAGGTTCACCTTTTTTAGAAACATGCTGGATATCCGCTGTTTTCCAATTCGTTGGAACGATTCCAGAAGAATAAGAGAAATGGAAAAGCCTGCGCAGTGGCAATGCCAACGTTGAAGAACACCTCTTCAAACCTATAGTGGGAATACAATCAGGCCCAGCAGATTTATGAATGTTGAGATCATTTAACACCGTAACCACTTGACAAGTACGAAAGTAAATCTGTCCCATAGAGGATTCGACCGGCGGTGACAACGAGCTATCTCGTAGCGTGGAGCTAGCTGCGAAATGTGAAGCAAGCAGATTTGCCTTGTCTATAGAGCTGACAGTTGAAATTATATTGTGAATGAGCGTTGGAATTGAGGACGAGGCAGTATTTTTAATTTGTTTCACAAATGACCAAAAATGTTTACTTCCTTTGGGACATTGAAGCATTTTTTGTCTAAGTTTTTGTTCATAGTTGAATTTGACTTTCCATTTCTGACCCGTCTAAATTTGGTTTTCGGTTTTCCACAATGGGGTTTTCTTTATAGAACCGAAAGCATACCTCACGGTTCCTACTAGCCTCTTTGCAGCTTAAATCATACCAAGCATTTTCCTTCGGTTTGATAAACTATCTCCTGGAAGGGATAAACTGTCTCATACCCTCTAGGATTATGTTAGTGACCGTATCAGAAGTGGCATCCACACCACTATTGGCGTTAAGTGGCCACAATTGCTTCTAAATGATTCTAAAGAAATTATTGAGGCCATCCCAGTCGGCTTTCTCTGTGTGACTGTGTGGTTTGACACCGATAAATTAGCTGTACAACACAATGGTCTGAAGAGCCTAGAGGTGATAATACACTGTCGGTGTATTTGTTAGAAAGGGAGGTTAGAAACAAGTCAAGGGTATTAGCGTTATGACTTACAATGTCCGGAATTAGAGTGGGCTCATTCACAAGCTGGGTGAGGTTGTTAAAATCAGCAAATAATTCGGCATCCTTTCCTTTGTGGCTTAATAACCCTGAATGGCAAAGCCAACTAGAATTGTTGTTTTTTCGTTTCGAATTGCTTCCTCTATCCAGCTGCGTTTGTTCGTGCAGCTTTCAGGATTTCCCCCCACTTTATTTATAATGTATTGGTTCGAATTGAAAACATTACTGTCCTAATAGGCATTACAACGAAATTCAATTTACAATTGCCAATCAAGTACTCACCTGTTGTGATTCCCTCAAGCTGCTGCTAGCAACACTGTTCACAGTATCATTTGAATTTCTAACTGGCTCAATCTGCACGAATGTCATACGATGTTTGAACCATCGAAATTTTACTCCCAGCAGAGTGATGACCATGCAGAACATAACACATAAGGAAGCGAGTGAAACAAAATCATTGTTGTCTAGAAAAAAAAAAAATGCAATTTAAATAAAAATAAATGGTTAATAGGAAAATAATATTCAATTCAACAATACCAGCGATTCCTGACGTGGCACTATTAATTTTGACCATTTTCTTTGTTAAGATTTTCACTCAAAGTGAGAAACTAATTAAACTTTTGCATCGATTTGTGAGTGTTCCCCTTTTTTGTTATCTGTAAAAGTAAAACAAACAAAATTCCGATACCGAAGCGATAGCAGGTGAACTTGAGCGGTACAGTTGTCAGAGTTAATCTATAAACGAAACAAATGTCTCTGCGATCAATTGACTTTGTTATTACAAATTTGAGCTGTGCTTGCATTCGGTTTAACTGAAGCAGTTAATTTTTTATCTTTGTTTAAGGTTACAGCTATAATTCCAATTGTATTCTCTCTTTGTTTAACAATAATAACAAAAAGACCAAACGTGTTCCTTTGGGTATAGTGATAATGAAATTAGTTTGCGATAAGAAGCGCAGGTTTTCTCCATTAAAAGCTCAGAAAGATAACTAGGGGTGTGAAAATGATTGGCTATGACGAGTAAAACTGATTTTTTTCTTTTTATTTACTCAATCGTCGATTCAAGGTTGTCAAATATGTCAACAGTGAATGATTTGATTTGCCCGGTGTCGGCATTAATTTTTTAAGTGGAAATTTACTCATCTTTCTGATTCCAATTGCAGTTTACCTAGTGGCATACATGTTGGCCGATCGAACGTCAAATCAGTGGCAGAACGCCGCCTACCAGAAATTCAACGTTTTCTTATTTCACTTTTTAAATCAGCTGAAGAAATTGCACATTCAGATTTGGTTTATACATTCTTTCACCCGTTACTACGCGATCAACAAGAGGCTAATATTGAGGTTTCGAAAGTTAAAGGTAACCGAACTAAGTTATTTAGCTTACAACTGACTACATTTTGTCGTTGCAGAAATCAAACCAGCACAACCAGTAAATAACAGCCATGAAGCTGGTCAAATTAAAATTTCTTTACAGTATCGACGTGGTGCACTTACTGTTATGGTAAGTATATTTCCGTTAAGGTTGCGGATTAGGTAAATTCACACAGAGAAAGCTATATAGAGAAGCAATGCCCGAGGGCATTACATTTTAAATTATAAATATCTTAATATATCTTAAGCTATGTCACACTAAGAGAAGAACTCAAATTTATTGTTTAGTTTTTATATAATTAGTACATAACAAGGTTCGCTGAAATGATCTTATCGCTAAAAATACTATGAACTATTCAAGATTTTAACAAAATTTGTAATTTTCTCTATTCAACCGAATATTTCTCATTGCCTATATTGTCATTAGATTCATCACGCGAGAGGCTTACCACTTCTTAATGGCGGCCAGGAGCCCAACACCTATGTGAAATGTTATTTGAAGCCAGATCAAACCAAGGTGACTAAGCGGAAAACAAAAGTCGTGCGCAAAACGTGTGTTCCCAGTTTCATGGAAACGGTAAGAGTAGACATTTTTATTTTTATTGCTTAATAGGGTTTTAATTTCTCTTTATGTCCTATATCCCCTTGTGGGTCCTAGGGCCTCTACTACGCATACGCGCCATCGCGTGCGGTTTCTGGCAATGAGCTTCAGCTCTCTTCAACTCTTCCCCAATTGCCGTGACTTAACTGTTCTGCGACATGTATTTCTCGAATGACCCGTTCTTCTACCAACCTGAGATAACGGATTCCATTGCATTGCGTAGTTTGCTATAGAACTGTCGCCTTTTCGGAGTGTATGACCAATCCACTGCCACTTCCGTCGTTGGATGGTTGTGTCTATTGTTTCCTGACCCGTTCTCTGGTAAAGATGTTCGTTGGAGATACGGTTAGGCAAGAAAACCCTGAAGATGTTCCTTAGGCACCTATTTACGAACGTTTGTAATCTTTTTGTGATAGTAGCCGTCACCTTCCAAGTGCTGCACCCAAACAACAGCACAGATTCAACATTTGAATGATACAGTCTCAGCTTGTTGTAAAAGCTGATCGCATTGCTTCGCCATATCATGGACATCATTCAAACACTGTTTTGCTTTGCCGATTCGGTTGACAATATCCTGTTCGGTCCCACCTTCGGGCGAGACAATACTCCCAAGGTACTGGAAACTCTCTACTCTCTCTACCGGAGTGTCCAGCAATGTTACCTTGAGTTACTGAGTTAGTGCCGAGGTCGATGATTTTGGTTTTGGCAGTATTAATCTTCAAACCTGCAATATTTGCCTCCCTTTACTCATTTGTTGTCATTTGGTGCAGATCCATAATATTGTGTGAGAGTAAACAAACGTCGTCAGCGTAGTCCAGATGTTTGAGTTGAGATGTAAGAGTCCAACGAATTCCTCCGTTTCCAGTAGATAAAGCTGCGCGAAGCACATTGCTAATCACCATCAAAAAGAGTATCGGCGATAGAATGCAACCTTGTCGTACCCCACTTAGGATCTCGAATTCCTCTGAAAGCTTTCCTGTATGCAGCACATGACATTTAGAGCCATCATAGGTTGCTTTAATAATAGCTATTAGTTTATCGGGTATACCTCTCCTGCGCAAGGCGAGCCAGATAAACTGTCTGTTGACACTGTCAAACGCCTTCGCCACTGTTCAATAATGATTCGCAGGGTGTTGATGTGGTCTACACAGGAGGATCCAGTGCGGAAACCTGTTTGTTCGGCATCAAGTGTATCTTCCAGATGTTCCTTAAATCGCTCAAGTACTACTTTGGCTATAACCTTTGCAACTGCAGGAAGAACGCAAATGCATCTCCAGTTTCCGCACTCCATAAGACTACCTTTTTAAGGGGGCTTGACAATCATTCCCTTCTTCCACTTGTCGGGGAAACTTTCTGCCTCCCAAGCTCTCTACAAAAGGATATAAAAGCTCTGCTGATGTCGTTGGCACGCAGAAGCTCTGCGGGTTACCATCTAGTCCTACCGACTTGTTTTTCTTTAGTGCGTTGATCGCGGGAGCGATCTCATCTTTACTGGGAGTTGAGGTGCGAATTCGGGAAATTGTTACTTCCGATAGCTCCGTTTGATTTGGGTGTATATCATTGGCGAATACACGGTTAAGGACCGTATAGAAATGCTCCTTCCATCGCTTGAGCTGATTCTCATCTGAAACGAGTACTGCACCGTCTAAGTTCTAAGCCTTTCACCGGATGTTGGCTAGAGCGGTGACCACATGTCAGCTATTTGATTATTATTGATAAACGTTTCTGCTATCGCACCTGCTCGCTGCTTCCTCTACTTCTGAGGCCAGGTTGTTAATATAATTACGTTTGTCACGTCTTACACTACGCTGCATTTCTCTCATTTTGCTTCGATACAGGGTCTCTAGCTCGATCCTCGCTGCTGCTGGGGTATCTACAATACGAGCTTTAAGTAGCTTACGTTCTTCAATCCGCTTCCAGGTATCCTCGGTAAGCCACATGTTGTGCCTTGCCTGACTTCTACTAACAATACTTTCCACTCCAGATTTGAAAAAATGTTCACAGCTTTCCAATGTTTTTGGATGGTTGTCGGTAGTAAGCTGCTGATTGCTTCCACTCCTTGCGATAAATGATACCTTAATGGTTGAAGTACTGAGGGGGTCTTTAGCCGCTCGATGTTATACCTAGGCATTCGGATGATATTGCGGAGTCTTTGAAGTGATGCAGTACGTTACTGGACAGTAGCTACCATAAGGTGATGATCCCGTACCATATCCATGTCGGCTCCTCGTCTGTTTCGGGCGTTTAAAAGACAGCTCATAAAACGTCGGCTGATCGCCACAGGGTCGATTTGGTTGGATGATGATTGCCTGTCAGTTGACACCCAGCTGACTTTGTGGCAGGTCTTATGCTCAAACATGGTGCCCCCTATGACAAGGTTGTTGGTCTTGCAGAAATCAACAAATCTTTTACCATTGTCATTTTGTTCGCCGAGGCCGTGCTTCCCAATCACATGTCTGAGTCTTTCGTTGTCGTTGCCTACCTTGGTATTCAAGTCCCCCTTCACGATGACGATATCTTCGTTCGGCGTTGCTTTGAATACAGCGCTTAGCTGATTGTAGAAGTTGTCCTTTTAATCCTTAGTCGAGGTATTCGTTGGGGCGTAACACTATATGATCGTGACGCGCCGTACTCTAGTCCGAAATCTGGCCGATAAGATCCTATCACCATGTGGGTGCCAGGAAATTAGGCCTCTGCGTGCTGTTGGCGTTAGCAGCAGACCCACTCCAGATTCACGGGGACTGCCGGAGGGTTTGCCGGTGTAGAGTAGCACAGTGTTAAACGTTGGGGATTGGTACTCTCCCGCATCGAACCATCTTACTTCACTCACTCCCAGTATGTCCAAATTGTATCGAAGAAACTCACGTTTCAGTTGAAAAAATCTGGCGTTTTGATGTCCTTCACTCCCTGAGTCAATTAGCGTCCTCACATTCCAGAAACCAATCTTAGTCCGGCTACAATAGCCAAAAGTCGTCATTATTCGATGATTACCTATCCAAGGCGTTGTGTCGGTTTCAGTAGCGGACATTTTTCGGTACCGCAGGGTGCTAACACACGTTACCTAGACCGTTCTCCCTTGCAATTTTAACCTACATATATAAGGATTTATACACATAGTTGCCCGGGGACTACCACTAAGAGGTAGAGCAAGCACTACATCGTGAACTTGATTGTTGCGCTACTGGCTCAAACCAAGTTTTGAGCAGTCAGTAGTGTTCCGATCAATCGCAATGTAGATCCCCAAATTTTTTTTTGCTTTAAATTAATAGTAAACTTTCTGAAATTTAAATTTAAAATTTTTTTATCTCCAGCTTGAATACCGCATGCCGCTAGAACACATTCAAAATCGTCTTCTTCACGTAACTGTCTGGTCGCACGATACTCTCCAAGAGAACGAGTTACTCGGCGGAGTGCAGATCGATTTGAGTAAGCACGATCTGCGTACCGAACTGATTGATTGGTTCCGCCTGGGTCCACTGTCACGGGCGTGATGTTAAACGAACATGTGATGGTTTAAAGAAAATCGATGTATGATCTAACATTCCAAGTATTCTATCGATGGCTCTTAGCCTGTTCGGTTCTTTTGCACAAAATTAAGAAATATATTTACACATCATCACCAGGACGGATGAAAACTCACATACACTATACACTATACTTACACTTCCATTATGTTTTGTTTATCGAATAAGCAACTAAATCCACACAAATAATGCTTTATTAATTTTTTTATTTCTATATATTTTCGCTAAAATATTAATGTCATCCTCCTATTTATTTTGTTCTTATTAATTACTTACATAAATACTATTGTCTTTATCATTTACCATTTTACCTTTACAAGTTTTATATTATCATCGTGTTATTAATTTAATAATTATTGTTTTCAATTTATGACATATTTGTATACTTATCTTTTAGTAATAATTGTAAATATATATAAAATTAAAAAAGTAGACAAAAGTTGATTTTTTCAACAAAGTTTAACATTTTTTAACTATATATTATATAAATACTAATATTAATATTTAAACAAAAATTATTTGAACAACAAAAAGTATATAAAATAATAAATATGTGTATATTTTTTTATTGATATACTTTTAATTTTAATGATTACACTCTGATTTTCTCAACAAATGCTCTAACTATTACCATTATATAGACACGCAAATAAACTTTTATACATATTAATACAGCATAATGACGTTACTACTCGTAGTAATAAGTTTTTCAAACTGAATAACAAAAATTACCTATTTTTATGTATACAAAATAACACACAAACTAGTGGAATTTTTCAATTTTTGAAATACGCCACCAAAAGGGAATACATTGTAAGGTAAATCAAAATAAAATGAAAAATTGTTTATATTTTAATTAATAAAAGTTATTTAAAAATTCATTCACGCGATTTTGACTTCCACTCTCTGAAGCAGAAGCTTTACATCGGGGTGATTAATGATATACAACATTTAGGTTTCAGTCTCAGTCGACTGCGCAATCAGAGTGATTGTGTATTTTTAAATGTTTGCTTTAGTATCTCCATTTTTAAAATTTTCCTTATTATGTCGGTATGTGCCCATTGTAGAAAACAAATTCGAGGTGAATCCGGCATCAGATGTGAAGGTGTCTGTGGTAAAGTGTTTCATCCTACGCCAAGTTGTGCCGATTTAGACCAATATAATTTAAACATATTGGATAAGAAATATATTCGGTTCATGTGCGATAATTGTGTCCACTACATCTACAATGTCGATGAAGCAATGGCGATATTGCTTAGGAATATGGAATTTAACGACTATAAACTTGAAGTGGTTAATATCCTCAATGATAATAAAAAAGGTGTTTTAAATTGCATAAACGCTATTGACAATAAGCTAAGCAATAAATTGGATAATATATCCAAATCGCAGAAAGACAGTGTAAATAGTGTAGAGATGTTGAGGTCGACTTTTCAATCAGTCGGTGTTTCCATGAAAGGGAAAAGAGACAAATGCTGTGAACAAACACACCCAGTTCTGAAACAAACATTTGCTGAAGTGTTGGTGGGTAATGAAGACAACACCAATTCAGCTGTTGCACTACCTCTACCGTCTATTTCGAATGTTTCGAAAAAACCGCTATCAGCTGTTCGCATACCTCTATCAACGCCAGCGGCGAGTGTTGAAGTAAATAATACTTTCAGCGATGGGGACAATACGAACGTGACATTCACTGATATTGCTACACATTCGCACAATACTGTTGATACAGCTACAGTAAGTAAAACTAACTGGAACACAGTAACAAATGCGAGAAATAAGAAAAGAAGGCAAAGGTTCATCGTTGATAGCAGTGTGAGTAAGGAGTTGGATGTTGTAACTGCAAAGAGAGTTCTTCATCTGTCCTCTTTCAAACCATCGGTAACAGCAGAAAAAATTACTAATTATGTATCATCTCGTGCTAATATACCAAAAGAACATATAAGTTGTTATAAATTGGTTGAAAAAGATGCTGACGAGAGTTTACTTAAACGTATTAACTTTAAGCTTATTGTCTCAGAATACTATTACAATAATGTTTTTGATGCTACGCTGTGGCCAGCAGACGTCCGTGTGCGAAATTTTACTTTTGACGTGACAACGTCTCACTACAAGGGGTGCATGTTCAAAAAGTCAAATGTTAAATGTCCACTGTTAAATGTCCCACTGTTGTGGTCACTGTTAATGCTCACACTGTTAAATGTCCACTGTTGTGGTCACTGTTAATGCTCACACTGTTAATTGTCCTACTTTTGAATGTCAGTACTTTGGGAACTAAGCCATTTCTCAAGGGATTCGTATGAAACTCGGAATGTAGGACTAATATGTGACTATAAGACTTGTTCCTATGGAAATTCTAGGATCTGGCCAATAGGGTCTGGGATTTTTGGAACCAAGCCATTTCTCAAGGGATTTGTATGAAACTCGGAATGTAGGACTAATATGTGACTATAAGACTTGTTCCTATGGAAATTCTGGGATCTGGCCAATAGGGTCTGGGATTTTTGGAAACAAACCATTTCTCAAGGGATTCGTGCCGTTTAATTTAATCGTAATATTGGCCACAACGTCAAAGAATTTCACTCCAACCGCGCGTAAAGATTACACGCACATATTTTTTTAACAGCTCTTACTTCTCCTACTACTATCGACGCAACTGCAATACTATGTTTGTGCAGTGATATGATATATTTAATATGTACCCACCTCACAATAAAATGTTATGAACATTTAAATCAGCTTATAAATTATTTATTCTGTTGTATGTGATGTGATTGATGATAATGTGTGTATGTGAGTTGAAACCAAAATAGAAAGCCCAACTGTTCCGATCGTACACAGATACATGCTTAGATTTATCCCAAACGTTTTTGTATTAGTAATCAACAAAAGAGCAAAATTCATATAAAATTTTTCTGTTTCCCACTACCACATCTTACGTTTCTCGCTCTTTGCGCCTAATTATTTTTTGTACACTGTATTCACATTCCAAAAACACAGACGCGTTTGGGATTGGTTTACACTGTAAACTTTACAGCATTAGTATGCGATGAGTTGGGCTTTCTATAGAGAAGGTTTTGGGTGAGGGAGAATCGTCTGAAATAATTGCCAACGCTCCTTCTTCATCGTTGTCTTCAAAATTATCTGTCTACTACCAAAACGTAGGCGGGTTGAGAACAATAACTAATGAGCTGTCCTTGGCTTTAGTTGAATGCGGTTACAATATTATTGCTATCACTGAGAGTTGGCTAAATTCAGAGATTTCTTCCAGCGAACTTTTTAATTCGAGTGATTTTATTGTGTATAGAAGAGATCGAGATTCTATAAGTACTGGCTTTTCAAGAGGAGGTGGTGTTTTACTGGCGGTAACTTCGGATCTATGCAGTGAAGAAATCGTGCTGCCTTTTCACTCTGATGTAGAGATTGAGCAAATTTGTATAAAAGTTATCTTAAATTGAATTAATTGCAAGTAATTTTGTATTTTTTTGTAAGCTATATTCCACCTAACTGCAGTATTGAAATTTATTCAGCGCATGTAGACAATATTAGCTATATAATGGACTCACTCAACGATAATTGCTTTGCAGTTGTACTAAGCGATGTTAACTTAGGTAATCTTAGTTGGGCTTATTCCGACGAAGAAAAATGTCTTATACCAGTAAATTTATCAAAGGATGTGAAACATAAAACAATTGATTCAATGTTTGCTTTAAATTTAATACAGATCTAATTAATCGCATTTTAGACCTTATTTTTATCCTTAGAGTTCAGATTTCGTCTGCAAATGTTTAGCTATTAAAGGATAGTGTTCATCACAAGTCTTTATGTATAGATTTTAACCTTAATATCTTTTCTAATATTGACTTGGGCTAAAATTCCTTGATAAGTTACAAGTATGATTTTACTGCAGTTAATTTTAATAATATCAAAAATATATGATATATCTTATATCTGAATACTTTTGACTGGAGTCATCTATTCAGGAACTTAAGTTTAAGTGAATGTTATGAAGGATTCATAAATAAAATAGAATTGATTTTACATATTTTTGTTACGAAAAAAAGTTATAAAGGGGAGAATAAGCCTATTTGGTTTAATAAAAGTCCAAAGAGATTGAAAAACTTAACATCTAAATTAGCAAAAAAAAGCAAGAACGATTCATGTTTACGAATGGAATTTAAACGATTAAGAAAAAAGTATGAATTTCCTAAGAAATACACCTTTAGTCAATATTTAATGTCTGTTGAGTCTGATATTAAGAGTAATCCAAAAGTTTTCTGGAATTTCTTGAATAAAAAAACGAAAACCTCTAATCTTTCGTATCATGGGGAGACATCCAATGATTTAAAGACCATTTGTAACATGTTTGCAAATTATTTTAGATCAAATTTTGCAAGAGAAACTCTGAATAGGGATAATGCTTAAATAATTGGCGGCGAACTAACAGATTTGGGTCAATTATCTCTTACGAAAGAAGAAGTTGAAATTGAACTATCGAATATTGACATCAATAAGTATGGTGGACCGGATGATATTCCTCCAGTCTTTTTAAAAAATTGTGTATTAAGCATTGTTGAACCATTGCTACATATTTTCAACAAATCTCTGGAGCAAGGAGAATTCCTGGAAGAATGGAAATTTTCTTATATTTTACCAATTCATAAATCTGGATCTCGCCTGCTTATTGAAAATTATAGGCCAATTTCAAAGCTACCTTTAATACCAAAAATGTTCGAGGCAATTGTAAAGAAAAAGATTGTGTCGACTTTAAGGAATAGAATTTCATCTTTTCAGCATGGCTTTTTAACAGGTCTGTTAGCGCATCCCTGTGCAAATGGCATCCCTGCATTTAAGTATTTCTCTTGTGCAGGAGAGCTGTCAAAGATGAACATGAACAGTCAGTCGCCAATTGAGAACCGTACAAGCCACACAACAATTTACAATTGTGAAACACACAACACAACGCACATTTAAAATACGCAGCCATTTTATTATTCGTTCGCCAACATTTAATCATTCGCATTTTATCATTTAACATTCGCAGTCATTGTCTGACATTCAATAAATTTAACCATTTAATAATTGCCTTTTTGCCTTTAATTTTGCCAGTACAAGGTCGTTCTACTGCGACAAATCTTTCATTTTTCACAGATTACTGTGTAAATGAGATAGAGTATGGTCGTCAAGTGGATGTGGTTTATACAGACTTTACTAAGGCTTTCGACCGCGTGCAGCATAGCATTTTGATTGCTAAATTAGAAAAATTAGGATTCCATTCTTCAATACTAAAATGGCTTTCTAGCTACTTATTGGGCAGAAACAAAAGAGTAAAAATAGGTGAGGTAACTTCCGACCTTATATTTAATTCCTCTGGTGTTCCGCAGGGTAGTCATTTGGGGCCTCTTCTGTTTATTTTGTTTTAAAATGATTTGCCACTTTATGTTGAAAATGCAAAATGCTTGCTGTATGCGGATGATGTTAAACTGTTCTTTTCAATCAAACGCGAAACTGTGTTATTTTTGACTCAAAGTTAACATTTCATCTTCACTATGACTTCATCGCTATAGCAAATAGAATGTTAGGTTTTGTAAAGCGGAACTCTAGAGATTTTGTTGACCCACATACACTGAAGTCATTATATGTCACTCTTGTACGCTCGGTCTTGGAATACTGCTGTATATTCTGGTGCCCTTATTACGCAAATATTATCAACAGAATTGAAAGGGTTCAAAAAAATTTTAGTCGTTTTTCCATTCGTAAATTGAATTGGCCAGGGGAATTGCCTCCATATAACTCGAGATTACTTCTTATCTTATCTTATCTTAGAAATTATTATTACATTATGTTCGTTAGGGACTTAATAATAAACACGGTGGACTGTCCTGAGCTTTTGAGTTTAATTCCTTTTCATGCCCCAAATAGGCAGTTTAGAGTAAGTAACCTTTTGCATTTAAGAAATCATGGAACCAATTATGGATTTAATGGTCCAATTGGTCATGCTTGCTCTATATTTAATAAATATTGCAATCATTTAGACATTTTCCTTATGAATAGAGATATATTTAAAAAATATTTTAAGTTTGTTAAAAATTCATTAGTAATATATTTATTTTTATTTTTGTATTAAGTTATTCCTTGTTCAAATACCTTGAATATTTAAATAAACTAAACTAAACATTTACTTAGCAAAATTTTCAACCCTATCGGGAATTCCGAGAGGAACGGAGAAATTGTCATTGGCATCGGGAAATCCGCTCGAAATGCGATATTAATAATAAATAAAATTGTCGAATGGTAATAAAATTTCTATGATATCGAAATCAGCTGTATTATGTCAAAAAGGTTTAAAATAAATTCGTAACTGAAAATTGTATTCTTCAACACAGTAGTAAGAACTGTTATAGTCACTTGCCGGCAAACATTCAGGCGTTATATGCCTACAAACAACGTCTCCGTAAGCGACTTCAACGAATCCTGGAACACGAACACAAGGAACTCTCTGAGTTAAAGTGTCTCAATGTAATGATTCGACAACATATGAGGAAACACTTTAACTCAGTATTTCAAAAGAGACTGCAAGACTTAAAACCTGGTCCCAACATGTTCAGACAGATAAATGAACTCGGCGGAAAGCGACCCGCCCTACATGGATCCCTGGAAAACAACGACCTAACTCTTACAACAGCAGCAGAAAAACCCGAACATTCGCAGAATCATTTGAAAACAACTTTGTGCCCAAACCACCTTCACTCTTACCAGAATTTATAAGGGAAGTAGAAACTACAAATAATTGTTTTTCTTCTCCTTTTCTTTCTACTCCACAAACAGTTTTCAACGTTGAGAATTCATCGGTTAGGTTAGGTTAGGTTAAAGTGACCGTCAGTCAAAACCATAGACCAAGAAGGTCCGTTGTGATACCACAAGGATCTAGAAAGTCCCACGCCTACTCGTTGAACCACTTGGAGCTTCCATCGGACGTGCCAAGAAATCTGGACACAACAAATGTAAAAGGAACAAAAGAAATCATCCAATCAAATAACTCGAAGAATTCATAAAGTCTGTAAGCTCAAAGAGATTATCCCCAACAATCAATTCGGTTTTAAGCGGAATCACTCTACACTTCATCCATTGCTAAAACTTCATACAGATGTTACCGTTTCACTCAACAAAAAGGAACCAACAGTGGCGTGTTTCATCGACATCGAAAAGGCGTTCGATTCTGTATGGATAGAAGGGCTTGTTTACAAACTGAGAAGGATGAAATTCCCGGTCAACATTATCAGAGTTCTACAGAGCTTCTTAGCCAATAGGACGTTATACGTGCAAATAGATGAAGCCAAATCAACGACCAGGAACATTAAAGCAGGAGTGGCACAAGGATCGCGACTTGGACCGGTGCTTTTCAACATTTTCATATCAGATCAGCCGATGAATACGACAAGAACAACAACCTTGCTTTTCGTAGACGATTCTGTTACGTACAGCAGCAGCATGACACCTTAATTAGCTGTGCAACGAGTCGAAACTCACATTTGGAGACTTCAAGAATATTACCTAAAGTGGGGAATCAACGCCACGAAATACGAATTAATCTGCTTTCGGTTACTCTCAACATCCCGCAGCAGGGAGCATTTTAATT
Source organism: Nephrocerus scutellatus (assembly GCA_947095585.1). Lineage (NCBI taxonomy): Eukaryota > Metazoa > Arthropoda > Insecta > Diptera > Pipunculidae > Nephrocerus > Nephrocerus scutellatus. The sequence continues at coordinate 71,640,053 of OX352765.1, forward strand.
TTAATTTCAGTGAGCTGTTTAAGTTTAACGTACATGCATCGAGGATCCTACAGAGAGCAAATTATACTTTCAGCTTGTCACATTCTCTAATGCGACGAAGCCAAGGACTCAGCCAAAAACCAAATCTACTCATATAATATGCTATGGGTTCCACACTTGGTACACGATATCTCCAACATACATGAAGAGATTACAGCTGTTCGAAAGGAAAGTGCTTCGTGCATGTACTGGCCTCTATAGGAAGCTCCATAATGGCTACCTCTACTCAAATACAGATATGTATGAAGCAAGCAAATCGAAAAGCATATGCAAGAACTTCACATCCGAATAATGTCATCAGTAAGGAAGACATGAGAACCCGTTAGTTAGTAAGCCCCCTGGCTGTAATTCATCAGGAATTCGATGATTTATTAAGATCTCCAACATTTTACGATACTGCCGTAGGATCTTACCGGTATACAATTTGAAGAAAGTCGGGTTAATTTTTTTGAAAATTTTTTGCTTGCTTCATTCAGAGCTGTATTTGAGTAGAAGTATCCATTATGGAGATTTTATACACATGTGTTGCTCCGATTGACAACATTTTTTGTAAAAATTTGAAAGTGATCAGGCCCCGTGGTCAAGGGGGAGGCACCCATACAAATTTTATAAACGCATGTGTATTTCAGATGGAAAAACTTTTTGTAAAAGATTCTAACTGATACAATTATTTACAAAACTTACCCGATTTTCTTAAAATTTTATACGCATGTTGTATAGAAACTTTTTATAAAAATTTGGTAGTGATCGGGCCCCTGGTTCGGGGGGCACCCATACAAATTTTATAAAAAAAAGTGCCTGATAGACAACACTCTTTATAAAAATTTTGATTTGATCAGCCGTCGGAGTCAGGGGGGGGGGGGGGGTGGGGCTTTTTACAAAAAGTGTTGTCCATCGGGATAATTTCTTTAAAAAATATGTATGGGGCCTCACGACCCTGGAGTCCGGGGTTTCCAAATTTTTTACAAAAAGTGTTTTCCATCGGAGATACAGATATGTATAAAATTTGAATGATGTGACGAAGCAATGCGATCAGCTTAAACACCAAGCTGCGATTGTTCCGTTCAAATGTAGAATCTGTGCTGTTGTATAGTGCAGCAAACGTTTGTAAATAGGTGCCTACGGAACATTTACAGGGTTTTCTGGCCTAACCATATCTCTAACGAACATCTTTACCAGAGAACAGGTCAGGAACCAATAGGCACAACCATCCAACGACGGAAGTGGCAGTGGATTTGTCATACACTCCGAAAAGGCGACAGTTCCATAGCAAACTACACAATGCAATGGAATCCGCGTTATCTCAGGATGGTAGAAGATCGGGTCGTCCGAGAAAAACATGGCGCAGAACAGTTGAGGAGGAGTCACGGCAATTGGGGAAGAGTTGGAGAGAGCTGAAGCTCATTGCCAGGAACCGCACGCGACGGCGCGTAAGCGTAGTGAGGCCCTAGGACCCTCAAGGGGATATAGCACATAAGTCAAGCCCGATTTTATTGAAACTTTGCACTCATATATTTCCAGTGAAAATACATTATATTAAAAGTTGTGAGTGATCGGGCCGCGGGGTCGGGTGGATTGCATACAAAATTTTTAGTTCAGTTTTTACGTAGAGGACGAATCTTTTTGATATATGGCCAGTCGTTCTCCTCAAACAGTTCGTAAACTAATAGTGCAATTATGGGAGGAGGAAACAATGCCAGAAGACAGGAGAAGAGACATCCTTTACAATAGTGTATAACAAACCGGGCTAGAAAAGTAGACGTTATCTTGCAAGTTAGAAGCGGCAATCTAACGAGCATACGATAGTTAATTTTCACGAGGATTGTACGCTATTTTTCATACGACAAATGAATTTTTCTGCTAAACTGATAATGCGCAATGAAAAACTACTGTGTGAATGTGCGTTCTCTAAGACTGCAGTAAATAACAATAGTATTTTCTATGTTAAAACACGTGTGAGGATAAAGCCTACTTTCGAGGCTAGGATATAGTTTTACGAGAGTCATTTTCGTCCATGGTCGTGTGAAAAGATGATATCACAACGTGAACGAGCAGTAATTATCGTGGCACAACTTATTAGATTTTTACCTTTAGGAAGTTGATTGAAAATTTTCTAGAGTTTCAGAACTCACTACAACATCTCTTTATAGACTTTCAAGCTGCATATGATGGCATAGCCTTTAAAACTTTAGCATAGAACTTTATAAACGAATGAGGTAGGTTGACCATAATAACAATAATATTCGGTGCGACAGACCGTTGCGGTCCAAGGCCTAGCTTCTTGTGACCATTTGTGTTGTGCATGTATATTATTGCACACAAATGTAAGGGACCTACAATTTAATGCCATATCCGAACAGCGAATTAAGAAACTTTCCGTGACAAGTTCTTACTATCGGATGTTAGTCAGACATTCGCGGGAGGTGGGACCGTGAAAAATACCTTTGGTGTTTTCTGCGATCCGAACTACGAACACCCTGACCAATGTTATAAGCCAAGTAAAGAATCTGGATGATAATCCAGACAAAAAGGGGGTATACGGGAATGCGTCCTCTTCAAGCTGGCGATGAAGAAAGTGATTCAAGACTCCGTTTTAAAGTTAAGTCGAACAATCAATCGAAAAATAAGTTCGTCCAGATACTGGCTTACGCAGACGATATTGACATCCTTGGTAGAAACTCTGCTGTACAAAAAGCTTTCATCCAGGACTTTATTTAACCATAAAATTCAAGCTGCTGGTGTATAAGAAAATGGTCATACCAGTACTTACATATGGATCCGAGACTTGGGTGATTAGTAAAAATTGCTGACTTCTTAGGAAAATCATAGGGAGAATTTTTGCCCCCGTATGTTAGGAAGAAAGATTCCGGAGCTCTATAACGATTAGATCTACGAGCGTTATCTTGGTGTCGACATCGTGAAGAGAATTAAGCTCAGTACGCTCCGGTGGGAAGGATACCTAGCTCGCATAAGCGAAGAGAATCCTGCTCGAAAGTCTTTTGTTGTAGGATTTATGGGACTCGAGAGTTAGGCCGGCTCGGCATATGCTAGTAGGATGTCATACACCAGAACTCTTAGAGTTTAGGGATTCCAAAACTGGATGAGGGATTTTTTGAGGGAGACCAGAACATCGGTTGTCGATGATATGATGATTATGTCTCCATTGTTCATGCCAAGAACAAAGGACTTTTTAAAATTAGCTCACTCGACTCAAACTCAATGCTGAAAACTCAATGAATTATAAAAATAACAATAAAAACAACAACACAACCGAAATTCATTTCATTTAATGATCTTTCATTTAATGATCATCTATATTTTTCATTTATTCCGTTTATTCTCCAATTGATTTTCATTCATTCATTCCATTGTTTTTTTTTGCGTTACTATACATATACAAATACGAATACCTTTTTAATGTTGCGTATGTGTTTTTCCAACACACCACACCACAATGTGCATTTTCATTATTATTCGTTCGTCATTTCCATATTAATTTTTAATGATACGTTAATAGTTTAAACTATTAACTGTTCATATTTTTTGACGATAGTAATATGCTAACAATAATATTTAAAACTAAAAAAATAATTAATGAAAAATAAAATATTTGAAAATGAATTTATTTTACAAGTTTCATTTAATTTTTTTTTTCATTAATGTGTGTTTCTCACAAAATTTAGCATAACATTTCTTCATTGTGTTTGTTAAGCCTTTCTCCTTAAATTTTAATATCTTAAATTATTTCTTAAATTAAATGCTTAAAACTATCACTTCAACATACGGTAGAAATTATTTTTTACTTATCAAATAGTATAATATTTATGCCTACTTTAAATTTTTATTATTTCTTCATTTAGGGGTTTTATATTTTACAGTTAACTCTTTTTGAATTAAGTTTTTTAAAATTAAAAAAAATCAGTTTGTTCTTGTTCTTTTGTTTGTTTATAGTTATACAAATTTCTCAGCGACCACACTAGAAAGTTCCACGCATCTTTCGTCAAATTTCATTTAAAGCAGCGCGATTTAAATATCATGCAATGATGATATTCCTCATTTGACGCAAACGAGTGCGAGACGGTCTTCAAGTGTTGGAACGCTTACTTAATGAGGTTAATACGACTCACATGACGATTGTACTTGATTTCATGTATGCTGTACTGTTTTGGTGTTTTTTCGCACTACCAGAAACATGGATTGTTGTGAGTAAGAGCGCTCTCCCAATGAAAAACTTAAGACTTAAGAGTAACAGAAATGTATGGATTTTGGTTTTGACAAAAAAAAAGATGTCTGCTCGTTATGTTGGTAGATCTTATAGTTCTTAAGTTTATAAACTTTTGAAGAAATACAGAATGAAGCTCGCAACATTTTGAAACGGATGTGAAATATTTGTTGTGGTGGTTGTTATGTCTTCAATAAAACCACAATGAAGCTTGTCACAATTTGAAACTTTGCTGTCACAACCTAAAACTTTATGTATTCATTGTGCGAGCTCTTCTAAGGTTTAAGTTTTATGTCTTAAGTGTTAAATTTTTCATTGTTTGAGCAGGGTAAGAAGAATACTATAGGTAATAAAAAAATTGAAACAGAAGCAAACGCGACACTTGTGAAAATAATCCATGAACATGCGTTTTCGTAGAAATAAACACGAAAACTATGACATTTTGACAGCTTATCCGGGTTTTTGTAAAAAATGGAACACAATTTAATTCAAAGATTCGCTGACGAAAGACATTTAATATCATAGTTATGTTTATCGTTTTAATAAAGGCGTTTAATGAACACAAAGTAAATGAAAATAGAAATGGTGCCACCGCCAAGCCAAAATGACGATATTTGTTTGTATTAGTAAAACAGTGGAAAGTCTGCTAAACATCCCCATTAAATAATAGCGCAAACGTTTGTCATTTTTATTTGATCCTTGGAATTTAAACAACTGGGATCGAACCGGCTGTAGTATTGGGTATCCGGCTAAATTATCGAAAGGATGTAGTCTGAATCGTGCTGAATGAAAAACTTGTGTTTTACCCGCTTAACAATTTTCAAACTAGCTTCTTTGATTGTGGTTCTGCCAAATTTAGTTATATTGTTTGCTGTGTAGTTTATTGAATTTTTATACATGTTTTTATTTAAAATTAAAGGTAAAATCCGGCTAAATTATCGAAAGGATGTACTTTGAATCATGTTGAATGAAAAACGTCTGTTTTACCCGCTTAACAATTTTCAAACTAACTTCTTTGATTGTGGTGCTGCCAAATTTAGTAATATTGTTTGTCATTGAATTTTTATACATGTTTTTAATTAAAATTAAAAATAATAATTTAATTAGCTTCCTTATTTTCATAATATAATAACTCTACTTTTTGCAAATTTTTATCAGCTTTTGCTTATTTTTAAAAATACTTAGTAAATCTTCCGTCACAATGTATAATGTGCTTATTTTATCTCTCTATAAATTTATGTCACGTACTTCTTAATCTAAATTTGGAGTAAGCAGTTGAGTTTCTTTTCTTTTCCATTGTTTTGTTTTATTATTGTTGGGTTTTTTCGCAAACTGTGTTTGTTTATATGATTTTTATTGTTTTTTGAGTTCACAACTTCATTATTTTTTTTAAGGAGCTTATTTTTAAGAAGAAAGTGAGTCAGGTTGCACAATGGATGCCATCAATTAACCAGTGATGATCATTTCAATTACAAATTAATTTGGTTTTTTATTTGAAATACAAAATGTCAATTATATTTTAAACTGTTTTCTTTTTATCAAACACCTTAGTAAAAATTATATTCTTTTGTACCCTGTAAAAGCCAAGGAAGATTATTGGTTTATTTCCGACGACGATAACGGCGCAGAGGATGTCAAGTTTTGCGGTATAAAAGTCTAGTATCAGTGAAGACATTTATTTTAAGTTGATATTTTTTTTAAAATCAACAGTTAGTAGTTAAGATTGTATAATTGTGTGCGTGGATTTTACTATAGCAACATTTTTTGAGTACAAGTATGACAATAAAAATGATATGGCTGTGTAGAAATAATAATCTCTTCAATAAGTTCGCGGAATTGAACGCATTTGATCTAATATAGGTAACAGCTGACCGCTGGTTTTTAATCTTCTGACATATCCAAGCATTTTCCGCACAAAGACTGTTTTAATTAATTGTTTGAAATCACCGTCATTTTCTACGACCTTTGTTACGAGTGCAACGACACCTTTATTGTTGCCACACATGTTTTTGCCCCCATCAGTAGTGACACACTTCAAGTTTTTCCATTGAGGATTGTAAAAAGAAACACCTGACCAATATTTGAAATATCTGTTTTTTCATACAGGGCCATTAACTATGTAATTACGTGATGAATTTGAGAACCGCTTTGCTAAATGTGATGAGAAGGTTAAGTTTTATCGAAATGCACCTACAACCAAAAATTTTTATATAAATATCTATATATATATATATATATACATATATATATATATATATATATTTATAAATATATTTATAAATATATGCAAACATGCATGTTGTTTGGCCCACTTGATTCGCAAGATTTTTAAATACGGTCTTCAAGTGAAAAAGCTAGGAGACCCCTGGTCTATATTATAGAGCAATAGAATCTATACCATTCTGGGACATAAGAAGCTCTATATAATAAAGGCTGGCGGACCAAATCTTGTGATCAATTTTTAACCCCGGGAAGGTGGCCAGGTTTTATTCAAACTTTGCACGCATGTGTATCTCCAATTACAACACTTTCCATTCAAATTTTGGGCCCTTCAAATTTTATACGCATGTGTATCTCCGATTGTCAACACATTTTGTAAAAATTTGGTAGGAATCGGGCCCGTATTAGAGAATTTAAAAGAAATATTTTAATTTTTATGGGCTGTTTTTTGTTGTTCTATTACACTGTACAAAAACCAAAATTAAAGTAACGAAAAACAATGCTCTGACGGTTCTTCCTTTTTTATTTCAAAACGAGCAAAATTACGCAGCGTACACCGAACAAAAGCTGCACGGTGTCAAAATAACAGCGATTTGAGCATAAAGTAAAATAATTAATTTTATATCCGATTAGAGAATTTATAAGAAATATTTTAATTTTTATGGGCTGTTTTTTGTTGTTCAATTACACTGTACAAAACCCAAATTTAAGTAAAAACAATGCTCTGACGGTTCTTCCTTTTTTATTTCAAAACGAGCAAAATTACGCAGCGTACACCGAACAAAAGCTGCACGGTGTCAAAATAACAGCGATTTGAGCATAAAGTAAAATAATTTGTGTTTTTTAAAATATTGTCTTTTTTTTTATTTATTTACATTTAGACATTTGACAAAATAATTATATTTCGGCGTTAATAGAGTAACGGTTGTTTTGAAAGTGATATGCACTACACTAATTTTGTGTTAAAAGAACGCCCTGGGTACCGAGCAATTCCAAAAGTGCTGCCATCGAGTATACACATAAGTGTGAAAAGTTTAATTAAAATTGAATTTTAGAAACTGGATTAAAAATTTATTCAAAGATTTTGCTACAAGCAACAAATTAACAAACCAAACACATCCACACGCGAAGTTAAAAGAGAGAATTTAAAAATATAAAACTGTCTATATCCACCTACGTTTCAGTTCACAATTTAAAACACAGTTTAAAATAAAATTACTTCAGTTGTATAAAAAATCGAATATACACTGCTCGCTCAGAATGAAGTAAAAATTAAATCCAAACACTGACTACATTTTTGTTCGACAATGGTACTAATTTGGAATTCTTTTAAGTTTTGAAGAAACATCAAATTTTGAGATGCGCGAAAGAACACGTAACAAAATAGTTATTTTTGTGGTTTTTATTGTTGTTGTTTTGTTAAGAGAGAAATAGAAAAAACTATGCTACCCATCTCGCTCACGCTAATTGTTTTGTTTACGAAGTAACACATGACGGTGTTAGTTTAAATAGAGGAAAATATCGATATTTAAAATTTCTGATGTGCATCAAATTTTTTTGTTCCTTTTCGTCTCAAAAGAATGTAAAAAATCAAATCTAATTTTTTTTATGTATATACCCTAAAGGAATACCCACTTACATTTTACGATAAATAAAAATGAACATTTCTACGAAGAACTAAAATAAATAAAACAAAGAATTTTATACTTAATACCAATGGCTATGACAGCATTAAGAATCCAACTGAAAGTAAAGCACGCTCGTGTCCTTTTGTTTCAATGTTGCCATATGAGTTTTTAGGGTACACAAAAAACACAGTTATTTTTTTAAAATTTTTTTGTTGTTTAATTTTTGTTTCATTTTTTGTATCTTTATATATAATATATATTTATGTGAATACATTAATTTTTTTTTTGTTGTTTTTCCTTTTATTTAATTAACGACATTATATTGTTGTGTTTTATGGTATTTGATTTTTGTTCATTCTATTGAGTTTTTCTAACAGAGTTTTCCCACATGAATTTGTTGCATTTGCTTTGTATTGAATTTATACATTTTAAAATAAATATTTCTTTCATTTTTCTTTTTCCACTGTTAATACATATAAACTTATTTTTTCCGTAATGACGTGCGAAGTTTGTTCGTTTTTTGCTTATTTAAATGTTCATCATCAGTCATTGTTTTGTATAATGTTTTAATGTTTTTGTTGCATTTATGAACTTAATATTTCTGAATTTTTAATATTATTGCATTTTTACGTAATAGTATAATTTTCCCGCGCTTTATGCATTCCCCAGTCATAGTAAAACATCTTAAAATGGGAATAACTATTACAATACATTACACAACTACATTTATTTTTGCTTTTCTAATGTGTCTGCTTTTTGTCGTTTTTTTTTGTTCATTTTATTTAATAAAATTACTAACAACACATATCTACGTTTGCTCTTAAAGTACTGTTATTTATTTTATATATATACAGGTATATATGTATGTTGTATCATATAATTTTATTCAATAATTTTTTATGTCATTCTATTAATTCATAACTTTTATGAAATGCTTAACCTGGAACAAATATTTTACAAAACTGATGTTTCTTATTGATAAACTTCAAAACTGTTGTCATAATAATAACAATAAAAATAATAATATAGTAAAAATTATTTTTAAAATAATTAAAACAATATTTGTTAAAATTGTTTTTTTTATAAAAAGTTAATATTTATTATTCTTTTAAGTTTTTTTTGCTTAAAATTGTTAAGCTAGCTTTTGATTTTGTTAACAATTGCGTTACTCATGTTTTTTTTAAATTAATACTTTTATTATGCTGTATTGTTTTTGTTTTTGTTTATGGCTTTTAAAAAGTTTAATAGTTCAAAAATTCATATTTAAATACACATGGCCAGTGAGTCCAAAAGGTCGTCCCAGAATTTCTCAACACGATGATGTTTTCCACAATTGCTTTTATAAGAAATAAATTTGGTATAAAACGAGGAATTGACACAACCCACATTTCAAACTTTTTCGTGTCGAAAATCTGGCGCAAAATTGTAGAATCACGGTTTGGGAATTATTTTTTAATAATTGTATTGCAACATTAAACTCCCCGGATAAATGTAAAGCCCGGGTTCGAGCATTTTTATAAATTAGTTCATGAATTATAATGGACATTTTGTGTGGTTATAATGCAACTCAACTTCGATTCGTTAAGTTTTCGTTCACTTTCACAGCATAGGTGCGAGCGGTTCGAGCCACTTCTTGCATATGTAAATTGGACATCTGCTATTTGGATACAAAAAGTAGAGACAAAAAAATAGTAGAAAAAAGTTCATTATAACCATCTTTGTAATTTGGGAATACGATGTTTCCACGACCGAGTTGAGTAGAGTTAAGTTTTCGTCGCGATGAAAACTTGGCAACGGTAACTAGTTGCGTTTCCATGAAAAGGTAGAGTAGACTTAATATGACAGCTGCGTTTTAGTTTCTAACAACATCAAAATGAAATGTCAGTTTCTGTGGTTTAACTCTCTAATTAGAGTTTCCATTAATATAAAGTTAAGCCTAGTTTACTCCATTATGGAAACAATGTCATATGCAAACATTTCGTTTAATTTTGACACTAACTCATGCACGCCAAAGTATGTTTTAATAACGAATTACTAAATACAATTTCTTGGCTCTATAATATCGAGTTCTATTCACTTTTTTTTAAAAAACTAGATTTGGTGGTTCTAATAGAACACAAAAAAATTTGATCTGGTTTTATAGTTGTGTTGGTCTGTTGGTTGGTAAACATTTTAAGACACAGTTTTATAACCTCACAACAGTCACAATACAACATTAAATTCACGAATGACGCCAACCAAAATGGTGTACATATTTAGATTTTTAGCTGTCATTTGTAATAAAAACAATTTACATTTCTACGTATTATTAAATTTGGTGGAAAAGTGTGGGTAAATCTTAAAAAGAAATGCGATTTCTGAAATTTGATCTAGGTCAAACAATCTCATGTTTCTTTTGGCTAGAATAGAACATCACATAACCGAATAAAAGAAAAGAAATGACCAAAATAGCTGCATTTTCTTTGCCGAGGAATAAGGAATGTCAAAACCAGCCAAAACCAGCCAAACAGCATGTTTTCCAATTCCAAAGAAGGAATTCGACAGTGCAATTGTTGTTGTAATTCCTTATTCATCGGCAATAAAATACGGCTAATATTCATAGCGTACATTACTCGCGTAATAGTGATTATCGTGCTCGTTAGATTGCCGAACTCGGCTACCGCCTCGTGCTTCAAGCTTCTAACTTGCACAATAACGTCTCCTTCCCTTGCTCGTTATGTTATATACTATTTAATAATGCGTAAACGGATAGGGCAAAAGCCAACGTTATAGTTATTTGCAACAGCTGTGCTCTGTGTGCGTGCGTGTAACTGAGGGCACAGAAAAATCGACATTCAGCTCAGTGAGGACTTTTGCATTCCGTGGAAATTCTTAGCTCAGAAATAGAAGGATAAGGATCCTCACATGGCATACAGCTAGGGACACATAAATAAAATAAAATAACTTGCTAGACTCAACTGACTTTATGCTGTATCGCTTGTGATGCGAACAATTAATTGTGTATTGTGAATATTATTTTATATATAATAATTACCAATAAATGATCTAATAATTTTTGCAAAACAAATATAAGCTATGATGTTTGTAACCGAATTTTTGTAAGAAAACAATACACCTACAGTAAAGTATTTAACATTGTAATTTTGTTTTTGTATTTTAAATGCATATTTTTTGTTTTATGTATAGAAATATATCACAATTTGTAAATGTTTTTTATATTTAACGTTTTATTACGTGTTGTTTTTTATGTTCTGTGAGTAATTTTTTTTATTTTTTTAATAATTATATGTAAAAACGCAATAAAGAAAAACAAAGCGTAAGAAAAATATTAATAAAGAATATGAAATTAAAATTAGTTAAAAAATGTATGATACAAAATGATGATAAAGATAGAAAGATAGAAAGAGAGAGAGAGAGATAGCTGGAACATAGGGTTTACATAAAGACAGAGACCGTTGAGTGAAACTGAGAAACTTCTATACGTTATTACGTGAGTTATTTTTTTTTTCATTCATTCATTCGCTTCTTTATACAAAACTATTCCCACCAACCCATATATCAGTGGGGTATTTATATTTATGTATATGTGTGTGTGTTGTTTATTGATTTATTTATTTACTTAAATGTATATGCATATTAATAATATTTATAGTTTCTATTTTGTTTTACCTTAAATTTAGATGAGTTTTCTGTCTTATGGTTTTGTTTTTGTTTTCTCTCTTATGCAGTTTGTTTTTATTTATTTTATATTGTTAAATAATATTTGACCTTTAAACTTAATATTTAATTTTAGTAATATAAGTCGTCCGCGTCATTGCAGTAATCTCACGATGAGTTCACCATAGTAGCAGATGTTACTGCCTCCGCTGACGCCGCCATCGTATTGCTGTTGTTATTTCTTCGTAACTTAGATGTCCTGTGATTGCTGGAGGTTTTTCTTCGTTTGCGTTTGGCATCTCGTTGGAAGGCCACATTGCCTGGATCGTCAGCCAACTGTGGATACTTGTGAATGCTGTGAATATCGATACCAATCCAGCCATCAACATCACCATGTGAGACTAGTTCTTCTTTTTCCTCTTCGGTCCAGTCCCCGCGCCCTTGGAAGCCAGCGGCCACCAGTTGTTTTTCCAATTCCCATGCTCTTTCGACAGCCCGTTTGTGAGCGTGCTTAAGGATACGGTGTCTCTCCTGTTCAGGGTCAACTCCATACTTGATGATGACCACAGCGTCTGGACCATGGAGTCGGAGTTCTTTGGCCGCTGCACCACCATGATCAGTAATCTCATGCGTTGATATGTTGAACATGCCACCAAGACGGCGCAATTCTTCGTTGTCATCGCGTAGCTTGAGGATGTTGTCTTTGACAAAGTAGAACACATCCTGGTCGTGTATACTAAAGTGCAGATCGAGGAAAAATGAATTATTGAAAACGGATGAGACGACATCTTGCACCACACTGTTGCTGCCGTCGACCACACTGACCATTGCCCGGCCAGCAATGCGTGAAAGGAGGACACCCTCACCAAAGACGCCACGTCTGTAGGAGACTCTCGGCAGGAGATTTCGCGTCTTCGGCTCCATCTTGAGCAATGGCTTTGGCACAAAGTCAAAGTCACTGAATTTCTCGTCTATCTTTTGCACTATGCATTCCAGGCCCGATATTACGCCAAACTCTGGAGCCAAGGAAGCTGATTTTATTGTCGCCTGTGGGATGTAGTGTGCTTCTTTGGTGTACTTGCTGCTCTGCATTTTCCTGAGGTCATAGCCAAACAGTTGCAGCCATGATTCCAGATCAATCATGTAATGCATCGGCTCATTTGAATTGATTGGGTCATTATTGTGGAAGCGATAGATGAACACATCGGTAGGAAGGCTCATTTCCGTGGCCAGAGTCTCCCAAAGTGGTGTCATCCACTGACCAACTGTCGGATCGTATTGGCGACCATCGGTGTAGATCAGTTTCGTGTTCGGATCAATTAGACCACCATGAAAGTCGATGGGAACAAAGAATTCGGGGTTTGTGTCTTTGATAATGCGGCCGAATGGGGTACGTTTCATCTCCTTGATGATGCTGCCATTCAAATCGAAGAACGCTAGCGGACTGCCATTTTGATCGGTAGCCACATAGAATCTCTGTTCGGCATTTTCGATGGCAACCAACATGTCACGATCATCGTAGAAGAATTTCAATGTCTTTGCGATCTTTGGGAAGTGTACATGTGTTAACAGCGTCGGGGTCTTTGGATTTGCATAATAATATTGGGTGACGTTGCCATTACTGTCATGCCACGCCACAAGACGGCCCTTATCGTCGTAGTAATACCATATCTGGAAGCGATCTCGCTCGAAAGCGTGGATCAATTGACCGCGATTGTTGTAACGGTACTTTTGCTCTCCCCGACGTACTACATAGCCACGGGCATCGTAGTTGTTAAACTCTACATCGCCCACTTGAATAACGCGATCACCGATGTCATAGCCCAAATTAGTCTTTTCACCTTGATCGACCACACCAACAGTGTTTCCATTTTCATCGTAAAGGAACTTCCAATTGTTCGTTCCGACGACTTCTATTAAATGTCCATCAGCGTTGTAATTAATTTTATCGAAGGACGTCGATCGGCCGAATGTGGTCTTTTGTGATTTTATGCGATTGCGCAAATCATAGTCGAGCTCCAGTCGGAAGACGTCGAATGATTTAATATTAATGAGAACACTCTTTACACGGCCATGTTGATCGAAGTCAGTAATTGCAAAGAACTGCTTGGCGGCATCCTGTATGACAGTACGGTTGAAGGCGTTGCGGGTGATCTTCAAATCTTGAACCACTTCCAAATTACCAAGGTTCTGACTATACTTGTAGCGGGCCATGGGCATTTCCTTGTCATCGATGTTCATTTCAATGCCACTGAGGCGAGCATTGCCATCGTACGAGTATTTGTAGTGCGCAGAAGCCAACGAGTTCTTTGAACCAAACTTCAGTTTTTCATCCTTTAAAATGCCAGCATGGTACTTAAACTCGCGGCGCAGATCGAAGCCCGGTTCCTGCACCTCTACACTCTTAATGAGGCTGGTGGTGTCTTGATAGGTGTAGTGTGTCGACGAAAGACCAGCAAGAATTGTCTCCAGACGCCCAGCGGAATCATGAACAAATGCGACCTTGCCCGATTGATGTGGATGGATCTTGGCTAGAATTTGGCCTTCATCGTTGTACAGAATCTCGAATGGATGGCGGTTAATTGGTGAGTAATATTGATATTTAAAGAACCCAAGTGACGTTTGTAGCGAGAATGAGTGGATGTGGCCGCGTGGTGTTGTCAGCGACTGAAGAGCACCTGCATCATCATACTGCAGCAGGTAGTCTGACCGACGTGGTGTAGTAACCTTGAGTGGCAAACTTCCGAACATATCCTTAAATGCGTAAACCATCGATGAGCCGTCACCGTACTTGATTTCGTTTAGACGTCCGTTCCGGTCAAAAGTATAGGCCTCCTGCAGCACTCCCCACTTCCATGAGACCAAACGTCCGAAGCGATCGTATTCAAGATCAACTTCTGCATAATCACCAGACTGAGGTTTAAATGAGACCGGTCTAGCTGTACGATCGTAGGTCACATTCAGAAGCTCTTGTTTGTCATCGATAAATACAACAACCGACGAAGTATCCCGATCGTACTCAAGCGTTAGGACATTGTCGCCGTTTACGCGAAGTTTGCGACCAACCTGAGTAATCGGTCGTTGACTTTTCCCGGACTTGCCGCTCTGAAGTCGTCGCACAAAGTATCGCCACTCAAATCGATTAGCCAAATCACCAGCGATTTCTGTGCGTTGTTTTGCTGGCACTGGGTAGCTTTCTCCAATCAGGGGATTTACTTCGGTAAGAATGGCATATGGGACCACTTCCATTTGAACGGTGTGTCCCCACGGCGTCACGCTTGTCGTACTGCCGTCCATTTCGATAGTGGTCTTTGTCTCAGCTTCGCTATTGCGAACAACAACGCTAGAGCCTTGAATTAGCATCGACACCTCCTTCTGGGCGTTCTCCGATACCTTCACCTGTGCACCCTTAACACTAAGATCAAATGTCAAATCAATAACACGTCCAGTTGGGGTAACAGCCGATGTCAAGCGACCGAATTCATCATAGTTGTACACATATGAACGCCCAGTCGAGTCCAATTTTGTTTTCAGCAATCCCGTTGGCCCATGATATTCGAAGGTGACATTGTAGTTGTCGGGAGTGCTAAGTTCATGTAGCATTTTCATCCGTGTCATACGTAAACGGCACTTCTGCCCCTTGGTGTTTTCAATGGAGTTCACTTGCGAAGTGTAATCACGCAGAAGGAACACCTTATTGCCGGCAGCATCTGTGACGGTGCTTAGTTTTCCATTCGAGGTGTTCACATTGTAGGTGAACGAATAGGTCGTCTCACCGGTAAGAATATTTCTCGTGGCGACATGTTGGCCGAAGCGATTGAAAATGTAGATCTCCTGCATGTCGGGCGCGTAGATTTCGTACTCACGTGATGGACTTGCCTCTGGAATGCTTGACATGACGGAGCGGATACGGTAATTGGCCTGATCGGCTATATGCACATGCCCGTCTGGAGTCACTGCTAAAGCGGCGATCGTGTTGAACTTTGCACTTGTCGCCAGGTAGTGATCCGCCTCGAAGCAGTCGCAACCGCGCTCCAAGCAATTACATTTCGATTCAGCTCCAGCAAAAGCTATGATCCGTCCATCCGTTCCAATAACGCGAACTCTATTGATCCGCTGCGAGTCACTTTCGGCTACGAACAGATCACCCATTGGGCCGAAAGCAATACTCTGGGGCATTACCAAAGTTGCATGCGTTGCCAGATCAGTGTCATAGGCGGTTGTAGCTGTAGCACAATGCAATGGACGTCCGGAAATTACCCGAACTCTTCCATCTGGAGTCATTCGCAATATCATATGATCATCTATTATGTGTAGTGTGTTATCCAGAGGACTCACCGCCAACTCAGTTGGCCAGCGGAGATGCATCTCTTCTAGCTTGAGCGTACCTTCACAGGGAATTGGCTTCCAGTGTGACTTGTGCATGTGATTACCAATTAACGTTGTGACAATGCCATCACGATCGACCATTCGAATATTGGTGCCATCAGCGAAGTACATCGTATTGTCGCTGGAGATTGCAATGCCTTTTGGATAGGCAAGTTTTGCATCCTTCGCTAAAGCGCCATCACCACAATGTGCCTCATCGCCGGGAAGGCAACGTTCTCCCGAACCCACAATCGGTTCCCAGTTCTTTTCTGGCTCGGAGAAATCATTGGTGTCGCGCACACGAATAATCTGATGCGATTCAGGATCCGAAATGTAGAGGATTCCATCGAGCGGGCTCAAGGCCATGTGATAGCGGTAGGAAACCCTTGTCGCATTCAACTTGACTACTGTCTTGATTGTTCCATCGGTCATAATGCGGCGAATGTAGTTAAAATCACCAACATAGAAACTGCCATCGGGAGAGGCGGCCAGTGCAACCGGAGCGAGCAGTCGCTGCTTGAATGCAAGCCCATCGCAATCGTTACAGTCCAGCGGACGTTGGTGTCCATCACCCATGGTGGTAAGAATGACACGAGGTTTGTGTTTCAGGTAAATATTTGATCCATCGCCCTTCTGCAAAATGCCCTCGTGGAAGTTGTACCGATGATGTATGTCCAAATTCCATCCACCGACCTCAGAGATAGACATGTCATGACCGCTTAGCTTAGTCGTCTGAATATCCCAAATGATGTCCTTGCAATCAGTGTACTGGTAGCCAACTTTCACAACTGCCGTTGTAACACCGTAAACACGCTGTCTATAGATGTTCAAGCGATTCCACGCATATGTAAACTTTATGCCAGGATCTGCTTCAAAGACTCGCTCAAACAATATCCCCTCAATGGTGATGCGTAAGTGAATCAATTGCAAAGTCACTGGAATCTGTTCAGGCGTCAACTGGAGCTTAATCGTAGATAAGTAACCAGCAGCACGCGAACTGTGATACACCAAATTAAGTCCGGTTCCCGGTATTTGCAGTGACTCCTGTATAACCTGCGACTCAGCCAAAATTGCACTCCGATCAGGACAGGCGCCCTGAAAGCCATGCTTCCACGAAGCCAATACAACCGGTTTCATAACATCGTAATCATGTGAAAAGCACGTATGCGCTGTCGGAACAAGTTGCTTGTCATCTGCCATCGACATTGTGACCACATTTATGATGACCACTTCATTCCATGGCACCTGGACGATCCTAGACTGTGGTCGAAATGGCGATCGACCAAATTGCAATGTAACAGCACCACCGCCATTTACCATCAAATCAAACCATCCATCATCACGGGTAAGTGTAAAACCTTCCAAGAGAGTAGTTGTTGAGACACGTACTCCGACCAAGCCCATGCCCAGGGATGTTACAACTCGTCCACGGATAACAGCCGAACGGCTACAATATGATGAGAGACAAAAAATCCCGAAGAGAATGAAATAGACAAGAAAAACAAAAACGTTAGTTTCGAAATATAATTATGTTTCGTATAAAATTGGTATAAAACTATGAAATCAGAACGAATTAACGAAACTCTCACAAAATCTATTGCAGTGTTTTTAACATACATACAATTATAAACAAAACTGAACTTAACTTAAATAACTTTAACATAAAAAACGAAACTATAACAATAAACCAACATACACAAAATACAATGATAAAAATGTAATAGAAATAAATTTGTTTTTTTTTACAACATAAAATAAAATAAAAGTATAATGTTTTTCACACGTCACAAAACATAAAACATTGTCCACACAGAAGGAAAATTTTCCTCTATTTTGTTGTTGTTCTTATTAATTGTAAAGTCTTAAACCCAACCCTTAGTTTAATTTATCTTTAGTTCTGTTACAAAAAAACCCTATGCGCTTGTTAATGCGAAACAAGAGTTTTTCAAGAGGATGCTTGAAATATTGTTGGAATTAATTTTTTATTACCGGCAAAGTATGTGTTCGGTTCTTAGTTCAGTAAAATGAGTAAAAAACAAACGCATTAACTTACAAAAGAAAATATAACTTAGATAAATATTTATTCAATTATTTATGAAGACTAATTAAAATTACAGTAAGTTGAAAAGAGTTCCAAGAGCAAAAATGCAAACTAATAAATTTTTGAATGTAAACCAATAAATTCACTAAATTTCAATAACATAACATTAGTAGTTTTAGTACTTGATTAGAAGAAGAGGTGGAAGAAGAAAGGTAGTAAACTACCAAGTTAGTTACTCAGAGAAGGTTATCAAGTTATCGAGTTTTTGAAAAAGAAAAACCACATAGGTATACAAGAACCGAAAATCAATGATCAAAAACATAAATCTATAAAATTACGATGAAAACATTCTCATTAAAAAAAAATATTAAGTTATCATAACGAGTGTAAAATAATCGTAAAAATGCAGTAGTAGTAGTATTAGTAGCAGTAGTAGATTTATGATGAAACCAAAACAATGCTTTAATGATCACCAAACAACCAGTTAGTTAGTTAGTTAGTACTTTTAGTTTTCTAGTTTTATGGTTTTTATATGCTTACCTTGCGTTGAAATAATTCCAGAAAACGCTGTTAGTTTTTATAGAGCGATTTTCGTTTTTAGTTTATTTTAATATGGTACGTTATACGTTTTATGTTATGAACAAATTCAAATTGCATTCAGATTAGTATTATAGTTAGTAGTAGTAGTAGTATTGGTGGTAGAAGTAGTAGTAGCAGTTAGGGCACGCGTGTGAATTTGTGTAAAATTAGAGGGGAGAGAAAAAAACAATACATTGAATTAGCTTTCGTTCCGCTTAATGTTAAGTTACAATGGTTTTTGTGGCATTTTATATTAGTTATGTGTGGTCAATAGTACAAATAGCTACAAGTCAATTACCATCCCCCTGGATTTTACCATCTTGAGATATAGGTAAAATGTTTCCCCAATTAAACTACCAATAGTATCAGTATAATTATTGTGTTAGTTCAATTCTTAATTTACCATTCTAAAGTATGATATATATATATATAGGGTGTCCCAACAAGAGCGCCGGATTTAAATTTGCCGCCATTTTGGTAATACGAGTTGCACGGTGATTTTTGACATTTGTCACATACAGACCACACGATTTAAGAAGATGGAGAACGTTTGCTTAATTCAAAAATAAATGTGTTTTTTCTTTTAAATTTATATACAAAAATTTGAATTTGAATACAAAAGAATCCAGCGCTCTTGTTGGGACACTCTTTATATGTAGTTGGGGTTAAAAATATACACCTTATTCTATGAAATTATTTTTTCCCTAAAACATCTTCTGGCTTAAGGATATGCCCGTGACATTATTTAACAACTAGTAGTCTTTGTCGGTATTACAGTTTTTAAGGGTTTTACATTGGCTTTTTTCGACCAAACGCAATTTGCTCTTCGTTGCTCTATTGTTTAGTCTATTTTATCTGTTACTATGATTACCTACTAAGGATTAGTTTTTAAAGTTTAACAAGCACCAATACTGTTGTACGCTTTTTATGTTATGTCGCATATTATAAAAATATCGCTTTTTCACATTTGTCAGAAGCGACAGAGAATGTTGTGCAACTTGTAAAGCATTTAGATTAAGAAGAGGAACGTTGACATTGACGAGTTTAAGTTATGATGAAGAATTAATCAGTTGGATAAATTTAGTTGGATGTATTCCATTCATGGGAACATGTAGGTATAGTTATTGTTGACGACAGCACATTGACTTATGCCACTGCTCTTCGAACGTGTGTGCCAGTTAATTTACGTGTGTTAGCACTTTAAACTTTGGCTTTGACAACATTTCAAAATGAGACTAACATAAAGGAGTGAAACTTTACTATTAGAAAACCTAATGCTTTCTTTTGTCTTGGCCTTATAGCTTTTGATTAGGCCAACAAAAGAAACCGCTTTCCGACAGTCCGCAAACAACTAACTGTAACGAGTCCAAGTTGTAGCGAGACTAGAATATTTCAAACATGAGTTTGTTGGTGTGTCAGTAGTTCAAATATTAGGCATTCGGGGAGTCAATCCATAAGGAAACTTGTGCGAGTTTTGCCTGATAGTATTATTATGATGTTTCCCACACTTATCGAAACAATAAACATTTTTATTTAATTTTAAATTTCACATAAGAGTGCAAAATTATAATATACTAGCGGCTTTTCCCGGTTGCCCCATCCGACTGACCCCCATCCAGTTAAAACCCGCCCACTGCAGCAACATCTATTGACCTCCCGCCCACTTATCACCCAGCCCACTAACCTCTTGCCCTGTGACCTCCAGCCAATTGACCACCCACCCACAGACCACCCCCACCCACTGAACTCCCACCCTATGACCTCCCGCCACCAAGTGACCACATCACCAACCCAGAAAACTATAGAATCGACACTTATATCGACAAAAAATGTACACGTGTTCGAATATTCTTTATATGAAAATCATATACAGGGCTAACTAAATTTTCCACCCGAGCGCCACCTATTGGGTCCAAATTTTTCCAGCGACTTTCTTTTTATTTAAATATTATATGATGTAAATTTGAGCCAAATCGCTCCAAGGGGGTCTAACACAAACAAGAACAATCCGGAGCATCACACGAACATATGGTGTGAGCATAAGTTGAAAAGCTTCAGTGTTTCAGCCGTGAAAGTCAGACATACAAACGCACCAACGATTTTATATATTACTAGCTGTTCCAGGGCGCTTCACTACCCGTACACGTGAACCCCCGGAATGGGAGGTGTACTGTAGCCTAAAACCTTCCGCCACCTGTCAATAATATACATTGAAAATTTCATAAAAATCGGTTTGTTTGGCAGTCCATACCGGACATACATACATACATACAAAGTTTCACTTTTATATATTTTTATATATTTAGATAAAAATATATTATATAAAATAATTAATTTTAAGAATATTTATATGGAAGTTCCTCGACCCTGAGGCCCGATCACTACACTGAATAGAAAGTGTTGCCATCGGAGATACACATTTGTGAAAAGTTTGAATAAAATTTGGCCAGGCAGCACAAAATAAACAAACAAACAAACAAGCACTTCTGGATACGAAGTTAATAATAATTTAGAATTTAAAAACAGTCTCACTTTGTGGACTGACAAAGCGAGGAGGAAAAATAATGTACTATTCAATGCGATGACTACCTGGGTGGGATCCCTATATGGGAAACTGCTAATATTTGCTTACAGAATGGATGGCCAAAAAACGGAATTTTGTTTGTTTTCGATGTTCGTACAGTTTGGACAAGCTTGACTGGGTCCCAGATAAGTCTGGATCTTGTAGCCCCAATTTTTCAAAAAAAAAAAAATACGCTTATTACCGTCATTGAAAATGTTTTATATCTGCCACTAATTTCTCGTTAATATTTATTATTGAGCGGACACCTACTTTTCGCTTTACCTAAATTAATTCACAGCTTTATACCTCATATAACCGTACCTCAATATTTTCTCTCCACATGTTTTGGAGTTTAATTTGTGTGATGTGTGCATGTGTGTGTGTGTGTGCAACGGGATAGATGGGTTAATTTTAACAAAGGAGTTTAGGAATTTCAGATAGTCGTTTCTTATGTTGTTTTAATCTGGGGAAGGATACCAAGACGTGGGCACAAAAAGGAAAACAAATAATCCTGCAAACTATTGATATATATATAGTAGAGCTTTCTTATTCCCTTTATTGCAATTGCAAAAAGTAAATAGTATATTTTTTTAAATTCCAAATAAACTAAAAATCCCAATTGATTATCGCTAATTTGTTTGTTTTTACCACGACAATTTTATTGAAAATTTTGATCAACTTAAAATATAATGTGATTATAAATAAAACTATATAAAAACTTAAAAACCTTGGCAACCAGGAGTCTTACCTTTCATTGAATGTCTCTAATTTGGCATAATTTTGCAGGCTACTTTCGTCGATAAGGAATTTCATTCGCTCAAAGAACGATGCCGTAATTGCAGGCGGTTGCTTGCGGAGAAGCACATCGATTGGTTTCGGCGCTGAGACGCACAGTTGAGATGTCTTACAGACGTGACTAGCACAGCATTCAGGATCTTCACAATCAACAAGGCCATCTGTGAGGGGGGAAAGATAGTGTTTGTATATGGGTTTTTCTTCTTTTTTAATTTCAAACTGACCTTTGTCGTTGTCCTTGCTATCACCACAATTCAGCTCAAGTGCAATGGCACAATCGGGACCATCCCAGCCCTCATAGCATCGACACTCCCATTGACCTTCGCCACTGACACGACACTGACCATGATTTGAGCAACCATTTGGACATCCTTCAATGGTGCAGTGCTTGCCATTCCAACCGGTGACACACAGACAGGTACCATTCTTGCATTGTCCGTGCTCATTGCATCGCCCGTCGCAAAGTTTCGTATTACAGAACTCGCCACCCCATTCGGTATCACAGGCACAAGCATCGCCCACACAACGTCCATGTTGGCCACAATCGAGATCGCACAGTTCCTTAGAACAATCATCACCACTCCACTTTGATTCGCAATTGCACGTTTGTGCGTCCAAGTCGAATGTACCATGACCCGAACAATCGGGTAAGCACTGAAGTGCATCCTGATCCATGGTGGCGCAATCAACACCCTTCCAGCCCTTTTTGCAGATGCATGTACCATCTGCACAAAAACCATGTCCGGAACAAGTCGGATGCGGGCAGTCAACTGGAAAAATTTACAAATTATAAATTTTTGTGGTTAATTGTCTGTAAATTGAATATGTTCGTTCGTATATGATAGTGTGTGATGTGTGTGAGTGCCTGTATGGGCATCATTATTTCTGCATGTGTATGTGTAAGTAATCAGTTGGCCGAGGGAAGTATATTTAAAACACAAATATATTGTCCAACAGCACCCAGTTTCCCTGTGATTGATTGATTACCTTCTTCGCAGAATTTCCCCTTGTAGCCACGCATGCACTGACATTTGCCACTGACACAATGCCCGTGTCCAGTACAATCGGCCACCTCACATTCATCATGTCGCAGCGAGCATTCCTTGCCCTTCCAACCGGGATTACAGATGCATTCGCCATTGATGTATTCGCCATGTTGTGAACAGAGCACCGGACAGACGCTCTCACTGCAGTCGTCACCGCCAAAACCCGGATTGCATTGACAATGGCCCAGCAGGCATTGCCCATTGCTGGAACATCCATTCGGACAGTTTTGTGTCATGTCTTCGGCAATGGCCGCATAGAATGTTACTTCTTGGACGTCGCCATCATCGTTGTAAAGTGAAACAAACCAATGTCCGGGCTCCATGTAACGCGTTACTTCACGTGTTATCGACAGCTAAAGGTTGTCGGTCGGTAAAATGTCGAAACAAGAAGAAAAGTCGGATTGTTTGTGAGAGTGCGAGCGGATTTAGAGTGGAAAGGAAGAATAATAAAAAAGGAAAATGCGTTAGATTCGGATTAGTAAGAACAATAGTGCGTTTTGCACTATTTGTACAAATACAACAACAAATATCTACACAATACAATGCAACAATAGCAAGTTATTCTAGTACATTACATGAGTAATCTTTGGCATTCGCGATGCTGGTGAACTGCATTATCATATTTGATAACTTATCGTCCCAACCACCGTTTAACCATTCCATATAAATATATATATTATGGTACTTACATGTGTTGCACGTTGTGTTCTTGCACTGAATCCACTCAAAACTTCTTTAAAATGATATTGTGTATGTGTCGGTAATGCGTTTCGCCTACCATAGACTCCAATTGAAGCGCCTCTAGGTATGCTATAATCGAATTTCACATAAGCCGGTTCCGATTGATAGAATTGCATATTCCAATAGCTGTACGGTTGGATTTCTTTTGTCAATTTTTGGCCGAGTGTTATTTGGCCGAATGTTGTGCCATCTGGTGGGAAACTTCGTGCTGGGAACGTTCGTGCACCTAGGAAATTAAGAAATTTGCATGTAGAATTTACGATCGTTTTCGACAGTTTTTGTGATAGCAAGATGGGCTAGCAGTATGAAGATTATGTGTAGTGCTAATATTGTGTGGGTAATGTAATTTATACAATTTCGAATAATAATTCATATTGCGCAGATGACTACACTTTGATTTTATACGAGTATGAATGGAGCTTTCCAGTTGCAATTTGGGCTTTGGGGTAATTTTTTGTTTTTGTATTTTGATCCGTATTCAATTGGCGAACCGAAACCATAGCCTAACTACCTGTCGGTGATTGATGGTTTTTATGATATTTTTCCATTACAATTAGACGTTAGAAATAGTGAAGCAGTGTTCCATTTTTGAGTTCAGCACACAACAGAGGTTGTCCATTAGAAGACATGTCAAAATGCAATAGCACAATAATGTCATTATTTTATGTACTACTTTGACTTTTCGCTTTTGCTAATAATATTTTTTAATACAAACAAGACGATAGTGTGACATCGTATTCTTCGATAAGTTTGAGTGGCTGATTTTGACGAGTCTTTTAATGGATACAAACGAAATTTTCGAGAACATATTTTTTAGATTTAGCTCAAATGAATTTACTTTTCTTTACTTTAACAGCCATTAGTAAGAATTTGGTTGTGGGCTTGAAGTAAGAAAACGGAAAGCCCCATATTGTTAGGATACAAATTAAATATCATTTGTGGATTTTAATTTTTTCATTTTTTAAGTCTTCTGTCAGTTCATAAAATAAAGAGTGAGTAAGTCCATGTCACTGCAACTGTCACCGCATCTATTTTAAGTGCTTAGTTTTTTATTGCACCGCAATTTTATATCGAGTTCGTTCGGGTCAAATAATTTATTTACAAACACCAAAAATTGAAAATATTGATTTATTTATTTATTCTTTAATTTAACTGAAAACAACACAACGACGCAATAGACAGGTAGGTTAGGTTAGGTTGAAGTGGCCGTCAGTCAAAACCGACGCACTTAGACCATGAAGGTCCGTTGTGATACCACAAGGATCTAGTAAAATTCCACGCCTACTCGTTGAACCACTTGGAGTTTCGTATGAAGCGCAAGAGACTATTAATGTCAATTTGGATTAGATAGTTGAAATCGTTGTAAAAGAACGCTCCCAGATGGAGCTTCCGCCTATTCGAGAGGGCTGGGCATGTACAAAGTAGATGGAGAGTGGTTTCCTCCTCCTCCTCATCCATGCAGCTTCTGCAGAAATCATTGGAAAACACTCCTAGTCTTTCTGCATGCTTGGCAATGAGACAGTGTCCAGTTATGACACCTATAATAGCACTAATGTGCAGTCTGTTTTGAGAGATCAAACACTTGTAGCGTTTCGGATCTAGCTTGGGCCAGATCTGCTTCGTTGCTATGCAAGTTGTGCCGTTTGACCATCTACCTATAATTAGTTTTTATTATAGAATCCCGTTTAAACATGAGTTTGCACGTAGCGATCGGCATGCCTAGTGAACCATATTCAGGTAATAGGGTTAGTGTAGATCAATGTTTGGAGAGTTCATCAGCCATACAATTACCAGGAATGTCTATATGGCCCGGCACCCAGAACATGTGAATGTTGAAATGCTCCGTCATCTCCTCAAGAGACGATCGGCAATTCAATTGAATTTGTGGAGACTGATTCCATGGACTTTAGCGCAGCCTGGATATCCGAGAAAATGTGGATATCCTTATCAGATATGACATTACTCTTCAGCCAAGACAAGGCTTCCTTAATAGCCATGATTTCCGCATGGAAAACACTACAGTGATCAGGAAGACGGAAAGAGAGACTTAGATTTAGTCTTTTTTGAAAAGACACCTCCGCCAACCCCTTCATCAGTTTTCGACCCGTCTGTGTAGAAGTGAATTCCTTCATTTTCCAAGTTGATACCTTCCTCCCAAGAAGACCTGGAGAGGATGGTAACCTGGAAGATTTTGTTGAAGTGGAGCTGCGGAATGGTGTAGTCTAAGTTGACAAGTGGAGTCCATACTGAATTCAGGATAGAAGAGTATTCGAAATCATTCACGGTCCACTGAGAGATTGCTCTGAGGCAGATGTCGAGTGGAGCAAGGTTGAGCAGAATGTCCAGTGCAGCAGAGGGAGTTGTACGAAGCGCTCCGCTCACACAAATATAAGCTGATCTTTAGACTCTGCTTAGTTTGTCGCGATTGATCGCTTTATCTAATGCAGTCCACCAAACAGCCACACTGTATAGCAGAATAGGTTTGACTACTGCTGTGTACAGCCAATGAGTGATATGCGGTTGAAGACCCCATTTACTTCCTTTAGCTTTTTTGCTTTAGAAGAGTACCACTGTGGCTTTACGGACTCTTTCTTGTATGTTGGGTCTCCAGCTCAGCTATCCAGAAGAAGACCAAAATATTTGGCCCTATCGGAGAAAGTCAAGCTTGTACCCTTGATGGACGAAGTTTTGACGAGTGGGATTTTGTACTTCCTCGTAAAGAGGACAAGTTCGGTTTTTTTGGGGTTTACCCCTAGACCACAATAATCTGCCCAGCTCAACTCAAATTGGTAGTTTTTTTTTTTTAAAACACAAAAAGAACTCTACATTAATGAATATGTGAACAAAAAACCATCCTTCGACTTTTATTGTATGATTCTGCTCATTGTGTTGACATTTCGCAACAAGTGCTGTGATCTTTGAAGACTCGTCCAAAATTTCATCGCCATCGAAATTTATAATTATTGTTAAATGATTTATGTTAATTTATGATTATGTTTATAATGTAGTTAGGTTTATCGATTATCTATGCATGTAACTTAGGTAGTATTGGTAATAAAAGCATTTTTTACATTCATTTTGTGCAAGCTGAATAGACAAAGTACGTTATAGTATTAGTAATTAGTACTAGTAGTATAGTTGTATTAGTTGATTAGTTGATCAATGACCAATCACCTTCAAGAATTAGAACAGGCGCTACATCAGGACATGCAAAAACTTCATGGGCCGGCAGCGTTGCTAATGGCATTTGGTTAAATATTGGTAAAGAAGGAGAAGTCAAAGAAATGTCAGAGTCAGAGATTAATGTGGTAGACAACGGCGGCGATGGGAAAGTGACAGTTCTTGGCGTAGTTGTTGTTGATCTATCTGCACCACCATCTTGAAATTCTGTGTCGATTTTTATTTTTTCCTGTGAACACTTGCATGGGCAGTCTGGTATCGGTGGTGGTGGTTCTGGGACACAGTAAGGACTCGAATTTGACAATGATTCATCATCAAAATGCCTAACAATTTTTGCATTAGCACCGGAATTATCTGGTTGGCGATGCGAATTATATGCTATATCTCTCGCCGGAACAGAGACATGCAACGTGTAAACAGCATGATTTGTTCCCGATGCACTGCCATCGTCGGTGGCAATTGTTAAATTGACTAGAATACGCTTGCCAGGGATGTTATCTTCCGCAAACGATGGTGTTAGTGCAAGCATTGGATGGTGCTGTTCGACAATTTCATTTTCTTCTTCCTTTGTAATAATTCTATTTTTATTTACGAATTTCGATTTCGATTGAGCATTTGTTGTCTTAACTCCGAGAGTAGCGATTTCAAGCTCGTTCGCCATCATATCTCTCTCTTGTTCGACGGTCTTGTAGTACTCATCTTCTATGGGTGGATTGTCCTCAAGCTTGACCATGTCAACATCTTCAACGTTATTGTATGCCACATAGCCGGTATCAGTGTGTAACGGTATAAGACCATCGTTCATCATTAAATTTTCAATATTATCTGCTGACATTGATGCTGTTGGCCTGCTAGTATGTGAACTGTCATTCTTATTTTTTTTATTGTTATGAATTTTTTCTTTTTTTTTATCTTTCGACGGGGGAGCAAAATCATCATTACTTAGATGACTTCTGTTCGATTCTTCCGAGTCATCCGTCTTAATCATTTGGTGATGAAAGTGACTGTTTGGATTATTCGTCGTCTGGTGTGGTTGGTGGCGGCCGGCATTCAATTCCAATTTATCAACGAAAGACACAGCTCTGTTGGTGACGAAATCACTCATATCCTCATAGTCGGAAGAGTAATAGTTATTGTAATCTTTGTCACTCGTTTTACCACTGTCAGATCCATCACCAGCATCGGTGCGGTCGCCATCTTTGTCATCATTGTCAATCAAAAAATTCCTTCTTACCATTTTATTTCTTTCACCTGAGAAAGCGCCTGCTTCTGCTGGTTGTTCCAAATTGGTGTTTAATGGATTGTTATCGGCAGAGTCATTTACTGAGGGTGAAGCGACTGTATGTGCGACAGAATGTAACGTAATCGCAGATGGAATTTGTGATGATATAGTGGGCGCAAAATTATTATTGCCACCCCTACTACTACCTATCGGCAGAATCGTTGATGACGAAGATGATAAAGTATAGTCCTTATATTCTGTTAACTTTGTCAATGGCGATGTAAAGTACTTGTAGGAAGTTGTCGGGATTTTCATATCATTTGGATAGCCCAAGTATATTGTTTCTTCATCGTTATTTTTATCATTATCGAGGGAAGCAGGCGGCGAAGACATCACGGCAGCGTTTTGTTCAGGAACATAACTCAAATTCGAATAATCGAAAGTTTTTGCAATAGAATATGACGACGGTGAAGTTCCGTCGTTGGATAGCTCCACATTACCATTTTCGATATTTTCGCGGCTATCTTCAGTTTCATCATAATCAATGTCCACAAAGTTCTTTGAGTCATTACTTTGACGACGATTTAATATGCCGTTGCCGTTGCTTGTTAAACGACGCATCCCTGCTGTATTGATTTTAATCTGCTCCTTGTGATTCTTTATCTGCTGCTTCAAACTTTCCTCTTGAAGAACATCGTAATTTTTGCTAGCAATGATTGGCGCATCAGTGAGTGACTCAGATTCAGAAGTTATTGTTGTTGTGCTGGCTGAGGTTGTTTGCATGTACCTGAAATTATCTTTGTTTTTGTCGCCGCCTTTGACAGTTGTAATTAAAGAGTGGAAACTTCTTGATTCCGGTAAACTTCGTCGATATCGTTTACTGCGTTTCCGGTGAGGATATTGTTGTTTGTCTTCGACGGCATCATCAGATTTCTTTCCTCCGAATGACATGGGATATTCAAATTCTGTTTTGACTGTAGAGGGTGCAAAGTATAGTGTATTTTATGGGTTTTGTTGAAAATTGGTGTATATGTGTGTGTGTTTGTTTTATATTGTATGTTTGTTTAGGTTGAATTTGGTTTTTTTTGTCATCAGAATAGGATTTCAGTTTAGTTGATTCACACCAAAAAACACAGACAGAAAACACGAAGTGCTCAAAATTAAAATTAAGAAGTTATAATAATTTAAATAATTACCTCCAGTATTTGCCAATGAAGATGACGAAGACGATGATGCCACAATAGATGATGCCGATGTCGATTGGAAGACAGATGACGGCGGAGGTGATAACGATGATAATGATGATGATGATGACACCGCTGAGGAAGATGTTGCCGCCGTTACCGTTATCGGTTGTCCTGATTTTGATCGTAGCGAGGAATTTTGTAATTTGGATATATCAGTGTTTGTGCTTTTGGCAGCCATCACTTCGGATGCTTCATTGCCGACTAGAACTGTACAGGGAGACGCGGGCGACCAGGAGAGAACACCAAAACCTGAGAAACAAAAGGGAGGGGAATTGAAAAAAATAATTAGTAATTTCAAATGAATTTTGAATAATTCACTAAAATCATGACTTGAGTGACTCATTATATATTTGAGCTCATGGCATTTAAATCATGTCAAATACTGCTGCTGCATCGGGTTTAGGTCAAGCCTGTAGTATTCAAGTACACAGTTTATTGATCCTGTGATTCAAAATTTATTTCTAGACCGACCCTAAGAGAAAAATAGAGTTTCTATCTCTTTTCATTGCAACTCCTGCAAATGATGTTATGTATATTTTTCTTTGCGTTAGTTAGGACTCATTGGCTCAAAACGGACATCGTTACCCTTTTAAAAAAAAAAAGATCTACACTAGCTTATCGATGAGGGTTGGCGAGGAAATTATTACGATGGGTAATAATTGATTTTGATGAGCAGATCTGGCAGAAGACGTATAAAGTTGCAAAGTGCACACAAATTAAGCTAAAAAGTTTATCCTTAAGTGTAGCAAGCGCCCCTCTTAATATCTGTCATCGGAACGAAGACCTGGCACTCTGTATGTAAGTTCGGCTTACAGCACAGCAACCGGCAATTCTAGTAATCGCGAGAAATTTAGCGAAAGAACGCAAAGCTATCTATCACAGGTATTGTTGTTAAGTTAGCAGAGCATATTTGTCTGTCCCGCACCATAAAATACTGGCGGGTATCCGTGAACGGAAAACCAAAAGAAAAACCAACCGCAATCACCGCAAGGTCTACTGTATGACGCAGTTATCTGGAATTCTGGCCATGGTATCCAGAGACGGTTGTGGGGAGGAAACGTTATACCATATTGTACACAATACTGAGGGCGTCTTCAAAGAAAAAATATTATACTTGAATAAGAGTCCTTTACTCAGCTATAACGTATGACCAAACGTAATGCATTAAACGGTTCCAGGACAGGTCGCCAAAAGCTAAAATTTTAGTCAGTAGTTTAGTAATTGGACAAAAAAACATCAGCATTCTTTCGAAAAGTCTGCCTTCAATTTAATTTAAAAAAAGGATTCAACAAAATTAACAAAACAAAATAACAATATGTAGCTAATTACCTGTTAATAATATTAGTAGTGCACATAACGATACAAATATCGATACTGATACAATTGCAATGCACTTCGCAGAGCATCGCGCCGCCAAATCCTTGCGGAAATTCATTGGTGCTGAATAATGGTGAGATGGTAGGCCACCCATAACACTGCGTGGAGGTAGCACCGGTCCCATGCAGCTATTACTGCTGCGCTCGTAACCTTTCAGTGTGTCTTTTGTTGGTGTCGAGCAGGCTGAACCACTTTTATAATCTATGGGGGATCCTTTGTTTATATCTGCAATAAAAAAAAATTTAAAAATTTAGTAAAAACTTGGTTAGGATACTTCTTATTATGTTTAAAGTAAAAAATCATAGATTAGCTTTGCGCAAAATGATTTATGGAATTGAAAATCTCAAAGAGCACAAACAGGTTTGTACAATAACCTTAAATTAAATGTTATGCCATAATTTTGTGACTTTAAGAAGAAGCACATCCATACATTGAATAGAAAGAAATCCAAGCGTCTGCTTCTATATTAAAATGAATTTGAGTTGCAAATTAGATACCACTGTTAGCAAGAAAACTGGAAAAGATCCCTAATAATAATCACACTTTATTTTGACTATCTGGATTTTGTCCCCTTTTTCCCCGTTATATATCTTAGTCTAGATAGGTCTTGATCTCTTGCATGTACATATTATGCCCCTTCATCCCCTTTGGACAAATTACATTTATTAACGAACGGATACCGTGGATTTACACTACACTCACATTGCAGCAAAAAGAAAAGTCCTTTTCAATCAATGGACTTTGGATCCCGGTATATATAGGTGTACATAATCTATATCCATAAGTATATGTATGTATGTACATATATAAATACACAAGTGCCTTAGTCAACGACACGACGATGACGATGATAATTCGATTACGAACGTGTACGAGGACGAGAACGCGACGTGGTATAGGGGTAATCCAGCCCTGTGCATGATGAGATTCTTTGCTTCAACTTTCAGTTTAGGGCTTTACAGAGGCTGGCGTTTTTTTTTTTCGAAAACTGAATAGTGGCGTTTCCATATACTTATACATATACGATACGAGAACTGAGTGTAGTTTGGAATAAAAGTTATTCGTCTAGGTTGTTGCGCATTTATCCATAGCACACGAGATTTAATATTTTTCCTCTTTCCACTTTCTCTAACTCTTCTTGGACATATCCTTCCTCTCTTAACCTTTTGTTTGGCTTTAGTACGGGCACAGTAGAGATAGTAAGTAGGACGGCGAACATTATGATAAAAGTTAATTCGAAAATTTTATTTTTATTTCGAAGAAGCGAGTGAGAAATTGGCAAAGGATGCGTATCAGAAATGAATACCGACGATGAGGAAGCTTCAGGACAATGCGATGATTCGATGTTATTCAGTCGTCGTCCTTCGTCATGAATGAATAGACAAACGATGGAAATTGGAAAGATGTACGTACGATTTTCTTTACAATGAGGTTGATAATAGAACATGATTTTTGCATTTTACTTGTGGAACTTTTCCCTAAAGCGAATGCTCCGAGTCATTCTCTATACGGTAAGTTCTCGATTTTTTCTTCCCGACCAAGGTTGGTTTGTTTATTCATATTTAAGATGTGAATACAAAAATACATACAGCAATATATAACCAGTATGATATCAACATTACCATGAGAATCCAGCTAAGAGCAGGGAAAAGCAAAGCGGACTTTCTATACAATTTATTCAATGAAGAAAATGTCTGAAATCTTAGTATGACAGGTTTTATTGGAAAAACGTGCTTCAGTACGACTGGACATAATATACATAATGTTGTTCGAAATGGTAATAAAGATGATTACATACGTTTTGAAAAGCTTTACTCTGGCAATACTTTATTTAAGCTAATTCGCAAAAGAAGCAAAAAAGCAAGCTTAAGATTAAATTAAGTAAGAAGAACTAACTACGACAGGATAACCAGATTCCAGCCAATAAGTTCGCCTGATGAAAGGATGAGAATCAATTTACCATTTAAGCAATTAACTATATATAAATCAACCAAACACCGACACTTCTTATTCTATTGGAAATTTAAGGGAAATCTAAATTGATTTGCTTTCGTTCTTCTTCTGCGTCTTATGGTTCTTCTTGCTGGATGATTAGATAGAAGATACTACCACACCACAGAACATAAGGCGCACATGTGCCACAATTAGGATCAAATAGAGGATAATTACAAAGTTGTGCGAACACGCCTGTTCCACAGAAGCACCAGTGAAAAAGGATGCAATCCTAGACATGAAGACAAGTTAATTGATTGGATAAAAAAATGAAAATATAGTTTCTGCCATTGGGACTTAAGGTAGCAGAACAAAGCGATGACCGCTGCTGCACATGTGTGTTCGATTTTTCGAGTAATTTAAGTTTATTAAAGCGATTGCGAGTCAAAACTTTTAAGTTACAATGTGTGACAATGTGCGAATGGTTGTAAAAGGGATGATGTCAGGTTTAAAAAAAATTTAACGTTCCGTTTGAAGTTAGTTCGAGTTTTATGACGAATTTGGGTACGATAGTGTTTCTGTAGAAGAAAACTTTGTTTTACCGACTAAAAACATTCCGTTTACGAGTATGCTTTGTAAATGTAAATAATGAAATAATACGGACTCTAGGTAGCCACAGGATTATAGAGCTGCACCAAATGACAACAAATGTGAAAAGGGAGGCAAATGTTGCAGGTTGGAACATTAATACTGCCAAGCTCGGCACTAACTCAGTAACTCAAGTTAACATTGCTGGAGACCGGTAGAGAGAGTAGAGAGTTTCCAATATCTTGAGAGTATTGTCTCGACCGAAGGTGGAACCGAACAGGACATTGTCAACCGAATCGGCAAAGCAAAATCAGTTTTTGGAATGATGTCCATGATATGGCGAAGCAATGCGATCAGCTTAAACACCAAGCTGCGAGTGTTCCGCTCAAATGTTGAATATATGCTGTTGTATGGGTGCAGCACTTGGAAGTTGATCGCTACTATCACAAAAAGTTCGTAAATAGGTGGCTACGGAACATCTTAAGAGTTTTCTGCCCTAACCGTACGTCTAACGAACATCTTTACCAGAGAACGGGTCAGGAACCAATAGGCATAACCATCCAACGACGGAAGTGGCAGTGGATTGGTCATACACTCCGAAAAGGCAACAAACTACGCAATGCAATGGCATAGCAAACTAAGCAATGCAATGGAATCCGTTATCTCAGGATGGTAGAAGAACGGGTCGTCCGAGAAATACATGCCGCAGAACAGTTGAGGAGGATTCACGGCAATTGGGGAAGAGTTGGAGAGAGCTGAAGCTCATTGCCAGAAACCGCACGCGATGGCGCGTAGGCGTAGTAGAGGCCCTAGGACCCACAAGGGGATATATGACATAACTTAACTAACTTACGTAGCGGAAAACTTTAAATTGATTTGATTGATTTGTCGTGTTCCATGTAGCTAATTGCGCAGACATTCTGCTTTTGCATTCAGAAACATTCTCAGCTATCTGCCAGCTAAGCAATAAAAACTGTCAAATCAATTGACAAAGCGAGGAGAGATATTGAATCCAAATAATATAAAGTCTCAAAAAATTCGGAGGAATCGTGTCCCATTTAATAAGATGACGGATGTTGATGCTAATATATTCTTCCGCTACTTCATTATTTCACTTACAAAATATCACTTTTAACATTTTTTAATTTTTCCCTCACTGTACAATCCAAGAAGAAAATTGAACATATTGTTAAATGTCTCGAATCGTCAATAACAATCCGAGCAATATTAACTCTTAATTTCATATCTTCAATCGACTTTTAGCTGAGGTCGGTATGGATGTCATCTGTTATCGAAGCATTAATGTTGTGCTGCCTATATCTAATGCATAACCAGATCTTCTTTGCATTTGTGCTTGATTAAATAGGGCAATATATTCAAGATTTTCAATGCGAACGCTTCAAGAGTTCGTTATAAAATTTTTATTTTATTAAATTGCAAGCTGTTAAGCTGCAAATTTGTAAATAAATCCAAATTAATTGTCTTACTTCCGTCAAAGGAAGGACGCAGCTACCACTCAGGGACTAAACCTGAGATAAGTAGAGTAAATAATTGCCATTTAATAAGTTTTATTTTATCTCCCAAGTACGTCCATGTTGGTTCTCCGCATTTCACTTTTACAGGAAGTCAAGTGATTGGGTTGGTATCATTTCCTGCTTTGTTGCGCATCCCTTTGCACTTCTGCTCATTTGCCATGTTACCGTAAAAACGTAAACGATTAAAATTGTCGAGTCGCATTAATTTCATTTCAAAGGAGCGAAAAGGGATAACACTTACACTCGCAACTTAAGCGATGATGTAAGCAAGTGTGGAAGGGGAACTAATTCCTCCGTCAGCTAAAGCAGAGTTGTATAAGACGATAGGAGTTTACACATTTCACTTACTACAGTTCGTACTCTAGGATTAGTTTGTTATTTTTACCGATTTATTATGTTTCTAACCTACATTAAATAAGGGTTGTAAAATGCGTTTATCTCTTATTCTGCCTGTCTCACACCAATTAAGTACTCCATGAACACTGTACCTCTTCGGATCTGTTGTAACATTTCGTTTTAAGCTGAAATTTTACGCAACTTTGCACTAAACTTTTTTTGCGTTTGCAAGCGATGTTAGTGAATTAAAAAGTTTCAACGTAGCATTAAAGATTTAATAAGTTCAGCAATTGAAATTCTTTTTTTCAAAAGTGGAAAGGCACTACTGTAACTTTTGGGTGAGCGTACGCCACTGATCCATTAGTAACATCTGTGACAGTTTTTTAATCGCTTTTTTAAATTGACATTATTTTTATCGTTCATCAGTATTTTTGAATAACTAAGGGAAGGGTGTTGACTGGGGTAAATTCAATTTAATTAAAATGCCTAAACTTTGTAACGATTTTACGTATCAAAGAGATAGACTTTCAAACTTAAGTTTTAGATCAAAAATTATTATATGAAGAATTTGATTCTTGCTATGTTATATTGTCATTTATGTTCGTTTGGTGCTCTGATAAGTTTATGTTTTTTATCTGGTAGGTGGCACTGGAGTGGGATATTTACGAAAACCTGTTTTAGCGTTTGGTTTGTTGGTGCATATAGTTGTTATAGCATCACGCCTAAACGACTAGACATATTAAAGCTAACTTCACACCGCATGTTCGATTGGTTCTAAATGTTTATCTATATTTTTAGTTCGGCAGGTGGCGCTGAAGTCGAGATATTATTGAAAATGTCATTCTGCATTTATAGCTAATTTTATCATGCTTTAACCACTGGATATTCACGCCATAAGTTCGTTTGGTGGTCCGATAAGTTTATGTTAATTTAGGACCCGGTACGTGGCGCTGGAATAAAATACATTCACGCCTAAACCACTGGACGTTTAGAAGTCATATTCACACCATAAACTCGTTTGGGGCTCCGATTAGTTTATCTTTTGTTGGGCTCGGTATATGGCGTTAGAGTGGAGTTAAAATCTTGGCATTTCGTCGGCCTTGAGCGGGTCTTGGCGGGGTTTTTTGGGGAGTGGAGTGGGTCAGCGGACGCCGGATAAGACTGGGGTTATCAGTTTCTCTAAATAAATAAAAATTAAATGCTGTTCGTTGGTAAGCGCATCACTTGAGAACGGCTGGACTGATTTGGCTCGTTTTTTCAAAAACCGTTTGCAATAGTCCGAATAAAGTTTTTGTGGAAATAAGAAGTAACCCGGAAAATTGGAAAAGTCGGAAAAAACAGATTTTTAAGTTTATTTATTATTTTTTTATTAGTTGTATTGTAAAGTATTTTTTGTTGTTTTTCTTGATTATAGGCTATAGAAAATGTAAAATGTTATTATCATCGACCACGATGGTAAGAGGAAGGCGGGAGTTCATGTGTGCGGGTAGTGAAGCGACATTCGTTTGTTTTCTGTTTTTTTTTTATAAACATTTTTGTACAATAATTTGTAGATTTTTTTGATGCTGTATTTTGGGAGTATGTCATGCAATATCCATTAATTTAAATCAGTACATTTAAAATTATGCTGTCTCTATTTAAAATGTTCACTATATTTTGCCGAGGTTTGAGTTCAGATAATGAATCTATAGTTAATAATGGTGCACCACTAGAAGCAGCTGCCTATACACTGTCAATTAATTTTCTGATAATGAAATAAAATCAAATTCACTTGGACAAAATTTCCAAATGACATAAAAGTGAAATACAAAATGTTATGTTATGTACACTAGTTATCAATGTTCTACACCTGCCTCAAATCTCTAATGGCAGTATTATACTCGTGCATAACAAGGTGAATATTACATTCAATCTGTGTGCAACCCACATCCCACACATCGTCATCATTATCACGCAGCTGCAGCCTGCGTGCTTTGGATTCAATGAAGAGCAAAATCATTAATTCCAATTATGTATTTCCAATCTCGTCGCGGCGGCATGTACTATGTACATATAAAATAAAACTTCCAAAGTTTATTATGATAATTTCTCCCTATTGGCGAGCAATCAATGAAAACCTCCACATGCTGGCTGAATATTCTCCCTTTTCCATTGTATTGTACAATTAAATATACCTTTGCTACACATGTTTCTGAGTATCATCAAGAGGAAGTTTTTTTTAAACATTTTGGAGTTATAAATAAAATGGCACATCGATAGGAAATGCGTTATTGTATGTGGCTGTATGTGTTTTTTCGTCATATCGTACAACATTTATCCGGAATTAAAATTTATCCTTGCTCTGTTCAGCAACAAATTTATTTCAATGTGAAAATAATTTGAAAATGTATCCCTAATTTAGTTAACTCCGTTCACGAAACCAACGAAATAGTTTTTGGTTTTAACACACAATGCACAAAAGGCGTTCAATGAAATTTAATTACAAACATCGTTCGGCATTAAAAGATTGCATTAGCCGATCGAATTTAATAATCAAAAACAAAAATACGAGTACTAATGGGTGGTTACTGTTCAAGGGATTCAAAGCAACTTGTTTTTTATTCATCGGTTTGTTAGTTTATTTCTGGAGGTATGTAGATTTAATATCTGTGTTATCAAATACTAAATATGCTGTTGAGGTAGACAAATCTCATACAAAAATATGTGTCAAGTTTTTAGGTACACCATACGTAGGGATAATAAAAATACTAGGATAACCGATCATCGTTAGACAATTTTGATTTCGCATTCCATCCATCATTAGAAATCCATCTTTCTATTTGATAATTTGATTGCATTCCTTTAGTACATTTTTTAAGTGTTGTTCCATATTTACTCGTTACGTTTGGCTTTTATTATTCCCCATCTCCTATAAAAAAAATGTTCATTTATACCCAAAGCCAAGTCAAGCCAAGTCGTCAAGTAATTGACGAATTCATCAAACAGTGGCAGTGCCAACCGTCAACTTTGGCTACGCCATTGAGTGTGGGAGGATTGCATAGGTCCAGGGTATGCGATATGGATGCGATTTTGAACGTCCTGCATCCATGGATTTGGATTGCCCATTCTGATTCATTTTTGCTATTAAAATAAATGACTCTGATGTTGAAAATATATCGCCAATGACGCTATATGGTCGCAACCAGCACAGCGGCTGGTATAGCTTGATAGTCGTATATTATATCACTTCACTGGCTATGGTGTGGCACGCAGTTACACTGATACTCTTAACATCAGCATTAAGGATGCTGCTTGAACAAACATGAATACATATATAAAACAGATATTCACTTTAGGACGACGTTTCGCGTACCTCATCGTGCTTATTTCATGGATGCATCACTTTGACAAGCCAACCGACAGAACCGACAGAAATTGCACCACACGTTATGTTCGATCATCAATTTATTGCGGATAAATTTCATTTCCGCTCCGACAAATCGAACAGATATTTTATAAATTAAAAATGTGTCGTAAAGTTTCCTAGAATATTGTGCACACACTGCACTAAGCCCAATTATTAGTGTTTTTTGATGATTCATTTTTGACAGAAGTTATCACATTGAGACAAGAGTTAAAGTATTTTGAACAAATTTTCCAAATTGAACCGAATTTATTTAGTTAATCTTATGAAGCATTCGTGTTTTTAAAAACTTTTATTTAACCTGACTTGACACCATCTTGTCTTCCACACGACTTAGAGAAATCAAATTTTGTGAGTGTCTAAGTCCAAGATATCATTTTTTATATTTCGCGTTTGACACGTGTCGCGTGTGATGGGTTAAATTTTTTTTCGACTTCTCTAAGGTACTTTTTAACCAGCTTCCATATGACCACGAGACTTTTTTGAGATCCTTTTTAACCACCTAGTGAGCTAAAATTTTGCGAATTTCAAAGTCCAAAATAGCATTTTTTTTATTCCACGCCGTATGTCGCGTGTGCGTGTGATGGTTGAAAATGCCGTCATTTTCTCGTTATTTAAGGTCCTTTTTAACCACCTTTCCATGACCCAGAGAAATTTTGTGAGCAGCTCAATGTCAGGTGCTATCTCGCGTGTGACGCGTGTGATGTGATGAAAAAAGAAAATACTTTGAAATAGGCCCGACCTCAAAAACAGATATTTTGGCGATTATTAACAAATAATAAAGGACTGCGTGGTGTGTCGATATATACATAAAATTTTGTACCAGAAAAACGAAGTTTTTTACATTTACTTGTTATATAAGTAATTATCTCTTTTTACTTTTAATTTTTTTTCAAATGCTGTTTCTGATTTCTGGAATACTATTATGTCCAATCAACAAATACAAAGGGTTACGACAAATAAACTAACTAACCTGCTTTCTCTTTAAGCTGCTGTTTGATAAAGTGCTCAAAGCTTCTGATATTAAATTAAATACTGGCTTACATAGTTTACATATTGTTTTAATTGGAAGTTCTATACAACAAGCTTTTGTTCAGATAGAACGTGTGAAACAAGAACATAACAAAGTTCATGGTGCGAACTGCAGTATTAAAGGAAGCTCAGCACGAACTCGAAGTACTACAATCCTATAACTACCTTCGGGCATATTGTACAGAATATACCAAACTGGATGACAACAGCCAGAAATTAGATAAAATGAAGAGATTCCTTGCGAGAGGTCAAGATGCAATGTCGGAAAAAAGAACAAAAATACGTTGATTGAGATCTTTGAGAGGTTGACAAGTTAGTGGTATAATTAATATTCCTAGCAAATAAAACACAATATTACACCACTAAACTAAGATGCGTGTTTGCCTGCATTCTGTATCAAAATCAGAATAAGCAATCGTTAATCGTTGACGACCTTAAAGTTTACCAACAATGTATCATTGAATTGCCATCAATGATTTCTTGAGTTCAATTGAATAACCCCTAATACTTTTCTCTTAATTTTATCTGACTGTCAAAATGTCATCGTCTTTTATAAAAAACGAAATTTTCCAAGAAAAATTTCTAAGCTACTATTGTCATTGTAAAAACTAGTCCAATTCAGTCTTTATCATCAAGACACATTATCTGCTTTAAATTTTATTTAAATCTATTCTTTAGTTTTTATTTTCTTTATGGTCCGCCCTCATGATGTGATATAATTGAAAAAAAAAAAAAAACAAAGGGCTCTAGGTTAAAAAGAAGATTGCGGTATACGTAACTATAGTTCACAAAGGACTTACTCCTTTTGACTCCCATATACGTATATTCTCTTTTATTTCTACCATCGTCATAACGACACTGTCGATGCCTTTTCAAAGACAGCTCCAGCACAACACAAAGCCAAAAAAAAACACTCTTATCCCTACTATACACAACGAACCATACGAAACGACCACCCGCGTTGGTGGACACTGCTATTTGTATATCCATCCATCTATCCATCTATGCACCAAGAATTAACTCAGTGCAAGCGACACGAACATTAAGATCAACAACTGTGAGCTAAGCAGAAAACTTGTGTGGTTAAGTTGAAAATGCACACCAACCATACTAGTAGATTGGTATCACATTTCCCAATATAATCTCATATTGAAATCGAAAGGAGCGCATAAATACCTGAAGTCGATGGTGGTTATGAAGCCGCAAATCAGGAATATCAATAGACAGAAGATGGAGCATTATATCGCCGATGTTATGATAGCAATGATTTTATGGAGTTTATTATAAGGAGAAATTACTGTCATTTGTATGGGAAGCGTATTATTTACTTGATTTTAGCAACTGAGGAAAACGTGTAGGAGCTGTTGTGTTAAATGCAGAGGTTTTTGTTTAACCTGGCTTAACATTTTTCTTCAATATTCAAAGGTTTTGTGAGTAATGAAGTATATATAATATTATATTTTAATAGGACAAAAAAGTGTTTATTTTTTTTTAATATAACTGAAACTGCAATTAATGATGAAGTCCTCCCAGTTGCTTGTAGATTGAGGTATGTTATATCATTTAAAACATTCAAAATAACAATGAAAAGATAATCTCAGAAACGAGGAAGAGTGGATGTATGAAACCTTCTTTTACTCGAGTAACATCTCTCAAGCCGTTAATTGTGCTCTATAGGAGATGTGTATGTGTTAAAATTTGAAGAAAATCGGGCTAATTTTTCAAAAATTTACATGGACACCACACGGGTCTCAGGGTCCGATCACTCTAACCAACTAACAAAAAGTTTTAGGAATGGGAGGTTCCCAGGAAATTAGGAGCAAAGAGCCCTCCTTCTCCTGAGAACACACTTCCCAGGAAGCACAGTGACCAGAAACAAGCCCGAGATGGGAACGAACTACCTCAGGCCAAGAATGACTGGAAGAAAGCCTCGGAGAACTGTACTGAACAAAGGATCCGATGGGCCATAAAATGCTTTCAGCCCTATAAATCGCCTGGTGCGGACGGTGTTATCCCTGCAGTCATGCAGGCTGGATTAGATAAAATTCCTTCCACACCTCTTAAAAATATTTGGAAGTAGTCTAGCATTTGGCTATATACCGATAAGCTGGAGAAGGGCAAGGTTGGTATTCAAACCGAAAATGGGCAAAAAAGATCCCACCCATCCCAAGTCCTACAGACCAATTAGCCTTACTTTGTTCGTCCTAAAGACTATCGAAAAGGTTATAGACAATTATATAAGATCGGAAATACTGGTAAGAGAGCCACTACACATGCGTACAGAGCGGGCAGATCTACGGAGACTTCACTGTGGGAACTGACCGAATGAATAGAGGAGTCCCTTGACAGTAAGGAAATCGCGATATGCGCTTTCCTAGATATCGAAGGAGCATTTGACAACAAACTCATGAGGCGATTAGAATTGCTCTGTAGAGAAAGAAGGTAAACAGCACAATCACTGAGTGGATGTGCGAGATGCTGAGTACCAGAATAGTGGACATCATAGTCGGTGGTGAAATAACAACAACAAGAGGATGTCCACAAGGAGGGGTACTGTTTCCCCTATTTGTGGAGTATCCTCGTAGATGAACTACTTCAGCGACTAGTTTTTGCAGGAACGTATGCCCAAGGCTACGCGGACGATATAGTCTTCGTGGCCAAAATGAAGTTTGAAGAAGTGCTCTGTAGTTTTATCCAAAACGGATTAACCATCAGTAGAAGAAATGTAAGAATCATTACGGGTCCCCTAACATGACATTGTAGACAAGAAAATAAGACTAGAAGAGGATGGGAGCTGCAGGCTTTGTGGGAAATCCGAGGAAGCCCCGTGGCACCTTCTCAATGAATGCGGAGCAACAATCCAACAGAGGAGAGACCACTTGGGAACTCAGGCGATCTCAGAGTCAGCACGGCATTCACTGAACCCACACCATATTATTAGGTTCATAAAAGCCATTGGTATGAAGGGGTGCTATAGGGACGGGCATGCACTGTCTCCATAGCACTAGTTAGGGGGAGCGCAATAGATCCTTATGGGTCGCAGTGCTCTTGGTAGATACCCACGTTTTAAATTCTCTATATTAAATACGCGTGCACGTGGCTGGGTGGCTGGCTGGCTGGCTGGTCAGATTTTCTGATCAATTTTTAACCCACTTCCCAAAGGCCGATTTTATTGCGCACATGTATATTTCTGGTGACAATACTTTCTATTAAAATTTGAGGCCCCTCGGACCTCGGGGTCTGGGGGCTCCCATACAAATATTTTACAAAATTTACCCGATTTTTTTTAAATTTTATACAAATGTGTATCTCCGATGGATAACACTTTTTGGAAAAATTTTGGAGACCCCGGGCCGAGGGGTCTTGGGGCCCCAAAATTTTTTTAAAAAAAATTAACCCGATTTTTTAAAATTTTATATACGTATGTATCTCCGATGGACAACATTTTTTGCAAAAATTTTGGTGGCCGGGGTCGTGTGGGCCCATAATAATTTTTCAAAAAAATCAAGCCGATTTTCTTCAATTTTTATATACGATGGACAACATTTTTTGTAAATTTTTTGGAGTGAACGGGCCCTGAGGCCCGATCTCCTATTAGATAATTTACATGAAAAATTTTAATTTTTATGGGTTGTTTTTTTTCATCATCATCTTCATCATCATCATCATCAACTTCACTCAAACAATGAAGACAAGCCCTAATTAGTTATTTAAAGCCGGTAACGCTTTATTAATGATTCTATAAAGTTAACCCTAAAGGGTAAATGCAGGTTTAACTAATATTAGTTTCCTTTAGATGATTTCATTTATTTTATTATTGTTTTTTTACAAAGCACAACAAGATCAAAAGTGTAAAGGAATGTTAACGTCAATTCTAAATATTTTTGCATGTATTTAGTGCGTATTTAATTCTACTGTATTTTATTGTCCTATCCCAACGATTACACGAATAGTATGCTTAACGTTCTATAAAAATGAAAAATTTCATTTGTGACTGAGCGAGGATGGTTACGTTGATGATAACGCGATGACGATGTCCAAGAGTAAAAATCATCTGTCCCTAATCACTATATACAGTGTGCAATTGATTAGTTATTGTCGAGCATTTGAGTTTTTTATGTAATGATAGTTAGTTTTATATCTGTTTCTATTTTGAAATAAATTGATTTGCATAAAGTTATGAATGCAGTGAAAAAGGTCTGTTCTACTTATTGCTGCAAGCTGACGGCAGACTGCTATCTCGCCTGGTTATTAAATTCAAATAAACGTCTACTCGACAGTACTTTCATGCAAACAAATGGCGCGCAATGTACGTTTTTACTTCATCAGTAATGCATTTTGAGACTTAAATAAAATAGAACGTGATGATGATGTGACGATGATTGACTTTCATGGTTTTAATAATCGAAAAATTATACTGCAGTGATAGAAAACAAAAACGATTTTGGCTTTTTACAAAAGTTGAGTACATAGATAAAGTATTCAGCGCTAATTATTTCGCCTATTTCCTTGATCGCTTCAGTCCCAATATAACTAAAGGAGAAATATAATTTGAAAAATTCATCAGTGAATATAAATAAAATGCCAAGG
Organism: Nephrocerus scutellatus; assembly: GCA_947095585.1. Lineage (NCBI taxonomy): Eukaryota > Metazoa > Arthropoda > Insecta > Diptera > Pipunculidae > Nephrocerus > Nephrocerus scutellatus. The sequence continues at coordinate 71,684,394 of OX352765.1, forward strand.
ACAAAAATAAGGCACACACAAAACATAGCACAACTATTAAAGTGAAGTCAAAACGGACCGTTGATGTGGTGAGAGCGGAGATCGAAGAAATCGGTTCATTTCGTTTTTTGTTTATGCCTTCTGGGCCCACTACTATGAAACAAAATTACAAATAAATCAGGCAAACTCTGATCTGGGCCAAAATTTAGAAAACGAAAGCACTAACGGGTAGCTGCCACACGAGAGGGTCAGGTCAGTCATTCTCTGGATTGGTATAGTTATTCGCGAAAGGAAGCATTGTATTATGTAATGTTATGTAATTGTAATAAAGAAATAAAGTGAACTTTGGGAAGCGGAAAACTACACTACTACACATTAAGTATGTGGCTTTTAATTTAGCAAAGTTTTTTCTCCCCTAAGAACTATACAAGTTGTTAGTTAGGCGGTATGCATGTACACTTAGTGTTCTGAACGTCCTTCACACAGAATATACGAAAAAAAATCGTAGGTAACGTAAAAAGAACTAAAAAAATTACTGAAATCCTGACCAGCAACTGTAGTAAACACGGAGCAAGCAAAATGTATCCAACTAACGGATTTTAATTATCACAATTCAAGGGAAGTATGCTACGTTAACATGAATGGAAGGACGCATTGCTATGAGAAAATGTGGAAAATAATTTAAATTACGAGGACGACGGAGTGAATTTTTTTTATTCATTCAAAACATTTCACAGAAAGTTTTTTTTGTAGTAATTTTCTTCTTTCAATTGCAAATGAAAAGTACTAGAGAAAAAATTTAATTAAAATTTGACGGATAATTTGTAAATAAGACAAATAAAAAAGAAAATATTATGATAATTGCATGTACTTCTGTTGAACGCATCCATTTGTTGTGAAATGATACGAAACTGTCGAATAAGCAAAGAAGTGAATGAACCAACCAAATATTTAAAAATAAATGCTAATTGGTATAAAATAATTGCGAACCCGATGGTCGAAAATAATAATCAGGGCAAAGGAATTTTTTTTCAACGTGCGTGTGTTTATTTGTTAGTTTGTCCAATCTATATATCTTGACTTCTACCAGTCAAAATTGGATGCGACTTATTTTAAAATAATTGCTTAGAGCTCGGCTACCGATGGCGTAATTTTGCATTTTTTTTTTCTTCATAGGGATAGTTTGAGGAGGAAAATACAAAAAACGAGATTTTTCGGTAATAACTCCTAATGAGGACTTAAGAATAAATTCCAACTACCCATATAGCGACCTAAGAAACTCCACTTTACTATCTTATTATGTTGTTCTATTTATTTGGAAAGATTTTTGAATTCCTTAATCAGAAATATGCCGGGAATCGAGTATTAGTTGCTGTGGCTCTAATGAACTTATATTTAACCCATTATGAAATGAAATAAGTCTGAAAAATATTGAAATAGCTTCCAAGCATTTCTATACATTTTTGGATGTTTTTTCGTAACGAATTAATTGCAAAATGTGGTCATTTATTTTTATTTTATTTTATTTTACAAGACAGGACTTATTTTTTTACGAGTGTGGCCGCAGTTCGTTATAAGAAATAAAGGGTCCCTAGTTAGTATTATTTAATTTATTTGTCTTACAACGAAAATATTTATCAATTTTAATTTAAAAGTTAGGGAATTACCAAAAGAAGTTTGAGATTCACAGAAAGAAAAGTTTGAGAATCATTGAAAGGGTTGCTACCATTATGGTCAATGTATCTGTTAAATGTTTTTGAATTACTGAATTGTGAATTGTGTATTTAAAGGGTGTTTTTTTAGGAGGTTTGTTTTTCCGATAGATGTCGTTTTATTTTATGACAGTTGTTTTGACAGCTCAAAGTGGCATTTCTACTCAGTATTGTTTGGCAAATCATTATGAATAGGTTAACTCCAGAACAACGTTTTCAAATCGTGGAAATTTATTTTCAAAATCAGTGTTCAATTAAAAATGTTTATAGAGCACTTCGTGAATTTTATGGTGCACATAATCGTCCGTCAGAGACCACCATAAAGAACGTAATTACCAAATTTCGGTCTACATTCACTCTTTTGGATGCCAAGCCACCGACAAGAATGAGAAGAGTTCGTACAGAAGAAAATATTGCTGTCGTTGAGGCCAGTGTCGAAGAAAACGACAATTTATCGATTCGTCGTCGTGCTCAGCAAATTGGACTTTGTCCATCGACTTTATGGAAAATTTTACGTAAAGATTTGGGTTTGGTGCCATACAAAATTCAATTGGTGCAAGAATTAAAGCCACACGACCATCGTTTGCGCCGTGAATTCAGTGATTGGTCGTTAAATCAATTGAACGAAGATCCATTTTTTTACCGTAAAATTCTCTTCAGTGATGAGGCGCATTTTTTGTTAAATGGATACGTCAACAAACAAAATTGTCGCATTTGGAGCAAAGATAATCCACACGCCGTTCAAGAATTACCAATGCATCCTGATAAATGTACTGTTTGGTGCGGTCTATGGGCTGGTGGGATCATCGGTCCATATTTCTTTAAAAATGAGGAAGGACGACGCGTTACCGTGAATGGAAATCGATACAGAACCATGTTAAATGAGTTTTTGTTGTCAAATCTTGAAGATATGGATATGGATGAAATGTGGTTTCAACAAGATGGTGCCACTTGCCATACAGCACGTGAAACAATCGACTTATTGAAAGAAACTTTCAACGACAACATTATTTCGAGAAATGGTCCGGTGAATTGGCCTCCGCGTTCGTGCGATTTGACGCCACTCGATTACTTTTTGTGGGGATACGTGAAGTCATTGGTTTATGTGGATAAACCTCAATCGATTGACGCTTTGGAAACCAATATTCAACGTGTCATTGCTGACATACGCCCTCAAATGCTTGAAAAAGTGCTGGAAAATTGGACCTCCAGAATGACATTTGTGAAAAATAGTCGTGGTAGCCATATGCCAGAAATTGTGTTTAAATGTTAAATGCCAAAAAATTATCTACCAAATAAAAAATTTTGGTCATTTCATAATTTTATATGTGTTTTATTCAAAAAAAAAATCGGCAACCTCTTAAAAAAACACCCGTTAGAATCAAAATAGTGCGTGCGTGCGTGCGTGACAGATGCAATAAGTATATAGATAGATAATAACTACTACGTATTTCTTTCTTGATTTGGATGTTATATAATTTTTCTTTTTTTTTTGTATTTTCGACCACTTTGAGGTCCTTTTTAACCGCCCTCAACACGAACTAGAAAGCTGGAATTTTGTGAGTGTCTAAGTCCAAAGTAGCATTTTTATATTCTGAAAATGACGCGTGTCGCGTGTGATGGGTTGGCAAAGTTTTTTTTCGGCTTCTTTGAGGTTATATTTAACCAAATTCCACACAACCGTGTGTGATGGTTTGAAATCGCGCCATTTTCTGGTTTTTTTAGGTTTTTTTTAACCACCTTCCGCAGGACCTGGAATGCTGAAATTTTGTAAGCGGATCAATGTCCAGGGCCCCATTTCGATATCCCACTTTTGGCGCGTGTCGCGGGTAGCGCGTGGCGTGTGTGAAGCGTGGCAAAAAGAAAATTATATGAAATAGCTACGACCTCAAAAACAGAAATTTTGGCGATTATTACCAAATAATAAACGACTGTGTGGCGTGTTTCGATGTATATATCGAATATATAGAATATATTGTACCCGTAAAACGAAGTTTTTTTTACATTTACTTGTTCTTAATGAGTTACTTTATTTTGCACTTTGAGAGTTTTGTCATATTTATTGGGACTTATATCACTTGGTAATTATTTCATATAGTTACTGTTCTGTTGAAGAATTTTCCTATTTGGAAATTTTCTCTTTACATACGTCAGTGAGAAATGTCCTGTTATCATATACCTGCCAGAATTAATAAATATCTAGCCCAATAGGCAGTGTCATTGCTATATAAACGCATTACAAACAGTCAGAAGTCCATTTAGTGTTCACATGTATGAAATAGTAGAAGAGGAGTGGTAAAATTTCGTTAACAAATGTGCCTATAAATACGGTAATTGTCTATTTATTTGATGGATCCATGTAAATTTTGCTATCCTTGCGCATATTGCATCCGTCGTTATCACCTTCATCAACATCATCGTTGTCGTCCCTAGCCATCTACTGTACTGTTACTCATATTATTATGGCGAAATTCAATGGAAATTTGCATACTGCAGTTCGATGAAATGCTTTGTATACATTAATGCAAGCAAACACCGGCAGGTAGGACAACATGAGAACCACGTTTTAACCAACAACAAAATCTTGATACGCATCACATCACGCGTTATTGGTTTATTTGTTGCTATATAGATTGAAATAATGAGAAATATTGTATCAAGGAAGCAACTATCATGTTTCTCTGAGTGTATATATATCGTAACTTTGGAATAGATCTCGATACTGAATACTAATTGTGATATTAAATTTATGGGCATTATGTAGAGTGGGAGTAGTAGACAGTATATGTTTGGGAAAATCGACTGTTAGTAGAATTCAATTTCAAATTGATTGACTTATATTATGTAAGTTTCAATACGTCGTTTAAAATGTCAGAATACCTCAGTACTCAAAGAATCGCTAAATTAAGAATTGTAAAATTTTTTCAGATATGTTTTGATTTATTTTTTTAATTTTCAACAGTAGCAAGAAACATTCTACATGGCCACACGAAACGGTAACTCAAGAGATAATTGCATTGGAAGAACCAAGAATCAATAAGAGCAAACTTTTCCGCAATTTACCCTGGAATATTTTGGGAGAAATATTTTTAGGTGTTCCTTGTTCCTATGTCGATGTACTTTTGCCAGGTAGCAATATGTAGGTATACAACAATGACAAAACTTTTTAAAAATTTGGAAGTGATCGGTCCGCTTTAATTCAAGCTTTGAACACATGATCTCCGATCACAACACTTTCTGTAAAAATGTATAAGTGATCGGGCATCATTCCCGAGAGCCTCCCATATGACTTTTATCAAAATTTACCTGATTTCATTGAAACTTAGCATTTCCGCTTAAATCCTTTTCTATAAAAATTTGAAATAGAAATGGAAAGGGATGGAAAAGGGAAAGGGGAGCAATGATTATTCTGTTGCTGTTTTCTGTTTTAATTAGAGAATCAGTCAATTTCAGAAATTACGTCGTATACTTTATGTTAACCCTGAACTACAAGTGCGACATGCAGTGCCCCAACACTATTTTACCTACAAAATTATGTGAAAACAGTGGATTTAATAATGGAATGAAAATATAATCTATTCATTAGTAAATTTAAAAAAAAATTTTTTTTTATTTTAATTCATAAAAAAAAATTCTTTTAAATTGAGATTGAAGTTTATGTTGTCAAGGGTTAATTTCTTTTTGCTTACATTTCCGAACGAAAAACGAAAAAAAGGTGCGTGCCAGCTTCGACGCGTGACTGGAATTAACTCCTTACGAATCGATTTTCATATATAACACGCACCACACGCCACGCGTGACACGCGTCATGAATTACATCATCGCAAGCCGAGTGCTAACCAAATGTTTTAAAACAAGTCTCATCAAATTCTGACTAATGGATGCCGATATATACCAGTTCGCGCTACAGACGACGCGCGACACGGGTCTCATGCGAAATATCAAAAATGCTGTGTAAGATATAGCTGCTCACAAAATTTCAGCTCTCTAGGTCGTGTGAAAGATCAAAAACTAACGATTTCACTTTTTGCTAACGCTCGATTTGTTCACTCGGTTGCACTCCCCATATAATTTTTTGTGTAATTTTTTTCTATAGGGTGTCCCAATCAGCGGTTCAAATTTGATATATCGGTTATTTTGGCCCTGGCAACACTACTGTCATTCTTTTTTTGACTGAAACTCAGTATATTATTTCTAGTGGACGAAATGAGTCACTTTACGCTTCAGCAAAAGTGGGAAATGTTGGAAATTGACTTTCACAACATAGAAAATTGGTTCGAAATCGCAAGAAAATGTACAAAATTTGGTGAATACACGGGACTCACACCTAACGAACGGTATCAAGAAGTTTGTGCATAAAGTGAGTGATACGGGCTCCATAGTCGACAATCCAACACGTAACCGTACTCGTCGTGTCTTCCATGAAATGAATTCTGCGTAAAGATCTTGGTTTGTGGCCGTATTAAGTTCAATTGGTCCAGCAATGGAAGCCCCGTGTCCATACGCTTCGATATCGATTCGCTGTGTGGGCCTGCGACCAACTCAAAATTTATAAGGATTTTGTTCAAAAAATCATCTTTTCGGACGAGGCGCATTTCCATCTCGGTGAGTTCGTAAGCAAACAAAATTGTCGCATTTGGGGATCGGAAAATCAACAAGGATATGTGGAGTAGCCAATGCATCCATTGCGTGTTACTGTTTAGTGCGGCTTGTGGCGTGGCGGCATTATTAGGCCGTATTTCTTCGAATATGAGGCCGGCGCGACCGATCAACGAAATCAACTACCGCCTCATGTTAACATCTTTTTTGTGGCCATATCTTGAAGATATTGGTTTGGACGACCATTGGTTCCAGCAAGATGGTGCGCCTTGCTACACATCGGGCGTTACAATAACGGAAGTGCGTCAAAAATTCGATGGCCGCATTATCAGTCGAAATGGTTACGTGAATTGGCCCGCAAGGAGCTGTGATTTGACGCCTTTGGATTGGATTTTTAGTTGTGGGGTGCCGTAAAGGACAAGTGTTAAGCGGACAATCCACAAACAATTTATCGTTTGAAAGCCAATATTGAAGCAGCCATTGCCGAAATAGAGCCGCACACAATCCAAAATGTAATCAGAAATCGGACCGACCGAATGGAGTACCCCAAGGCCAGCCGCGGCTCTCATTTGAAGGAATCTCATTTTCCATAAATAACCAAGAGGATTTTACTTTCAAACTAAAAAATAAATTTGGAAATATATTAAGCTGTTTTTGTTTTATTAAAGTTTTAAATCTGAACTTCTCGTGCTCATGAAACAATTTAAAATAAACAGTGTTCTCCTAGAGAATTAAAAAAGGCAATAACATTAATAAAATTCTCTACTGTACAACACATTTCCAAAACTAGCCGAAAAATTAAATTTTGAATTTGACCAACTTCTTGTTAAAGAAAAAGTTCTATGTGCCTATTACTCTATGCTTAAACTTACTTGGATTACTTTTCCAAAGAAAAGATAAAATGTGATCTCTACTTATAAAATAACAACCGGCAAATTGCAAATAGTACATATATTCTTAGTAACAAAAGTACTCTTTGTAGCATATACTCAAGCGGCGAAAATATAATCAATTGTTGCATTGTTAGTTAACTGGCGATAATAATACGTTCTTTGAAGTATGTACGTTAAACGCATGCAAATATGTATGCGAAAATTGCAGTCTTATAATTGTAACGATAATGATCCTTAACATGATTATTATTATTACCATTATTATTAATATGCAAATGAACAATAATGTGATGCGTTTTCGTCTATTTTGAACAATTTACTACTGTGCTGTGCTGTGCTGTGTAGTGTGCTGTAATTCAATGCACGTGAGTTTGAGTAATTATATTTAACGCACATACCTATAGATACATACATAAACTAACATGTCCGCACTTAGGCAAATATAACATTTTACTATTAAAATATTATTTAGATTTGCATAACTGCTGCAAACACTTTGTAACAAACAGTACAATCATTTATGCAGGACTGATGCCTTCAGTTAAAAGGTACATAATGTTTGTCTTCTGGATGCAATGCGTTGATGTGCATAAGTACAGTACCTCTGTTATTGTTTGATATACATATAACAGGAGAACACATTATATTATCGAGATTAAATAGATTATATATATTATTTAGTATTGCATTCAATGCAATGCATGGGAACTAAACATTAATTGCATATTTATATGAAATAAATGCTGTATGTGCTTGCATGAATAGGAATGGAATGATTATAGAGGACGACTTCTCTAAATATTATTGTCGCCTCTTGTTCGAGGTAAAGAAATGTGCTGAAGGATCTGAAATTAAATGCTACTCCAGACATTCCAATATGTGTAGGAAAATTTCTACTCCTTTCGGCTTTGACGATCTGTGACCTAGCTGACATATTTCGAGGTTATTCTCCACTTACTCTTCGAGTGATATCCAAAGAGAGCATCAATCAATGATTTGAAAAAGTCCACTTATTACTTTTATCTTCAAAGTGATAATGATAATAAAGATATAAACTGTAGGGCTCAATCTTATCCGTGATTCAACACCTTAAAATTTTAATTTTTTGTACAGATTACAGATTTTACAGATTTTTTACCTTAATTATGTCAATATTTATAGTTTCTCTATTGTAGTCTAACAAATACTTTTTTCGATATAACAGACTGTAGAAGATTACTTTCGTGTTCACCCTTGCCTGATGAAGATAGGGGTAATAGATAAGCAGAAGTATGAGAAAAAGGTAATAATCTGATGAAAGCTTATACAGCTTATGTATAAAAACACCTTATTCATCTTATCATTGGCTATCAGGTTACAACAATTTACACCCAAGGATAACCCGGAAAATATCAACATCAAGATGGTATCACGACGAACTTTGTCACTGATTATTAAGGCTTTTAGTGTTTTTGTTTTGGGTGTATTTGGGTTAACAGATTTTTGATAATGCTCGAACAAGTTAAATCCCATTTAATGCAGCGGGGAATTTTGGTTTACAATAAGACACAATATGCACCCAAATAAGCTCTTTTGGATCTGCGGTCTTCCATAGTCAAACATAATTATTGGAGGACCTTTGTCAACTTAAATTCGTTTCGAGTTGACTTTATTTGGAAAATTCCTAAATAAACAGAAATTATAATTCAGTTTCTCAGAGTCAGAGTCATCGGTTTTGGATCTACTATTGTGATGGGGTGGTATCGTGAGGATGATGATGATGCAGATTATGATTCTTCGTCGACTATAAACAAAAACCTCATCTTATAATCTTAAAAATAGATACTTTCCACCCTGACTACTGCACTTAATTTCATACTAATAAGGCTCTGTATGCCATGTGATGGTGAACTGACGAGATACCCCACTCCCATCAGTTGTATTGTTCTTACGGATCTCCTGCAACAGCGGATGTTTATTATGGCTAAAAGGATGAATCCTTTTGTGGTATCGAAACGAAACTTTTAACCTCGTTTTTTTGCCAGAAGCGGTACCATAGATGAAAAGAAGATCCACAGTATCGAGTGGAAATCCCTATAGATTTCACTCATGTTGTTGGTATCAAATATTATGTCGACTCTCTTCTTCACACGAAAAGCCGCAGCCACCCGGTTCAAAACATCATAATATCGAGGCCAATAGGTCCTTCTGAAATATCCATCACCATTATATGCTCTCTATTATTTAATAATAATGAAAAGTGTTGTGGTATAATGCATTATGCAATATTAATCGTGGTACCAATCTACCAATATAATAGTCGTAGTTGTAGTATTGCGAGCGGCTGATAGGTTCGTTCAATAAAGCCGCTCGCATCTATCTATCAGAAACCCTTGAATAATTTATTACATTATATTCAAGTATTTGTATAGTTTCTAGATTATTTATTGATACATAGATAGAGATATCAGCTCAGAGCAAGTTGTATGTGACTTTATTATCTTGTGTGTAAAAGACTTTCTTTGCTAAAAGAAGTTTTATTAATATTTACTTGTGTTTATAATTGGATAACCCTCCTTTAAATATGTGAACAAAAATTAGATAAAGGCTAAAATTAGTTAATTAGTATTTTCAGAATGCCGATTTGTCCTTATACTTTTAGGACTTCCGCTAAATATAAATAATAAATAATATATAATAATTAATTGATTAATTTGTAATGAATTTAATTTTGTACTCAGTAGGATAATTCATAAGCAGTTTAATTAAATTAATTTGATAAAACGATTAACCGTTCGAGTAGCTATTAAAATCTTGGTTAATACTGGGGTCTATAAGTACACCAAGACCAATATCCCTATGTAGGTTGGACATTTACTGTGCAGTACAGAAAGAGATGTCATAAGGACCTTTCTTGTATTATTATGCAGCGCCGAACGGAGAAGGTGGGCGTGGTGACCACATTATTTGGTTCCGGGTGCAGGTAGATTGTTAATATAACATTTCAGAGGAGTAGATATGTAAAACTGCACAAATACCACTAAAAAAGAAAAGGTGCTCTTGCTCGCCCTCCACTAAGTCACAAGCTTAAAGTGCAGAGTTTAAGGATCACTCTGTTCACTGTTCGCTTTGGTGGGCAAAAACGTCAAGATATTTTACCTGCTTCTGGCGTTCATACCAGAGACAGGGAAGCAGAGTTTTCACAGCTCCACAAATTTGGTGAATATACAACATTCCCCGAATCATAAGTGTCTAATCCAGGAGACGATTATGGATATTGCGATTGATCAGGAGCACCACGGTACTAGTGGTAGAGGAAAAACTTCAGCAAGCTTACATTTGTCACAAAGAACAGTGCTGACACACACGACAACATTTTTGGAATACATTTTAAAGCATACAGAAGAATTTAATACGAAAGTATTGACGCATCTGTAAAAAGTTATTAGCATTAACGTTCATAAGCTCCTCAAAAATCTCTGTATGCAAAAACATTTACTTGTATCAAAATATAAATTTTAAATAGCAGCGTTTACAACATATGCGTTACAGTTACAATTGATTGCAATAAATTTTCCATTCCATTTAGTTCGATCTTAAAATCTACGAATCCTGACTTTTATGTGCGACCAAGTACAACTTCACTCTAACTCTGCCGTCGGAAAAATCAAAATAAATCTCCTTCACTTAACCAAATGTCGAAGGACAAATTAATGGCGCGTATCTTGCCGCATAAAGAAGACATCGTAAAAACAAAAGATCCCCGCCGCTGCATTAGACTTAGAGCACAGACCAACCAAGCCGTTTGACAAATTCCTTTCAATTGATGCACACTAACAGGCACACTGAACTACGAGAAGATTGGCCAAATTGTCATCGCCATCGTCATCGTCGTTGTGACCAATTGCTTTAGGTTAACTGCTCGACGGATAAACATAAGCAAACAAGAGGAAAGAACATTTGATTCGACGGAACGAAAAATAAAAATGTTTTGAGTGTTTTCAAGGGATTTTCTTTTATTTAACCGTTATTCTCCTATCGGCACATATACACGCACATACACACACACAACGTGCACATGCCGCACATGCTATTGCAAAAGTAAAACCATCATAGAACTCTTCCGACGTTGGTTCTTTGTAGAAATATTTACGGTCGCTTTTGCCTATAGTGGTGTCCTAGGGGAGTTTTATCGCAAAAGCAAATGCTCGTACAATAAAAACTTTTAGTCCGATTTTACTTTATTCATTCATTCATTCTTGGTTGGATCTACTGTGCAACGTGATGTGTACAGTTAGATGTATGCCGTATTCCTTCAAAGATTCCTGCGGGGAAAAAAATCTTCCATTCCATGCAAGGATTATGCGAGCCAAAAAAACCCCAATCAGAGGTTGATTTATTACGCACCCCAAAAACTCCAACAAAAGCTTTTTTAAATACACACACGAGTACACGAGAAGAGCGAACAATCAATGTTTTGAAGGTTAGCATCACAATGAAACATGCAGTGGCGGTCGATTTTAGGGGTCGCAGCACGCGTCACCGCATACAAACAATTCACCGATATTTGAATATAAATAATGGCCAAACCAAATGACGACTGACGAGTATGGCTAGCGTTCGCATTCGTGCCTTTAAGGAGGAAATGCAACGTGATTTAAGCTTTTGCCATCTTGTACGTTATGCCTTTTTCTCTTTTTGTGAGACATCAATCACGTGAGATGATATAAGGAAAGGAAGAGGTAGGAAAAAAATCGAATCAACGATTCTGTAAAGTAATACGCATCCCTTGTGCCAGATGTGCCGCTTTTTAGCACGCGCACATACACACATACAAGCACGCACACTCTGTTTCGAAATTCCACTCCTTTCTTCAATTGTGCAGAGAAATGTCAGATTTTAGAAATACCCTCATCGCGTGTGAAAAAGAATTCCACGACATAAGCGGATGTGAAGGAAGAAAATCCAACGCATTCTCTTCCCTGCATTCATGTTTGGTTTTCCGGTACAAAGATGGCGTCGTCGTTTTGAGTAATTACTTCGATTTTCATTTGCGTTATCCATTTGCTGACACAACGTTAATAGAAAGGTTGAAGCTTTAAAGGGTTTCGAATTTCGATTTTGCAAAAAAAATAGAGTTGAAGGTGCATTAAGTTAAGTAAGTTTTTTGTTTACAGTTCAGTGAAGCCATCCGTGTGCTTCTTTGATCATTTGTTCATTTTTTTGCTCTTGAACAATTTCAGTAAGATTGTCAAGGTTTGTCAAGGTGAACTTATTACGAATATATTCACCATTTTTCTTCCTTCAAGTTTCTTCATTAAGTGAAATGGGATTAATAGAATGTCTCCGTTTATTTAAGGAATAGTTTTGACAGGTAATAGTTCAAGGGTTAAAGTGCATTATAAGGTATTGGGGGTTAGGACTTCGGACACCCGTCTTCTGAAAGCCCTTATTGAGTAGACCTCGAAAACTGAAATCTTGTTTGGTGGAAATACCCCCTTTAAGAGAGAGGGGCTTCCTAAAATTTTGAGCTCTTTTTTGAAAAATGCATTTCTTATTTAAGTTCAGCACGCGGCGTGTTTAAAAGTGGGTGGGCCTTAATATTGGTATCAAATGAAAGGTGAAAATTACTTCTACACTACACAGCCGTACCTTTTTTTTTGACGTGGGGCAGCTTAAAAGGAAGTTTGATCAAGTTGTACTTGGTTCATGTGGTATTTCATATAATTGAGTAATACATCAATGTTTTTTTTTTAAATGAATTTTTCTTAGTGGTTTGATGAAATGAAATGGTATCGTATAAAAGGTAATAAAAATACATTTCATCTTATAATAAAGCAACCAATAAAAATTTGAATTTTTTGTGTAAATTCTCTAATTGATACATAGTGTTCAAAGTTTGAATAAATTCAGGTAACATTGAAAAAAAAAACAACCCATAAAAATTAAAATTTTTCATCTAAATTCTCTAGCAGAAATTGATATGGGAGCCCCTCGATCCTGGTTTATTTTATATTTTTTTATTTTTTTATTGTAGGAAAAAATAATCGAAAGAGACATTTGACATCAGATGTCAAATTTGAAAATGCTCAGATCATTTTATTCTGAGTACTAAGAGCACGCTCATACACTGAGCAAATAAGAGACACGAGCATTTTTCTTGAGAACTCTTTGACTGCAAATGACAAAATATTGTGAAAACTTGTTGTTCTATCTGTAAGTTGATATCGACAGCAAAAAACGACATCAATAAAAATACAATTCAGTAAATAAGTTAGTAAGTTGAATTAAGCATAAAACATTTATGTCTCGTTTCATTTGCTGGGTTCATTTGTGCGTGATCTAAGATTTCTCTCTCTCTCCACCATCCAAAACCAAGCAGCGCAACCGACTGGGCAGCACACACCGACCCCGAGGTCCGAGGGGCCTCAAATTTTAATAGAATGTATTGTCACCAGAAATATACATGTGTGCAAATTTCAATAAAATCGGGCTATGGGAAGTGGGTTAAAAATTGATCGGAAAATCTGATCAGCCAGCCAGCCACCCATGCACGTGCACGCGAAGTTAATATAGAGAATTTAAAAAGCGAAATTGTTTTGTCAATTTGTATGTGAGGTAGCAGACAGTATTGGCGTCAGACCTCAAAAAAAATATCAAATTGTTCACTTCATAGATTTTCGTGAGGATTTAAAACCATTATTTTTTCCAGACACACAACACAACAAGCGCGGAAAGTGGACGTTATCGTGCGAGTTAGAAGCAATCTAAAGATAGGAACTTTTCAGCGAGTAATGTACACTATTTTTCACACGACCAAACAATTTATCTGCTAAACTGCTCATGCACAATGCAAAACTACTGTGGGAATGTGTCTTCACTGAGACCGCAGTAAATAAATAAGTAAAAGTATATTCTATGTTAACACACTAGTGTGCATAATGCCTACTTTATAGGGTAGGTTATAGTGTAGGAAATAGTCATCTTTGTCTATGGTCGTGTGAAAAGTTTTTTTTATTAACTCAAGGAAATGTTCAATAAGAAATCATAAAGATAATTTCAAATATTATGATATTCGCAGAATCTCTTAAATAGGGTGTTTTATTCATTACTGGCTCTGGTAATTATTGGCTTTGGTGATGTTTTTCCACGAACGAGGTTATAAGCCTCGTTGAACAACCGGTAAACACATTGAAGTATGAATGAAATTTAAATTGCTCATCTATTTCCACATCTCCATTCTGTTATACTATTGCTCCCTTTGGAATAATTATTATATGATAACTTTAAACATTATGTTTATATTAAATACAACTTACAAAAAATTTCATAGTCACAAACATAACCATAACATATGACAAACCAATTGTCTTCACGCTGCACCCCCGCTTTCGAGACAAAGTGAGCTGAACAAATTAACCCAAATTATACATGCGACGTCAAGGTCTATCAATCTAAGTGAAAATGCGATAGTTCTTTCGTGTATTGGGTTAAGTCAATTGAGAAATCTCGTTGGATTCATAATGATGCGTACATATAAAAAGCTGTGCGTACTACTATGTCCCGAGACAACCCTAAACAAAACCACATCGTTAGTTTTGCAAAGAAGATCTTTATTTCATTTGCTTTGCTATGGGGTATCTTCAAAATATATATTCCCAATACAAATTAAAAAGAGTGACAGATTATTACTCGTTTGGCTATCTATATATTTCTGTAGATATATATCTATATGTAGTGTAATAAATTTATTATCTGAAATGAAAATCATAATCAATGAATGAATGAATGAGTCGTTATCGGATGAGATGAATAGAGTAAGGACAAGAACTCATTGGATAATTATGGAAAATAATTAAGGGCTATAAATGAAATGTAATTTCTTTGAGCTAAATACTCAATTCGAATACGAACCCATTCGAATAAGCATCATCGTTGAAGCGTGAGCGAGTGTGCATCTGATATCTCAAGCAAATTACCGCAGCGCGGGAGGATAATTCCATCATGATGTTGTCATGGGTTTTATAATTTGATACTAACTTTAATTGCTATTGCAATTTTATATTTTTTTATATCCATCCGGAATAATTATGCGAATTTGAATTGCGGCAGATAGTTTCACCTTTTGAACTAGGTCAACAAGTGTTAGGTAAGTCCAACTGTTCGTTCGAATAGTATTAAAAATACCTGCAAATTGATGCCTATTAAATTTTTTCAAAATTCAAAATACATATTACGGAAGGAAGCTTATTATAAAAGCCTTTTTCCACCACAGACTAGTAGTAGAAGGTTAACAAATTTTTTAAAAACTTACTCTACTCAATATGTCTCTATCTCTATCTCCCCGTGTACGATTATTCAAAAGGAAACACATTTCTTAGCAACCCTTTGCAATTTTCATAACCTGTAAAATTTCTTTGTAACCGCACCTCATATATTTGCTGTCATTTTTAACCTCAATCACACACATCCATCATCACGTATATGCATAGCATAGTTATTCGCAGAAATTTTTCAACTTTTTATTTACTTGGAAGTCCTTATTATTAGACATCACAAAGACAAATGAATCTGACTACAAAGAACGTATAAGGCAGCAAACGTAGCGGGCGAACTACGACTGTAAAACTTTGTCAACAAGAACATAAAGCGTTATGCCATCTCTCACTGATCCTTTACAGAGATGACATGTATGAGTATTTGTCGTGTGTATTATGTATGCAAATGAAAAACCACTATTTCGCTTCAATTTCCTAGAAGAACAACCGCTACGATGATAACATGAGAAGAGAACATACCTATAGTTCGAGGCGTAGTGGATTGCTATAAGGTGTGTGACAAAAGATCGTTTAGTCAGGCAGTCGGTTAGTCAGTTAGTCAGTCAGTCAACTTTAACACTTTGAATATTTTTAGCCATCACAATGGATTTTCTTTCACAGCATGGTGTAGATATACCTAACGTCACACATATGAAGTAATCAAGTCCTGTGGTGGGGACGGACAATTCGCTTTCGCTGTGCGAATCGATATGATGACTTTTGCAATAAAACGATGGAAATCCTTTGTGATTTCACGCCAACGCATATGATAACAACTAACAGTAAGAAGAACTGATGATCTCATATGGTTATGGATCTTCAAAAAAACTAGTTTTAATACATTTATGCATAGATGCTTTAACCCCTTAAGGAGATGGAACGTTAAGATAAAAAACAATTTAGTTTAGTCGTCGTTACTTTACACTCGGCTTTTCCCTTATTTCTTTTTTGTGTTTCTTTTCTCATTTATTTGCTGTTTTTCCTTCCACCCTGTGGCGCATTTTCGAGTGAGACGAGATTTACACCAAAACTTCCGCAAATACTTTTACAGCAACATACTCGTACACAGCATCGTGGGGGTTATGCAAAATACAACCCTCATGTCTTATAACAAGCACAAGAAACAAACAAAACGAAAAAATTGATTCGTCTGCCTCTCTGCTGTGCTCATTGTTCAATGTACTTCACGCGTACGCGTCACCATTGAAATGGGCGCGCTATAAAATGGGGAGCGAAAGAAAAAACAGTGAAAGAACCAGGGAATAGGAATTCCCTATGCGAATTTTGTTTCCGTAATATTCTATGCGAAGGATTCCGCTATCGCTTTTAAGGTCTCCCGGGGAGATTGTAGAAGCATCCCAAAAGAGAAAGCAGCTTAGAAACTCAGGAATATAATCACTGAGTTTGCAACTTTCGGTTGTTGATAACGATTTGAGTTTTTTGGGCATTTTTTTTGAAGCTTTTATGAATTCGAGAAGTGACGATAACATTTGATGTGTAAAGAAGAAATCTAGCGTACTTAAGAAAGTTTAAAGGTTTAACTAAATTTTACCCGACATAATCTTTTTGACTTTGCGGCTAATTCTGAAACCTTTAAGATAAGATTATAGTTATAGATTTCGTCTAGAATAACCAGTCTCGAACTT
The DNA here is from genome assembly GCA_947095585.1 of Nephrocerus scutellatus. NCBI lineage: Eukaryota > Metazoa > Arthropoda > Insecta > Diptera > Pipunculidae > Nephrocerus > Nephrocerus scutellatus. Next base: position 71,701,520 of record OX352765.1, read on the forward strand.
GTATATAGGCTATGAATTTCCCAAAAAGAATTATAGAAATTTCAACGAATAAAAATCTTGTCCGAACGGGTTTGATAAACTTTTCAAAATTCTATGTCGCCGGCTGGACAGAAGCATTTTCCACAACCCCTGAAGTTCTACCGATTATGTAAATACCGTCTGCATAAGAGAGGTAATTCAATCCACCATCTTAAAGCCCATTGTATATGTTGATAGAACTTATTAATAATCTATATAAATAAAAATGAAATTTTGTGCGGTTTTTATTCATGGAAGTGTATATTATTGGCAGGTGGAGGATGGTTATCGGCTATAATACACCATCTTCCCACTCCCAGGGGGTGTGAAACGAAAAATTTTGCTATCAGCAACATTTACAAACTGATTTTAATGAAAAAGGTGGCAAAAGGTTATAGGCTATAGTAACCCCGTCCCTCCCTTTATTAGTACCTGTAAAATATTAATATCAGCCACATTTACAAACAGTTTTTAATGAAATTTTCAATGTAAATTAATGGCATATCACCCTGTGGTAAGATTGATGAGGCAAAATATAAATTATAACATTTTTAAGCCAATTTTATCAAATTTTCAATGCAAATTATTGGCAGTTGGGGGAAGGTTATTCGCTATAGTGCACCCTCCATACCGCGGGCTTACGTGTACGGGTAGCGAAGCGCCCGGGAACAGATAGTTATTATTAAAATAAAACTTTATTTGGCTTATAACGATGGTCATATGATATTCCTTCATGGTCGTGGCTGGATGCCAAGGTCTTTCAACGCTTTGTAAAGCTCTAGTCTGGCTGTGTAATACAATGGTCGACCATTAAGTCTTAAAAAGGGATGCTGTATTAATTTTTTAACACTGACGCTTGAGATGAAGGCAGATCGTTCGTCTTATAGAAAAGCTTTGAACATCTTAGACGAGGTAGGCCAAACAAAACTTCCAACAGACACTAATCGATGTAGCAAAATGCAAAACAAACAAACGCAAAACAAACCGGAAGTTGGTTACGCAATGAATCACTAATGCGATAAAAAGGAAACGACTTTTTTAAACGCTTTATTCAGAAAAATTAAAAGACGATAAAGCACTTTAACTAAAACATTTAAACGACCAATTGAGGTTTATTAGAACGTTTACATACACACATACAATACATATGAGGATTAGTTACAATTTTCAACCATCAGGTATTTGAATTTACCTTGAAATTATCCTCTCAAGATGATAAAAAGTACAAAACGAAAAAAGAAACATTACTCATATGCACTTCATTTGAAGTACTGATGTACATATGGGAATATAGAGGATATGATCCTGCACAAGGATTATGATAATTATCTGTGATAATCATACACAAGTTTGCTGATGATTCCATTAAATACGATTACAGGAATACCTCGAATAGTCCGGTTAATCGGTTCCACGAATTTCCCGTACTATTTGAAACCGGACTAATTGAAGTTCTCAATACATAGAAAAAATGTTAATTGGTTCCAAAAAAAAAATATTTCTCGCAAAATTTAAATAAATATAGAACAATTATTGCATTCAAATTCAGTCTTTATTAAAAATAATTAAACAAAAAATACAGGTTAACCTAGAAATCTATTTTTTCCTTTGTAAAAATTGGAGGAAAGATTTTTGTACCTGTTTCTTCTTGGTTTTTTTTTCATCATACAATTCTGTGTAGCAACGAGTTGCATTTTTTAACATTCGGCAGATATTAAGGCTACATTCTATCTTTGGATCAACTTCACTGATGAACTCGGACAATTTTTCATCTATCCCGACAATTTTTGTTAGTTGTTCCAAGCTCAATGTTTGTGGGGGAACTTCAAAACACTTTTTCTAAAACAATCCCGTTCAATCAACGTTGAAAATTTGTTCGTCTTTGTAGCATCCTTGTTGCATTAGTTCACTCAATTCAGTCGGATATTTTAACGCAGCCTCTTTATCTGTGCTGACAGATTCACCAACAGAGCGTACATTGTGGATACTAGTTCGCTGTTTAAAACGAAAAAACCACCCACGGCTTGCCATGAAATTTTTACTAGTGTTATCACCTTCATTTTCTTCTGTATAAACAGCATCACCATCAGTATCATCAGCATCACCATCAGGACCATCAGCATCACCATCAATATTCTTGAAGTCATTGTAAAGACTTTAAAGCCTTAGCTTGAATTTCCATTTGACTAAGTGGAATTATTTTTCCAATTTGGATAATAGCCGCTCCATATTAACCATTCGCGTGCTTCTGGTTTTGCTCACTACTTTTGATAAGTAAGAACCCGTAGCCATACCTTCCGATTTGTATTTTTTTTTTGTATAATTTTTCTAACTGATGACTCTTCAATCTCCTTGTCACGGCCTATTTTAGCAAATGCACCTTCTTCGTGAAGCTTTATGATGCTTAATTTTTGCTCTGAGGTGAGCCTTTTTCGTTACTGGCTTAAAGAATCACTTTGAAATTTTCTTTTTGTACTCAAACTGCACTTTTAATTAATTTATTTTATTTCAAAAACAACTTTACTTTTTCACTGCATGCATAAAACTGATATAATTAACACACGTCAAATGCTTACATATTTATTCGTGCAAATTGGGGAATCCCCGAAAAATATAACATTACAGCGGCGAAAATTATAATTATAATAATTATAACCAAAAGCAAATATAAACCGAAAAATGGAAAAAGGTCGAGAGTTTTGATACAGAAAATATTTTTTGTTGTAAAATAAACTGGATAAATGCAAAAAATCGAAAAATTTAGAAAAATAAAAATTTTTGTGTGGAATTTTTAAAACCGTACTATAGTGAATCCGGACTAATCGAAGCCGTACTATGCGAGGTATTCCTGTACTTGGGTGTATATTACTTATTGCTGTGCGTATATTCGTGTGTGTGTGTGTGGAAGTACATAACTGTTTCCAGCCTTTTTTACCATTTTACTACAGGGCTATGTAGTTTTAATGACAACACGTCATTAGCGCCAGCCAGCGACTTGAAAAAGTAATTGAAGCTCAAACTTGAAGCTATTGCTGCATGTCCACTTTGCTTGTCTGTCCTTTTGTCTGGCTGTTTGTTTATATATCTTCTTGGTTGAAAAGACGTAATTTTGCATTTATATTAAATGTGTCAATTTCTTCAATTGTAAAAATCTTAACGTACGTATCTTGCTTGGCTTTTACCACACCTCCTATGGGAGCTCTGTAACATTGGATGAAAGTATCTTAAATGCAATGCACAATGATCTCATGTTTACAATGGCAATATCTAAAAAACTTCCTTAGTAGATTCGGTGAGGGTGTGAGTGAGTGCAGTTGCCGGTAACTGCCAACTACAGCTACAATCTTACGTTATAATTTCTCTTTAATTTTGCTCTTCAGACCGCATGCATAATGCATTGTAGACACTTTTCTCTTGTGAACCGCAAAAGAAGTTGATGATGAAAATTTCTTCACATTGCCGCATGGTTACCTTGTGACGTTGTTTATTATAAATATGTTAATTAAGAATGTTTGGTGTCTTTTCCGACATTAGAGACGATGACGACGACAACGACGACGACAAACAACAACCGTAGTTATCTGAAAACAGGAAGCTCACGCTAAGGGAGCATAAGGATATTATGGAATGCATTCATTCATTTAGTCATTCATCCTCTTGCTCGGAGGAGCATGTGAATAATTATGAACTTGAGAATAATAATGTAACGGTATGTCGGAATATATGAATTTGTATAGTCGAGTACATTGGGCAGGGCACACACACACACGTGCAAACTACCCCATTGTGCCATTGCAGCTTTTATTATTTTAATGAATTCGCGCTCATAATCGTAGCAATGCATGACGGAATGTACTAGATGCAGGCCGAGCGAGAAGAACAAGGAGAAGAAGAAAAAGTAAAAAGGAATAAATAAATGAAATGCTAATAATTGGATGGAGGGAGGACGACCAAAAGAAGGCAGCTTCGTCTAGTGCACTTAACACTCAAACATTAATGCAACGACAAGGACAACGCAAAAGCTTGTGCGGTTGTACTGGCAGTCAGTCCATCATCCATTGTCGTCATCATCATCATTATGATCATCATCAGCTGCAGCAGCAGCAGAAGGAGCAGCCCAGCACCAGCAGTACGAGTAAAATTCATAGAATAATTATTATCGTCGTGACTGTGGTTTCAAGCTCTGACGCTTGAAGGGAAGTAATGCGCTTGTTTGCAGACCCGCATCAGAGATGGATGTCCTGAAGAAGTCCTTCCTCCTTTTCATGTGTGGCTTTTCTGATTACCTTTACACTCCTCTTGTTGGGGGGGACGACGACGACGACATCATCAACAACAACAACAACAACAACAGACAAAACAATTGCATAAATGGTTTTTTCTTTCGTTCGTTTGTTGTGCCCTGTTCAGAAATTTGTATCCTTTTTACTTGACTGCGCATACAGTGTGCATCATGCAGTGCAGGATATTATTATATACGTATGTGCTCGAACAAGTATAAACATCATTTACAAATGATGAATATCGCGCATAATATTAAATATACACAGGAAGCCCAGGAAACATGACGACCATGACTATTTATACACGACGAGTACTTGCAAAAGAAAGGCGAAGCAGTACAAGAAGAAGAAGAAGAAACAGAAGTATACGGAGATGGATTCCGATTCAGATTTGGATTCTCCCTATAGAGTTGTTGTTTTTTATACTATGTATGTATGGATGGATCCTGATGGATAATGTGATGTAGTGATGACTTTTGCTACATTTTCTCTTAGCTCGTATATATTTGCATTTGCATTTGTCAAGCGAAATTACGTGCAAGTTAACTGTGCATACGTATGCATTCGAAAAAGTGCAAAAATGTCAAAGTTTCTTCAGTGGCGGGAATGTGCCAGCAGCTGTCGTATTAAATGCATCTATATCGCATCATACATCTGCAAGCATTCAGATGAAGATGATGGAAATTCATTCCAATTAGTGAAATGGTTTTGGGATCTGAAGAGCAAACAAGGAAGCAATGTATATACTTATACGAATTAATATATTTTTAAATGGAAATAGTTATATGGACATACTATCGTAGAGGAAGGATATGGAAATCACTTCACTGTAAAAAAGACTGTAAACTTTTGTTTAGTCATGAAACTGATGAATGGTACATTTATGCTCTTTATATTCGTTATTCTAATGGACTGAGGGGTTTGGAAAAAAGAGAAAACATAAACTTTATTAAATAACGAACAAAAAACTTAATACATATGTCAATGTCAACGTCAATGTTATCGGCACGACGGCACTACACAGGCAGATCCACAAAATGGATACCCGGCGACCGACTTTATCAAGAAACTTTCGAATTTCGAACAAAAATTCAATACATTTTCGAACTGGATAAGATATTTACTGCCGTATGTATGTGGAATGCATTTTTTTGACGGATGTTAACTGTCAGAAAGAAGTTTTTTAAGAAAAATTAAGGAAATGCAAATCAAGAGAGCATGATTACGGCGTCGCATGATAATATTATTTTTTCACACGCCCATTGACGAAAGTGACTGTTTTATACACCATAACCTAGCTTTGAAAGTAGCCGTTATACACACTAGTGTGTTAACATATAAAATACTTTTGTTATTTACTGAAGTCACAGCGAACACACATTCCCAGAGTAATTTTGATTTGTGCATAGCCGGTTAAGCAGAAAAACCGGTCATGTGAAACATAGTATACATTACTCGCAGAAAAGTGCTCATCGTGCTCCTTAGACTGCCGCACTCGGCTATCGCCTCGTGCTTCAAGCTTTTAACTCGCACGGTAAACTCAACTTTTATCGCTCGTTATGTAATATAAAGAATGATCAGATTGGAGGTACTTTTTCCAATAGGATTTTTTTGACATGTCACGCGTGACTACTGTCAAACTAAATAAAAAAATTTATTCAGTATTCTCTATAAAAAGTGTTCATCGCGCGCTTAGGACGACTTATGGTGTACATAATCGTCCTTCCGAACGCACTATTCGGCATACATTTAGCAAACTTGAGAATAATTTCACATTATTGGATGATACTCGACCGATAAGACTACGTACTGCCGAAATGAAGAGAATATTGCGCAAGAATCGATTCGACGCGGTTCTCAACAACTTAGCCTATCTTATGGCACTACTTGGGCGATTTTACGCAGAGATCTTAGATTGAGAGCATATAAAATACAGCTAGTCCAAGAATTGAAGCCAGCCGACCTTCCAAAGCGTCATACTTTCAGTCGTTGGGCTCTTGAAAAACCGAATTTTGTTCAGCGCTGAGGCCCATTTTTAGCTTAGTGGCTTCATCAATAAGCAAAATTGCCATATTTGGGCTGAAGAACAACCCGAAGTCATTCACGAACTGCCATTACATCCATTGAAAACTACCGTTTGGTGCGGTCTATGGGCTGGAGGAATCATTGGCCCATATTTTTTCAAAGACAAGGCTGGCGCCAATGTAACAGTGAATGGCGAACGCTATCGCGCCATGATAAACGACTTTTTGATGTCGAAAATTGAAGCCGGTGATCTCCACGACATTTGGTTCCAACAAGACGGCGCTACATCCCATACAGCCCGTGACATAATGGATTTTCTGCGTCCGCGTTTCGGTGAGCAATTGATCTCTCGTTTCGGTCCGGTGGATTGGCCAGGTGTGATATCCTAAAAAAAATGTTGACCCAAATACAGAATCAGCAATTGTAAAAGGAGCCACCTTTGGACTTTTTTTTTGTGGGGGTATGTAAAGTCTAAATGTTTTGTGGATAAACCAGCTACGATTGTGGTATTGGAAGCCAACATTACTCAAGTTATTCGCGAGATACCGACCAAAGTCCTCGAACGAGTAATTCAAAATTGGTGTTTACGGATAGCCGAATTTCGGCGCAGTTGCGGCCAACATTTGAAAGAGATTATCTTCAAAAAATAAATGTCATGAATTCTAAACAAAAATAATAAAGATTGCCCAATCAATTTGAATTTTTGTTGTTTTATTTCAATTTAAAATCCGATACCTCTAAATTGATCACCCATTACTATACTAAAATTCAAATTTGGTTATTCGATTAAGCTAGTCGTCGTATCGCTTTCATCCTTTCAAATGTAAACCAAATTTGTGTCCGTCATCATGCCCTTTCCCTTTTCTCGATGCGTTTTTTATGCATAATTGTGAGCAGTTTGTTTTGGTTGTCGTGATGTGCACTTTATAAGTCAAATTAACGCAGCGCGTGGTGATGGAATAGTGTATTACATAACGAGCGAGGAAAGTGGAGTTTATCACGATGAGCACTTTTCTGCAAGTAATGTATGTACGCTAATTTTCACACGACCAAAACAGGTTTTTCTGTTAAACCGGTTATGCGCAATGCAAAATTACTCTGGAAATGTGTGTTCGCTGTGACTGCAATAAATAACAAAAGTATTTTATATGTTAACTCACTAGTGTGTATAACGGCTTTCGAAGCTAGGTTGTATGAAACAGTCACATTCGTCTATGGGCCTGAGAATGTTTTCTTCGTATATCATCAGCTCGTGCTTGTGTCACAAAACACAACAACAACACTATTTAAGCACTAAAATAGAAAATGAACGAAAGCAGTACGCAACATTATTGAAAAACAAACACAAACAGGAGCACACATTATATCTTCCCATTTCTCTTTTTCTCTTCTCATTCGTGTGATTTCAATTGTGTTGTTTTGCTTTAAATGCATATCCTTTTTTGTTTATATTAAAGAATACAATCTCTTCCCACTCGCCCACTAAACAGTGCGTCGGTTATCGATTTAACCGAAAAATGAGCGTGTCTGCTGCTGTCTTCTACCCAGTTATTCCAACAAACAACCCCAACTAGTGGAGCATCCTGAAAATTCTCGTATCAACGTCATCATCGCATTTTAGTTGAAAAGGATTCATGGTTGCCAACTAAAGGGTGTTTTTTTAAGAGGTTGCCGATTTTTTTTTTGAATAAAACACATATAAAATTATAAAATGACCAAAATTTTTGTTTATTTGGTAGATAATTTTTTGGCATTTAACATTTAAACACAATTTCTGGCATATGGCTACCACGACTATTTTTCACAAATGTCATTCTGGAGGTCCAATTTTCCAGCACTTTTTCAAGCATTTGAGGGCGTATGTCAGCAATGACACGTTGAATATTGGTTTCCAAAGCGTCAATCGATTGAGGTTTATCCACATAAACCAATGACTTCACGTATCCCCACAAAAAGTAATCGAGTGGCGTCAAATCGCACGAACGCGGAGGCCAATTCACCGGACCATTTCTCGAAATAATGTTGTCGTTGAAAGTTTCTTTCAATAAGTCGATTGTTTCACGTGCTGTATGGCAAGTGGCACCATCTTGTTGAAACCACATTTCATCCATATCCATATCTTCAAGATTTGACAACAAAAACTCATTTAACATGGTTCTGTATCGATTTCCATTCACGGTAACGCGTCGTCCTTCCTCATTTTTAAAGAAATATGGACCGATGATCCCACCAGCCCATAGACCGCACCAAACAGTACATTTATCAGGATGCATTGGTAATTCTTGAACGGCGTGTGGATTATCTTTGCTCCAAATGCGACAATTTTGTTTGTTGACGTATCCATTTAACAAAAAATGCGCCTCATCACTGAAGAGAATTTTACGGTAAAAAAATGGATCTTCGTTCAATTGATTTAACGACCAATCACTGAATTCACGGCGCAAACGATGGTCGTGTGGCTTTAATTCTTGCACCAATTGAATTTTGTATGGCACCAAACCCAAATCTTTACGTAAAATTTTCCATAAAGTCGATGGACAAAGTCCAATTTGCTGAGCACGACGACGAATCGATAAATTGTCGTTTTCTTCGACACTGGCCTCAACGACAGCAATATTTTCTTCTGTACGAACTCTTCTCATTCTTGTCGGTGGCTTGGCATCCAAAAGAGTGAATGTAGACCGAAATTTGGTAATTACGTTCTTTATGGTGGTCTCTGACGGACGATTATGTGCACCATAAAATTCACGAAGTGCTCTATAAACATTTTTAATTGAACACTGATTTTGAAAATAAATTTCCACGATTTGAAAACGTTGTTCTGGAGTTAACCTATTCATAATGATTTGCCAAACAATACTGAGTAGAAATGCCACTTTGAGCTGTCAAAACAACTGTCATAAAATAAAACGACATCTATCGGAAAAACAAACCTCCTTAAAAAACACCCTTTATATGCCACTGCCACAGTTTGGTCCTGAAGTAGTTTAAGTGTATGTGATTTAGGCCTAACAGCATAAGGTGGGCGGCACTGATGATTTGTTGTTGTTGCGGCAAATGTATATACAGTTTTACTGGTTTATATTTATATTTATATGACGAATACAATAACGAGTACAAAATCCTTCAAAAAAATACGAAGGAAAAAGGAAAAAGCTTCAAATTGGTTAACTGCTTCATACTTGTAGGCTTTTTTGACTCTAAATTCACACATACTCGTGAAGTCGAGAATGGACTTCCAGTTAGCAGGCATGTGGCAGTGGCGCGCAAAGTACGCCAACTCCACGCATACTAGCACAGATAGTTTCAGTGAAGTTTTTTTGGTAGTATTTTTGAGTTAAAAAAAGAGCATTTCTATTGGGATGACGTCGAACAAAGCGAGGGTATACGAGGGTGGTCTATTCGTTATTTCATCGTTTTTTGTTTTTGTTTTAATTCTCACAAAAGCCATGTCCGTCCTCTTCCTATGATGTGCTAAATAAAGTTGTTGTTGCTATTTGCGATGCTCAAGCTGTGCTAAATATGCATAAAAAGAGAAATATGAACAATAATGGAGTGCAAGTGCGACTGCCGACTGGCGTTGATCGGGGAGCAGCTGTCGATGCAGGACGAAAGTCAACCAATTTATAAAAATATGCCAATGTGCAAAAATATTGTGTGAGCAGGACTGTTCTTTTGTTTTTAGGATTTTTTTCAGTGTGTGTGTGTGTGTGTGTGTGTTTTATTCTCCTGTCCTATTAATTATACTCGCGCACTACACTCACATGGCGAGTATGCCATGTTCAGGTTATAGAACGATCAGACACATCAGTGGAGCAAGTTGCCAGTGCGGGGTTTTTAAAAACAAATTGGGGTTGCTCTCGTTTGTTAAGTAGGTGTTTTGAGGGGTGGTATGATGTGTACGCGAGAAAAAATCGGTATTTGTATACGAATATATTTTAGCTTTTGCGAATCCATTGATAATAATGCATTAAATCTACGCGCGTCACAGCTCACGTTAGTGTGAATCGCATGAACAACTGCAGGCAGCAGACGTGGAGGAGACGTGCAGAACTTTTATCGTCATCATGTTTGGTAAGTGGGAACTGGATAGAGGAATATGCACATTATTATACATAGCCATACATGGTTGCCCATTCATGGAATTGGTTGACTTTTCAATTTGTACGTCAAGTACTTACACACGAGTAAAGTATGTGCCTACGTACGTGCAATGAAATTGCACAAAAAAACCCCACACAAGGAGCAGACAAAAAGACAAACAGACAGAGAAAGCATAAACGAAAAAGGATTATTGCAGTGAGTTTTTATTTAATGTTTACATACGAGTATGTAGTAGTGTAGTAGAAGCAGCACTTTTTGATCCGTTTTTTAAGGACATGCATACTACTCCTGTCCATTCGCCTCCACCGCTATTTCCATAATTTGTTTTATTTTTCGTTTTGCTTTGAAATGTTTGGCGCAATCTGATTACGTGCTAGAGGCATTTGTTGCATTATACGATCGTTAAATGTAGGAATAACTACGAACATAGCCAAAAGGAGATGTAGCGATGTATACACAAACAAAAAGTATAAAATGAAAAAATATTCACAAAAAATTACAAGGATATTGTGGATTCTATTTATGTGGGATAGTTGTAGTTAAAGTTTTTGCTACCAGTTATATGCTTGCTTCATCTCTATTCTTACAAGGAATCAATGAATTTGCTGCTAACTAAGTTGCTGTCTGTAAACTTATATTTATTGCTTTTGTGTAGGAATTTCCTTTTTGTAGTTTGAATTTTTTTTTGCTCTGACAATGTGTAAAAGCGGCGTAAAACGAGGAGCAAAACGAAGACAGAAAGATTGTTTGACTGCATCGTACTTACCTAACCGTATTTAGCGTTCATTATCGCTATCATTATCATAGCATGAGTTGCGTGCAAAAGACTTATAAGATCATTTATAACAGCACACTATATCCATTATGTACTATAAAGTACCTACCTGTTAATAATCAGACTGCTGTTTGCTAGCATGTAAGAGAGGCAAATTGTGCAGTTGCAGATATAAGTATAGGTATCCGGAAGTCAGTAAACACCAAAACTCAAATAAATAAATTACTTGCAAGTAAACGAACTTAACCTAAATGCTTGTAGTTGTGTCTGTCCATGACCTGGGAGTTGAGGATGTTGACCGGCAGCAATAATGGGCAATAAATTCTTAGTAAAAGTTGCCGTAAAACGTATTCCCGTATTCCTTGGTCAGATGTGCACGGTGTGAACACTTTTCTGTCCAATGCAAATCTTGATATTGAAGTAAGTAAATGTAAAAAAACTTTGTTTTTCAGGAGCAAACTTTTATATATACATCGAAATACGCATACATTTTTGTTTTGAGATGCTGAATATCATAACAAATTTTTCACGCCTCTCACGTGCCAAACGCGACTCGCGTCACGCGTTACATACGGGGTCTTAGAAATCGACCATGAGACTGAGCTGCTCACAAAATTTTAGCTTTCTAATTCGTGTAAAAGGTAATTAAAACATACAAACAGTGGTCAAGCTAGGTAAAAGTTTTTGAAAACATTTCACGTTTCAAGTATCAGCAAGCAGCATTAAAAATTAAGTGACTTTGCTGCTGATGTGCTAACAGACGTCTCCAATATAATTGAGCATCTTTAATAGGGGTAGCCGATTAAAAAGGGAAACTTACATCCGAAAATATACTAGAAAAATATGGAAAAATACACTAAGCCGGTGGTGGATGTGAGAGTGTTGTAAAAAACAACCGATAAAAATTTAAATTTTTCATCATCGTTATTATATTTGGCTACAACCGGTGTCCGGTCCTGGCCTCCCGCAAAAAGTCTCTCCACCGGTCCCGATTTCGAGCCGATGTCATCCAGTTTGGCATCCCTAAACTCTGGGCGTCCTGGTCTACGTCATCCTTCCAGCGTAGGCTTGGCCGGCCTCGCTGTCCTGTTCCATAAATCCTACCGCAAAGGATTTTCCGCTCATGCGAGCTTGGTGTCCTGCCCACCGGAGCCTACCGAGCTTAGTTCTCTTCACAATGTCGACATCGCGGTATCGCTCGTAGATCTCATCATTGTAGAGTCTCCGGAATTGTCCTTTCTCACATACGGGCCCAACAATTTTCCGTAAGACTTTTCTCTAGAACGCGGCTAAGAGGTCGGAATGCTTTTTGCTAAGCAACGAAGTCTCGGCTCCATACGTAAGTACTGGTATTACCATTGCCTTATACACCAGCAGCTGGGAGCTTGACAGACTATAAAGTAGGTAAATTCTACGAGTATAATCGGGGAAAAACATGTGTTTATAAAAATTTGGAAAAAAAGGGTTAATTTAAAAAGAAACATTTTTTATGGCAGCTCCTTGGCTTTGGGGCCGATCACATCCAAGTTTTTACAGAAAGTGTAGTCATCGAAGACACACATTGTGCAAAGTTTAAATGAAATCGGGTTAATTTTAAAAAAAATTTAGGTGCGACCACAATACGACTCCCTTTTACAGACGGGGCCGGAATCTTCAGTAAATGCATATACATTTTTTTTTTTAGATCATTTCATATTATAATGACTGCATTCTGTGTGCGTTGTGCGCTGTGGGCAGCGCTGCTTGCGTTACGATTGGAGTTGTTTTGTTGTTGGGTTGCAGTGCTACGTATGTATTTTTATATTTCAGCATTTATAGTGGAATTCAGTATACTTTTGGTTATTAGAGAATTTACATGAAAAATTTGAATTTTTATGGGTTGTTTTATTTTAATTTCTTTTGCACTTAATAGACTTCTCATAAGTGCTATCTATATCTTTTGAGATATTTGTAAAAACTCGAAAAACTGTACAAGTAAATGGCCACTTCCGGTTGGCTGATTTCTGTCAAAATAAACAAGGACCACTAAATTTATGTGAAAAGCTGAAATATGCATTTTCATCCCACCAATTTAGCCGTCTGGGCTGTAGAGTGGACACAGACAGGCAGAGATTTTTTTCCCTTTTTCTGACTCAGGAGATACGGAAATGGGTAAATGTGCAAAAATCCCGAGTTTGAATTTGTTTTATAATAACTATACTTCCGTTTACTATGTAAAAGAAAGTGAAAATTATATGTGATTCCTGGGGCCCCATCACATTTTTGCCGAGTTTTAATAAAATTGGTCTTTAGGAAGTGGATTCAAAATTGATCACAAAATTTCGCCAGTCACAAATAAAGAAACACACGGGAACAAGCGAAGTTAATACAAAAGTATATTACACGAGTATATTATACGAGCGAGGAAAGTGGAGTTTATCGATGAGCACTTTTCTGCGAGTAATGTACGCTATTTTTCACACGACCAAAACCGGTTTTTCTGCTGGGAATGTGTGTTCGCTGTGGCTGAAGTAAATAACAAAAGTATTTTATATATTAAATCACTAGAATGTGTAAAGGCTACTTTCGAAGTTAGGTGATAGTGTATGGAACAGTCACTTTCGTCTACGGGCGTGTGAAAAGAATTAACAAATGTAGGAATCTCGAAACAAAAAATATTTCCGTGTGTTAAACTTTTGGTACGGAAATGCTTTAAAAAGTAAAATCAAAGGTATAGATTTTCGATGGTGTCCGGCTTCCAGCAGTAAGATTAAAACATGAACTCAAAACACTGTAAAAATCTAACAGTTTAGGCGCTGATCTACACCTTATTAATTTGCATCCGTAGAGGACCTCCACGTGTAGTACTTACGTAATCTAAAAAAAACCTTCTGCATAAAACTACATTCATTAATCTTAATAAGAAATTAATACTTTTGAAAACAGATGCGGCCTGCATGTCAAGGGTGGTCGGCGGATCATTTGTGAGCTGTCGGCTTATTATCTTTTATTCTTAGATTTAATTTCATTACGACACCCGCTTAATGCAAATATGTTACAGATTAGTTATTATCAGTTCAAGAGCTTCGTTGTTCTATCTAAAAACTTTTTCTTGCTCCCTAATTCCGCCTACAATCGACTCTCTGGGAAACTTTTCTAATTAATTCATTCATTCGCATTGGATAATTGCATTGATACATACTCCCAGTATAAACTATAAACTGTTTCAATATGTGCGTGTGTACACTCGGACACACACACACACACACACACACACACACAATTATAGAACTTTTCAAATCAAGAAGGATCAAAAATAAAAATAAAAAACATTGCGTTTAAAACTTACTTAAATTACCACTAGGAATGTAAACGTTGCCAGATGGGGTTCGTACCAAACAAGACGGTTCAAAATCTACTCCCAAGTCATTTGGGTTACCAGCAGCTAAACGACCATTATTCATGCGATTCATTGTGGGATTCCTCGGTGGGACATCCGGTGGTGCCGATGGCGTAACTCCTTCAAGGAGAAAGCCTGCAAAAAATACAACAACAACAACAGAAGGAGAAAAAAGAGAAGAGAAAATAAGAAAACACAAATTAATAAAAATGAGTAAGAACTGAATAAAAAAAAAATATGTATGTGTGCACAGATACATATATGTGTATAGCTAGTAAGCAAATCTCACAGGGCACCGCGCGTTGGCAGCAAGTCATTCTTAATCAAGGTTTCCCACTCCCCCACCCCGTCAAACATTTTCTTTGCACTGATTTCATCGCTTCACCGTTTTCATTTTGGATAAATTTAATTTTTCTTAATCTGAAATGTTTCTTTTGTTTTTATGCAAAAGTCGGCTAAGCTAAGAATATAAGATTAATATCTTATTTGGTTGCCGGCGACGTGGCACAAGGCATTATGTCAACCATGACAAAATGGGATTACTTTTCTAGGAGAGTACTCGCGTAACACACAATGACTACAAAATGTGCTGAACTCTTTTCGTTGGAATGTCTGTCCGTCCGTCCATCCGACCGTGCGTTCGTTCGTTGCTTATCACGATGCAGTTGGCGGTCACAAAAACCAAATGCCATTACTTTGGACGACCATCGTCGAGATAAGCTCCTTATCGTTGAGCTGGTCGAGCTACTAACAATGTATGTATACTCGAAGTCTTAACGGAAGATACTTTAAATGAATTCCTTTGGACTAACTTCATTGGAATCCACCACACATTCACTGTGTGGCATAATTTCAAGACGACACTAAGCTCGCCTTTTTTTTCCTTCTAGTAGTCGGTGTTGTCTGTGGTGCTGTGTTCTTTGTTGTGTGCGTTCGTCTTGTTAGAATTCCATTTGCTATTAAGCAAAAAAAAAATGTTCTCATCTTTTTCTTTCTCTTTCTGTGGAAAAATTTCCATACACATCTCTAGAGAATTTCTTCTAGACTCTAGAGTGGGTGCTGCGAACACAATCAACCGCACAACAATGTGCAATTCAACATTATTTGCTGAAAAATGGCTAATCCAATTGTGGGCATTTAAGCCCTTTGTCTTAAAAAGTGGGCTGACACTCAACTAAAAGATACCATCACTATAGATTTCAATAATTGCTACATAAAACGAGAATTTATTTCAAATATTCCAAAAAAATGCATATCTTCAAATTTTTGCTTTTATGGAAAATTATAAAAAAAAAATGTAGATTTTGATTCTGTTGCTCTATTTCTTTTGTGAAGTGAGGGAGGAGCCAAGGACATACTCAACCGCGAAATGTAATCCAATTTACCTTGCGAATGGCGTGGAAAGAAAATTAAACGAAACAGCGAGAAAGCGAGAGTGAGGTATGAGATGCCAACAACAAGAGCCCTTAGGAGGATCAAAATTCAATTCTTAAAAATCGCTTCCATTTGATATTCAAATTAAAATTTGTGTTTGGGGGTATACGAGCACAAGGACGAAACGGTAGGATAATAGTACATTCTCAGCCAAATAGAAAATTGTAAGCCCATTACAGTCTTTCGATGAGTAAGGAGTGATATTATCCATATATATTACTATGTATGTATATAGGTACATCTGAATAGGTTGATATAGTGATAATGGGAAGAACCAAATCAAAAGCAGTTACATCCCTCCCCAAACCATCATATTGTGAATAATCTGTTCTTCATGTAATCAAAATTTCGTTCGCGGATTTTTTAATTTTCGGTATGGAAGTCGAGTTCCTTTTTTCTCTCGATGAAAAGCAGCAATTTTTTTGTGTTCATTTTTATCCGCATAAAATATGGCATGCTCTTTATACTCTGCATGTGGTTAAAAGAGATTTGAGTATGCCATCTTCCTAGCGTCCACTCCTGCTGGGTGTTAATAATCCTGTGCGTACTATTACTGTTCGCAGATATTAAATTTATTTTTCTATCGCAAAAAGACAGACACCATAGGTCTGTCCCTGTTCTAAAAAATGTGTAAAAATTCTTATTCATTTAGCTGAATTTACTACAAAAGCCTTCCCGTACTTAAAAAATAAGTAAAAGAAAGCGGAAAATAGATACTAAGTTCATTTCGCTTCCATGCGAATTTTCCAACTTTCAGCATTTTAAGCATTTCTGTGAGTAAATGTGAACAAACTGCCAAAAATAAATTTTTTGACAAGTAAGAGCCCTCTCACAATAGAAAAAATTAATACTTAAGAGTGTGCGAAGTTGATTTTGAGAAAAAAATTGTTTGCTCGTTATGTTGGAAATCCATACAATCTTGTAAGTTTTTCCATTGCGAGAGCTCCCTAACTAACGCGACGTTTGTTTGAATTTTAAATTATTTGAGTCACTTTCATTTTCTTTGGCGCTAAGGGCGCTCTCACAATAAAAAACTTTATACTTAGGACTTACAGGATTGTATGGATTTTGTTTTTTGACAAAACAAAAATTTTTGCTTGTTATGTTAGAAATCTATAAGATCCTGGAAGTCTTAAATATTAAGTTTTTCATTGTGAGAGCAGGGTAGGCAAAAAAAATGCGCACAGGCATGTTTTGTATCTGGATTTATGACAAAATGGTCGCACAAATCCTACGATGACGATGAGTGATAACAAAAGTTTTTGTTTTAAAATTGTAACAAATCGAGTGCAATTTTGTGAACTTGAGAGCATAAATAATAAACACAGTTCGATTTTTCCAATAAAAAGAATGTTTCATAACTCACTAACGTGTGAATGTTGAATTTTGGCGTATGGGATTTTGACAGTTTTTCCTGTCAAAAGAAAAAATGTTGTAGTTTAATGCGCTCCCGTACTCTTTTGTGGTTGCTCTCTATGAGAGATTTTTATGTCAATTTAAGCTTTTACGCATTTTATTACAGAATAAAACAATGGAATTTGAGCGGATTATTTTCAAAACTTAGAAGAGCTTTATCGTCTAAGAATATAGCCTCTTGAACTTAGGTTAAGAAATCAAAGTGATTTCAGATGATCACATTATGTAAATGCTGTGGCGACCATTTGCTTTTATATCAGCTGCTGATGGGGAAAAAAAGAAACAAGTAATTTTAAATAAACTTCGTTTTTCGGGTACAAACTTTTATATATACACCGAAACACGCCATGCAGTCGTTTATTATTTGGTAATAATCGCCAAATTATCGGATTTTGAGGTCGGAGCTATTTCAAAGAATTTTCTCTTTACCACGCTTCACACGCGCCACACGCGACTCGTGACTCGCATCAAAAGCAGGATATCAAAATGGGCCCTTTACCTTGAGCCGCTCAAAAATTTCAGACACATAAGTCATGCGAAAGGTGGTTAAAAAAGACCTCAAAAAAAGAGAAAATGGCGCGATTTCAAATCACGTGCCACACGCGAAACGCGACACTCGTCACACGCTATTTTGGTCTTATATACTCACAAAATGTCAACTCTCTAGGTCGTGTGGAAGGTGGTTAAAAAGGACCTCAATGCAGACAAAAAAGGATCAGTGTCAAGTTAAATAAAAGTTTTTAAAAATACTGATTTGTCGAGAATTATTGTTCCTCCCAACTTTACATAAGAGTTTCGGATCACTTTCTCTAGCGCCAGGTTGAACAACGAGCCCGTTGTGGATGTCATTGGAACTAAGAGCTAATCCAATGCATTGGAATAGTGGAGAATATCACTCATAATACTTAAATTGAGTTCTCAAATATGAATATCGAAGTAAAATAAGATCTTTCATAACATAACAATATATTTTTGACACTTTATGCCAAATGTCAATTCAATGACAACATACACTTTTCTACTATGTTTGATTTAGTTAGAGTTTTTTTTAACGGCAAGTCGATTTTAAAGAAATTTGAGGAAAATGTCAATCTGACAGAAAAAAAGGTAGTAAGATAGCGCAGAGCTAATCCACATAAAATTAGATGTCATCCACTGTTACAAGCTGTCAAAGCAAAACTTAAACAAAAAAAAACAACCCATAAGAATAAAAATTTTTCTTGTAAATTCTCTAATCGGCGATACACATGTGTATAAAATTTGAAGAAAATTCGGTACTTTTTTGTATAACATTTGTATGGGTGCCCCCCCGACCCTGGGGCCCGATTTTTTTCAAATTTGTACAAAAAGTAGATACACATACGTATAAATTTTGACGGAAATCGGTTGTCCATCGGAGATACATATGCGTATAAAATTTTAAGAAAATCGGGTAAATTTTGTAAAATATTTCTATGGGAGCCGCCTGACCCCGATGCCGGAGGGGTCCCAAATTTGAATAGAAAGTGTTGTTGTCGGAGATACATATGTGTGCAAAGTTTGAATAAAATCGGACTTTAGGAAGTGGGTTAAAAATTGATCACAATATTTGGTGTGCCAGCCAGAATTTAAAAACCGACGTTTTACAAACAAAACTACATCGATTGCTGATCTCCAATTGCAAACCCAAATATGCAATTAATCTGGGTTGTTGCTGTTGTTGTACTCTCTGTGTGCACTTGGCCTAAGCCTCACTAAGAGGATGATGATAACTACTTTGTGATATGAGAAGAAAATCATATCTCATATTTCGAATCGTTTAGCATTTTTCTTTGTCCTGGTGCCTCCCCAACACTATTGTTTAACCAGAAGCATTCTAAAGCGAAAACATGTATGAAACGCAACACAACCCAACTACACAATGTCGATCCTTTGTCGATGGTGCGATAGGAAAAATGTCAAGCACCTTTAAAAGAAGGTTAAGAGACTTTTCGACACAACAAGTGTAAGTGTAAATTTCTTTTCTACCCCAACAATGTCGCTGGAATGTTCCCATATATCGAAGTGTAATAGGCACCCACACATCACAAGCGGCCCAACTCCCACCCACATTTCAGACAAACACACACCCGCACACAATACGCAAATGGCTTTAGCTGAACTCGTTCGGTAGCAGTAGTAGTTCCTTGTTTGTACTTAAGATGTCGTGAGGTCGTGCGCTGTTGTTGGTGCGTCGCGAAGGTGATGACAAAAAGAATCTTATAAGGAGGGAAACCCTTTTTTGCTAGTAATGAAGAGAACATTCCTTTCAGCCGCACACCTCAAGTTAACCACAAGCTAACCACATAACCATCGTTGCAACTTGTGTGTCCCACTTTTGTGGCACAATTTGTTGGTTTTAGTTAAATGGGGGTAGGAAAGAGAGAAACAGTTGACATTTTTGTAGCGGCGTTCCCGCTTGTTAGATGAACTTTCGAAATGCTCTCTAAAAACTGGTGCCAAAGGAAACTATTGTCCCCCCACACGCCATAAAGTTTCTAATGAGATTTTCTGTTCTTACTCGCAATTGATTTAATTAGATGCGCGGTTAAATGAAAAGGAATTTTAACACACATTTCTTTTATTTCAAATTGTTTCAATTATTATTTTTAGTTAAAACTTCTAGAAACACTAACTAAAGACAAACTTTCATTCTCATTCGCTGAATACGCTGAATCGATGGTTTGCTCAACTTTAAAAAAAAAAAAAAAAAAAAAAATTTATTTTAAATCAGTCACGATGCTTCTGAAATTTGGTTTGGTGCTGAAAAGTTGAAGAAGAGAATATGACCAGGGCGAATGCAGCTTGGCACTTTTATTAACTTTTTCATTATTTTATATTGTTGTTGTGACAGTCGGGGAGCTCCCATCTTTAAGTCTTAAAGAAATTTTCAAGTATATTGGTTCGGTGTGAAGCCTTTTGCGGAAGATCAACATAATAAGTGTCTTTTTGTTCAGAGTATATTCAAATGACAACTTGCAAATACCGGACAGACAAAAGAAACTATGTAAAAATTTGAAAAGTACATATCTTAAGGGGTTGTTCTCTAATGAGATAGAAGCTTGTTCTTCACCTTGTGCACATGTACAGTCTATTGGCACTGACCGATTCTCAAGAATGAGGTTGAGGAAATAATCATACCAATTTCTTGGAGGGAAAATTAAGTTCTGTACGAGTTATAATAGGATTATTAAAAAACATATGTACAGTTATAAGATGCTTATTGTATAAATAAATGTTGATAAATAGATTATATAGACTCTAATTAGAAAGTTGCCCGTTATTATTATTATGATAAAAATTAAATTTAAATGTACCAGTTAATTCTCTAATCACACTATCGCAGTATACGCATGTTGGCAACGTTCGGATAAAATCGGGCTAGTTCTGAAAAAAATTATGTGGAAAAATTTTGTGGAAACCGATCACTTCCAAATTTTAGAAAAATACAAATTTTCACTTTTGTACAAAATTTGATTAAAATTGCGTTAATTTTTTAAAAATATATATGGGAGCCCCTCGGCAGTGGGGCTTGATAACTTCCAAATTTTTACAAAAACTGTTGTGACCAGAGATACGCACACATCTGTACAAAATTTGAATAAAATCAAGAATATTTTTAAAAAATATGGGAGTGCCTTAACTTTGGGCCCAATAATAATTATAATATTCGGCGCGACAGACCATTGCGGTCCACGGACTAGCTTCTCGCGACCATTTGTGTTGCGCATTTAAATTTTTGGACACAAATGGAAGGGACCTATAATTTAAGGCCGGCTTCGAACGGCGAATTGAGAAGCTTTTTCGTGACAAGTTATTACTCTCGGAACGTTTGTCACCCATTCGCGAGGGGTGTGACACCGTGAAAAATACTTTTGGTGTTACAGGAATTCGAACCACGAACCTCCTGCTCAGTAGCCACGCGCATTTCCACTGAGCCAAGGCGCCCAGCAGGGCCCAATACTTTCCAAATTTAATTAGAAAGGGTTGTCATCAGAGACACACATGTGGTCAGAGTTTGTATTAAATCGGGCTTTAGGAAGTGAGTTAAAAATTGATCACAAGATTCAGCCGCCGCAAACAAACCCACAAACACATGGGCACGCGAAGTTAAAGTTAGAGAATATAAAAACTGCATTGACAAGAATCCTCCAAAATACTCTATGACCTATTAGCCTTTATAATGGTGATTACAAAACAAAAAACATCTAACAAAACTTGACATTCCTAACAATTATTACAAATATTAAATTTGCGAACTGAATAGCTCTCTAAGGAAATTTATTTTAAATACTTAATCTGTAGCACAAAAAATAACGCGATGGGCATACTTCCTATACTTAGAAAATGGACCGGCAGACTTAACGACACTGGTAGATTGACAATGATAATAACAAACAAAAAAATAAACAGACTGCCTCCCCCTGCAGTGCAAATGCTACTGACCATCATTGTCGCGCGACGACCCAAATCCCAGTGTAACAATACCCGCATTAATACTTGAACTGCGGAATATGTGCTCGAATTACAGTTTGAGGGGCTACAACCAACCACCAGACATTCCATCGTACACCATATCCTATAATACTCCACTTACTTAATGTCACTTGCTGGCAAAAATATCAAAATGGAAATATAAAAAGCACAAAAGGAAATGTTGGCTTTTCTCCTGGATTAGAGTTCTAAGTTGGATGGGACAACAACAATACCCAGCTTTGCGGCCTGACCCCATGTTCCATTGAAGACTTGCGCAACTATCGTCCCTGTCTCTATGAATTTTCTACCAGTTACCGGTGGCTGGTGGCAAAGAGTATAGAGATATCTGGTGGTAAGCTGGCTACTGTCCTGGCCATTGTTTTCATTCTTTCACGATGTTTGTCAGGAGTGGAAATGGGGTTTACTTTCACATCAATTTCCTTTATTTGACATGACAATCACATCCAATCACATGTACATGCACTGGATGATAACAATGACAGGCTGCTGCTGTTGCAAAAATTTCATTGATTCTCTCGTATTTACCCAAAAAAGGACCTGCTAACAACTAGTGTTTGAATATCTATTACGGGGTGCTTAATAGGAGCTAAAGTAAAGCTGAAGTAAAAAGCAAAGATATTGCATTTCAAGTTGACAACTGAAACGTCACTTTTACATTGCGTAAAAATTACGACAAATTATTTACTTAGACAAACTGTCAAATTTGACAAAGGTCTGTCTATCTGATGGAGCCCTATCGATGGTCTACTTTAAGAAGTGTAGTATTTAAATGGAAAATGGGCAATAAAACTGCAAAGTTGTCTTTTCCTTAATTTGAATGTTCGCACGACCATTTAAGAACATTACGGATTCTTTACAATAACATAGTCTCGAAAGTAGGCCTTATACATCGCATCCGCATCGACCAAACGTGCGGTATCAACAGCGCTCTTGTGATTTACTGCACTCTTAGGAAACACGCATTCACACAGTGTCTTGTATTTTGAATGAGATATGTAAATTGATATTCGTTGTTTCTAGAATTCTCTTTTTAATTAATTAGGTTAGGTAAGGTTAGGTTAGGTTAGGTTGGGGTGGCTGTTGGCACGAAGGCGACCCACTTAGACCAATGGATGATCCATTGTGATGTCACATGGATCGAGAGGATTTCTCGCCCTACTTATTGAACCAGTTGGAGCTTCGAATGAAGCGTAGAAGACTTTATGTCAGTGCTTGACAAATCCATAAGGTCGTTGTAAAAGATGGTTCCAAAATGGAGCTTACGCTTCAGAGAAAGTGCTGTGCATATGCAGAGAAGGTGACGAATGGTCTCTTTCTCGTCCATGCAGCTCCGCCAGAAGTCATTGGAAAATAAACCAAGCCTTGCTGCATGCTTGCTTATGAGACAGTGCCCAGTAGTTACACTATCGTGTCGCTTATGTGCACTCTGTTTAGAGAGATCAAATACTTGGAGCGTTTCGGGTCCAGCTTTGGTCAGATCTGTTTTGTTGCTACACAAGTTATACCATTTGTCCATCTAAGGTTGGTTTTGTCAGTAGCATCCTGCTTTAACATGACTTTGCATGAAGGGGCAGCATAGTACAATTTTTGGCGAGTTCCCCAGAATGTCCCTATGCCCCGGCACTAAATACAGGTGACTGTTGCACTGCTCCGCCATCTCCCTGAGAGATGATCGGCAGTCTAGGGCTACAATAGAGTTCTCAGAGACTGATTCTAGGGATCCGAAAGCTGCTTGACTATCCGAGAAGATGCGAATATCCTAAGTGAATATCTTCAGCCAAGACAGGACTTCTTTCTTCGCCATCACAAAACACTGCAGTGACTAGGAAGACGGAAAGAGAGACTTATATTCAGCTTTTTTTGAGAAAACACCTCTGCCTACTCCACCATCAGTTTTTGACCCGTCTGAATGATTCATCTTCTGAGATAGCAACTTCTTCCCAGAGTGATCTGGAGGGGATGGTGACCTGGAAGTTTTTGTTGAAATGTAGTTGCGGAATGGTGCAGTCTATACCTCCTGGTGGAGCCCTGAATGAATTTTAATTATGGCACGCACATTCACACAATAAACTTGTGAACTGCTTGTAATTGTGAATATTTTGTTAAATTTTGACAGCTGAACATTATTGTGTTCTCGCAGTAAAAAGTGAAAAATAGCATACATTACTTGCTGAAAAGTGCCTATCGAATACTCGTTAGATTGTACTTACTCGCAAAATAACGTTCAATTGCCAAACCCGGCATGTACTCGTAATATACTATTTACATCTTACTCTCTTGCACTATTTTCATTGCAGTACAATAATTTTCGCACTCATATCTCGTATCTGACATTTGATATTGAACGAAAATAATCATTCATTCATCATTTCATTTCTTTCTATAAGTTTTAATAGGTATTTCTTCGTATGGGCTGATTGGGTTCCAGAAGTTTTTTAAAAAAGGAAACACAAGTCAAATATATTTGGCATCACTAAAAACCGCCAAACGGACACACAAAGACAATCTTTACGCTCCAATTTGATTCGGTTGGAGGCCTTTACAAAAATCCCTTGTATGTCACTGTTTACAACCGAAAATCTTTCTTTTTTTGATTGTCGCGCATATCCAACTTGAAAAATCGTTAATATAAGAAGAAAATGTATGTATGTATAAGAAAATTTGGTTTTTAATAAGGACAGAAAACAATAATTTCAAATTATAATCCACATTTGAACACAAAAGGTTTATTGTGGAATAACGACAAAATAACAAGTGTCAAAAATGGTTTAACTGTCACCTTTTCTGTTTGTCCAAGGGACCCTGTTGCATATTTTTTCCGCACTTAAAATCTTTCTGACTACAAAATTCTCCATATCAGAAATTGTTTATGTGCTGTTAAATCATAACGCAATACATATGACACTTTTTTACGATCCCATACGATTGCTCCTTGCTCCAATTTAAAATGATGAAGTTAGTCTAA
Source organism: Nephrocerus scutellatus (assembly GCA_947095585.1). Taxonomy (NCBI): domain Eukaryota; kingdom Metazoa; phylum Arthropoda; class Insecta; order Diptera; family Pipunculidae; genus Nephrocerus; species Nephrocerus scutellatus. The sequence goes on from OX352765.1 coordinate 71,726,434, forward strand.
ATACTATTCCTATATTTGCTTCTGTGCGTCATTTTTTCGATTCTCCTATTTTTTTATATGTTGATTATCGCCAGCGTTCACGCTTCGTTTATTTTGTAAGTTGTACAAAAATTGTCCTTCTGTAAAAATGCCCCGACGATTCCCTCGACTAGGGATGGATTGAACAAAGAAACGAAATATAAAAAATAAAAGAAGAAAAAAAAAAAAGAGAGTACTGCCAGAGTAATTTATGTCGGTGGAATGGATTTCTTCTATAATTGGATTTTTTTATGTTCTCTCTTTTCGGTGACTGAATGACGACAAAAAATAAAAATAAAAACGCGCTTCCTTGATTTCTTCTTTGGAACTTCCACTAACTGAGCCAAAGGACTTTTTTAGTTTTGACGGAAAAATCTCCTTCTTTTTTGCTACAGTTTGTTTTTATTTAGGTGTGTGTGGATATACCATGTCCGGATAGCATTGAGCCCTGTTAATTTGCCTGTGCCTTATATATGCTTTTGTGCAAGACATCATGTGCTCGGGGTGGGGGTTTCTAGTCAGCAAAAGAATGAAAACCACAGTTATCGGATTTAAAGCAATAAATGAAATATGTTCCCTTCGCGTGCGGGACAGATTTAAAAACATGAGCCTCATAAACGTTCACGCACCTACAGATGATTCCAAAATGATGATGAAAAAGAAGAATTTTTTGAATCAGTCGAACGGGAACTCCATTCTTGTCCTCAGTATGGCGTAAAAATCATTCTGGGGAATATGAATGCCAAAATAGGTATGGAGCCAGTATTCAGGCAGTACATTGGCACATAGCTTACACGAGAACACAAATGACAATGGACAACGAGTCATAGAGATGGCGGCAAGCAATAATTTGGACGTTGGGAGTCCAAGGATTGTGTGTAAAAGTATCTACAAAGCCCCCTGGGTATCTCCTGATAGAGCCACTCGCAACCAGATAGACTACGTGTTAATAGACCGCCGCCACAACCCGAACCTGCTGACAGTACGAACGTACCGAGTACCAACGTCGACTCGGACCACTATCTTGTTGGTATGGTACTCCGAGCGCGGATTGCATCATCACGAAAGACTGCATCCGCGAATAAGATTCGAGTCATCACGGCTGCTCTTCGCAACGAAGAGACCAGAAACAACTACGGTCAAGCGATATGACTCGCCCTAAATGCAGGGAGAGTAAGTCCTGCGGCTGAGATGTCGGGCGTAGAACAGAAATGGACAGGACTTAAGAATACTGTCATTAGTAGTGCTGACTCCGGAGATACGGTAATGGGTAAATCTGCAAAAATTCGGAGTTCGAAAATGTTTATTATTACTCTACTTCCTTTTACTATGTAAAATAAAATAAAAAAAAGTTCACCGGCGAAAGAAAGGAAAGCAGCCTGGGATAAGAATATCGTCCGTGAACTAGAACAGTACAGAGAGCAAGGACCGCAACAGGCGCGGAACTTCTACCAAAGAGTCCGCGGTATGACGCAATATACACCGCGTTGCACATACTGCAAGCAAAGACAAAGGTAATCTAATCGCCGATCTCAAAGGCATCTTAGAGCACTTTCATGAGTTGCATGGCCAGCTAACTGAGGAATTGGAGGCTCCACCAATGACAACGACCACACCATACTGCCACCATCAAGCATTGACGAAGAGCGATAAATCGGCGCAAAAATAATAAGGCCCAGGGATCTGATGAGATCCCGGCGGATCTGATAGGAGGCCCCACATTACACCAAGCAATTCGTGAAATAATAGTGCAACTATGAGAGGAAGAAGCTATGCCAGAAGACTGGCGAAGAGGCTTCCTGTGCCCCATACATAAGAAGGGAGTTATCACAAAATGCAGCAATTATCGTGGTATAACGTTGTTGAGTACCGCGTTTAAGATTTTCTCCTCTATCCTTTAAGACAGGATATCCCCATACGCTAAAGTCATCATTGGTTCCTACCAGTGTAGATTCATCCCAGGCAAATCAACAACTGATCAGATTTACACCCTTAGGCATCACTTTTTATAGACTTTAAAGACGCATATGATAGCATAGCCAGAGTAGAATTTTATTATGTCATGAGAGAATTCGGCATTCCAAATAAACTGACACGGTTATGTTGGTTGATTATAACCAATGTTATAAGCCAAGTTAAAATATCAGGATCACTATCAAGCCCATTCAACATCTATAATGGGCTCCGACAAGAGGATGGACTAGCCTACGTCCTCTTAAACCTGGCATTGGAGAAAGTGATCCGAGACTCTGACGCAACGGTGAGAGGAACAATACTCTATAAGTCCATTAAGATACTAGCTTACCAAGACGACATCGACATGGTTGGTAGAAACCAAAGGGCTGTACAGGAAGCTTTCTTCCAGATCGAGCGGGCGGTACGAAATCTTGGGCTGCACATAAATGAGAGCAAAAAAAAGCACATATTGGCTTAAAAATGTACTTATTTATCGATCGATTATAATTAAAAGTTATTCCGTTTATATTCATTTAATATCCGTTAAAAAAGTTATAAATGCTATTTTTCTCTAAGCTAGCGAACGTACTGACTGTCTGAAGGTCGTGCAAGAATAATGACCGATTAGCAATATACGAGTAATAAAAAATTGTTGTAATACTTTGCCGGCATAGAAAATCGATTTTAGTTTATTTTGTTTTCTTAGTTTTGTTGTTGTTTTAAATGATAATGCTCGTACGTCCATACAGTATTTTTGTAATAAAAGTCAAGGATTGGCAAATTCCGACTGGAGGTAAACAATAATTTCACATAATCACACTCTGTGAAAGGTGGAGTGATGTGTAACGAAAACCAAAAACCAAGCAAATACTGCCACCTTACTCGAGTGCGGGGAGTGATTGCTTCTGTGAAATCTCTTCACAGATAAAGCAAATAACAACGCGAGACGCGAAAGTTAACAAGAAACATAAGCTCACACACACGCACACACACACACAATCAAGCAAACAATTATATACAGCAGAAGACGAAAGCAACAACAATAATTGCGAAAAAAGGCTAAGGCAACCAGAACACATCATCCAAATGAGGACAAGGGCATTTTTGTTTGTCGCGCACTCAGATGTAATGGCTGATGGGTGGGTGGGTAGGTGGTTGTTTAGTGGTGATGCTGGTAGATGTTGGTCGGATGATGTTGATAATCATAAAGAAGGAGAACATTTTGCTTCTGTCGTTTGCTGTTTGACATCTACACAAACACATGCAACGGCAACAACGAGGATGAGGACGAGTACGATGGTGAAACACTTTTCATTTTATAAAAAACACAAAGCAATTACCATTCTACAACACTTTCTCATCTTTGGCGGTGACGGCGTCATCGTCATCCGCTTTCAGGATATAGCACTATTCTTCCCTTGTCATCGTCGAACGATTGAGCCATGCAACATATATGTACATACAACACATCCGGTGAAATATTTGACTTTATTCAAACAAAAGTCAAACAAACAGATAACAATGGTATCTATATACAGCTAGCGAGAGAAATGTCGTCAAGTGGATTTGAGTTGTGAAGTGTGTACGAGTATAGTAGTAGTAGCAGTAGTAGTAGTAGTAGTAGGTGACATTTTTGTTCCTTCCGCCTTTGATAGGATACTAGATATGATACTGATGTGACTTGCAATGACGAAGCGTTTGCCAAATCTAAGTCAAGGATTAATGAGGAGGAGAGCTCTAATAGAGATGAGTGTAGAATTTCCGCATGCTTGGCAACAAACAGACTACGTAGGGCGGCGCACACAAAGTTTGCGCTCGTTTTATGCTCTTCATCCAAAGGAATTCTTGAACCGATTTATGATGATTTTATTGCTTTTTAAAATACAGTTCTAAATACTTGCAAGTCCTTTTTATTTGATTCCTTTTGGTTTTCGAGAAAGTTGCATCAATTATCGAGGATCTTCTTACTCAAGTACACAGCACGGTCGTTAAAACTTGACCCTTTTAAGGATATAACTTAGGCAAAACATGTATTCTTGAAAAATTCTTTTGACATCAATTTTGTTTTTGTGATAATGAAAAGTAGTTTTGTCGATAAACCATTTTTGACTTTCAAGGTGCTTCAAGAAGGACTGTGAAGAGTCAACTTAGCATTTAGAGCCGTACAATAAAGTTATGTTTGTGAAGGATTTATTAAAAGTTTATGGAAAGAGTTGATTATAAGAAAATTTTTGGAAGGTAATTAAAGACGATGTGTGTGACCTGGCTCAGTGATTAATGCGTTGGACTACTTAGTGACACGTTCGAAGTTGGAATCTAAGAAAAACACAGACAAGTTTATCACAGTCTCCCCTCTTGCGAATGTCTGACGAACATCTGAGAGTAAAACCTGATATAAGAAACGTTCTCATCAATTTGTGTGCACCAATATGACACACAGAGGACACAGCGCGAATGGCCGCGAAAAGATTGGTCTTTGATCATAATGGTCTGTTGACCATTTTTATTCATTAAAGACGATTGTAAATGTTGTGTAATCTCTTTTAAAAAAGAATGAAGTTAAAATGACTTAATGGCTGAGGTTTTGACAATCGTGCAAGATGTCTTGTTTAATTCACACTTTCGGTCGAATTCAGCTTTTTTTTTGTCAAATTATCCTAAACACATGCGTGTCAAGATGCATTCCAACTCTCGCGTTCACTGCCAAGTTCAGTCAAGAAGAATAATTTGACTTTTATTATTAAGAATAAAAGAGAAGATAGACCGTTGGAATCTACATAATACATTTTGGTGGACGCATTTATCGGAAACCGTCGGACTTCGACGTTAAGTACTAGAAAATGTTACTGTGCTCTCACAATGGAAGACTTAAACAATTGTATGGATTTCCATCGAAATGAGCAAAAATTGGATTTTCCCAAAACCAAAATCCATACAATCCTGTTTTAAGTATTAAGTTTTTCATAGTGAGAGCACCATTATGTAATAATATCCGTCACTCGAACCTTATTATGATTAGGTTATTTGTGGACTTCAATTTTTATTTGGCTTGCGTTATAATTTTAACCGCAGCGTGTGGAACTAAGTTTCTCGACTTCGTAGCTAACTTCATACTGCTGTTTTTCAAATTCTCTTGCTTGCCCGTGGCACGTCTGTCGTGGAATCTTGCCCACTTCCAAAAGCCCGGTTTTATTGAAATTTTGCACACATGTGTAATTCCGGAGACAACACTTTCTATTAAAATTTGGGGCCCTGAGAACCGAGCGGTTTTTTTTTTTAAATTTTATACACATGTGTATCTCCAATGGACAACATTTTTTGTAACAAATTTGGAGACCCCGGGCTCCGTGGTCGTGGGCCTCATACATTTTTTTTAAAAAAATTAACCCAATTTTCTACAAACTTTATACACATATGTATCTCCTATGGACAAAATTGTTTGTAAAATTTTCGGAGTGATCGGGCCCTGAGGCCCGAGGGGTGCCCATGTAAATTTTTTAAAAATGAGCTCGATTTTCTTTAAATTTTGGAAGTGATCGGGTCCTGAAGCCCGATGTTTTTAAAAATTTTCCCGATTTTTTTAAAATTTTTAACACACGACAGCAAAAAAACAACAACAACAAGAAATAACAAGAAATACAAAGATGTCGCGAAGCTGCTGTTTGTATCACTGGTGGACAAAAATTTTTGAATTTTTTTTTTGGAAATTAGCTCGATTTTCTTCAAATTTTAAACACTTTGGTAGCACTGATGGACAATATTTTTTGTAAATTTTTTGGACTGATCGGGCCCTGAGGGGTGCCCATGTAAATTTTTTTAAATTTAGCCCGATTTCATTCAAATTTTAAACACACGTACCTCCAATGGACAAAACTTTTTGCAAAATTTTCGGAGTGGACGAGCCCTGAGGCCCGAGGTGTGCCCATATAAATTTTTAAAAATTAGCCCGATTTTCTTCAAATTGTAAGCACATGTGTAACACTCATAGATAAAACTTTTTGTAAATATGTTGGAGTGATCGGACCCTGAGACTCGAGTGGTGCCCATGTCAATTTTTTAAAAATTAGCCCGGTTTTCTTAAAATTTTAAGCACACGTGTATCACTGATGGACAAAACATTTTGGTAATTTGTTGGAGTGGGCCCTGAGACCTTAGTAGTGCCCATGTAAATTTTTTAAAAATAAGCCCGGTTTATGAAAAAAACACAAATTATTTTGCAAAATATAAGTTTATTATTTTTCAAAGAATTGATAAATGTAACCCATTATGCACAATGCACTCGGTGTATCTAATGCTTAAAGGGCCCAGCCTATAGAATCCGTTGCGTCAACGTATTCGTTGACGTTGAGTGTGTAACGCAAAGAGGTGACTGAATACTTTGTCGTCGTACATGAAAACAAAAACTAATGCTAAAATAAACTTCAAACAGCTGTGGGAGAGAACGGTCAAAGCCTTTGCCGGAGAGATAAGTTGATAGTTGGTCAACTTTTTGCGTCGCTTTCATCAAATTCTTTTTCGCCCCAACGGACACAACGGATTCTATGCACTGGGCCTTTAAGTCTTCGACAAATTTTCATGCCATTGCCACTGCCAGCTTCAATAATATTAAATAAAGATATTAAACCTTCTTGTAACTGTCAAATCTTATTTATAATATTTATTGTTATCCGTCGCCTCAACTCGCGATCTTAGTTGCTTAAATAAATCCAAATAAATTAAACGCCTCTACGTAATTGCTGCCTTTTAAGCTGTTAGCCGCTACTTAACAAAAAGTCGACCAGAATCCAGTGCTAAAAAGAAAGAACCTCGTCGTAAAATGTGTTTAATGTCTCTACCATTGAGCGTTGCTCCAATTGACATTAACCGACCATTAATTAAGAGTCCTTAAAAGTCAGATAAATTATGTCATTGAGGATTGTTTTGTTTTCTTAGTACTAATGATCAAATACCCACTTAAGTGTGCAAATTAAGTGATCCTTGATATGCACTCGTATTCGTTTACCTACGCAAGTCATTATAATTTTCAAGCGCGTGTCCGCGTGCGGTTTCAATGCTGGCGTTTTCAAGCAACCAAGGAGAGGGAAAAAGAAAACTACAGTCGGTAGTTATAGATTCTGTGAATCTTTGCTTGGAGCGTATTTTGTGTGTGGACAATAAAATTGTTAAGATTATAATAACAGGAGTCACCTCTGTGCTGCCGAATTTGTTGTCGGCGAAAAAGGCCAAGTTTTAATTTAATCCCCACTTGATGTAAGCGAATAGGGGTATACTAAAATGACGCTCTTGCAATGCCTGAATCAAGTGGTGTTTTGTTTTGGGTACTTATTTCTGGCAAACGCTCATGATAAGTTTATAAGAAAAACGAATGTTCGGACGATCATGATAGCATAAGGCCGAAATTACCGAAGACCCTTACTCAAAATAAAAGGCATTCGTCTGAAAGGATGCAAAACCCCCACGCAGAAATTCATTCCATTCGTTTGCATCTGAAGAATTCGCGTGCGTCCAACTTGAGGTTGGCTTGTGTGGTGGCTATTATGCGCCCGTATAAAATGTAAACTGGTTTCTGCGAACTCTTTTTTTTTCTTTTTTCTCTCTCTGATTATGTTTTGCATTGCATTATTGTTTGTTATTATTTAATAAACCACCCTCCGTCCTAACGAGACTTTAAATGTTCAAAGAAAACGAGGAACCAAAAGAAAAGAAATCAAAACCGATCGTTAATGTCGAGGCAAGCCAGCCAGACAGCCAGCCAGTCATTCCCATTACTGCTATTATTTTCGTAACGTGCCACAAGCATACGCGCAGTCGCGCAGCCCGATCGGCGGCGGTGAGCGCAATAATGAAGCCCACGCGGTATGAAACTTAAGTAACTTGCATAAAGTTTAAGACCTGAGGACTGAATGAGGTGGAATCAACTACTAACCATCAACTGAGTGTATTACACTGGAATACATGTGTAATAATACTCGTACTCGTTCGTACAATACAACAACAACAACTGGCAATCTATGCAGAAGATCAAAAAAAGTCAGCATTATTATTTTGCCAATTTGCCGTAAGAGGAATGAGTGCGCGCCCAGCCTGGATGGATGCAGAGGAGGATCATCATCATCTTCTATTGTCGGCTCTTGAACTCTGTCTAATCTGATTAATTTGATTAGCCCCGTTTAGCTGAGTATTTTGTTTGTTTGTTTGTTTATTGTATGCTGTAATGTACCATGTAGCAGAATACCGCATAGTGGTAGGTGGGCGGTAGTTGAATTTTCTTCTGTGCTCCGGCGTACATAGCCTTTTGTCCTGAAAGTTGTTATTTCCAGCATGAATATGAAATATTTGAACGATGGGCGTTGGACTATAAGCTGAGTTTTGAATGGGTTTCATTCAAATTGCGGAACAATTTTAGCAAACGGAGAGAAGCCGAAAATAAAATTCAGACAAAGTGCGGTATTTGAAAAACAAATCTACACAAACTTTTATTAACTAGGGTCATTAGAAAAGATGTATAACGATTGCTTAGACTCAATAAAACCCCCATAGTCTTTCAAAACTTTAAATCCCGGAACGTGTGCATAATATCGAAACTGCTGGTGTGTAAGACAATGGTCGCACCAGTACTTAAATATGGGACCGATTCCTGTTTGCTCACAATAAGGTAATTAAAAGTAATTGAAGTGAGGAGTCTTTTTATATAACAGAACAGCGGTTCAGAGCGAGCTCTAGCTTTAAGGGTAAGGACAATCGGAATCTTACAGAAATTCTGGGTGAAACCAAAGAAATTTTTATGGGAAATAAAAAGCTTTGGACGAATTGTTGATCTAGTATATCTACGAGAAAAGATTCCGCAAACTCTGCAATAACAATATTTATGGGCCTGCTGATCGATGCTGATCGCTTAATCCGATATGCAAATTGACATAAGGTAAATAGTTAATGAGGCGTTTTAATGGGACAGTTACCCAATATAGTTTTTTAGGATTGGATGGTAAGTGTTAAGAATAGGCCATTTTATATTTTTTTAGAAACGATACTGCCCTTTGTTTATTGCTGTCGTTCTATTCGGGGATCGGACAGGTTCATTACATGACCTAAGGGAAAAATGTAGGACATATCACCATCCGACGACCGATAGAAAATGAAGACCGTTGCATTATTTTCTTCCTCTCTTTTTCATCTAAAATTGCATCTTCTTCTTGATCGTGGGCAACTGATATTATTTGTTGTTTTTGTTGTTGACTGGCGGTCAGTTGACACAGCGACCTTAAAGCAATTATTTTCCAATAAAAACAACCACACTGAAGAGAGATTTTCGTTTAAATATACGATGGAAAACACATGGAACGAGTTCTTTCCGGTTAACCATAAGGATGGGAAATGCGTGGAAAAAATACTTTTTATAATGGAGCTGTGGAAAATGTTATGAAGATTGTGTATAGATTTTTGCACGCCGATAAACACACAATTTTTTGTCGGTGCACCCTAAAAAGTGGTTACGCAAAAAACGACTATCAAAACCACAAGCTATTGAATAATCAATTAAAAAATGGCTTACTTTGGGGTGGTGCAAATAATAGGAAATTCGATTGAATTCTGAAATTCGGCAGGTGGTTTTCACAGCTACGTGACTCTTGGAGTCTATTCTATATTTAACAGAGTTTTGCAATTATTTAAGCAAATGATAAAAAACAACCCATACAAATTTAAAATTTTTCCATGTAAATTCTCTAAGCTCGGATATTATCCTTCCATTGCTAGAAACAATTCGTAAGAGTTGCCTCGATCAAGTCCACATTCCAGTTTTATGGAGAGAAGTGATGGTGGTTTTCATACACAAAGCCGGTAAATGCTCGCACGTTAGTCCAAAGGATCTCAGACCAATCAGTCTCTCATCATTCCTGTTAAAGACACTACAAAGCTGACTGATATCTACATACGCGCACGCATTGACAAATTGAAAGGAGTACACAATGGTAGTGTTCCTAAATATTGGAGGCGTTTTTAACAACGTCAACACATCTGCGATTACGGATAAACTGTCGACTTTGAGCGTGGACGACTCGCTTGGCGAATTCAATTAATCTTCTGCTCACAAGTAGAATTATTAATTTAAAGCTGAGCGTATTGTCTGCAGAGGAACCCCACAAGAAGGAGTCCTATCCCCCTTATATGGAACTTAGCGGTAAATGAGCTGCTGATATGCCTAACTGTGGTTTAGGAGTAAATTCTCACAACTGAGCTTGTCCTATTCACCAGGAAATATAAATTTCCACTTATTAACCCTTCTTCAATAAAAGGTATAAGCTTAACATTCTCTGATAAAGCCAAGTATTTGAGTCTTATTTTAGACAGAAAGCTAAGCTGGAAACCTAACATACAAGAAAGAGTTCGTAAAGCCACAGTGGCACTCTTCTCATGCAAAAAAGCCAATGGTATCATATGGGGTCTTCAACCCCATATAACTCATTGGCTATATACAGCGGTAGTAAGACCTACTCTTCTATACGGTGTGACTGTGGTGGACTGCCTTAAATAAGAAAGTAAACCTTGACAAATTAAGCAAAGCTCAAAGCGGGTCTATGTATGCGCGGAGCACTTCGTACAACACCCTTCATCGCACTGGACATTCTGGTCGATCTTACACCACTCGAAATTTTCAGCAGGCAAGTAGCTGCTGGCTCGACTATTCGCATCAATGCTATCTCTCAGTGGACTAGAAATGAAATCGGTTACTCCTCTATCCTGAATTTAGTCAGGATCCTATACAACATAGACTACACCACCCCACAACTGCATTTCAACAAAAAATGTCAAGTTAACCTTCACCTCTAGATCATTCTGGGAAGAAGACGCTTACCTGGAAAGTGAACACATACATTTTTATACAGACGGATGAAAAACTGATGACGGAGTTGGCGGAAGTGTTTTCTCAAAAAAGCTAAATCTTAGTCTCTCGTTCCGTCTTCCTTACTAACCACTGTAGTGTTTTCCAGGCTGAAATTAAGGCGATCAGTGAAGCCTTGTCTTGGCTAAAGAGAAACATTATATCCGCTTAGGATATCCGTATATTCTCGGATAGCCAAGCTGCACTGGAATCAGTCTCTACAAATTCAATTCCAGCTCTTAACTGCCGATCATATCTTATGAAGATGGCGGACCAGTTCAATATTCATCTGTTTTGGGTACCGGGGCATAGAGATATTTCGTGAAACTGTATGGCTGACAAACTCACCAAACAAGGAACTACACTATCCATTATACCTGAATATGGTTCTCTAGGCATACAAATCGCTACATGCAAATCTTTGTTAACGAGGGATGCTAATGAAAAAACTAATCGTAGGTGTTCAAGTTGTACAACTAGCATAGCGAGAAAGCAAATCTGGCCCAAGCTGGATACAAGGCTGTTCGTTTTCTCAACAAAGATCGCACATCGGTGTCATCACTGAACACTGTCGGTAGGAGACCAGTATCCATCTTCTCAGCCCTCTCTTAAAAACGTCAACTCCATATGGGAGCTTTCTTCTACGACACAAATAATCTTATCAACATTGACATGTCTCCTACGCTCCATACGAGCTATAATTGGTTCAACGACAGTAGAAGGAAGAGCTGGCATCAAAAAACTCTTGGCGTTTAGTATACACGCGATCATTCGAACTAAAGTAAGCCTAATTTTTTGCGGTTATAACAAACGTTCTAATGTGTCATCTTTCTTCACATGGGGAGTCAACAAAATTTCTGCAAGAAATCTAAAACCGGGCGGAGTTCGGTACCGAAAAGACGACAGATCAGATTTTATGTAAGAACGACATAAGAATCGAGATTTGAATTGGCTTCTTTTACTTCGGGTGCGAAGCAAAGGCGATACAGACCTTAAGTTGTAGCTAAAAAGATTAACAGTTCACTAGTAGTAAAGAAACAGAAAATACAGCTCTACGAGGGTCTTAATATATTAGAAATTTTGCCTTTTAATATTTCGGTGATTCTAATGAGCCGAACCCATTAATGGTGTGTCCACATATATATGTCAGGATATATATGAAAAAGCCAACTTTACGAACACATATAGTTTGCATCTGTGTGGATGTAATGGAGTTCAGTTCCGTTTCGTTAAGTACGCGAGCTGTTCAGAGTGGTAGATGTAGATGACGAAAGTTTATTTAAAGCTGGCTTACTCACTGAAAAGAAAAAAACATGATAAACGATATATGATATTTTTATTTTCCGCAATACTTTACAAATTACTGTGTCAAATTTTTTACTTTTTGATTTTTTTGTTCACTGGATAGGCCGCCTTACCGTTTATTGTAATTTGAAAACATGAACACATGAATATCTGTTATAGTCGGTCCTTAAGGTTTTTAAAATTCATTGTATCACAAAATCGAAGCTAGGTACTTTAACAAGTCCATTCGAAGGCTTCCTAAATTAGTACTTTTGATATGCATCAACTTTAGTTTGACATTTATTAACGAATGTCAAAAATATATCAAAAGCAGGATATCCTTATCTATCTTATCTGAAGCCTCAAGTTAATTCCACAAATGAAATGAAGTGGATTTTCCGGGGATGAAAATGAAAACGAAAGCCCACTTTTATTGTGATGATGGACAGATATGGAATAAAAATGCGAAAGTTATGTCATGAGAGTGGGAATGAGTGATAGACAAAAGTTTCGGACGAAACGAGAATAATGACAGATCCTATAACAGAAGATGTCTGTTCGGTCGGCCACTTAGATTTGGGGATAAATTGCGTAATTGTGCCCGCTCCTGCACACTCCACTTAAAATGAAGTGCATAAAAGTAGATAAATGGATCTACGCATATCTCGCATATTAGCAGCTTAGCACCGTTAAGCAATTGATGGCACCACGTTGAGGGCTTTTATTTTTCGTTACTTATTCTGTTTGTGATTCGTCAGGAATGACGGGAAAACAATCAGAATAATTTTTATATTTGATTGATGACAGATAAGTAAGCAGAGAAGAAGAAGTTTCTGAAAACACTAAGGGTAGAGAAGTGAAGTAAAAGAAGGTAACAAAACTTTTCATATAATGGTTCTTATGGTAGCCATAATCAGTACATTATCATCATTATTATCGTCATCGCCATTGCCTGCGCCACATAGCAACAGCAGAAAAAACTACAGAACACTATACGACTGTCATCTCAGTGATCCAATGATGTTTTGTTTCCTCCCTGAAATCCCTGAAAATCTTGAATGTAATGATGATTAATTGCTGCTGTTTACGTGGAATAGTGTCAGAGAAAGAAGACTCATTGGTGGCTTTTGAATCATCTGCAAGCGTTTACGCAGTCTTTCGAGAAACCCAATTAATTCTTCTCTTTTTCTCAATCTCAATTTCAATCTCAATTTTTGTTTGCTATTCCGCTCAAGATGTATGAATGGGTGGATGGGGTAGATGAATAGGGATGACTGAATTACAGACCAACTACCAAAGCAACTACTTTTAGCTCTTAAGTGACTGCTAAATTGTTTTTCTTTTTCAGGTCATTTTTTGCCCCATCCCCCATCCAGTGTGTGTTTATGTGTGCGTGGTTGCTTTCGCTCCAATAAAACAAACGTGTCAATTTTGTGGGTGGAACTACGTTAGAGGAAGTAAGAGTGCCACAAAAAAAGAAAGAAAAGGAAAAAATGAAGTTTATCCGTTGCAAAAGTTTCTAATTAAATAGAATTTGGTATTTGTAATTATCTTAACAGGTCTTTAAGTGGGATTTGAGAAGACGACCATACAGAGATGAATTTGTGCGTTTCTCTCATGCTGCTAAGCTGCTGGAAGATGCTTGCTTCTGCTGTGCAGACGTTTTGCGTGCTAAGAATAGAAACAATCCATCAGCATCAACCATTCCGCCGTGACTAATGATGCTGTGGTTGAGCGGCAAAAGTGCAAAGAGAGGGCTTCCTGTTTTTGACAACTGTTAAATAATTTAACCGCATCATGGACTATTAATTTCAATAACAATAACTTCCATACATTCGAGTACCCGTAATGTCAACCATAAATGGAATTCTGCTAAATGGGTTTTTAATTATCAGTGTAATGGTATTGTATGCGCTTTTTGTGGGGAACGAAGTGATTTACATATAATTTGGTGCAGGACATATTTCCATTATAACTTTTACAATAACAACTACAGCCGCAACAAAAAAAAAATACACAAAATAACGAATTAACAAAAGAATTAAAATGGACATTTCGATTGTGTTTTTAATTTGTGTTCTCAATGCAGCTGCTGTGCAATGCCTTTCCCACAATGGCAGGAAAAATATATCTGCTGCCTTGAAAATTAGTAGCGGAATCGAATTCCGTGTAAAGCGTAAGAGTGGAGATTCATAGTAATCCATGGAAATTGCAGATTGTTAATTTATTTCTTAAATGTATCAATACATGATGTAACTTTAATTTTTGTCTTAATTATTGGTAGATAAAGGTATTTTTGAAGGGAACATGATGGGACAATATTCGAACTACGCTAGAAATGGAAAATATGTTCAATAACAACTATATTGCAGTATTTAATTGGAGAATTATAATCCAAATCACGAATATAAACTCAACTAACATTCATAACTTTTCGGCAATTGCGATGTTTGTAGATCGCGCGAACAGTACAAAGCTGGTTTCAAACGTTTGATATCTGCAAATTTTGATATCTAAAATGCAATTTTGTTAAGTTGACCCATAATTAAAAAATTTGTTAATATCTTGGATTAAGTTTAAACAGAAAAGCATTGCTTAGAAACTATCGATATTAAGACAGTTTTTATAACCATTCAGTATGAGATTGGTTACAAATAGAAACTCGATGTTTTGGTCATTTCTGAGACACCTTATTAAAATGTTCATTACCGAAACCGAAGTGGGCGCCATGGCTCAGTGGATAAGAGCATGGCTTCTGAGCAGGAGGTTCGTGGTTCGAATCCCAGTAACACCAAAAAGTATTTTTCACGGTGTCCCACCTCTCGCGAAAGTCTGACAAACGTCCTAGAGTGTAAAGACTTGCCAGGAAAAGCTTCTCAATTCGCCGTTCGTTTCTTAAATTGTAGGTCGGCTTTATTTGTGTACGAAAATATACATGCACAACACAATTGATTGCAAGAAGCTAGCTAGGACTTGGACCGCAATGGTCTGTCGCGCCAATTATTATTATTATTATTACCGAAGCTGAGCAATCTGTATGAAATTGCTTATGAACATCAAATGCAATGTTAGCTTGAAGAGATGACTAAACTCGTATGTCGCTTCAACTGATTGAATCTACTTTGTAAGTGTACTGTAAACAACTGATAAGTTCGAAGTAAGAGCATGCATAAAGGATGTTAAGTCCAATTCATTCCCGAAAAGAGAGCAAAAAGAAGAACTCTAAGAGCAAACAGAGTTGATCTCAATGACATTTGATGTTCTTTTCCCATGTAGAGCATTTTCTAAAACTCTTATTTTTTTTGTGAGCAGCTATATCTCACATAACATTTTTGATATTCCGCATGTGACGTGTGTCACGCGTCGTGTGTGGCGTGTGTAATGTATGAAATAGTGGAACTGATAAATATCGGCTTCTACTAGTTAAAGTTTTATGAGACTTATGACGCGTGTAAGAAAAAAAAAGTTTTTTTAAATTTTGTGAACAGCTATATCTCACATAGATTTTTGGATATTCCGCGTGTGACTCGTGTCGAGCATCGTATGTGGCGCGCATGGAAAATTTGAACTGGTATATATCGATTTCTGCTAATCAGAATTTGATGGAAAAGTGGAACTGGTATATATGGTATGGTATACTGGTATATATATATTTTTTAAAAAAAAAAAGAATTGGTTAGCGCTTGACTTGCGATGACGTAATTTGTGACGCGTGTGGCGCGTGTTATATATGAAAATATGAAAATCGATTCTTAAGAAGTTAACTCCAGTCGCTCATCGAAGCTGACACCTTTTTTTTTTTTTTTTTTTTTCAAAATCCCACGTCTAGTCACAACTCCAAAGACTTAATTTTTTAGGATAAGCTAAGAAAGAAAATGCAAAATGTCACAACTAAAAAAAGAATAAAAACAACCCAGAATTTGTAGCGTAATTGTAGCATAAGATGGAAATGTATTACAGAGGCAAGAAACCAAACTGAAATTTAGCGAAATTTTCAAATTTAATTTAAATTTGTTATTTAAAAGGGCACGAGGCACGAGTTTCTCTTAAATATTCCGACCACTAAACCGACCTCTTCTTTATAACTTTTCTCTTCGACTAATAAATCATTGTGACTGGCATGAGAATTAGGAGTTGGTCTTCCAGAATTAACTGGATTACACCTCCATCATTCTGCGTCTTTTTTCATAACCCATAAATAAATTTGTTAAAGAAATCCTTTTCCCAAGAAGCACGTCAGAATCAAATTTGATATTTCCACAATGGCTTTCACTGCACACACACCAAAAGATTTTATTAAAGCCTTCATTTAGTTGATGTTTAATTCACATTTCTGTACGCTATCGCTAGCATTTATCGTCTGCATTGTTTGTGTTTTTCTTTTGTTCGTAGTAAGCTTTCTTTGTACATACTACATACATCTCATTTATATATGTAACGCACGAGTACATTACAAAAGTCCCCAAACTAAATTACAAATTAATTCTCATCAATTTGCTATACTATTATATGTATATTGACACAAAAGTCGCTTAACTTAATTCCTTTTTCCTCATTTTGCCATACTGCGGAGTGCCATGCCGTTCAGCGCCACCCCATTAACTCACACCCAACAAAGTCATCTCACACACCCAGCCGAAACCACCAGCAGCCTCATGCTATAGCACGCGTCGTATATTGAATTGTGAATTATTAAACCAAATGAAATTGAAATGAAAAGGGCAAAATACGCATAAAAATAATAAATATTATATAGTGGAGTAGGCAAGGAAATGTCGAAATAACTGAAGGAATTACGAGTAACTCCGGCTGCCTTGTGTGGTGTCGGTTGGCCCCAGCCCCGGGCGATCACATGGATTGTGTAAAAAGCATTCTACTTAAATAACTGACATTCAGTCAATTATTTATATTGCTCGCCGCCATTTCAGTTATCTCTGTTGAGAATTAGTCGTCAGCAGCTTAACAGCAAAACCGATATAATTGGGTGAATATTGGTATATTCTGAGGGTGGGAGTGGATGTACATGTCAATGAGCGAATGGCCAAATATACAGGAAGCAAAAAGTTTGCGTGAAATCAATTTGCAATAAAGGAATTATTTTTTCGGCTTTTTTTCAGACACTTGAACACACAAACACACACAAACATCTTTCAAAAGTGCTGGTTTTGACATTTGTGAGCCATTTGCATTATCGCTTCTGTGTGAAGAATAGAATTGAACTTTGCTACTACAAAGAAAAAATTTATTCAACATTATGCATGACAGTTAAAAACTATGAAACTAGAATCTGTCTTTTAAAACTTGAGATTATCAATGTGACTTTAAAAACTAACTGATAGAAATCCTCGATAAACTAATGGGTTTTGTTGTTGCTTTGGTCTATAGAAAGTACGCAGTCATAGAACGGCCTGGCGTGACACAATGTTTGACAGTTAAAACTGTGAAACTGGAATCTGTCATTAAAAACTTGAGATTAATAATCCGACATAAAAAACATAAAAAACTGAGGAATTAAAATAAATTTTTTTTTTATAAAGAGCAGTTGCATAAAATTAAGATAATAACTCTTCCTAAATACAACTGTCAAACTCTTTACTGTCAATATCTTGATATATCGCACAAACAAATTTTATTTTAATTAGCAGTTAAATTAAATAAACTGTAGAAACAATAATTCGACTGTCAAAACCTGAAAAGCTTTACTAAAAATTATATATAATTTACATTATTATATACTACTAGCGGCGTTTCTCGGCTGCCCCATTCTACTGACCCACACCACCCCACCCCACTGACAGACCACACGCCCACTGATCCTCGTATACCCATCGATCACCTCAGCCCTTCAGAAAACTATGCAATATCGGCAAAAAAACATCTTTCAAATCTTTATATATATAATCGTTTGTAATTCAATAACTTTTTAATGACACAACCAATCGTTTTGAAATTCTCAGATAATATTTTTATTGGCAATACGCGTAAAGTAGGCTAGTAGTATATATATATATATATATATATATATATATATATATATACTGGGTGACTGACACGAAGTGTTACCAACTTCAGACTGTCATTGCTGTCAAACCAGTGCTGACAGAGCGCTCAAATTTACACTAATGACAGTTCATTCCATTGTTTGCAAACGTACAAAAGCATTTTAGTGGGAAATATTCAGAAAAAAGTTATCCGCAATGGAATTCAAGCGTAATAGTGTGATTGCTCTGTATTTGGCTGGAAAACCACAGCCGCAGATTGTTAACCAGTTAAAACATCTGCATGTGTATAAAATGTTTGTGTATCACACCATAAATCGTTATAACGATACTGGCAGCATTTCAAAACGCCATGGTGGTGGACCGAAACGCACTGCAACATCGCCGGATATCAATCGGAATTGGCTCGGAATCCGCGCCGTAGCGGCAGAAAAATGGCACGTGAGGCGAACATTTCGCTCGAACGGATGCAGCATATATTGAAAGATCATCTTGGACTAAAGGCCTTGAAATTCCAAAAAACGCATGGTCTCACCGATGCTCAAAAATGATTGTACGAAAGTGCCGATTTGCCAAATTTGGTTTTCTCCAATGAGTCACCGTTCGTTGGCCATAATCGCGGCTAAGGGTGGCCAAATCGAAAACTGATTATGCAATTCGAAAATTTAAATATTTGTGAAAATTTTTTACTTTGATTCAATAAAATTCATAAAAAAATAAATTCTGTGGCGTTTTGTTTTGGTAACACTTCGTGTCAGTCACCCTGTATAAAAATGTTCCGGGTACGTCAGTCTAAAACTCGAGAACCGTTGGACCGATTGACACCAAGCTTAGAAAATATGTTAGTTTGATCTGCAGATTATATTTATGGTGGTGATGGAGTGATCGGATGGTGATTGGGGAAAAGGCGTGGATAGGTGGTAATGGGCGTTATCGTATCGGTCGATGGCTGGGTAATGAAGCTATGAGAAACGCCGGGAACTTCAGCTAGTTTATATAATAATAAGATTACGTTGCCAAGTACAATTAAGTACTTGTGTGTGGATTAATAATGAAATGCAGTTTTAAGCCCTCCAAGAAGTGGTTTTTGTTTGTCGGAAATATACTTCCTGTTCCTTGTGCATCAGCATCCTAAAAAAATTTAATTGATGCGATCAACGGTGTGGATTTTTATAGGAAACAAACAAACATACAGATAATCAAAACAAACAAACAAACAAACATACTTTCAAATTTATATATAAGATACACAATTTTTGACGGTATTGACGGCCAAATTATAGCATTTGGCCTTATGACACTTCCACAAAGCGACATAGGGCCATTTGGTCTTAGGTCACTTTCCACTGCATATCTGATTTTGCTTACCTAACCTAATTTATATATGTATACGCTCCTATTAAAATGAGAAAAATAAGTTTTTGTTATTGAAAAATACTTGGGCTTATGTCTCAAAATAACGCTTATGACGCTTTCGCAAAGCGACATAAAGCCAAATACTAAATTTGGCCTTATGTCACTTGGGCTTATGTCACGGCATCTTGCGAATACACACTTAGCCTGCTCTAATCAACTTTGAGTAATGCTCATAATAAGAGAAAGCCTGTAAAGACTTTTCTTCGGCTTGGGTAAAGTAATGATTGTGGTTCTCATGGCTTCCTTCAAGTAGAGTTTAGACTGTTCGCATTAATTTACGTGCTATGGGTAAAATCTTAACGTTACGATTCACGCATTCACCCATAAAACTAAGTCGTTGAACAGTGATCTTCAACACAATGTATGAACAACAGGAACCTTCAAGTGGTCAGCAAAGAAAGCAACAACTTTACATTGAATAAGGGAGTACAACGATATCATCAACGTTGGTGTACACAAGTCAACATGCGACCATTTGTATTTACAATGCCATGCGGAGAGCGCTTATAAGAAAAATAACTTTTCCTCAAACTAATAATTGCAATGGAACGGCGTAGATTCTTGTGAATTCAATGAAAAAATTCCTTTTCTCTCCTTTTCCTCAGTGTTATTATTTTCCTTTAACTCGAATGCACATGCACACATTTTATAGCAATCGCTTGCGTCTTCATCGTTTGTCGTTTGTTTGCTTAACGCCCACACCCACCTCCCAGCTCATATTCAGTCAAGCCAACGTACACATTTGAAATTGTCCTTCTTAAAGCACATCAAGATCAGAGATCTACAGTTCCTTTTTCCTATGCACTTTGTGAACAAATACGAGCATTACAGATGACATAAATTCATTTTCTATAGCGCATCGTGCGATATTTACATGGACGGACATTCCGAATAGAATTTGAAGAATAGCTGTTTGCTGCGCTGAATGGATTCTGAATTGGGTCTTCTCTCGTCCGTCCTTTCAGTTGTTATACGAGAATCCCTGTGTAGTAGCCAAACGAATACGAAAACGCAATGCGCACACGAATGTTACATAAATACTCGTATCTCAAATATTTTTTGTTGTTGAAATTTTATGTAGTGAAAAGTTGTCGTTGTTGTGTTTTTATTGCACTGCACTCGAGAGTATTAAGATCTCTTGTAGCTATTGTCTGGGATTTACTACTGCATGCAATAATAGTTCTATATTAAGATGCACACATTGTGCATGCTTTTGTGAGCGGATAATGCAATTTGCGTAGAGCTTCTTTTTGCTCGCATTCAGAGAGTTCTTTGTCCTATAAATATTTATTTGAAATAAAGTAAATAAAATAAATTTTATATTTTGTTGCCGTTAGCATTATGCATGCACGCATGGGTCCAACTGGAAGTGGTCATCGTTGGCATTATGCAATTTCTAAATAGGTCGCGTGTAATTAATTGTGTACCATGTGTAGATAATGTGGCATTATAATTAATAGTGAATGTGAGCGCTTGAATGCATAAGTACATTATATTTTGCGGCTGAAGAGCATTATTCTTCTATATTAATTGAAAATTGTGTGAAATTATATGGGACGTGTTCTAAATAACTTTCAGACCGAAAATTTGGCATGTTTTCGGGATGTCATTTGCTTTTTTAAATTCTCTATGTGTATTAAATTTATTTATTAACTTCGTGTCGGCATGGTTCTGTGGTGGAATCTTACTGTTAATTTCTAACCCACTTACCAAAGTCTGATTTCACTGAAACTTTGCACATAAAGGGTGTCCAAATAAGAAGTTCAGATTTAAAAATTTTATACAACAAAAACGGCTTGATATATTTCCAAGTTTATTTTTTTGTTTAAAAGTACAATCTTCCTGATTTTATTTATGGAAAATGATTTCATTCAGATGGGGGCCGCGGCTGGCCTTGGCGTACTCCATTTGGTTGGTCCAATTTCTGAGCATATTTTGGATTGTGTGCGGCTCTATTTCGGCACTGGTTGCTTCAATATTGGCTTTCAAATGCTCAATTGTTTGTTGATTGTCCTCATAACACTTGTCCTTCACGGCAGACCACAAATAAAAATCAAATAACAGCTCCTTGCCGACCAATTCACGTCACCATTTCGACTGATAATGCGGCCATCGAATTTTTGGCGCACTTCCGCTATTGTAACGCTTGATGTGTGGTATGGTGCACCATATTGCTGGAACCAATGGTCGTCCAAACCAATATCTTCAAGATATGGCCACAAAAAAGATGTTAACATGTAGCGATAATTGATTCCGTTGACCGTAACAGTCGCGTTGGCCTCATCTTCGACGAAATACGGCCCAATAATGCCGCCACACCACAGTAACACGCAATGGATGCATTGGCTTCTCCACATATCCTTGTGGTTTTTCCGATCGCCAAATGCGACAATTTTGTTTGCTTACGAACCCGCCGAGATGAAAATGCACCTCGTCCGAAAAGATGATTTTCTGAGCAAAAGCCTTATCAATTTCGAGACACAGCACATCGATATCGAAGCGGATGGTCACGGGGCTTCAATTGCTGGACCAATTGAACTTTATAGGGCCACAAACCATGATCTTTACGCAGAATTCGTTGCATGGAACACCGGCTGATGGTCATTTCCAATGCACGATGACGAATTGATGTTCTCGGCCGTTGTCGCACATTTTCGGCCACCGCGGCGATATTTTCGGCTGAACGAACAAGACAAGCACGGGTACGCGTTGGAATGTCGACTAGGTAGCCCGTATCACGCACTTTATGCACAAACTTCTTGATAACGTTGGGTGTGAGACCCGTGTTTTCACAAAATTTTGAACGACATTTTCTTGCGATTTCGAACGAATTGTCTTTGTTGTGGAAGTAAATTTCCAACATTTTCCACTTTTGCTGAAGCGTTAAGCGACTCATTTCGTCAACTAGAAATAATATACTGAGTTTCTGTTAAAGAAAGAATGACATTAGTGTTGCCAGAGCCAAAATAACCGATATGTCGGATTTACCCATTACCGTATCTTCTGAGTCAGAAAAAGCGAAAATAAAAACATCTCTGTCTGTCTGTGTCCACTCTGTAGCCCAGACAGCTGAACTTATCGTGATTCATATTCATATTCAAGCTTCTTACATAAATTGTGAAGGGCCAGATGATTTCGACGCAAATCTGACAAGTGGAAGTGACAGTTTACTTAGACAGTTTTTCGAATTTTTGCAAATAATTCAAAAAGTATAGCACTTAGGAGAAATCTGTAAACTCCAAAAGATATTTAAACAAGAAACAAAAAAAAATTAATATACACCACCTCTTGCGAATGGGTAACAAACGTTCCGAGAGTAATAACTTGTGACGGAAAGCTTCTTAATTCGCCGTTCGGATCCGGCCTTAATCTGTAGGTCCCTTCCATTTGTGTGCAAAAATATACGTGCGCAACAGAAATAGTCGCGAAAAGTTAGGCCTTTGACCGCAATGGTCTGTTGCGCTGAATATTTTTATTAAAGGGAAGAACGGGCTGCGGTTAAAATCGTTTAATTATAAGAATGAATGAATGATTTCCAGTTTGTAAATATCTTAATTTTATTCAAGAATGCAGAACTGTTGTAACGCTTCCCACAATAACTCTAAGAATATTATACGATGCAAAAGAGTACTTTCAAAGATTCTCACGACATTCAACCACTTTCAAGTTACATCAAACGTCATACAAATTTTAAACAAAAAGGATTAGTTCAAAACAAAAAGCACCAAATAACCGAAACACACAAATGTCAGAACTGACAAACGCGAATCAAATTCGACTGACAATGAAAAAGGAAAAAAAAATTTTATAATACCCTAACTTACCTGAAAGCCTGAGAACTGAACTAAGGAGTGGTCAAACGTCTTCGTCAAACGATCTGAACGAGTTACGACGAGTGTAATAAAAAGGAGATTAATAAGCGTAGCGTTGATAAAGGGTTACAAATAAAATAAACGGAGATCTGATTCAGAAGCTGTAGCCCCTGTGTTATATCACCTATGACGAAACTGCGTGGTTTCCACTTCATTTCACTTTATCGGATGATTCACATCATAAAGAATGAGGTGGAGGATATCCCGACGCGACAAAATGGTTAATTTATTACCAAACGGTGTGCTCATTGGTGTGTGCATAAAAAAATTATTTGAGCTTTGATATGTAAACATTTTTAAGAACAAATTTAGAAAAAGATCCAATGTCCAAAGCGATGTAATACAAATGGAGTAACAAACGATTAGCACTTCGTCCCTGTAGTACGCTTTAAGACGATGCTGCAGTTTTTCACAAAGATTGGATAATCTACTATCTCTCTGTGGTATTTAATTTTAAATTTGATGTGTAATGAACGTCCATATAAAATTTCGCCATCTACCATCACTTACCAAACGAGAGAGCGAGTGTGAGTGTCATCTCATCCGGAATATTTTATGCGAATCCCCGATTATCATCCATTGCAATCTTAATGACGTTGACTATTTTCTAAGGTGGAGTGCAACCTATACTGAGAAAGCAATCTCAATTACAGTGTGTATCATTAGGTCTAAGTATTTACAGAACATCATCGCACTGTGCAATTCAAAAACGAGAATTATTAAACGACACAAAAATGCAATCCTTCTGTCTACGTAGCAAGTACATATACGTATCTTTAAAAGTTATATTATCAGTTAACGCTTACCGGCGAAGAGACGATAAGAAGATGGTATTGCTACACCTAGAACAGCCTATCTGGGCTTAGCGAAGCAAACCGGCAGACCAAACAGACAGACAGCAAGAAACAACATTAACCATGCAGCCATACTCTTACTCGCATATCCAAAGCGAGATTATCACTGGAGATAAGATGTTGATGATAATGATAATGGTGATGATGATTCAAGTGATGTAATGAAAGACGAGTGAGCATCTGAGAGATGACGACGACGCTGAACCTCATCAACAAGCAAATAGCCGAACGGGGTAATCGCTTTTGAAGAA
Organism: Nephrocerus scutellatus; assembly: GCA_947095585.1. Taxonomy (NCBI): domain Eukaryota; kingdom Metazoa; phylum Arthropoda; class Insecta; order Diptera; family Pipunculidae; genus Nephrocerus; species Nephrocerus scutellatus. The sequence goes on from OX352765.1 coordinate 71,750,965, forward strand.
GGAAGAATTCTTGTAATATATTTTTAATGTTGTCTCTTAAAATCTTTTTTTGATTCTTGTGCGATTTTTCATCTACGAGTATCTTCGTCGTCTTATTTCTTCGAGAAGTAGGTACCGGCCGGTCAGGCTTGGCTGACTGAATGGTGTGTGGGTTTTACTTAGGTACCCAGTTTTATCCGCTGGAAAGTTCATATGTTCTTTGGTGGGTTCTGCGGACAGGACGCACTTCAGTGCGGCTGGTAGTTGCTTGATGGGTGATTTAAGAATCGCATTGTTCAGTAATTAATTATTTTATCATGCGCGTGCTTTAACGGTGGGTTAACGGTGGTTAAATGGTAGGCTGGACTAATTTTAATGTAGCACTTCATTAGAGGAAAGAAAACAATTTTACTCTTGTAGATGAATTCCAATGGAGTGTTGAACAAATGTTGTTGGGACAATCCTTTGGGAAGTGCTTTCTCTTTAACACTCACTAACAGGTTAATCTGTGAAACGGAGCTTTTATTTCATATTCTTAAGAAAACTAAACCTTCTAATAGTCGACGAGTAAATATGTGACTCTTTTACACAAATGAAACACTCAAAACTAAATGGCAGTGTAAGATGAAACTGACGCCGTCATCATGCAATTATCCATTTGACCACACTAATTGAATTTATTTCTCTTAAAGACCGTGTCTGAGAGTACAGCAAAACAACTTAGAAGTATCGTTGTTATCCTGAATGGAGTAGCGGTCTATAATCGGAGTTCTCCGATTTATTATATAACATATATTTAAAAAAGTATATGTCACTATTTCTAAATATTTTAAACAATTCGAAAATGTGATTTATTCTATTTAATGATTTATATAAAAACCTGTTAAAGATCTGGTTGGTAAATATATAAATAAAAATGAAAAAATAAATTTAAACATAATTGGAATGTAATAAAATCGATTTTTTTGGTAAGATGCAAATATTTCAGAAAAAACAAACTGCGCTATATACCAAACTATTAAAACTTTTCAAATATTAATTTCAATTTACGAAATACGAAATTACTAACAATTACCTATGCATCCAAAATCTAATCGATCCAATTCTCATTTCAGAAGCCTGCCCGTATGACCCCCAAAATCGTTTCCAGCGCCATAGAAAAAATCTACTGGTGCTTTTCATGTGTGCGAGTACTACTAAAAGTACTCAGACGTCCTTACAACTTGCACTGTCTGACAAGCTCCTAGACTACTGAGACACCATACATTCAAATAGCGGATGAAATATTTGAAATTAATTTCATTTCGCACAGAGGCATGCGACGAACGATACTCGTGGTTCGTTAGGGTATGTATATGTGTGTATGTAATTTCGCTTTCACTATCTAGAACGGAGTTTGGTACATGGTTCCGTAAAGTTTCTTCCTCTCTCAACATCAGCCAAACTTAACTTGGACTGATTTTTCACCAATTCCCAACACGTCCCTCCATCATGTCTTTCATGGAATGAATGGCACCACACTATTTGTGAACTATCGGTATATATGGCATGTATACGCTCAAGCGTGTAGGTATATATACTGCTCTTCAAGGTCCTATCCACATTATGGAAGACTCTAGAATTATCCATTAAATTTCTGAGCGAATCAAGTAACAAAGAACATTTCATTCATTCACCCAAAGTATTTTGCATACGTCGCAATTTTCCTCACTTCAGAAGTTATCCGGTCGGAGGAGATTGTTGGCATGACGATTGCAGCTACCAACTCGTACTTATCGTACACTTTCAGCTTTTTATTTTGAAGCAACATACTGCGGCAAATCGTCCCTACACTAAAGCGCCGTCTGACCGCATGCAAAATATCTATTGCTACTGTATCTGAGCCACTAGTAAAGGGGAGGGCGAAAAAAAGCAAATAATTTTTAGTTCACCTACAGCGCAAGAGTAGAGAAGGGCTTGTTTTAATTTTAGAACTGTGCAATTTTATGTCATATTATGATATTATGTCAAAAAATTATCAAACTGTTGACGAATATTATTCGGAAGATATGAAAAGCAATCACCGGTGCAAACCATACAATCGATTTAAGGAGTATTAATGATGTTAGGAGTTTAGGAAAACTGAATTTAGTGAATTTTGGGGATCGGCGGAAGTTTAGAGTGAACGCCAATTGTAGAAATAATGAGTTTAAGTTCTGTAATCGAGTTTTTTTAATAAACAAAAAAGCTTAAAACTATTTTATTAAATTACTTTTAGCTTTCGTTTACATAGTAAAAGGAATTGTGCCCACAACCCCCTTTTTTTTTTTAACAAAAAGGAAGCTATATTACTGTTATATAGACTGTTCCAAAAACTGAATAAAAACATGAGATATGAAACGCTTGACCAGGATTCCTACCACTTCGAAAACATGACGAAATGCTATAAAACCTCAATGTTTGAACACAATCGGATAAACGGTGTGGAAACGTATAAAGCACATACAAATTTTCATTTTAGTAAAACGAGGCAAGACATCATCCTTTGCGCTTAAGGTCACTCAGTTCGCTATTTGCATACATACTCGTACTTACTTGCTTATAATGATAAGTCTTTTGCTTGCATTACATAGTTGCCGTGATAAGACGACGACAACGACGGCAACAACAACTGGCGATAATGTCGCCGACGTCCACCATAGCATCGAAGATAATACATTTTATTAAAATGTATAGTCTACCACGAGAATGGTGAGATGCGTGTAGAGTGCGTGTGGGAGCGCTTCTTGAATGCGCTCATTTTATACATAAAACACTTTTCTTGACTTGATGATGGTGCAGGGACGTGCTTTGAATCATTAACGCGGCTAACCTGCTAAGCAAAGTAGCTATCATTCATCCATCTAATTCATTGTTAATAAAACATACGAGTACATACACCCACAAAGGATCAGTAAAATAAACTTATAATGGGTGTTTTGTTTGTTTGTTTAGATAGAAGGAAATTATTTATTAAATTTAATTTATTTAACATTTATGATATTAAAATAATGGATCGATAGAAAATATGAATGACATTGATCAGGACGAGATTTGGTTTTTCAGTGACCAAAATTAAAATTTTGGTGATAAGTTGATTTCGAGATATGCACCTGACATTGGTTTTTAAAATGGTGTATCTTGTTTCTTATTTCCTGTTGGCTTACGAATAAGTCACTAACTTATGTTGATAAAAAAGTAACAATTATTCACGAAAATGCTATTCGTGACAAACATGACGCCATTGCACTAAAAAACACTGCATGGTCAGAATTCGCTCCGTTAATGACCGAATTTCAATGAATAGCGAGCGCAAATGTGCGCTCCATTTATTCACTATGATATTCAAAATCATAATTTTGCTACCCGTAGGCAATCATTTTCGCTCTCCGATGGACAGCAAAAAAACTGTCTTTTTTTGATTTCGTAAAAAAGATTATGTTTTCAGATTGATTTTAGTAACGGATTTAGAGAAACCTAAATTACAAATATTGGGGTAATTCTTTTTTAAATCCACAGTAGTTTTATCGGACAAAAAAGCACCCTGTAGGCAAATATTCTCGGCAGGCGAATAACAGTGGAAAAATACATCAACGAGTAAAATAAAAATAAAACGAACAAACATTTGCTTATCATCTTCTTTGCGATAATTCTGAGTTTCCGCAATGCGAGTGAATGGAAAATAAAAGCATTTAAAATAAAAATTTCCCACTCGCATGGTGTAAGACTTCCGATTGTGTTGTTGTGCTGATTGTTGCTGGGCGAGAAAAACAGTAAAAACAGAAAATACTTACATAAGAACCTACAATCTAAAAACTATTTCTAAAACGGATGTTTCTGGAGAACTATACATCCTGCTTGTCACCACGCACAACAATCCATTGAGTACGACGTTTTTTTTTTTTTTTTTTTTTTGAAATTTCGTAATTTCATCGAACGTAGCTATTACACTTGACGCCATCGCACGGCCAGAGCGTCTCAAGTGGCCCGTTAAAGAGCGGTTTCGTTTGTTTCTTATATAATTGGAAAATATCGTAATAAATAGATCATATTCGCATCCCACCAGTACAGTTGTAGTTGAGTGCGTGTGTGTCTGTTGTGTAGACGCATCAACTCATCTCTTCTTCGCACTTGCACAGCACCGATGTAATGCAATGCAAAGCCGGCCATGTGTGCGACCGTCTCGTTTTGAATTACCCGCCACGCCGACCGGCACCACACAAGCACAGGATCATTGGATTAATTCGATGAGAAGGTATCGAGTTTCTGATATTAATTCTCATAAATCGTATCGCATAGCAGTGAAGAATTTCGATCAGAGATGGAGTTGTTTTTGTTGCTTTTTTACCATTTCAATACCAAGAAGTGTCCGCCCGACAAAAGGGATGCAAATATGCTGGCTTATGTAATTGAGATCTCTTTACGGTTACATACATACGTCTTTACAGTTTCAGACAAAGTAGACGGAGTAGAAAAAATCCCTTTAAACAGCTTTTTTCAGTTATGTACGAACACAAAATTCTTCCAGGATCATGTCTCACCATTTTACTATCCCAGGAATGTCGTTGTATGTTTGTAATTCGTGCTGCTGTTGATTTTCTTCTTTTTCATAACGCCACAAATTCATTATAAGATATTATTGGGAAAAACATATTTTTCGTCGTTGGTTTGTTTACACGGCTAAGGGGCTACCTTTCTACTTACCCTCGGCGGTATTTTTCAGAAAACCATTGAATTCACAATACAAACACAAATATCCAGAAAAACCTTATCGCCACAGGATATCTTTAGCATACTCAAACATTATCCTTGATACAACAAAACTTCGAGGTTTTCCCCCAACAACATTATTTTGAAGGAGAAAAATACAAAAATCTTTCCGTCTGCATTCGCGTTCGAGTTGACACAGCTTGACAATCTGTCAAAGTTGAGAACTGCACTATGCGGTGCATTTTTGATTGTCTGAGGTCGGACTAATAAATAACTTCCCACTTGAGATAGGCTGAGCAAATAAAATTTCCTCGTGTCATCAGGTTAAGTAGTTGTAATATTTGTTTGCCAGTTTGATGATAACAATAATGGTATTAATGGAAATTCAGCACCGCAAATGGCACAAAGTTTATTTAGGACTAAATGTGTCTGTTTTCTCAATCACTTAAATGCGATGCAGAGAATCTGTTATTTGTGTAGGGATAGTGATTAAAAGGGGATACCGCTGTGGAAAGTATTTAACCGGAAAAGTAATTTGTACCTTTATTTAACATTTTTCTTGAAACGGATGTTGTTTTTTTATGTATTTTTGCAATAAAATTAATATTAATAGCTGCTCGATCCATAAGTAAATTAACAGTCGGACGGACGCATTAGGAGGATGGAAAGTTTAATGAGCACTGTAACTCAGTTAAAAGGAAATAATGTGTCTTAGGACGAACATTCTTAAACGCTCATTCACAATGACATTCCATCTGTCAGCTCTATGTATAGACAAGGCCAATCTGCTTGCTTCACATTTCGCAACGAGCTCTACGCTACCAGATAGCATGTTGTCGCCGCCTGTACTTGCAAGAGTTAAATCCTCTATGGGACAGATTTACTTTCGTACTCCTCAATTGGCTAGAGTGTTAAATGATCTCAACATTCATAAATCTGCTGGGCCTGATGGAATTCCCGCTATAATTTTGAAGAGATGTTCTTCAACGGTGGCATAACCACTTATTATTACTTATTGCCGTGACGCAAGTCATTCAGGGAGTCCTCCCTTGGCAATGAGTCTCTATATAAACTGCGCCGATTTTTCTATTTCTCTTATTCTTCTGGAGTCGTCCTAATTGAAAAACATCCTGTTACTAAAAAAAGGCGAAACGTCATCTCTTTCCTCGTACCGACCCATTGCGCTAACATCTATACTTTCCAAGGTCATGGAAACCCTGGTCAATTGTAAGCTATGCAATACCTTGAATCACGTGAAATCCCTAGTGACCAGCGGTATGGTTTCCGTAGGCAACGTTCTACTGTTGACTTAATGGCTTATCACACTGAAAAGTGGAACCAGTCTATTCACATATTTGGTGAAAGTGAAGTTGTTGCACTCGATATTTCCACGGCATTTGACAAAGTCTGGTATCAAGCTCTTTTGTCGATAATTAATGCCTATGAAATTAATAGCACCCTGCTCGATTGGACTAGTAACTAACTTTCTGACCGTTCAATCCAGGTCGTATTGGATGGATTCAAATCCAATGTTCACCGCATAAACGCCGATGTTCCTCAAGGCTCTGTTTTATCTCCGACACTCTTTCTGATTTTCAATAATGATCTCCTATCCACTACCTCTAATCCAATCCATGCTTTCGCTGACGAGAGCACTCTTAACTTTTTATATGACTTCACGCTTTCTGCACGTCCCTCTTTGTCACAAGTGGAACTTGAACAACAATATATGTTAAGCACGTTAAATTCTGACCTTGACAGCATTACAATAGAGTTGAATTTAACGCTACTAAAACCCAATGTCTTCTGTCGTCCAAACGTAATTTAAACTCCCAACCTTTATCCATGAATGGATCTTACATCAAAGAAACTGAAAAACTTTCAATTCTCGGTTTGTGCGTCAACAATGAGCTCAGTTGGAATGACCACTTTGCCATCGCCAAAAATGCTGCGAGATGTTTAGGTTTTCTAAAACCTCCTTCAGATCTGGCTACTATTTACAAGGCATATATTCGCCGTAAACTTGAATACAACTGTATTGTCTGGGTAGGTGCCCTCAAGACCACATTGCATCTACTAGACAGAGTTCAGAACCGCGCGTTAAAACTTGTTGGTGACGTACATTTAGCGAAAACTATCGAATCGTTTGAAGATCGTAGGAATGTTTCCTGCCTGTCCTGTTTTATCGCTTTTTCCTCAATCAGTGTACAAAAGAAATATCCAAATGCATCCCGCCCATTCTCCAACCCATTCGTAATACCCGTGCCTCAAATCGAGCTCATGGGTCCACAATTAAGTCTATCTTCGGACCCACTAACCATTTCAGAGATTCCTTCTTTAGCCGCACGATAGTTATGTGGAATGCATTGCCCTGATTCTGTGTTTTCGCATTTGTATGATCTGTGGTCGTTAAAGACACGCGTGCATAGACATCTCATCTTTTCCTCTGCCTAATTTCCTAACGCCCACGCTGTGCTAAGCATTATAGCGTGTGTACATTATAAAAAAAAGTGATGTTAACACAACTCAGTTGGAAGTAAACGGAAAGGAAACACCGAGATTTTGTTTAACTTAAGTAGTATGTAGGAGACTAGTGTTATTTCCGTTAATTCTTTCAATGCTGTCAATTCCTGTTGATGTCAAAACTTCTCTTTAACTATCCCTTATCATCTGACTTTTTATAAAAAGAACGACACTGGCTGAATTTTTTCAATTTGCATTATATTGATAGATACGATTTTGGATATGAAAATAGAGCGGACTGTTGTCACAAGAAGCATTTCAAATAGTCATTAATTAATTTGTCTTATCAGACAGACAGACAGAGAATTATGGCGTGATAACTTTTATGAAGTCTAAGTTTTGACACATCATTCCAAAAATTAATCCTAGGAATATACTGATACTATAACATTATAGAGCTGTTATACATTACAGAAACTCTTTAGGGCCATAAAGTCATTAACTGCGCGTGATGTAAGCTTTGAAAATCACTCTCCCCGCCATGAATCCATAACCTAAATAAATTCCTCTTAGCATTTCTTGTGTAATTGTAATAAATACATAGAAGCACAAAGTAACTGTGTGACATTTAACGATATTCCATGTCATGCAGCCGTGTCAAATGTTATTTGATCATAAACTTATCGTACACCAGAACAATTAAATAGTGAAGCACTCCACTGCACACCAAATTTTGTCCTTTTCAAAAAGAAAAGTACAGAAATGAATTAACGGATTATACATCTATGGTATGCATATAAACGAATAGGTGGGTAAGCATTTTAACTTTATATTTAGGTCCTGGCATTACACAACCTGATCATATTTTTGTCGTTCTATTTGCGGAGCAGTAAACGATAAGTGAAGAAATAATATTCTTCACTACAAACAGCAACAATAACCCAAAATAAGTAATTTCGTTCAACTCATTACTCTGTCGACTGTCAATAAATGTTGAATTTTATCGTGCATTTTATTATACGTAACATAACATAAAGAGATGAAAGAAATCCAAGAAATTTCGTTACGGGGGCAATCCAAGCAACCAACTCAGCCAACCGGCCCAGCCAAGCAACCATGCGTATAAAGGCTTTAAATGCACGTATCGCATAACATTGTTTTTCCAGCATAGAAAATTGTTAAGTTGGGTTGGTGGTTGGCTGGCTAGTCGGACAAAGCAACCAAATTACTTACAGATACAACCATCGAAAATGCTTGAGTGATGTGCTGAGTGCTGAGTGATGACGATTTGACTTCTTTGGCCAACCTTCCTACATATTTATATTCATGAATACACACAGGGCATTTAGCGAACTGTCTTGGCCGTTATACTCGCGTATGAACGACCAGGCGTCACGTTAAGACGCAGATGAATTAAAATACATTAACCAAAAATGCGTTGAAATTGTATATAATTTTCCGCTTTGAGTAGTTTTTTTTTTTTTTTTTTATGAAACGCCACCCGACACAAAAAAAAGCTGAATCCAGAAAATAACTAGTCATGCAGACTTTTTGCTGTGTCACCAGATTTAAAAGTCACCCGTCCTGATGGCGACGACGATGACGATGCGTGGCAAGATGTTCAGTTGGTTTGGTCGCGATTAGTACTTAACATGAATGATATGTTGTTATTGTTGCCATTTAAATCGAAATATTCGCTTAGCATGTTTATAATGTTTACTTAGCTAAGCGACATCAGCGTGCAAGTTAGTTGCAAAACGCGCCGCGGATTGTAGGCGTACGTAAAAAAACATTAGCGCATATATGCCATGTCATCTCGTCTCAATTGTTGGTTGGCACTCGGGGCCATCATCCATCCATCCATCCTAACCATACGAACGATATGTTGTTTTTGTTATTTCATGTGATTTCACTCAACGCTTACTTCCAATAACCGTTCGCTGAGATAACATTCTTAGCGTGCTTCGAAAAATGTTTTTGAAACATTAAACGCAAAGTGTATAGTGTAGTATTTACGCTAGAGATCAGTACGGCCTGCTGCATACATTATCGAACCGACGACAACACGTTGAAAAGACAACACCAACAAAAAACAACAAATTTTAATGTTATGTTTCGGTTGTTTTTCTTTGCTCCATCTTTTCCTTTTCCTCCTCCTTCTCCACCTACACCAACGAGACAACATGCTAAAAGCTATATTTATGCTCCCGCTCAGCATATAATTAAAGGCGATTAGCTTTATTGGTTGACTTTAGAAAATTGTGTTTTTTTATTTTCTCAGATGTTTTTTATTGTTGTTGATGTTGGTGCTGGTTGCTGTTATTTTTTCAGATGTTCGATGTAGTCTCGATGTTGTCATTAAGTGCCGCTTATATATCACATTTAGAATTGGGCAAACATGTAATTAGCAGAATTAGACAGCAGATTGTACCAAAATAAGTGCCGTGGCTGCTGACAATGTCTCTTTCCGCTTGTAGTTTCTAATCTTCGACGAGTGTTTTATGTGTATTTTGATTTGATGTGACATATCATTTATAAGCTTGCCACAGGCGGAAAATGTGGAGCACGTAGACAGTGCTCAAATATTATAAAAAATGGTGATCAAATTGTTGCCAGAATGAGGTTACATATTGGGGGGCGTGAGTAGTAAATCTATTATAAACCAAAAAAAAAATTTTTTTGGAATCACATGAAGATGTCAAAATATTTGTACTCGACAAATTTCTTTTCATATAGAAAACTGCTATACATATAATCTGTCAGAAGCAGTGTATTGGCAATAGCAGAAGTACAGCTTCGTTAATGGATTCCTCTGACTTCCAAAAAATCAGATCTAAAATAAAGCAGCTAAGAAGCAACCGTTGAAACGAGGGGTATTTTTCTGCCCTTATGGAGAAGATCATTGTCAGCTGGAGTTGGTGTAAAATAGTTGAAGTGCCGAGTTAATTGCGTAAAACATATTGAAGAATATGGTGCGATATAAAGTTATTTTTAAATTTCGTATCTTGACGTTTTTATCTCTGCAGCGCGAATTTCAATCCAACCTTGTATCAACTCGAAAAACATGATAACAACATGAACACAACAAGAAGAAAATAAAATAAAAGAGTAAAATGGCGTCTTCCGGTTGTGATATCAGTTCGATTTGATTTGCTAATAAAAAATGAAAAAAAGCGCATCTAAAAATAAAGTCATTTATCTTCGAGTGGTGCATATAATATTTGTCTGCGTGTGTACGACTGGTCGTGGGCAGGCTAAGAAAAATATTTTATTTTTTTTTCGTTCGAAATATTTCTCTGATTTCTATTAAATGATCAGTATAGCAACCAACTGTTCCAGTCCGAAGTCAGTGACACTTAAATCGCATACAATGATGGTGGAAAATTTATAGAAAAACGAATAAGGATAATGATGTAATGGACGAATCGAAAAATGAAGTCTCAATTACCTTTTTTGTAAAATATTAATTTTAAACCGATTTTGGAGGATATGTTCCGTGCTTCACGATGAGAAAAGAAAGACGAACGTGCGGATAGGGATACAAAATGTATATCCGGTGATTTTCCTATAATCTAATATTTCTTTCACAATTATTCGTTCATTCTCATTTGGAATTTTGTTGAGGAAATGTTTATCGTCTGATCCGCAAAGAGTTCAGATGCGAATGCGAAATGTGATCCATCTAAGATAATCACGCACCAACCACCGCAATCTTATTGTCGTACTCATTAAGTTTTGTTACATTTCAGCAAAGTTACCTACAACTGATTGCTCTTGCAACTGATACAAGGGTGGAATAACTGTTTTTGTCGTGATTACCTATACAGTACCAGTCAATTAGTCAATCGATTTGGCCCTCATGAATTTTGAAGTGCATTTTTCTATACGACTACCCAAAAGCTAATCAATTTCAAAACCCAAAAATATAAAGAACAACAGGAGGAAGAAAAATCGCATCATCATCATCATCATCAGCAGCAGCAGCGGCATCATCGATCAATTACTTCCGTCAGATTTGACAGAAATAACGAGGAGTACTCTTCAGTCTTGACTCTTGACAGACTCTTTGTGCGTTAGCGAACAGAATGCGCTAAGTAAGAACTTGAAATTGAATTTTCCTGTTTGATGCCTTTAGCGTAAAGTTTTTGTAGTTTTTTTTTTTGCTTTCACTCATCCCTTTTGATGATGGTCCACCATGAGAATGATGTGATGGTCGGATGGGACGCCAACCGACATTGTTGACTCTGACTCTAAATTACAAGTACGAGGAGTACATAAAACAAAAAGTCATAATGTTCTTCGTGCAATCTTGGTGCTTGTGGGATTGTACGTATGTATGATTTGACATATGTACATAGATATGAAAAAACAACCACACGGCTTTCAACTACTGACAGCGATGTAATGTCGAGATGGCAACAGCAAGCAGCGTCGGCAACTATTTATTACGGACGATGGCGGATGACGACGAATGATGAATGACTCTTCGGTCTTATTCTGATGTCGTGTAACCTACATGGAACATTGGGATATGCGTATAATATTTTCTATTCATTAGATGCACTCGATTTTTATTGTGCTTTTCCGCTGGCTCGCTTCCATGCAATACGAGAACTTACTGATAACTGAAACTAAATGAAAAAGAAAAAGAAAAGAAAAAAGATGTTCCATGTCATTTCCATACGCATTAGCAGTAAAGTCATTGAGTCACTTAGCAACTTAGTACCTAAAGCCGCAAACACCGACGAATTCTTTACTGAATTTGACGCCCTTCTAACATTCTATAGAGACATTCCGAACAAACTAATAAACATCTTATATGTTGGCCCTACCAAGTACCAAGAAACAAGAAACAAAATAAAGAAAAAGTCTAACAATGAACAATGAAAGAAACAACACAACATAAACAAAAGGGTCTGACAAGATATAGAAATAGATTTTCTGTGACCGACATGGACATGGACATGGGTATTAGGAACAAATAGCAAGACAAGACCAAAAAAGAGAGTTATTGTGCTAACGATGAGCGTGCAACATTATAACCAAAATATTAATTGGAGTTATAGTGGGTAGATAAAGGCTTTCAGATGCACAATATTGTCGTAGCTGAGTTGGAAAATTATTTAAGGTAGAGTCTCTTTTTCAATTAGTGGTCTCTGTGCAGTTTAAAGCTTCTATAAGAGACCGATAACGAAGTCAAAAGTTAAAAACGTGGATTCTACTTGATACAGAGGTGTCTTTAGCTTATTTTGACGTTTTTGGAAATTTGTATTGAATTCAACTGACGGAAGGAATATCTCATTTTTAACTTACTTTATAAAATTTTAACGAGTAGACTAAAAATTTTTGATATTTCAAATATGTAACATATTTGTTATATCTTCCTTCACATTCCTTCTATAGCCTATAGAAAATAGAAACCAAAGGGTCAATTGTTAATCTTTAGGGATTTTTTTCTTCTTAACAATATTTTAGATGCCTGTCCATTTATTACAGCCTGGGACAGGTATACACGTGAACTACCAAAAGAAAAAAAAAAGTCTGCTAACCACTAAATTCCCATTCGAAATTCTTTGATAAATATGCGTAGCCCCCTATATGTCTGATCCGGTTAAATACCCAAACAAAACAAAAAAACAGATCATTACCCATGTTGATCTTGTTTCTTCGAAGGAATACATTAATTTACATATTACATAGATACACGATTAAAGGGAAAACAAGATCGAAAAAAGATGAGAAAGAATGAAAAAGGATTGAGAACCCGCGGCTATCTAGCCTGATTAACCTTCCTAATCTATCTAAATACATATCTACATCCAACGAAGCTGAATGGTTGCCGTCTCACTTCTTAACACAATAAATAAAGTATTAAACGAATTCATTTGGCAGATATTAACGCCCTCATTAGCTGCTCCGCACAGACGATAAACTGAACAGTGTCTGCTGTTGGCACACATTGTGCACGGCTTCCACGGTTGAATTAATTTATAATTTTTTTTCTCAACTTACCGTCGAGAAAGGGAATTAAAAGAGGTACAAAAAACCGAGATGAAGACAATAATTAATTATTACAAATTCATAAATAGCCTGAGGTTGTTGGTGTCGGATAGATTTAAATATTTTCCCATAGCGGAATGCTCTGTTTTACTTTTGTTCGCCAATTAATTGACTGTCTTGAGAAGAGCAAGCAAGCACTCTGTTGAACGACGGTGTGGCGGGCATTGTAGTACCACAGCGTTGGGTACACACTGGCCATAGCAATTGCATCTGTTATTATGCGTTGACAAGACCATATAGAAAATGTGACCATTCGTTTTTGTGGTGACAGATATTGGAAATAAAATTTTTGCTTGCTCTATGTGGTCTTTAAAGTTTATGCTAATTTTTAAAGGTTTACCAATTAAACTGTCGCTATAATGGTTGTCTCCATAGTATTATTTAAATTTTTCGCTACTGTTTGAACTTTTTTTAAATGCTAATTTTATAATTTATTTAGTCAACAATGAAGCGTGTGAATAAGGTAAACGTAATTGAATAAGCAGACAACGTGAATTATTTATATAATAATTATAGGTAATGTAATTGAAATGTCTAAAGGACAAGAAGCGTTTTTGATTACAAAAATACAAAGACATTAGTGCAACATTTAACAAAAATAAATGCGCCATCACTTCACGCTCCTAGACAATCTTCTTTTGTTCAATAAAAGGTTTTGACCGAGTAATAAACGGACATGTTGACAACATCTTTGTTATTTTCTTGTGAGGATGATTTATTTAATCTGCATTCTGCAGTAGTGTCACAATTTAAAAGCAACTAGCTGTAAACCCCGGTGTTACCCCAAACCTCAGGATATCAAGACCTGTCAAAAGTTAAAGTGACAAAATAACAGGCGTTGCCCTGCGCAAACTTACCACCACCCCACTGACCCACACCAACTTACAACTTCCCCAGACTGGCCCCCACAACTAATTCTATCTCTTTCACTGACCAAAAACTGTAGCCTATAACCGCTCGAGCAAAAAACCCTGTACAATGGTGAAAACCTGATCAAAATCGGTTCACTTTCGAAGATTACTTCCTACATACAAACAAACTTTACCTCTTTATAATATTACTATAGGTAATATAGATATTACTACAGATAGTTATGTCTGGAAATAACCTCATCAACTATCACTAATTCATCCTCATGGTAAATTTCAAAAAGGGGGATTAAATTTTTTATTTTTTATTTTTATTTCGCGTGCCCGTGTGGTGCTGGCTGGCTGGCTGGTGAAATCTTGCGATCAATTTTTTACCCACTTTGTAAAGCCCGATTTTATTTAAACTTTGCACACATGTTTATCTCCGATGACAACACGTTTTGTAAAAATTTGGAAGTGTTCAGACCCCAGAACCGAGGGGTTATAAATATTTTAAAAATTAACCTGATTTTCTTCAAAATTTGTACTCATGTATATCTCCTGTGACAATACTTTTTGTTAAAATTTAGAAGTCATCAGGCCGCAGGGCCTAGGGGCTCCCATATATTTTTTTAAAATATTAACCCTATTTTATTCAAACTTTGCAGAGTGTGCATTTTTAATTTTTTATATCAACAATTGCTACAATTGCCATTGATTGCAAAAGATTCTCCATGAGTCCATAAATTCTGCACTCATACAAGCTAACACACTTTAGTGTCTTAGGAATCGATCTTCCTCATAAACATATATGTTCACTTCAATTAATTAGCTCTAATTTTTAAGTGTTGCATATTTTTCCGATGCTATCACTAGCCTCTGCGTAAATCTTTATTTAGTTGGACTTTTGAAGAATTTTTCGTTGCAACGTAATACAAGAGCTTAGGACCATCTACTACAACGGCCCTCTATATATGAAAGCCAGTTCATCTTCTTGTCCTAGTCTGTTGTAAATGATGATTAGACTTGGAAATCACTGCTTGGACTACAACCCACATTTTTAATGTAATTTACATTTGATATTTGGTTATTAGTTAAATATTCAATATTCAAATATATTCAATGCGACGTTCTGAACCGATATGAAAATTTTTATTGCTTCTGTTGCCAATTGTTAATTTATTTATTATTCAATATATTTCATATATCAAACCGAATTGACAGCCACAATAAATCCGCTTTTTAACCGCATTCTCAATTGTTTTGTGTATTTAATTGTAATTCCTAAAATATATCTAATTCAACCCTTTTAACCACGCGCTAAGTAATCATTGGAGTTTCGCAGCAGTGCTTAACCGATGAACTTGTTTTTTATGCTAATCGCCTCATTTAACCCACTAACGAGTGAATTAATTTTATAGCTGGTATTTTCGGTTAAACAAAAAATAATACCGGCCCGTGCCATAGCATTTCAATAAAATTAAACAACAGTAATCGAGTAAAAATAGATCCAAACAGTAGAGTTGGTTTCGATGGTATTTTCTTTCAAAATCATAAATATTTTACGGACATATTGGTATGCTAAGCCTACTCTTGTAAGCTTTAATTTAATATGTGAGCAAAAAGGAGATAATTTTCAGTTTATGATCCATTGTAGGGATATGTGATATCTAAAGATTTCTAAATGGAATCGATTACAAGCACAATGGTGAATAATTCAATTTTGCCCTATCGTTGGAGCATCGATGTTTCATATCGATTGACCAGTTCGATTTTGGCTTGTGTTAAACGAAACAAAAAAAAATAAAATTTTAGATCAGATAACAAGATTAGTGTAGATTTTATGTATGTACGTCTATGTTGGAATGTTTCATTTACATATTTGAATTGTTGTTATCGTCAATGTGCATTCTGTCATCTGGTCATATATCACAAATAAGAGACTGGCTGCAATCGAATATTATCGGAGATCATTGTACCTCGGTATATCCAATATTGTCAGAGATCATTGTACCTTCGGTCTAACCGGCAGACAGGACATTCAAATTCAAAGTGAAAATGAATAATTCAATTGGAGAAATGGACAATTTTCATTGGAAAATTTACTGAAATCGTGTAGCTATTGAACAACAAGACGGAAGGAAAGAAGATTAAAATCGGATTGTCTGTGTGTGTCTTGCTAGGACTGATGTCTGCCTATAACAATCAGTTGACAATCACAAAATCATTCAATCAGTAACTTGTATCGTTTTAACGCCGACAGCACTTATAGGTAGGTATACCCAACTATGTGTGTGGTTTTGTCCTCTAATCATATGCTCGTTGTCATTTAATCTGGAAATTTGGTTATAAATTATTACCGAGAAGCAGTCGAAAGCAATGCACCGAGTATTGATGAATAAAGAGGTAACTCGTATAGTATATGGCTGAGGTGAAATTGACACACATAAAACCAAACGGAAAATTGAAATAAATTAAAGCGAACGATGAAGCGAGTCAATAAATATGCATGAAATGTTGTCCCGATCTTCTCTATGTCTGCTGTCCATGCTGTAATATTCTATTAAGCAACATAGTCAAGACTCCAACCTATGTTACGTTTTAAGGCTATAGAAGTTAGCGCTCTGAACTCTTCAGAGGAAATTCGTAATGAAAATTTGTTGTCCTAGTCAAGACTCTAACCTAACATATGTTACGTTGCAAGGGTTTAGAATAATCGCAATACAAATGTTTTGTCCTGTACGGACGATTCTGGAGATTCTTTAAGAGCTAGGATCAACGAACACCAAATAGTGCATCGTAGATTTTAAGCATGGTATGCTGGTTCGTGGAGGTTAGCTGTGCAGAGGGAGGGCAGCTAGCTCGCATTAGCTAGCTTTTTTTTGGAAAGGATTGCGTACATCAGGACACACAGACTTTAAGGATGCCTAACTGGATGACAGAGATTTAAATATAAAAGAGGTCGGAAATTTTTAGAAGCATCCCAAGTTAACTTTGTAATGAGAAACTATGTATAGACCAGCTTGAAGATATTTAGAAAACTTCAAACAAAAAAAAAAGAAATTAGTAAAACACGACTTTGACAAATTCTATAAAACCTTTTCAGTCTTATGGCACATGCGATGAATTTCAGAAGTACGCTACGTAATGAGTTTCGGTTTGTTATTAAAAAAATGTACTAAAGGACTCTTCGGTTTATTTTGAAGCCGACTTAACGAAGATCCTAAACTTTAAGTAGCCTTATAATCATCATCATCATCATATTTCGCTCTACAACCAGTGTCCGGTCCTGGCCTCCCAGCCTTATAATAACCTTATGAAATAAAAACTTGCGTTCAAGCACAAGCAATCCAAAAAAAAGCAATAACGGAAAAAAAATCTGCAGATGTTGACTGTCTCAACTGTGGTAGAAATATGACGAAATGCTTCATCGTAAAAAGCCAACAATCCAGGCGTTAATTCTTTTTATTAAAGAAGTAAGCTGGTGGCAGTTTAGTTCCTCAGGTGGTGACTTGACAATCAGCATCTCGAGCAATTTACACTGCTGCCGTTGGATGGCCGGCATAGAGCAATGAGAGCTACAAAATGTCATTCCTTGCGTTAAAGAAAGGCAAACAAAGCAAGGACGAATGTGGAAGAGGAGTCCACCAAGTTTTACTATAAACAACAACAAGGAAATAATAATTTTCTAACTTTTTTCTTCTTCCTTGCATTCTAATTCATTTTCGCTTCCTGTCCTTCCCTAAGTACTACTCTGGCACACCGTGTTTTTTCCCCACTCCCCCCACCAACTATCAAGTTCTCTTTGTTGTTCCTTTAAATTTAGTTAAATGTACACTTTATTACTTACGTAAAGTTAAGTAGGAACAAGCGCATTTTGTGCTGCTGCTGCTGTTCTTGTCGTTGTAAATAGTTGGAATTTGTCTACGTGGAAATAGTAAATAGAAAAAAACAACAACACACAACAAAATGGCTTCTTCAACACAACAAGGATCTATGTATGGTAGAATAAAAAATTAAAATCATGTAACCAACGCGATGGGATAGAACAAAAAAAGCGAAACGAAAACCGCTAACAAATTTTTCGTTTTTCTTTTGTTCATTCACTGGCTGCTACTTTTGCTGCGGTACTGTTGGTTTTGTTTATGTTATGCACTTTGCATCTTTTTTTATTAATTTACTATCATCGTAGTATGTTGTATGTACAGTTGCTTGCGAGCTCATTTTCCTCATGAAGTTTCCAGTATAATGTTGAAAGTGATGGTGGTGAGCGGTGGAGATTTTTTTCCTTCCCAATTAATGTCCTCGGAAGTCCTCGACTTGAAGCAAAGAGTAAAAAACTTTGCAACATAAGTGAGTAGTAGCTTTGTATATGCATGTGACAGTAAAAGGTATCCTGCAGCATGCATCGGCAGGGCAGCAGATATCTGCAAAAGTACCGCACGACGTGGCTGTAACGCATGACGCACGCTGATGGTGTGGTGGTGGCAGTGTCCTTGTGAAATACTGCAGCTTGGACTTAGGGAACACAGCCAGCATGCAACAGCTTTTGTTGCCATACAATTTTCCTCCTCATTATCCTGTTTGGTCGGTTGACTTTTATTTTATTTCATTTTACTATTTGTTATTTATTTTTTTACTTTTTATTAGCGCACTTGCTTTTTCTGAGTGGCAAATAAACAACAACAATAAGAGCAGCAGTAAATAGCCACCTTACGATCGCTTACCTCAACAGCCAACAGCAACGACTGCTGACTATATGACCGAAAATCATTTGAGTTTTATGACTTTTCATTTAAACAGAAGCTTTTTTACGATCTTCTCCGCTTCAGTACATTTTTTCCGATCCGTTTTTAATGTTACAAAAAATAAATAAACAAAAGGTTTTTCTTACGTACATACATTGAAGTGCTGCATGCATTAATTGTTTGTTTATATTAAAAATGACATTTTCAATGAGATGGTGGTGCGAGAGCTCTTGCTCACATTTGTGATTCGTATTCAAAATGATGGCCTTTAACCCGTTCTACCAAATAAATAGGGAGAAATTAAATAAACTAATGAATGCAAGGACACTCAACCGGCAAGTAAAGGACTCAAAACTTAAAGCAATTTTCTGAATTACTCGAATAGAACTGCTGTGATGTTCAAATGCTGTACCGTCCGAACGTCTGTCCCTCTGTCTACCTTTCAGTATGTGGACTAAGTATTTGAATAAATAAAAGTAGGACGATTTTACTACTATTCCCGTAAATACTCGTATAAAGAATGCCATTCTACAGATATATGGATGAGAATACACAAAACACCTAATTCTTCTTCCATCCATAAAGAACATAAATGAAAAGAGCGACTGGCCATTCATGGAGCAAGACCAGTACTTGCAGAGTAGTTTTTTGCAGTGGAATTGGTGTGTATGCCAAAGGAGGGTACGTACGAGGAATTTTCTTGTGCTCTTTGTGAGTTTACACATACAGTTGTATATATATATATACGATGTCCGCACAGGAATGTTATTCAAACTTTATGCATTAAGTGTAGTGGTACATACCTGAAAAGAGAGAAAAAGAAATTCCAAAAATAAGTCACTAATTAGAAAAGCACAGAATAAGTTTAAGATTAGATTAAATTTTTTATATGAAAGATTTTAATTAAATTTATTATAATACTAGGTAGGGGGTTTTTAGTTTATTTTTTCCTCTTTTTGATTAAAACTAGGTGTGAGTTAGATGCATTCAGAAAATATGCAAAATTGATTCACATTTCGTACCTACGGTCACACCAAACTGCTTTCGTACCTTTTTTGAAAAATTAAATTGAGTTAAGAACATTTTAAAATGACATTTTGTCCTTGCGTCTATATAACAAAACAGAAAAAAAGCTAAAGCCTAAAGGCTCAACTATAATTGACTTCATTAGAAGCTTATTTGAATTTATACGGCAAATAAGCTAACAAAAAAAATATAATGGTCACCACAGTGAAACAAAGCCAAATTTTTTTATAATTTGCGCACGCGGAAAGGCTATTATGCTTAGCATAGTCTGGTCGTTAAGGAAAATGAGGAGAGAAGAGGAGATGTCTATGAGCTCGTTTCTTGAATGCCTGTGGATCATAGTGATGTGGAATGGCAGAGCTAGTTGAAGCATTCAACGTACGCGTTGTACGGCTGAAGAACGAATCCCTAAACTTTACTGTACGTCAAAAGATGGGCTTAAGGGTAAACTAATGAGCATTTAGAGCTCATTCAAGGAGTGGTGGCATACAACTGGTTATTTCACTTGAGTACCCCTGGGTACGAATTTTGGTCGCAAATGTGCAAAACTCGCCTGAACGTGAGATGTCACTTTGTATACGTACGAGGTGTATAGCATACAATTTTAATGTGGTTTGATGTTTTTTCTTTCTTTGGGTTAGTTTAATTTTAATGACAGGTTCTAGTACAAATTCTGAATCGGTTCTCTTCTGTCTCATGTAGACGACAACTCGCGTACTCAAAACTAGGTGAGATGTGAGAAAGTCTCACCAAAGTGTTACTCGTTGTTTCCATTATGATCATCGAAATTATGAACGAAACCACAACTAATGCACTGCCAAACTCAATATTTAGATACGATTGTTTTTGCGAAAAAGTCTTATCGCGCGGATTTGAATATTGTGGAGTAGATGCAATGTGGTCTTGGGAGCACCTGCCCATATAGCTATACATAATAATTCAAGTTTATTGCGACTATATGCCTTTTAAATAGTAGCCAGGTCTGAGCGAATTTTAGGCACCATGCACCATTTCGCAGCATTCTTAGCGATGGCGAATAAGTGGTCATTTCAACGAAGCTTGTTCTTGACGCACATATAGAGTAAGTATCATGTATTCATGGATAAAGTTGTAGTTCTGCAAATTTCATGACAAAATAGCATTTGTTTTTACAGCATTTTTGTCATCAGAATAGCTAATTAGCTATAGAAGAATATTTAGCACAATACGTGACCGTTTTATCATATTGACAATATTGCCTCTGCTACAGCCTGGCCATGGCCATTTAAAAATTATTTGTTTAATGACAATATTGTGGTGTGTATAGCTATTTAGTCATGCAGAAAAGTTAGTTTGCTTTTCTTATGACTAATTAAATTCATGACAAAACAGCACTTCTTATTGTATTTTTGTATTTGGGTCAATATATACGCGCATTTATTACGAAAAAATACTATACTTATTATCCTTAGACATAATGCCGCCGTTATCATAAATATATGCAATGATGTTAAAGCCAAACTGGATGACATCGGCTCGAAATCGGGACCGGTGGAGAGACTTTTTGCGGGAGGCCAGGACCGGACCCCGGTTGTAGAGCCAAATATGATGATGATGTTAAAAATATGTATTGCATAGTGGCAATGCACACAACAAAATATCTTTTTTTGTATTTATTTTGTAAAAACTTATGTCTGTTGCTATTTTTATATGACTGATTTTCGATAAATGTTTTTTTTGACATGAATATTTTGGATTAAATATAAAACTTACTATTGTACGTTACAGCAATTAGTTGTGCTCAAAGCAATATTCCCCACTTTGTTTAGCGTGACATGTTTGTGTCAGTCATTTGGAAGGATTTTGACTTTTTAGAATTTGTAGCAATGCTATTTAGCCCACAAAAATGGTTAGCGTGACAAAATTTTGTACCAAAATTGTCACTTAGGTACTGTTTGGTCATTTTTGGAAATAGGCGGGACATTGTCTGCTTTCCAACAGCTCAGAAAGAGTCTAGCGGTACATAAAAACACTAAGAACGTACGAAAGTGGGTTTGTCCTACAGAAGAACATTCAACAATTGACGATTTTTTCATAGAATATTACACAAAAAAATACAAAAATACAACAAACCCTGGCAAGAATTTTTTTTTAAATTAAATATTTTCCGTTCGCATCAATTATGACTTGGCGACTGAAACCAATACCATCACCATCATCATTATCGCAATATCAAAGGCGCTCGCCTGTCCCAAGAGAATTAAGAAGACGTGGCTGGAGACAATGTTGTGCGTCATGTAAAGAAATAAATTATTGACATAATCGATGGTGTAAACTTAATGTGATTGTGTACGGATATACTCGTAATTGTGCGAGGAACAGAAGAATACAAAGTAAAGGAAGCAACATCACTCAATATCCACGATGATTAGCTCTCCTGTCCACTCCACATGCATCAAATCGGTGCATGTAATGTGCGATTCAAGCATAAACATCACAAGCAATTGCAACTTACTCGCCGAGAACGAAAGATAGCGAAAGAGGGATAATGTCGTGAAAAAGAACAGAAATTCCCATGTTCAATGTCAATTTTCCATCTTTTTAAATTGGCAATAGGTTTATTTTCTGTATTATGTATGCGCTTTATACCCAATCCACGTAGGGTTGAACATTCTAGGGAATCACTCAAAAATCAATGAACAACAATGTTAGACGGTAGACGCAGCCACAGGCCGACTGCTGCTAGACGAGCTGCTACAAACGATTTTTTCTCTTCTGTATCAGTCGGTTGCTTTTTCTTCTTTAATGGAACAAAAGGAATGAAAGATCGAAGAAAGTAAAAAACGGCCCACAAGTTGACCGTGGAGCTACAGTGAATGTGAGGTACCTCAATTAGTTATAGATAGATAGAAAATGTAATGCAAGACAGCCAGAGACATGCTGATAAAAAGTCTTTCAATTAAACTTTAAAGGGAAATAAAAAGGGAATACCGAAGAAGAAAACGTCGAAGGAAAAAGGGTCTTCTTTTTTGAATGCGGAGTCGTCAATCCTAATAACGTCGATAGTTGAAAATGTAAAGCCATTACGATTTGTACCATGCAGCCTTTTCACCGAACAGTGGTAGACCGCCGAACGACGAAGGTATTCAGCATTTCAGTGGAACTGAACACTTGAAACGGAAGAAGGTTGCTCGAAGG
Source organism: Nephrocerus scutellatus (assembly GCA_947095585.1). Lineage (NCBI taxonomy): Eukaryota > Metazoa > Arthropoda > Insecta > Diptera > Pipunculidae > Nephrocerus > Nephrocerus scutellatus. The sequence goes on from OX352765.1 coordinate 71,773,994, forward strand.
ACCCTTCACCGTTGGTAGGAAGATAGGAAGTTATTAGACAAACATCAGCAATTTCATACTTCAAAGGTATATTAGCAAATGATCAAAAAAATTTAAGCAAATACACATTTTTAAGGAGAGAAGTAACTGTGGACGGATTATCTTATACTTCTTTTAAGCTTACATTCCCTCTAATTTTATTAATATTACAACGAATAATGGATGGCAATATCATCGATAACTTTAACTTTAAATAATTTTTTTAAAGGAATGGACTTGGCAAGATAATTCGTTATCATTATGTTGATTTTAATACAAAAAGAGGCGTGGCACTCTGTGAGTTTTATTGATTTAATTTAAAACGCTAATTATATTTATGTGTATTAGAATAGTAAATCACGATTTACGAGGATTCTAGGCCTATTCCACTAGGACAATTCCACTAGACACAATTCCACTGGACACAATTCCACTTGGCACTTAGGGTTTGTAAATCGCGAGTGCGATTGTTTTTTTTTGTACAATTATAACCATGCCAACGTAAATTTCCGTGTAACTATACAAGTTATAATGCAGGTTAAACAGGGGAATTGTGCCAAGTGGAATTGTGCTAATTGAATTGTGTCCAGTGGAATTGTGTCTAGTGGAATCGGCCCGTTACCTTCACGAGATATCTAATACAAAATATTTTTTTAATTCATTGAAGGGGCGAGTCGAAAAAGCAAAATATTAAAATTAAAATTTTCTGGTTTTACTGAATAACAACTTATAAAATAATAAAATAAATTTTTAAGTTTGAGAAAAAACTTTAAAAATAAGAAGTAACAAGTAAGTTAACCTTGAGTACACAACTCATTTCCAACTTAAAAGCTGGATTTTATTTTTTTTTCTGTTTGTTTTTGTATTCTGCTTTATACCGAGAATGGTAAAGTCAAAACGTGTCCTCTTCAACGACCAAATAGATGTAATACCAACGGAAAAAAATAAATTCATTAGTTTAATGCAAGTCATTCAATTAGTTTCTGCCTTTTAACCTATTGAACATTTTCGCACAAAAAAAGGTTTGGTTCTATAATGTATGCTTTCATTATTATCATCATCTCCATCATTATCCTCGACTTCGTCCTCACAAACATGGATTCGCATCGGCTAATGCAAATCACAAGTAAAGCTTGTAAACCTTCTGTAGTCAGTCAAAGGTGAATCGCAATGGGAAAATAAGGTACATACATAGGGCGCGTGCTTTCATTTCCCCCTTCTCTACTTGAAGAAATAAAAATCAACCTTCCAAAGTAAAGCGCCGAATGTGGGACTAAGTGCAGATAGTGAAGAGGATCGCCAAAATTGATTGGTGCTGGGCACAATGTTATCAAACTTTTGCATTTACGTGATCGGTGCTCCACACATAGGAAAAGCAATTTGAAGTGCAGCATTTGAAATGTTCTTCCACCATCTTACCATCATTCCATCTTCAGGGAACCCACCACAACTACCTAATAGTTCAACAATCAAGCAAACAACTGCATACACACAATCAGCAAACTATCCTTCAAAAGTCTTCAGAGACGATAAGACACGCAAAGTAAAAATAACAAACCGCTCACCGTTGTAGTTGTTGTTGTAGAACTGAACGTTTACTTATGGAAAATAGAAGAAGGAAAATCCGCCCATTTCCCCATTCTATGCGGCATGAGTGGGTATTAATTTTCTGTTGTAACTTGCATTTCAGCCTTGCAGCCATCGACATATATGCGCGCAATTCTCCGTACTCCATAAACGTCTTACGCTTTTCCACATACGATACACAGAGCTACAACACAGTAGATGGAATCGATTGTGCCCTTTGTCTGCACCTTGCCATATACGAGCGTACCCAATGTGGATATATGGGAATATTTTCTAGCATTTAATATTTGCGAATTTATTAGAAAAGTTGTGGAAAAGTGCGCACCGATAACATCTCTTTTATGTCGAGGAACCTCACATGCGGCCACCAACCTGCATCGATGGGAGTCAATGACGAAGGCACTGACGCTGACGACGACGATGACTTTTAACGAAATCCCATCAAAACTATGAGTAGGGTACCTGACAAAACAAAAAGGAAAGGTGTGAGAGAATGCCAATCAACCAACGACCGGTGTTGGCTGGTTAATGTTGGCTCGTTAATTCGCTGGATCCTAACCTCGCGGAGGACTAACTTGGTAAAGAATCTAAAAAACTGTGAATATCCTTCCATCTATCACAATACGACCTAACAGCACGCATCTATTATAACAGAATAGCGAACGCAATTTACCCTTTTAGCGGTGTTATCGCAGCCATGGAAGTGCGCCGCAGTGCAGTGGAGTATCGCCTTTGATACTCGGGTATATGTGCAATGGATGGATATGTGCAACGCGAGGACGATCACACATCATTACAAATACCCAAGCGACTAAAAGGCTTTTTCGTGTGGGTTTTTCTGCATGCCGCGTGTATGTTGGATATAAAAATGCTAAGGATGAGAGAAAAGTCTGTAATACGTTAATATATATATGCATACCGTGTAGCGATGAGATGAGGACACTTGATCCGATCCAAAGGTAAACTTTTGTAGTTCCCTCTTTAAGATATGAAATGGGTTTGGAATTCTCAAATTGATCGAACTCTGGCAGTTATTGCAAAAGAATCTCGCCCGTCCAAAAAGGAGTTACACCCACACACACACACATAATAATCTATCACGTGATGTGTTTTCTTCGTTTTTCTTATTGCTTGATCGCTAAGAATCTGACTGACAATTCGTTAGAAAGCTTAAAAGGTGTAAGGTACCTTAACAGAATTAGAGAATGTGACTCGTACTCCCACAACACTTCGCAATTGCAGACCTGGAGATAACTACTAACAAGATCCACCTACACTCGCGTCGTGAACACGCAACGCTTAAGCCAAATCATTAATTAGACGTTATTTTATATAAGGTTTTGCGTTTAAAAAAATCTTCCTCAGAAAACTAATTCTTTCGATGAAAAGGGGAAAAGTTGAAAAGTTGGAATTCTATTCTATTATCGTAATCTTTGAAAGCTGGAAAATGTAGAGGTTTGTGTTAGGAATTTATACGATGAATACGGAATATTAGCAGTTATAATAATAACGAGGGATAGATAATACATATCTCTCTTTGTATTTAGAGGATTAATCTGCACTTAGAATAAAAAGCATTGAATCCTTCCGTTTATTTATATATTAGCTGGTTACCCGGCATTGCCCAGGTATTTTTTAATCCCAATCTTCTATTAGGCAGAGGTAGAAAAAATAATGATATCTATTTATAAGGTAAAATTGCAGTTTTTTTTTTACAAAATAACTGTTTTAAATTATAGCTACAGTATTCAAATTATAAAGTATAATTTAAAAAATATATAATATTAATAAAAAAAACAAAACTTGGTTGTATAAAATGTTTTTAGTTTCACCTTTAAGACCAAGAATAAATAAATTCCTAAGTGAACCCACCCTTGAGCAAGCAAAATTAAGTTGCTCGTGGGAAAAACATGGCGATCTCAAATCTATACTCCGCAGTAATAAATAATAAACTATCCGACTTTTTGATCGTCATCGAAAACGCAAGTTTTACTGAAAAATGCAATCTCTTAAATTTGAAAGTTTTGGCGAGTCGAGATTCCGTAGTAAAATAATTGGAGATCCCACTGTAAGTAAAAGACGATGTGGTGACAATCCAGAAGAATCAAGTGAGTTTAGGAACTCTGTTGGATAATTAACTTCCTCATCAGCATCTACTACGGTATCGATAGACTTAGATTCAGTGACTACGCCTATTAACATGGCAGGTATTTGATTGTTTCTTTCGTGGATGTCTTCATTTTTAGCAGCAAAAATAGCCATTTTTCGCAACCGGTTCAAAATTTAATAGTTTTGAGAAACAGACGGATAAGTGGAATGTATAAGCTCTGCGGCAGATTTCAAAAATCGGATGTCAATTTTATATTGTTTTATTTGTCGTAGGAGCGACATTCCAAACCCCACTATTCATCTCAGCGACTCCGAAAACTATGGGATCGACACTAATTTCGGTCAACAACTCACAGATAGGAGTGTCCTACCAACACTATTCATCTCAGTGACTATATAAAGGACGGTTATATTGGTCACCGCCCCCTCTCCTCATTTATCGACCCCATCCCGCTAGAGCTGTATTACCATCACCATTAACCTCAGCGACCCCGAAACCTATTGAATCGAAACTAATATCGGTCAGAGTTAGTTTTTATAGAAATACTAGTTGTAACCCCGGCGTCCACAACCCGCCGACCACAACCCCCAAGACATCGTTTAGACCCACCTAAAGCTAAAACAGGCGTTGTCTGGCTGCGCCTCATACCCTACTCACCCAACCAAACTGACCGCTCCCCCACTGAAACCACCACCCACCCCACGTCCACCTACCTGCAACTGACACAAAATTGTAGCCTATAACGTGTTTGAATCGTGAGTTATGGTCGCGAGTCGCATAAATCCCATGGAAAACAGAATATTTTGAGTTTTTCCCGAATTTTCAAATTTTTCAAGTTCCTATAACATTTTTAAGAAAAAATGAGCTAAATCGGTCCAGCCGTTAAGCCGTGTAAAGGTAACAGACAGACAGACAGAGTTACTTTCACATTTATAATATTAGTAAGAAAAAGGATAACAACAACAAAAACTAAGTATAGATATGGATTTCAAGAAATGCTAGTACCAGTTCACGTTAAGGAGAATAATAGGAACCTAATTGTGCGGATACGGACACATTTTTCAACTTGGTTTAGGCTTATTTCTGCACTAATCCGTACAATATTAGTGCCTTACAAAGTATAGAACTCGATCAGTGATTGTTCATTCACAGTGTGTTGATGCTTAAATACACTTCAATTCAATGCAACTCAAAGCAATTCCCGGTAATGGATCCCAACATTTAATTGGTAGTTCACAGACTCGTAAGATATATATTCGTTTAAAGTGCAATTTTTGTAATTTCCAGCCACCTACGCATAAAATAAGCCGGTTAAGTTAACATATTCCTGCACTATGTTCCCCATCATCTTTAATTAATGCGGTAGACAACGGACAACGACAAAGACTGAGGTGCGAGTACGAACTTTGAACATCACATCCAATGACACCCACTCACAAGAACACATAAACACACACACAATGGTTGGTATTGCGACACATGGCACATTCTTATGCATCGAAACATGCATGATCGGCGAAGGCTAACAAGCCCAAAGCCGGCAAAATCACAGCCGCTGTTCGTGCATGCCATGAAAATAAAAATCCGCCGAAAATAAAACTAAAATCCTAAGCCAAAAAAATGATGCCACTCAGATTTAGCTGTGCTCACCAAGAGAGTCCTGTCCTTCTTCTTGATCGACCGTTGATTCGACGTTCGTAATGAATAACCCGCAATCTAATTTAAATAAATAATTAATTTCTTTCAATTAACCACAAGGGTGAAGCACAGCGGTATCGGTAGTAGTTTTAGTGGTTGCGATGGCGGCAGTCGTGGTATATGTGGTGGTGAAGGAGATAACTTCTCGTAATTACGAGTATGGTCGGTCGCTGATGGTGTCGTCGCGTCGCGTATCGACCATTGAGTCGACCGCAGATTTTTTTCCTTTTTCCAATGTTCTGTCTTCGTGTTCACTGTCACTGTTTTGTAACTAAGTCGTACCGCTAAAGACAAGAGACACTTCAGAAGAATAAGTCGAACGGGGTGTGGGTGCAAGGGATTTGGTCTTGAGATGATGTTAGCGAATGTAGACGCACACCAAACGACCACAACGGCCACACCCTTGTCTGCTATACTCTGGTACTGGCGGAGTATATACTCGTAAGTGATTTTTTCTTGTGCGATCTCTTCGGCTTTGATGGTTTTCATTGAGGGCCTCATCATCAACAACATTGACTTGTCAAGGAACACTAGTTGTGTGCGACCAAAATGCCCACAAAGCCACGACTGAAATCACAGGAAGGGAAAATAAATTCAAGAAAATGCCGCACCCACCCGCACCAACTAGACCGAGTGAGTTTAATGCAATTTGTATTGGGTAGAGGAGGTGCAGGAGTAATAGTACGAAATTTGTTAGTTAGTTAGTCTCTTGTAGTTAGTTGATCGATGAAATGTGCGAAGAAGACTGTAAACGACAGACATCTTTTAGAGCTTCGGAGCTGTCGGTCGGTCAGTTAGCTGGAAGTAACGAGCACGGGCAAGCAGCGCCTACCTCATTATGTATTCATGGTCTAACATTAGGACTACAAACAGCGCAACAGCTAAGCGGACGCCAGTCCGTCCGAGAGCTTGATCATCAACGACGACGACAAGTGACGACGCACGACGACAAAATCAAAACGCGACACACAAGAAATGAAAAGAAATAAAGGGAGAAGGAGCAAAAACATTGTTAGCGTGCAGTTGCGTGTGCTGAATGCTAAATTAGCTGCGTGTGGCTGCGTTGCCAAGAAGACGCGCAAAAAACAATCTGAACGTTCCTTTAAGAGACTTGCACTGACTTAAATTGAAGATGACAGTGCGATGTGTGAGTCAAGGGCGCATTAATTGAGCTCTTCGGGTATTGTGGCAACAGTTTCTGCAGTAGAAATTCTCCATAATTAGGTGCAGAGTCTGATAATACTATATTACATGAGTTTTTCTAGTTCTAGTACTTAATGTGCTTTTGGTTGTGTTTAATTTTTTGAATGTAAAGTTTGATTTTAATTTCAAAAATCTTACTGAAAGCGAACTTAGAATACAGCCGTGCGAGAAAAAAATAGCGGGCCGACTACAGTTTAATTAAAGTTTTGGTTAGCCAGAAGAGATTGACACTACGCGAATGTTATAGTTATTAACGGATGTGTGCTCTCCTGTAAACAAGGCGCGACACTCATATAGTATGCTAAATAATTTCTGGAACTCCTCGCAAATCTCCCGGAATCTGAAGCTAACAATCTTCAGATCTAATGTTCTCACAGTACTCTTGTATGGCTGCGAAACGTGGTAAGTCACAGAGTTATTTGCGACGCGCCTCCAAGTCTTCGTCAACAAGTGCTTAAGGAGGATACTGAGAATAAGATGGCCGGATATTATCACCAATCAAGACTTGCGGAGAGTAACGCAGCAGGAAGCAATCGCGATCACCATCAGACGACGAAAATGGAGCTGGATTGACCACACTTTGAGAAAGCCAGCGGCCGAATATTTTGCTAACACAAAATGTTGTGTTGAGTTATTTTGAGTGAGTTTTTTTTTTGGGTTAAAGCTAATGCTTTTATATATAATATTTAGACTTCTTGGTTCCAGTATCACAGACTTAAGTGATGTTATCCCAGTTTGCCGCTAACTGCCTTTGGGGTCGTTCGTTAAGGTCTGTTCGCATTATGATGTATTTACTCATCTCAAAGAGTTATTAATAATCATTTTCTCTTTGTCGTTACTTGGTGTAAGTCCCCTTCCGTCTCATATGCATTACAAAGCCTGTGTATTAAAGTCAGTTTTTCTTCTTTCCTCCTTGACGACAGTCTTACAAGACCCAGGTACATGATGGAAGATGGGGAACAACACCAAAAGGATTAAAACAAAAGGTCTATTCGTCGCTAGAACTGGAAAGGGGAATATTACTCATCATCAAAGTAGGAATGGAGTTTACTGCACTCGCTAACACCAGCGGAAATAAGTCTTAATGATAATCTCACACGATGTACAGGGTGCTAGTGCAGGCTTGCTTTGTATTGATTGAACGTGTTAGTGGGTACGAAGGATGCTGCCGTTGATGACAATGATGATTATGAAAATTCGAAAAGACGAAGGAGATTAAATGAGATAAATGCGCGGAAATACACTCTGTGTCTGTGGAGGTCCCGGCTTCCGCAATTGTATATAGATACGTATTGTGTGGCACTGTAATATTATGACCTTTTGTGTTTATCGTTTATGGCAGGATTTTAAATGTAATTAGGATCAAAATATTAAATAAAGAAGAAAAGCCTACCAGGCTGTGTGAGCTGATGATTTATGGAGAATAATCTGTTTCAGTATAGTAACGGTTTACGTGAGAGCGAATCAGTCAGATGGGGGTTTACCAGACAAGGGTAAAACAAAGCACTAAAACGTGACGTTTTTGAAAAATTCAACGGAATCTAAAATGGTTTGGCAGTGATCCAAATGCTACACTTCTTCAACTCTTAAGAGCAAGGTTTTCTTCCTTACTGACTCTATAATCGGCATAAGTTGTATCCGTCTCGCCTAGACGTAAAAGGTCTGAAAATAAAGCGACGTAAACTCAAAAACTAACCGGACCCAATGACATTTTCAGTGATCATCAACTGGGACAAATTATCGAGCGAGATTTTACTTAACTATTAAAAATATTTTGGAACGAATGACTTCATCATCAGTATTACAACTACGTGTTCACGTACGTCAAAGTAATTGTAGCATCGCACTTATAACCTTTTCACACATGTCGCAAATCTGGGGTTTTCCCTTTCACCCACCCGTGGCATATGACAAAGTTTATAACATTTGTTTATATTTGCATTTGTGACCGCAGTGCACACTCGTTTTGTGTGGCCACACACGATCTCACAGCACAATTGACATCCATAATAACCTAAAAACAAATATACAATGGCAGTCTTTCGCGTTCCATAGTGCACCGACGCGACGATAATCCCAGTGGTTATTGCGTGCGCGGACCACATGTCTCAATCATGTATTATAATTTGAAGGATGTCAACAAAAGAAGGAAGAAACACGCACACACGTCACATAAAACACATCATAATCACCCTTCTCAATTTCAGATTCTGTTCCCTCAGCTCACTTTTTCCCGTTCCTCTTATTCGAATCATCGTTCATTTGTATTGCTCTCGTTCGCTGCAATATGCAATTCAAAATTATTGGCGCCATATGGCACAGTAAAGTGCGATGCAGTAAAGTGCAGTGCAGTGTAATGTATTGTCAAACACAACAGGCGTGTACTCATTCGAACACATTTCCAATTGTCAGTTATCACCCCCTCCGACAACTTGCGACCACAAAAATACAAAGAGGCAACTGGGATTGTATTTTCCTCGACCAATGATGATGATGATGCTCTGGCAACAAATCCAAATGACAATTCGATGCGAAAATTACCTAAAATATAGTTTCTCCTTTTGACATACAGATACGACGATGGCGTTGACAAATTATGGCATTTTGTTGGTCCTAAAGCAGCAATTACAAACAACTGGTACTTTTTGTACCTAATGACATTTCCTTTGATGTGGCTTGCGTTTATCCCTTTAGAATTCAATTTCACTGATTAAAAATAAATGATTTTTATTTGGAAGAAGAGCATTAAAGCCAAACAGTTTTAGCAGTCAGGTCTAAAAGTTATCAATTATAAACAGACACTAGTAATCACCGAAACCTTCATGATAAGCATTAGCTTTAACCCATTTAAAGGACATCAAAACATGTCAAGTGACGGATGATACTGATCTTACTAGCACAACGAACAAACCAACAGGCGACGGCGACAGCAAACTTTTTTATCCTTTATCCTTTCAAGAATAAGAATTTTTGGTTCGACCCAAAAAAACTGTTTACCAAATCTCGTTTGGCGACGACATGTCGTAAAATCAAAAAACTGCCCAAGCAAAAAACGCCAAATTCCAAGATGGCAAAATAATAAAAGAATATCTGAGACTCCTTTTCTCAATCTAGTCCTCGAATATCTGCCCCCCCCTCCCCAATTTATGCTGATGATAAATTATCACATCATTCATAAAACACAGATCTAAACACTTGCATACATAAAGAAGATATTTGGACCAAAAAAAATATAACAACAAATTTATCAATAGGACAGACAGTAAAAGTAGAGCGTAGGAAATGTCAACCAACTTCTTTGTGGATCTGAAGTTGTTTTTTTGTTCTCTGCCTGCCACCGAAGAAATATAGCATCTGATTTAATCCCTATGCGATAGTATCTCAAGCAATATATATATAAAAAATAAGGACATTCTTTAAGGATAGTCGCGCGGGCATAAAATTCTGGACATTTGACTGGTGGATGAGGTCTGAGGAGCTAAAACTGACCTTTTGGTGGCAAGGCAAAACACAAAACGACATAAAAGGATCCCCTACCCGTTCTTTATGGAACAGAGCTAAAATTACACACACACACTCAAACAAGAACCGATATAATAGCTGTTAATGACAATTCTCATAAATCATTTGTTTTTCTATTCTTCTGGCATATTTTTGGGTTTCAATTTTAACATCATCTTGTGAATGTTTCTGGAATATTGAAGAGAAAAGATAGGGAGAGCGTGACAGACCTTTTCTGACATATTTCATAGTTTGAGGCGTGCGTACGCATAACTACTGCAATCATTCATTACAGGCTATCGGGTCGTCTGAGTGCGAACATTATCCTTATGCTGCTGCCAAGTTATAATATAATACATCATACGTATGTGTATGTACATATAAATGGTGTATGTTTGTGATGGGCATGAAAAATATTAATGATGAGAAATGTGAAATGTGCTGGCGGAGACGAACTGAAGGATGACTTCCATTTTATAGGTCGTTAAGGAATTCCAAACGCGACGACAAACAACTGACACGGACGCCTCTCACAATACAACGACGACCAACGTCACTGCAATTAGGTGGCAAGGTAGTGGCAATATATGCTGCCAAACCGACTGACATTAACTATGCAATTAGGCCATGACCTAAGAATCTTTATGACATTTATTTTGTGATGTAATGAGTACGGAGCGGCATATGCCGCTGGCAACGACACAGAGCAGGGAAATATTTTTTCATATATTGGTTTAAAAGTAAAAAATCCGAAGAGTTGAGTGTCACTCAAAATTAAGTATAAAAATTAGGAAAATGTTAATTAATAATTACTACGGTTTAATGGATAACAAAGGATATGGATAGAAGATCGCGTGTTGTTGTTCTTTTCGGTAAAATTAGTTCACAAACTAGAGAAGGTAAACATTTTTATGGAAATTTTATATGTCTGGTGTTATGAGAGACTGGCAAAGGTGAGTAATTAATTGAAAGAAAAAAGAACAAAAGCTCGTGTGAAGAAGGGATCATTCTATACTTTCGCTCCAGTTTTCAGCGGTGGAGAGAGGGGTCAAAGTATTACCGACTATACAATGACCCATTTTAAAATTTTGCTCAAAAATAATTTCAAATCAATAATTATTTGCCGGAAAAAAGAAGGAAGATTTCTGAATGAGTTTGCTCGTCCATGCGTCTGGTCTACGAAGTCTAACTTGTCCTCAGGTGCCCAGCTTTATTTAAAATTTCAAAAATCATCTGCAATTTCGAGAATGTCTACGCATTTCATAATTGCCATAGTCCGGACCGCGGCACCCGTCATAACAAAGCCACAAAACTCCATAAAGACAATATACGCGGATAAATTGCAGAAATTCCGGCTATCAAAAGTTTGCACTCATTAATGATCATCATATTTGTGTGAAATTCACATATCTTTGTCGAAAAATTTGTATGCTTCGATATTCAACCCGGAAATATGATCCATCGACATCATTATTTAAAAACTTTAATTAAAGAAATTGGTAGAGCCAATTGGTGTAAATCAACAAAATTAACTTTTAAGTTAAGGCGCCAAAGCACAGAACGACTATGTCTTAAGGAATGATGGTATTATACTAAATACTTATTTCTGCGAAAATCCGATCATAAATCTTCGCGCAAGGTTTTCAGTTAATTCGACATCTATCAACTGATCTGAAAGCAACGTTTTAAGCCGATCTTATTGTAACTGTTCAAGATAGAGAGGGTAACTGAACATGAAATGAATCATCGGACAAATTCGTTCAGATAAAATTTTCTGGCTAAATTGTTAGTAATCCAAGGAGGGATTTGAAGCAAATGTAGATGTTGTTTTTGTTGTTGTTGATGAATGATGAATCGCATTGCAAGTGATCTGCTTATTTGAATTTCTTCGGTGGTATTTAAAAGATACGAAAAACGGGAGCAAAAAATAAATGCATCGATCATTTTGTAGGCTGCTTTTGTATGTGTACCCCAAAAACGAACAGCACACAACGCAGATGACGAATCTGCGATATGCAACATTACGTACACAGGGAACAAAATGGCAATCAATCAAAAGCCCTTGACAAGTTTTTTCCCCGACATAAGCCCCCTCCCCCTCTCTTGTAGTGGTTATGCGTTTTCGCTTGGATTTTTGTGGCCTTTTGAGCGATTCGTTTCGAACGATCGCTCAATCATATGTTTTGGTTAAAGAACAACATTCAGAAAATGCAATCCAAGAACTTTTTACGGACATTTCATGCACTATGTCTCATTGTGGAAAAATTGTACCAAAATTTGTTGCACATCTGTAAATAATAACGGGTTTCCATCCCCCGAGAGTAGATAAGATAACACAAAAACATTTATACTATTCCTACTTAATAACCGGTGTCCCGGTGTGGCTATCAATGTCGCTAAGATTCAAGGGGTTATCGTAATTCACACATATTTTATATGGAGGTAGATTATGTGTATGAATGCTAAATTATTTATTTTAGTGCCATATTTAACACTAGCATTTAAATCTTGTTCTCTGATGCTTTTACCATCTTTCTTTTACTTTCTTTCTTTCATTTATTCCGCGGGGGAGCATATGGCTTTTACAAACGCCCGCCGACGAACTCGATTTATCGCCCGAGGTTTCAAGAGACGCCACTCTGTCCCCTGTGATATTGGTTCCTCTTATATTGTCCTTTTCCATGTCTTGCTAGGTGGCTTCCATGTGGATTCCAGTCAAGCGCTAGTTTCGTAATATCGTCCGCTGGCTTTCTCAAAGTGTGGTTAATCCAGCTCCATTTTCGTCGTCTGATGGTGATCGGGATTGCTTCCTGCTGCGTTACTCTCCGCTAGTCTTGATTGGTGATAATGTCCGGCCATCTTATTCTCAGTATCCTCCTTAAGCACTTGTTAACGAAGACTTGGAGGCGCGTCGCAATTGACTCTGTGACTTTCCACGTTTCGCAGCCATACAAGAGTACTGAGAGAACATTAGATCTGAAGATCGTTTGCTTCAGATTCCGGGAGATTTGCGAGGAGTTCCAGATATTATTTAGCATACTATAGGAGTGTCGCGCCTTGTTTACACGAGAGAGCACACATCCGAGTCAGCACCACAACAAGATCACATGTTCCACTAGCATCAACGCGAAGTAGTTTTGTTTTTGAGACGTAAATTTTTGAACCCACTTTGTTAGGGTGGAGTTCTAGTGAGTTTAATTTCCATGTCACCTAGCGATTGTGATAGGAGACAGATATAATCGGAATAGTCCAGGTCTTCTAGGCGGGGAAAAACATTCCATGGCAAACCCGATGGAGTTCGGGTTACTATTTTCAACACCCAGTCGATGACAATTGTGAAAAGCAATGGTGAGAGGGTGCAACCTTGCTTGACTCCTGACTAGATATTGAAAGATGAGCCAAGATGACCGTTATGAATGACGCGGCATGTTGAGTCGCGGTATAGCTCCTTAATGATGTTAATGAGTTTTTCCGGAACACCATAGCTAGACAAAATCTAGCACATCATATTTCGACCCACGCTATAAAAAGCGCATTTAAAATCTACAAAAACCATATACAGAGGAGAGCGATACTCAACCGACTGTTCAATGATTATACGCAGGGTGTTCATTTGATCAGTACAAGAACGGTTTGGGCGAAATCCTGCTTGTTCATTTCTCAAAATTGGCTCTAACGCATTCCGTAAGCGCCTAGCTATTATAGAGAAGATCACTTTGTTTATGGTGTTTAGCAGGGTAATTCCTCTCCAGTTTTCGCAATTGCTCAAATCACCTTTCTTGGGGAGTTTGACTATTAAGCCTTCTTTTAACGACGATGGAATGGTTTCAGATTCCTAGATACCTTGATATATCGCATGCAATGTTCGCGTAGCCTATTGCTTTTACCATCAGCAATTCTTAAAAAAAGATACGTTTCCGATACATAAACAATACGCATTTTTTTGTAGCTAAAAATACAATTACTCATCTTCCATCTTAAAGATTATATGCAATTCTACAGAGAATTCTGGATAACTCTTTTATTAAATTGTCAGATATCATCAAAATTCAAATATATATGCAATAAATAGCGTCTGTTGTTGTGCAGTCAATTATGTCGGTATTTCAGTATTAAATATAAAAAAATCGAAACCAAACAATAAATACAATCATGTAGTTTATGTCAGTTATATTCCTGTCCAGTAATATTTTGGAACGAAATCTTATGAGCACGTAATTGCTTGTGTGAACGTAGCAATACGGCAGCAACTTAAATGCCAGACACAGCTTCCGCTAGACAAGCAATCATTTATTTACTGAGTGTCACGAAAATCGTTTCATGATTCTCAGTAGTTTGCATGAAAACTCAAAATTCAAAATCTCGAAAGAGTTGTGGTGAAATCCATTAAAATAGAACGAAAAAGTTAAATAAAAAATAACAGAAAGAATAGCAATTTGTTCACAAGTTAGTAATGTTGTCCTCTCAAGGCAACAAACATACATTGATTACACACACTGCCATAACAGTTCACTGTCAATTGTATGAAAAGTGGTTATTGCGTAGAAGGACATTTTTGTGAGGAGGAGAGATGTGATTTTTGTGAAATCCATTTTAAAAAGGAAATGAATATAGTCAGTAACCATTGATGTGTCACAAAATATGCAAATGTCACATTTGTATTAAAATGTTATCCTGACATTTTAGTTGACACTTTGTTAGTGAAATTTATTTCGTTTCTACCCGGCAGATATTTGTCATAAATTTTTTTTAAATTTGTCACTAAAGTGTAAATTGGAAACGTTTCATTGGGCATTGGGTGTAGTAGTACATTGGTTCTACTCGACAACTCGAAATTAATGAAGATTTTGCACAAAAAATCATCTTTTCAGACGAGGCGCATTTCCATCTCATCTTTTTTGCGGCCATATCTTGAAGATATTGGTTTGGACGACCTTTGGTTCCAGCAAGATAGTGCTCTATATGCCACACATTGGGCGTTACAATAGCGGAAGTGCGTCAAAAATTCGATGGCCGTATTATCAGTCGAAATGGTGACGTGAATTGTCCGGCAAGGGGCTGTGATTTGACGCCTTTGGATTTTTATTTGTAGGGTGCCGTGAAGGGGACAAGTATTATGCGGACATTCGACAAACAATTGAGTATTTGAAAGCCATTCTTGAAGCAACCATTGCCGAAATAGAGCCGCACACAATCCAACGCCAAGGCCAGCCGCGGCTCCCATTTGAATGAAGTCATTTTCCATAAATAACCAGGAAGATTGTACTTTTAAACAAAAAAATAAATTTAGAAATATATTAAGCCGTTTTTGTTTTATTAAATTCTTAAATCTAAACTTCTTATTTGGACACCTTTTATATACTGCTTTGGTAGTGATTATATCAAATTTCCTTAATTAACGAAAAAAAATAAACAATTTTAATAAAAAAAATAATTTTGCTAACATTCTAAGAATTTTTTTTCTATAAAATGAGATGCCTTCCAAAGCTGTATGATATAAAGAAAGGCCGTTACTTTAAATGCACAAGGGAAGTGTGTATAAAGATGTAGTTGCAGATAAGAATAGAACAAAATAGACGAATTTACGATTTATTTTTAAGCTCCCACACTTGTTCTTTTATCTTCTTCTATAACCCTAAGTGATGTGAATGTTTTTTTGTTTTTCTCGAACGAATGAAAAAATAGAATTGGATTTGACTGCAAGCACAATATGGAGATTAGGGTCTGTTCACATTCCCCCAGACATGTATACGCACAATAGTTTTCTTGTTCACAAACGACATTGGCGTCCCACATATATAGCATGACATCTACATTTCCATCTCCACTCATTGCATTGGAGTAAAACACATAACTGGAACATACACCCATACTGAATAACAGAGGCGATAATAGCTCGGATTGGATGACAATGTTTATACTTTGGATTCAGCTGAGACAAGCAACTTTATAAGTAAACACAAATCAATCCTCATCAAATTTGATCGAAACATTCCAATGGGAATTGGGAATGGATGCATATGGTGATGTATGCGTGTTGGAATATTGGATAATAATTATAATGCTTAGCTGCATTGCGGCTAAATCTTTGTGTTCCTTCTCGGTCGTTCTCAGAGTCATTTGTAGTCTTTGGTCATCGATTATGGTAGCCAACTACTGACAATTGCCAGCAGCAAGCAATTTCAACTTCAATGGTCGGCGGTTGTGCAGCTCAAAGATGAGATGAGGGAATTATACTCGCAGTTGATGGATTTTTGTTTTACCTTTTTTCTGTTTTCTTCATTCAATTGCCATGCCATCATGAGTAACTTGAGAGGTGAACATCTCTGGCTTTATGTGATGATTGTGTATTCCCGAAACCAGAAACTGGAAACGAAAATGTAGAATTGAAAGAGAACACCGAACCTGATGCTGCTATGCAAGTACAAAGCATTGCTAGCAAAACCCATCACAGTATATTATCTGCTGCATCTATCCATCAGCAGAAGGAATCGTTGTCGTTGTTGGCTTTTAAAACCCCCACGTGATTACTCTGGTGGTTTCTTTTAATACTATCTTTTTTCGTTAGTTCGGTCTTTTCTTTTTTTTGGTAATCGTATTCTGAAAGTTCCGGACGGATCCTGATATTGTGGATGCTGCACTGCAATGCACAAATGTTTATGCTGTGCTATATGTTATGATGATTGACCTTTTAAGCCCCCAGCAGTTGATGTGAGCCACCACAGCTGGCTATATGCATATATATGCTATATGGATGCGACGCTATTCTTCATTATCATCATCATTATAAGCCCCAGTAGAAGTTAAGGCTGTGGATGTGCACTATGTGTGTGTTTTATGAATCGCATTAAAGGAAAGTTCTGCGCCAGTGATGAGGATGAAAATTGCAGAAACTACAATATATACTCGTCCCCATTATTATTAGTCGGCTAGAAGTTCTGTGAAATGCTTTGTTTTTGACCAGACGGCATGACTGTCTGTCTGTATGCTTAAGCACATTTGTTAATGCCAGTCATATGTCGGGAATTAGAAGCGACGACTGTAGATTTGAAAAATCTTCTTTTTGCCTTGGCATCAAGTAGAATCGACTGCTGCTAGCTTGATTGGTTAGACGTTAGATGATGCTTGATTAGTCAAACATGTGTATGAGAAAATTTGTTTTGCAGTTATCAAAAATTTTCCTGGGAAAATTTGCGCTATTATTTATTAGTTGTTGTCTTGTGAGCTAGGTGTGTGAAAGTTCTTTAACAAGGCGTGAAGATATTCCCAGCAAAGACCTGTTCGAAAATGAATTGACACACTGACATTGGCATAGCCGTTAAATGTGCGGCAATCTACAGTAGTATAGGGAGATAAAAAGCTCACCAAAATTCTCAGAATTAGATAAACTTCGACATCAATCTATTATAGTCATTAATACAGTGTCCCTTGTCACATAAACCCATTTGGCATATTATGTTTGTAAAGAAATTTAACTTAAAGTTTTTTAGGCTTTAGTTCAGAATCTAAGAAAATTTTACAACTAAAATATACTTCACAAGATTCTAAAATACTTAACTTTTGTATTTAACCTTACAAATATAATTAAAGAATTACATTGTATGCTGTAAATTTCTTAGCTTTAAGGCAGTATTTTAAAATCCTTTCAATAAGTTAAGTTAACAAATATATGTAAGTCATAGAATGTTCTGTAAAATTCGCAAAAGCGCCATTTATTCATCTGATTAATGTCGGCAGTACAGTTTAGTTTAAGTTGTCAAATGAATCATTTTGACTATTTAAGCACAAAATATATATTGTATTCTAGCTCACCCGACAGACGTTGTCCTGTCCCACTTTCAAATAAATTTGTTTGTGATCGTTTTTCGTGAAAAGCTATTTGAAATATTAAATCAAAGTAAAAAGGAGAAAAAAAAACCCTCAACCAAATGATCTATTTTTTTCCATTACATTAGAAATCACAATGAATCTCAGGTGTTTTATTTTTCAAGGTTAATGCCGCAAAAAGTGATTTGTTTTTTTGTAATTGCAAATGCAAACAGCAGCCGAAACTGCAAGCGCTGAAAGTCTAATTGCATGTCGGTCGGAATCATTGGGACCGACAGGGATTTGCGACAGATCGCAAAAGAAATACCGTGCAAGCGGATCAGCCTTCAAATGACATTTGCGCACGTAGCGCCAACTATGGAATCTATTGGAATAGAAATGAAATAACGACTTTGGTTGGACAGATCGCGAATCACCACAAATTTAATTTTATTTTAATTTAGGCTGGAATACGTTTTTTCAGAGATTTCATTTCACCGAAAACATTCAATTGAGTTATTTCCTCAAAAAATATCCAGTTTATCTTTTTCCAAATTTTCCCGAATTTTTTTTTTGCTAAAAAATTTCTCCGGGAGCATAACGAACAAAACAAAAAAAAATAATCAACCCAATATTTCGTTCCTATCGTCAGTTATTATCGAGAGAGTGCATAAAAAATTATAATTTTTGCAGTTTGTCCGAATTATTCGACTTTCCTTTGTAATTGTTTTTGTTTTCCAGGACCATAACGAACAAAACAAAGAATGAATTACGCAAATCCATCGTTCGAATCGTGAGTTATGGTCGCGAGTTCATACAAAAATCCTATTGAAAATAGCAGTTTTAGTTTTTTTCCGAATTTTTTAATTCCGGGCAACTTTTCTAATTTTTTCCGCATAAGCCTTATTAGGACTATGGCGAACATTATAAAATTATAAAATGAGCCAAATCGGTTCAGCCATTCTCAAGTGATGCGGTTACCAACGAACAGCATTTCATTTTTATATATATACACGTCGATTATTGAATCCGACGGATGGGCTGCGGAGGGAATCTAGTTCTATTTTGAGTTGTTTGCCATTATTGAAAACGTCGGTAAGCAAGTGAATGAATGTCGGTAAAATATTGCCATTATTGTAAACGCACCCCATCCGCACTCCTTATAAACGTTGACATTTCAGATCCGTTGTAAAATCGTCGCGGATTACTATAATTTTTTTTATTCTATTTTTCACATTTATAATGAGCAGTAAAAAGTATGTTCGAATCTTAAATAAAATTTAAAAAAACCTAATTTCGATTTCCAGAAAGCAAACAACGAAACGGCAGCAGTTAACGGATATGGTTGATCTGATGAAGGAAGAGCCTGATATTGCCAAAGGCTACTGGTGCCATTTGGCTCATTAAGACACCTAGCACATATTGGAACGCTTCTTTGTTTCATAAAAAAAATCGACACTATCCATGTAACAAAATTTACAATTTGTTACAAATAATCAAATACAAAATCGCAATAATTTCTATTTGACAATAGTAATCAGCTGATTTTAATAATGTAGACTGCGGATGGATAATACAGTTTATCCGTTGGATTCTATAATGGATTCAGGCTCATAAAGTGAAAACACTGCGGATCGGATGGATTACCTCCGCAGTCCATCCGTTGGATTCAATAATCGACGTGATAGATTTTATAATTTAATATCATTGAGTTCATGTGTGTATGGACATTATGGTCGGTAATATAGTTTCAAATGTCGCATGAACCTATTTGACCATTTAAGTTTAATATATTATATAGATTATAATATGAAATAAATGTAATAGCTTTTTAGGAAGCATTAGAGTTAGCGTGTTAGCGGATTTTTATTAAAATAGAAATACGTAAACAATATCTCTATCATAGAAGTTTTAACGACAATGAAGTTAATACCAAAAAGCAAAAAAGAGTATGCTACACCATAGCAACGGTTTTTAATTTGGTACGGAAGATTCAATCTGAGCGTTGAAGATATTTTTTTTGAGAATTCTTCTAATTAAAATTCCCAAACTAGACACTAAAAGTGACATAACAGCTATCTTATTAACAGTTGACAACACTCTTATACACAACAGAAAAAAATATTAACTCACCGACAACAAAGCTGGTAAGAATATTGGAAATGCACCCACTGTTCAATAAGCCTGACTTCCCGTTATATCTTGCTAAATCTTCTGCCATATAGGCACAGAACATAACGGTAAATTCAAATGAAAATATCTGATGGACAGGTAGGTACAGTATAATAAGTAAAATTTTCCGCAATTTGTATACAAATAATGTAGCTGCCCATGTGAAGATGCACAAAAGCCGACAATAAACGATAAATTTCCCCAAAAGTCACGCGTAATAACCCCCCAGCTATGCTTCAACATAGAATGTAAGTCTAAGAAGATGAAGTTGGGGTTTGCTTTGAACAGCTTTGAATGTATCAGAAGCTGTGTGAGTGAGAGAGAGAGAGATACATGAGAAGCCTGTCCTGTCAGTACTAATAGTACAGAGATTGTTCTTCGTTGCCATATATGGCTGGCATACAATCGACAAGCACAGACCATGACTCCGGAACCTGGACGACCGATGCATAGCACACAGCTTCATCGCTTCTACGACAGGAAACTTAAATGAATCGACCGAAGATGGAACCAATAATGATGATGATGACGATGATGATGCCGATGATGTTGGTCGTACCTTCTACATATGGCATAGAGCAGGCAAGGCAGGCAGGCATAGATTCGATCTGCCACCAGCGGGAATTCGAGTTCTGTCTTCGACGGACGATGAACGTGAGGAAATTTTCGATTCTCCCATTCTCGATTTTGTTATTTGTTGTATGGGTTGCGGATGTTGCAGTAGGCTGTAGATGCTGCTGCTGGAAGAACTTGAGGTCTTAGTTCGAGATTTGTGGTCAGATCGGTCGATCGATCGCCGGCCGACCGATCGAATAAAACTGACAAGCGGCTCCATCTGTGTGCATCCATAGAGGATTTTGCACATCAGTCGCATTGGTAATCAATTTTTCCTTTTTAGTCGTTGTTTGCTTCTATTCTTCATATTGCCTACGTAAGAGAGAGAGAGAGCCCGTGTAAGAGAGAGAGAGAGAAGGAGAGAGAGAGTAAGCGAATATGCTGTTAGCAGGTTGCTGATCAAATTGATTGCTTCCATCTATTATTCCACTGTTCGGTCGATGCGAATTACAATTGCGAAGCGAATGTTTTTCGCATTCAAAGCTTACACTCGTATTCACATGGGCATAAGCCTATCTATGTGTAATTGGACCTTGAGAAGTTCAATCGATCGCTGATCTCTACCCATGACTACCTTTTTTTGTTGCTTCTTGGTCGTTCTTAAATATTTGATTGATCGATCGGTAATGTAACAGTTAACACACAAATTGGTTCAGATAGGCCCATGGCAAGTTGTTAACTGCTTTTGATTTACCAACTAAATTTCGTCGTAATTTGTTGCCGAGAACGATGTTTTGTGGTTATTGACAACCAACGCTCGGAAAGCGCGAAATAAATTAGTTCAGAGATAAGAAAACCGTTATTGCTGTGAGAAATGTGTGCGAGTTAACCTTTTTGACTCTATCGCGTATAAGGTCAACAAATATGCTAGCCAGCGGTAAAAGATGAAAGACAAGTTAACTGAACACTCGAGTGCAGAGATTTACGATCGCGAAATTGCTCATCTGATGAGAAAGATCCGTGGAGTCTGCCGCGTTTGGGAAACCGCTTAAGAGCAATACGTGCCGTATATGGGTGGGCGAACAAGACGCAATTTTATTCAATGATAAATTAAAAGTTCCACGTATCAGCGTTGTGAGTTAGTCGTACGCCGTGGCCGCCACAACGCAATCCACCCATCGCCATCGCTATTCGAAAGATCACAAAAATCACAAACTAAACGCCAACGCACGCACTCTCACGATCTTTCTTGACGCTATACTACACCACAGACGCCATAGACGCCATAGACGCGATAGACAACCAGTTTTTTGTTGAAAAAATCAATTCAAAAATAGATAAATAAATACATAATTTGCAAAAAAAAAAAAAACAATGCTGTAAACATCTGGCCACTTCAGATCTGCCTCTCTGTTTGATCTCTGAAGAAACGGTTTTTTGTTTAAGATTTTTCTAAAAAGCAATAACGAGTGTGAGCCCAAAACATTACTATCTGCTTGGGGCTTTACTCCACTTGGCGGGTAATGGTAGTTCCTTCAGTTGTTACAGCTTACAAATTAAATGCGATCTTTCCACATTTGTTTTCTTTGTGTAACAATTATGGCTGTTTTTTTGTTATTAACCTAGCGCGGTAACGCGTCTATCAGTAAGCTTTTGTATGGTTGGAATTCATTGTGCCTAGTGAATCTGCGAAATGAAAACGAGCGTTAAGCTTCTTAACATGGATTGTGTAATTGAACTTGTGTTTAAAAGGGCGTGACAGCTCAGCGGGGATGGGTATTTCACAACAGATATGAGTTGGCAGAAGTCACTACACATAAAGAGCCCGTTAAAATTAGATGTCTGTTGGATGAATAATGTTCGAATAAGTTAACTGTCGCAATTACATCTGTTGAGCACTCCTCCAAATTGAATGGAAATATAGAACGGTGCGCACGACTTAATAAACTGAAACCGAACTCAGATGAATCATTGAATTTTGACATATTGACACGACAATGACAGCTGTTTGCATTAAAATGTTACAAAATCCAGCAGAGTTTTGCCTTCAAAAGTATACTTGGAAATAAAATAGGATTTTTGGCCCTTTAGAATTTGAAAAATTAGACAGCACATAAAAATCAACCTTTTCATTTCTATTGAAGGGTTGCGACATCGCATTTGGACAAGTCAGCAAAACGAAGCCATTCACGAAATGTCATTACACCCACAAAATTTAACTGTTTGGTTCGGTGAGGGGTCATTGACTTTCCTTTCGCAATGAGGAATGTCAATAAATCACTACAGGAGATTGGCGACTGATTATTTTTGGAATAAATTGAAAGAAGTTCACTCGAAGCATACTTGGAGGCATCTGAACTTTTTTATTTGGGGCTTTGTTTTTGGTTCTATAATACCATTAAGCCGGATATATAAAGACGACCTCTAGGAAGTTTTCTTCTTTCTAAAAAAAATTCACATTCACAAAAATTGCGCTCCATAGGAATATTTGATTTAATTTTGAGGTTTCTTAAGTGTAGCCCAAATGAAAAATCGTTGCTGACAAACTGCATTTAAATTCAACGGGTCAGCATCTCTAAGCTGAGAACAGAACTGTATTCTGCATAACTTTCAGAAAACCACGAATTTATTTATTAATGAAAATACCACAATTTGCTATTTGTATATCATGCAGCTTTAGCGCCACCTATTAACTGCGACGTGGTGACGCGGTTATGACCTGTCACCTGTGTGCTGAATAATAAGTGTCGTCTGACAGGTTAAATTGTTAAATTGTAAACAAAAGTTTAACAACAAACTGTGGCGACCGTTGTCGGTTTTGTTCTTTTTTTGTGACTTGCCACTGGCGTCTCTAATGCATGCAAATGTGATTTTAGTTTTCCCATTCGAGATCTCCCCACCCCCACACACAATAATTTGTTGTTGTACTATAAATAATTATCCTTCTATGCATAGAGAACTCATGTACACACGCTTTTGTTTTTATATGTACACTGCGGCACACTAGATTAGGAACAGGCAATTTTGAGAAGCAAAAATGATCTTTAGTAAATGGCTTGTCTAAGCATGCTATCACTTGCAAGATCAATCGGAGTGATCATGTTTTTGGCAATTATTTAAAGGAAAATATACGGGAAAATTACAAAGAA
Organism: Nephrocerus scutellatus; assembly: GCA_947095585.1. Taxonomy (NCBI): domain Eukaryota; kingdom Metazoa; phylum Arthropoda; class Insecta; order Diptera; family Pipunculidae; genus Nephrocerus; species Nephrocerus scutellatus. The sequence continues at coordinate 71,797,793 of OX352765.1, forward strand.
AATTTTTCCAGCAACGGAAAAACGAAAAATTTTCAGACCAGCCTCCAATTAAGCTGTTTCGACATCTAAAATCAGAGAAGCAACTGGTGTTATTGAAGTAAATCTACCGTTCGTCTTGTGATCCGTAGTGTCAAACACCTCAAGCGACTAAAGCTGAAGAAAACCCCACCACTTATTTCTTCGCGAAATATATAACGCTTAAATTCGCGAAAGACCACATAACATTCGAATAACTGGAAAGAAGTAGTAATTTCTGACGAAAAAAAGTTCATTTTAGATGGCCCGGATGGCTATAATCTATAATAAAACAGCCATCATAGCAGAGAAGCGGGTACAATGGTTTGAGCTGTAATATCTTATTATGGCACCATCGACTTAGTAGCACAAAGTTCAAAAATGACAGGAAATAGAGGTGTTGGATCAGCGTTTCCGAAAATCTACGATCTCTTTTGACTACTTTCATACGACAACGCTCCTATACACACCGTTAAATAGTTCGTTGCCCTTGAAAATGTTTTTTCTTTCCTGACATATAACTGTAGAAATATCAATTTAATATCCCAAACTGATGTGCTTATAATTTAGTAAACCGCAGTGTATTTATTTAGAATTACGAGAGCGACTTACATGTAAGTAGGGTGGTGCTGTTTTAATGAAGTCGGGTACAAGTCCCGCGCACTTGCACTTGTGCAACGACATTCTGTCACGAAGCTTGCTGTTATATTGGTTGTAGAATTTTGATTTCTATGCAGCCGATGGAGTTATTTCTATTTTGGGACAGAAAAGGGAGCGTTCGACTTAAAAGGGGGAACGGCATTCTCGAGAACAGTTCGAAGACGACAATCGACAACACAATTGTTTGATTGTTTTTACATATTACTTCGTAACCAGCTTAACAATTTGCCGGCAATTGCATTGTAATTTTAAAGTCATAACGAAACGAAATGACATTATATCCGTCCGGCTAAAGACAAAGAACTTTCTGACTGAATGAATTTAATCAAGTTCACAGCTTACAACAGCTTGGCTGTTAAATGAAAAGAAATGGAAAGTAATGATCACTTGAGGCCGCCGAGTCGAGTGTGTCCTCGAGACCTAACTCAACCTATTTTCTAGGCGCCCCACATCAGAGCGTCTGGTGCTTTGTACTCTCGTATGGGTTCATTTTCTAACAGGAGAAGGTAATAATAATAAAAATAATAACACAAAAGGGCGGCATAGGTAGGAATCTCACGGCTGAAGACAAATCCTTAGACAAACACTTGACGCGACGAAAAATAAAGGAGCACGTTATGTGACGACGAGCAATGACGATGACGATGTACTTCGTACTCACGAAGAAAAATCGATAAACATTGTACTTGATTTTTACTCCAGCCAGAAGTTGAGAATATCCTGGTGTTACTCGTATTTTCTTGCGGCAAAGGTGGTGTCTTTAACCGGGGTAGAGCAGGAATAAAGAAAAAGGATGTTGATGACGACGACGACGACGACGACGACGACGAGTATATTATATTTTGCTGGTTATTTTCCTAAAGCGTGAAATTATTTTTTTAAAGATGAACACTCATCACAAAATTTAAAGAACAATATGACGACGATCAGGCAAATGAAAGGCAAGTGATGTGATGAAAATGTTTGCGATTGAGAGCAGCCGAAGAATGCAAAAAGTGAGTTTTCCATAAGGTAAAGATATTGATGTTTACAAAGGTATGTTAAGTTGTGCTAAAGAAGGTAAAGACGGATTTTCAATCATGTTCACAATATCGGTTTTAAGATGCAAGTTTTGTTTATTTTATTTTTCCCTGTCGCCAGACTGATTTATGTTCTGCATTAGAGATGCTGAAGCTGGGCAAACGAAGGTAATTTTTTTGTTAAAACTTTTTTGATTTAGTTGGCTTTCCATTTGCAAATCGAACCTTGTCATTGGCATAGCTTTAATTACTTGTTTGAAGAAAGCAAGTGGTAAAGCTCGTATTGTAGATAACCCCGCAGCAGCGAGGATCGAGCTAGAGTCCCTGTATCAAAGAAAAATGAGAGAAGTGCAGCGTAGTGTAAGACGTCACAAACGTAATTATATTAACAACCTGGCCCCTTGTTGAGAGTGCTTGGGAGGCAGAAAGTTTCCCCGAAGTGTAGAAGAAGGGAATGATTGTCAAGCTCCCTAAAAAAGGTGGTCTTATGGAGTGCGAAAACTGGAGAGGCATTTCCGTTATTCCTGCAGTTGCAACGGTAATAGCCAAAGTAATACTTGAGTGAAATAAGGAACATCTGAAAGATACACTCGATGCCAAACAAGCGGATTTCCGCACTGGATCCTCCTGTATAGACCACATCAACACCCTGCGGATCCTTATTGAATAGTGCGTTGAATGTCGGTCATCACTGCACCTGCTGTTCATCGATTTTGAGAAGGCGTTTGTCAACAGACAGTTTATCTGGCTCGCCTTGCGCAGGAGAGGTATACCCGATAAACTAATAGCTATTATTAAAGCAACCTATGATGGCTCTAAATGTCATGTACTGCATAGATGAAAGCTGTCAGAGGAATTCGAGATCCTAAGTGGGGTAGGACAAGGTTGCATTCTATCGCCGATACACTTTTTGTTGGTGATTAGCGATGTGCTTCGCGCAGCTTTATCTACTGGATACGGATAAATTCGTTGGACTCTTACATCTCAACTCAAACATCTGGACTACGCTGACGACGTTTGTTTACTCTCACACATGATTATGGAGCTGCACCAAATGACAACAAATGTGGAAAGGGAGGCAAATGTTGCGGGTTTGAAGATGAATACTGCCAAAACCAAAATCATCAACCTCGGCAGTAACTCAGTAACTCAAGTTAACATTGCTGGACAACCGTAGGTGACCGCTACTATCACATAAATATTACAAACGTTCGTAAATAGGTGCCTATGGAACATCTAAAGCGTTCTTAGGCCTAACCGTATCTCTAACGAACATCTTTACAAGAGAACAGCTCAGGAACCAATAGGCACAACCATCCAACAACGGAAGTGGCAGTGGATTGGTCATACACTCCGAAAAGGCGACAGTTCCATAGCAAACTACGCAATGCAATGGAATCCGTTATCTCAGGATGGTAGAAAAACGGATCGTCCGAGAGATACATGGCGCAGAACAGTTGAGGAGGAGTCACGGCAATTGGGGAAGAGTTGGAGATAGCTGAAGCTCATTGCCAGAAACCGCACGCGATGGCGCGTAGGCGTAGTAGAGGCCCTAGCACCAACAAGGGGAAATAGGACATAAAGAAGTGGTAAGTGGTAATAGTGGTAAAACTCATTAGTAGCTACAATATTAAAATTAATTGAATCATCAAATGTCCAAACAAATTAATTGTTGTTTGACAAAGTTGATCTTGATGACTCAAACTCATCAAATCAATCTGCAACATTAAAAAAACAACCCATAAAAATTAAAATTTTTCATCTAAATTCTCTAATCGCAGAAATTGATATGGGAGCCCCTCGATCCTGGGCCATTTTTTTTTTATTGTAGGAGAAAATCATCGAAACAAACATTTGACATCAGATGTTAAAATTGAAAAAGCTCAGATCATTTTATTCTGAGCACTTAGAGCACGCTCATACTCTGAGCAAATAAGAAACACGAACATTTATCTTGAGAACTCTTTGACTGCTCTGAACTAATTTATGAAAACGCCAAATGACAGAATATTGTGAAAACTTGTTGTTCTATCTGTAAGTTGATATCGACAACAAAAAAAACGACATCAATAAAAATACAATTCAGTATATAATAAAAATGTAAGTTGAAGTAAGCATAAAACATGTATGTCTCGTTTCATTTGCTGGGTTCATTTGTGCGTGCGCTAAGATTTCTCTCTCTCTCTCCACCACCACCAAAACCATGCAGCGCAGCCGACTGCGCAGCACTCACCGCACACAGTCCATAAAGGGCGACGAATATCTGATGCCAGTACAGATATTTAAAAAATGTATAAGGGCCTTGCGGCCGAACCCGGGACCCGATCACTACCAAATTTTCGAAAAAGTATTGTTTATTGGGTATACACATGTGTGTAAAATTTGAAGAAAATCGGGTAAATTTTTTAAAATTTTTGTTTGGGAGCCCCCCGACCCCGCAGCCCGAGGGGCCTCAAAATTTAATAGAAAGTGTTGTCCTTGGAAATACGCATGTGTGCAAAATTTCAATAAAATCGGGCCATGGGAAGTGGGTTAAAAATTGATCGCAAGAATCCACGACAGACGACCGACCGACGACCGACCGACGACCGACCGACGACCGAACGACGACCGACCGACGACCGACCGACGACCCACGGGCAAGTGAAGTTAATATAGAGAATTTAAAAATAATAAAGTCATAATCCCATGACACTAAGAAAATTCATGTTTTTACATAGTTCGTGGTTATTACTTTTTATGACTGAAAAGACATAATAACATTAAGTTGTTTAACTTAACCTTAAGACTTGTTTGACATTTTCTAGTTAATCCATTTATTGTTTTCATTTGAAGAGATTTACTTTATAATACTATTTACTGTTTTGCTAAATAATTCATTTTCAAAATATTTCGGCGGCTGTCACAATTAAGTCTAGATATTTTAAAAATAAAAACATTATTGAAATTTTTTAATTCAAATTAAAACTAAATTAGTACAACATTTGTTTGTAAAATTCAAATCTCAATAAATTTCCGCACATTTACCGCACCGCACCGTTCATCTGCGAAGTAAACATTTTTATTTGTAATTTATTGCATCTATTTCTCGCCTATTCGTATATAAGTAATTTTATTTACGATTATTGTTCGTTTGGCGTTGGCGCCCACGCAAGCTTGACTGACGTACACGAGAAAAAAAAACGAAAATCCAATTTCTTTGGGGCAAAAGGATATTTGTGATTTCTGTCATCGTTTTTCACTTCGGATAGCAGTGCTTTCCACAATTCACTTTCGCTGATCAGAATCTCTGACAAATGGAAATAATATTTTTAGCTGATGTGGGGAGATGAACTGACATGCTTTGATAATCTGCCATTGAAATTTTGTACAAACAACCGCCGCAAATAAATATTTTGGCTTCGACTTTTGTCCTCGGTCTCAGTTGCACAACCTTTTAAAAAAAACCGAAGAAACCGTGAAATCGAAAAATTCCTTGGTTGAAGAAAAATGCGACTTCTTCCTTTTCGATCATTTTGGAGTTGTTCTTCTTCAGATGATATAAATCTTCCCATATGTATGTGTGCATCTTAAGATCTCCTTCAAGTCCAAATAGGAGTACCTACATATACCCATATGCAATCTTATTTTCTATCAAAGCTTTATATACTATTTTCTTTAGAGAGATGATTGTCCCAGAACACAAAGTAATTCTGCTGATGTGCACACATGTTTGGTTTTGTGTGAACAAACGGGGAAGGGGATTGTGATCAGAATTTATTGGTGATTGAATTTGGGACTTCTTCTTCCCGCTTATTTTTTCTTCTTTTCTGCATCTTTTATTCGATTTTTTGATTTTGTTAGGAAGAATCTTTTTGCGCTCGTTGGAAGAAAAGATGAAAAATTTTGCTGTCACACAGTCATGTGCTTTTTATGTGACACACAACATAGACACACAGAAGAAAACTACTTCCAATGTTTTTGAGTATTTTCCAGCATCGCTCTTCTTTGTGGGATGGATATTGTGTTATAACATTTTTTGTCAGATCGTTATAGAATCCTTCCTTTACACAAATCAGCAAGCTGGTAGACACAGAGTAAGTAGTAGGAGAATATGTATGTGAATAAAAAAAAAATAGAAAAATAGAATCCAATTCAGAATGAATCGAGAGGACAGACGACGGAACACTGAGTTCTTCAAGTCCATTCTATCGAAATTCACAAAGAAAATGAAATGAAAACAATCGGAACAAGATTCTATGGAGAGAGAGAAGTTTGTTTTCTACTCAAAAAATTTTTGAACAAATATTGAATGGATTTGAAGAGGATATGCCATGAAGACGATAATGATGATTATGACGATGAAGGAGTGAAAAACTTTTGTTTGGTTACTTTTCGAGTTTTTTTTTCCTGACTGATTTTTAAAAGTAACACAAATGGAACATACGAGTACATATTATATTTTTATTGAATTCACTTTTGAGCTAACTTGAAAAATCCCCTCGAGTGTTATGCGGCAAATGATGAAATTTTGATTGACTGTTGACTCTATCTATGAGAAGAGCTCATATGTCTCAAAGTCTTCGTAAATGTCAGCTAAACAGACGAACATTTTTAATTTTTGGTCCTTTTTCTGTTTATTGTCATTTCATTAAAAATGAACGTGACATATTGGAACGCACTTGACACACACAAGATAAATAAAGTTTAGTGTGTCTCTCTTCCCGAAAAGTCAAGATCTTGTGAGTGCTCGGATATGTAGTTTTAGGACTGCAAATATTTTTATTAATGTTTTAGTTTAATATACCAGGGTTCAAATATATATAAGAGTGAAAATCTATATGCATGTATGTATGTTACCTATATCAAACCCTTCTATACAGAAAGCCCAACTGTTCCGCTGGTACACAGATACATTCTTAAAAAATCCCAAATGTTTATGGATTAGTAATCAACAATAGAGCAAAATCCATATAAAATTTTTCTGTTTCCCACTACACATCTTTCTCTTCGCACTACCACCAGTGAGCGCGTTTCATAAAATGCGTACACTGTATTCACATCCCACAAATACAGACGCGTTTGGGATTGTTTCACTGCATTAGTATGCGTACAGTTGGCTTTCTATAGAGAAGGTTTTGACCTATATGCTGCCAAACCCTTCAAATGATTGACGAGTAGAAATTACTGAAAATAATAACCGCCATATTTTGAAAGGGATCGGACACTTTAGTCCAGGGGGTCCCATACCAATATTTTTTTTAAATCTTGTTTTAATAAATTTTCCAGAATTCTTATAGAGGTGTTTCCTTAAATTTAGCAAAAGAAACGAACCCGTAATATTTTGGAGTGGAATACCTGGGTCAATATATCCTAAACAAATTTTCTTCGCGTTTCTATAATTCCTCTGAATTTTGAGTCAAGGGCGGGTAGGGAAGCGCCTTCCAAAAAACTTTCTTGGAATAAGAACAAGTGAATTTAAAAAACGGGTATGAATCGACACACACACGCGTCACACGCGCACAATATTTCAGCTCTTTAGAACGTATGAAAGATGGTTAATAAGGACCTCAAAGAAGTCGAAAAAACCACCACAACCACAAACCACGTCACACGCGTCTCGCGACTCGTGTCACACGCTCACAAAATAGCTTTCTAGGTCGTGTGAAAGATGGTTAAAAAAAGCTCCATAAAACCGGACAGACAGACAAAGTCAAGTTAAATAAAACTTTTTAAAAACTTAACTTACAGAACTTTGCGTTCAATTTTCATGGCTTTCTGTAAAAGGAAAATCTTGAAAAAGAAATTAATTTTTGCATTATAAAGAAATATTTTTCCTCTCTAATCAAAATCACCGAATGGTTGATGTTCATACCTAGTAATTAAGAAGTCAGAGTACAAACGCCGTTCTTCCAGATGAAAGGTGTAAAGAAGCAAGCACCACACAGAATACTCTTTCCAAATTATTGTATAGAAGGATATATTGTCAATTTAGGTGATGTCTGCATGTAGGTACCTGTCAATTGTGCTGTTGTGATACAAAGAGCTGGCTGGCTGTTTTGCTTGTTCTTCTTCTTCTTCTTCAAGTTTCATTAGATATTCTTGGTAAAGCGTGGCGAGACGCCGAAAGGTGAATAGATGAATGAGCGATGAAATTAATGCATGACTGAATGAAAGAGGTTCTTTTGTTTTTCACTTTTTATTCAGCATACATGTAGTGGTATATTACCTATGATGTTGGAGTTCTTATGAAAGTCGACAAAAGGATTCGACTGCTATACAATGAACTTGCTGCTAATGCCAAGCTAGCGATCCAAACCAAACCATTACAGCATATACCACCACAATAGCACACTCCACTCCACTGAAATTATTAATTCAAGAGGGCTGACGGAAATGTCAATGAGATTGAAAGCGATGCGGTGTGGTGGTGGTGACGTCGTTAATACTACACCGCATGGCATAGGCCACACACAGATATGCGAGACGCGCAGACCAATTCATATCATTCCATTGGTGTTATAAGGCATCGGTATCGGTATGGCATGCTTATTTATAATAAAAAGGTGATGGAACGTTGTCGTGTCGAAGCAGCAATCCTTGTAAGGAATGCCATCGCACTTACTCAATATTATAGATGGGGAAGGTGTTGAAGGAATTTCATTAATTTTTTATTAGCTTTTGTCTAATTTTAAATTTCCAACAAGCAATTACGTCCATAGTGCGATATTTGGTCTGCCCTGGAAAAGTTTGCGAGAGAAACAGAGCCACACGGAGCACGGCATATAAACAAATGACTATTTTTGTTGCCACTTGCCACGTACGTCATTCAATTGGTCGTTAGTCGACATTTTACCAATTGTATTATTAAATGACATGCGTAAGTGCGTGGCAAATATTCCTTTTTTTCGATCTAATTTAAGAAAAAAAACTTAAAAACAAAAGGATAAAAGATCAACTAAAAGTAAACCTGGCCTTAAAGTTATTTGAAGGAAGGCTTTCTCCTTATTGTTTGTTTGCCACAGATTCAATTGTGGGGAAAACAAATCTACTTCGTTGACTTCGAATGGTGACGAAACGATTTACACTCGAATTTATTTATTTATTTATAATTCATGGACCAACAGTTTTTCATCCATTGGATCAACAAGATTGAATATGTAACGGAGAAGGACACGTTCTAGTCGCTTGCAGGACCATTACCAATTTCACACGGAATAAATGTTTCACACTTTTTCTTTGCCGATTTTGGAGTTTTGCGCTGACTAAACTGTTTCGAAACAGCTACGTGACTTTAATTTCGCAAAAAATATTAAATAACAAATGGCTGACATGTACTCGTACGAAGGAGAATGGCACAGGAACGACACGACACTATACGGGAGACGGCATTGCGCCAGAAAAGAAATGGTGCAGGACATTTGTTTAATGGTGCTGGAAACAGGGTGACACAGCAATTGTAAATATTCGTTTCATCGAAAAGGCAAAAAGTTGCATCAAAACTGTTGTTCAAATAATTTTCGCGGCATTCGGTGTTTGTGTTTTGAGTTCGAAAGAAAGTGATTGACTTTTTAGTTTGAACACAATTCCGACTAAAAAGTCTTAATCAAGAATCTGTGAAAGATGGTTATATAGATGATATCTGCATCTAGGTACCTGTCAACTGTGCTGTTGTGATATAAGGAGCTGGCTGCCTGTTTTGCTTCTTCTACAAGAGTCATTAGATGTTCTTGGTGAATAGCGCCGAGTCGCCGAAAGGTGATTAGATGAATGAGCGATGAAATTAATGCTAATGCTTATGCGACTTAAAAGTGTAAATCAAGAATCTACTTAAAAATAAAATTCAGTTAAAATCCCACAAAAGTTTGAACTCAGTTAAAAAACTTACATTGCAACATTTTGAAGAAAATAAATCTAAATCACCCTACATTTTTGAACAACACGTATCCAAAGAAGGTGAAGGGCTGGCGAATTCCTTAAGCATCCGCTACATTTATAATAGAACAAACAAAAAGCTGGTATCGCTGTCGTCGGTTGCAGTCATAGCGCTATTCGAATTAAATATTTTATCAACGGAAACGACCAAACGAAGTGAAGTGAATTAAAACAATAAACAATGTGCGAGTAGAAATATAGTGCACAAATGCGTGCACCCGATAAACTATTATGGAGTAGAGTGCTCTGCTTCTGCAGCTTTGATATTTGGTCACGTTGGATTGTGATTTTTTTCAACCTACTTTCATGCATTACCCCATCGAACTTTTAAAGTTTCGGGAAATTTAGTGGATATGTATGGGCACATCAGTCGTTTTTGTTATCATCGTTGTCGTCTACCTCAACCGTACAGTAAAACCGTAAGATCCCTAAAAATATCTTTAATCTCATTTGTACTAAAGCCTGATGTTCACCACAATTCAGACAAATAGTATACAAAGATACTTTAATTCGTAGAAAAATCCATTTGTGTTTATTGTCTGTTTGCGTCGCGCGGCGGGCATGATTATATGCGTGCATTCCACTCGACAGCACAGGCACTAAAATCTTTCAAACAAGGAGAGAACAAAAAGGTGGAAAAGAGCAAATAAAATGTGTGTAGTGTAGTGCGAGACGAGACTGAAAAGGAAATAAATACGAATATGCCTGCCTACGCACTTAGGCGAAACACATGAAATTTGCTTTAAATAGCTAGTAAAATGGCCAAAATAATAAAAGGACGACGCTGACAAGGGCAACTCGATGCAATGCGATCTATGTATCTAGAAGTATCTAGGAGTACTACATTTGAACAGACGTGCCAGTTTGTCTCACAGGTAGAAAGGGTGTTTTCGTACGTTAATGGACCTTTTATGATTTTCGTTTTATTTTTCCTAATGAGAAGGTAGCTAAACGTGCAAACAGATAAAATCTTTTCGCGTACACATTGAAAATGTTCGAAGGTAAATTGCAGAAAAGTACCTTCTTTACAGTCAATGAATTTTAATACGACAATGAATGCGGCGAAGGCGACAAAGGCAGCAATGGAGTGATGCAAATAATAAAGAACAGCAATAACATTTGAGCGGCCTGTTGAAGATACGAGCATACGAGTGTACATGGTATAAGTACATTAAACAGTTTGTCCAGGTACTTAATCAGTCATCCTAATATTCTCTGATTTGATGATTAGTGGCGCAGTACTAAATGTACAACAAATATCAATAAAATTGGTATAACGATAACAAATTGTTCACAACAACAAAACCAGCTATGATTTATAATGTTTATCAGATTCGGAAGCCTTTCAAACTATTTAAGAAGAATTGCTTTAATGGCTACTATACATTTTTATTTTTTAAAACAAACGTTTATAACTAAACAAACCATAATATATCGGTGATCCATGGTAACTTTGTTTATCTGGCTCGCCTTGCGCAGGAGAGGTATACCCGATAAAATAATAGCTATTATTAAAGCAACCTATGATGGCTCTAAATGTCATGTGCTGCATAGAGGAAAGCTGTCAGAGGAATTCGAGATTCTAAATGGGGTACGACAAGGTTGCATTCTATCCCTAATACTTTTTTTGTTGGTGATTAGCGATGTACTTCGTGCAGCTTTATCTACTGGAAACGGAGGAATTCGTTGGACTCTTACATCTCAACACAAACATCTGGACTATGCTGACGACGTTTGTTTACTCTCACACATGATTATGGAGCTGCACCAAATGACAACAAATGTGAAAAGGGAGGCAAATGTTGCAGGTTTGAAGATGAATACTGCCAAAAACAAAATCATCAACCTCGGCACTAACTCAGTAACTCAAGTTAACATTGCTGGACAGCCGGTAGAGAGAGTAGAGAGTTTCTAATATCTTGGTAAAGATTACAAAAGTTCGTAAATAGGTGCACACGGAACATCTTAGGGTTTTCTGGCCTTAACTGTCTCTCTAACGAACATCTCTACCAGAGAACGGGTCAGGAGCAAATCCAATGACGGAAGTGGAAGTGGGGATATAGGACATAAGTAAAGTAAAGCATGGTAAGTTTGTAGCACGTAGTATCCTCTATGTCATTCACTCATAAAATGTTTCTAAAACTATGATTAAATACCATCAGCACACCAATTCATTGGTAACAGAAACATAATCGATAATGGGAGAAACACTTCTAAATAAAATTGAGAAATACTTTCGTTGCAAAACAATTGACATTAAATTAAATAATAGGTCTGTATGGTGTAAGCAGATTTCGTAGGGAATGGGTTGCGATTTTTTGCAGCTAGCGTAAATTTTTCAGTATAGCTATTGACGAAAGTTTCACCTCTTTTTTTAAATTTATCCTGGAGAGTAAGTTGCAGCCCTCGCTGTACCCTTTTAGCTGCTGTTTATTCTGTACGTCAAATCAAAAGTGAATTTTGACACATGAATGATAGTCTGACTTCGTGAAACCGCCAAAACCGTGAATGGTGTTTTCATTGTCGCTAAATGAAAGTGGGTCGATTTGGTGGGATTTGGTGGTCCTTGGGGGGTCTTGAGGTTTGGAATAAAGTTGTATGAAGATAGCAACCTTATAGAAAACATTGAATACGATCCGCAACTATACATAATTAATAATATAGTACGGAAGTTTCTTTATTTTTTTTACTATCCGTGGTTTTATTATTTAACTGAGATTAGCGAAATTTTTACTAATTTCATTGATATTTAAAAATTTACTATCCATCGAATTTCACACTTTTAGGTAACTGAGTATGAAAGATGGCAGACTGCAAAAGTACTGCAAGAATATGAATGTCACATCAAAACTTTCACATTAACGAAAATATCGCTTTGCATCTTGAAAAATTGTCTACCAGCGATATTTTCTACTTTTGTCTTATTTCATCTCTACTTATCTGTACTTCAATGGCTACAAAACAGGGAAATGTTTCTGTTCTGGGAAAATGGAAATCGACATGCTAATCAAGAAAAAGAAAGTAATATAAGTTGTAAAATTTTACAGCTACGCACTAAAATTCCTAAAATGGAGTCATTTAGGTAATTCGTCAAAGGATTTTTTTTCGACAAATGAAAGGAGTCCATTTTCTATCCTCAGTTCTTTCTTTTATCTGATTCTGTATACTTTTTTTTGAATAAAAATAATTAAATCTTTAAGTTCTTAAACAACTATTTTTCTATTTTTCTTTGATATCTTGCAGATACACAATTTACATTTAAAAATAACATGACACAAAATAGTTAAAAATATGCAGTTTTTAAATTTGTTTCTTCAATAAATATTACTTTTAAAAAAAATATTCTAACAAGAATACTGCTTTACTGTAATTTTGATAAATACCACTTTATGACAGATACTGTCAAATTTTGAAGCGACCCAAAAACAAGCTTTCAAGGTTTTAGAAAAAAAAAATAGATTCATGGTATGTGCGGAAAAACAAATTTTATTTTCAGAATTTTTTATCGCTAAGATTATCTATATCTTCCATCAGAAAGATATGTAGTTTTCATCCAAAACGCACTTTTGACAAGGGAGCTTGATGGAAATTCTGTGAAATGCCTTGGAAATATCAAGTGCAACAACTCTGCTGTGACGAACTTTGTACTACCAGACAATTCAAAATTTTGAGCATATCCGAAAGATGTCAGGCAACGATTACCAATACATAAGGAAACTATCAATGTGTTCACAATATTGAAGATGTCCAAAAATAGCCATGCAACGACCACCAATACAGTAAATAACTATTAATGTGTGCCTTACACTTGAATGTCTTTTTGCGCCTACACTTCCCGACACTGTCATATTTTCATCACGGCTTCACCACACACGCTATACCTAGAAGCAGGGTTAGTAAATATGAAATAACATTTAGGATAAACCTGCAGGTCAATAATTCTTCCCTGAAATGCACGAAGCCAGTCGACCGAGCGACAACAACAAAGAAGAATAATGAAATTAACCCGATTCCTTGAAAAGATTGTTTCTGCTTTACCGTCAGCCAAAAGAAGAAACACAGCAAAAAAGACGTCTTCTTGTGTATCAACCCCTATAAACCCAGTAGATTTTCTTGCGCTTCAGTTGACCTGTAATATGCAGCCCTGTTATTGTGGAGTTTGAAGTTTGTCTTCAGCATCGATATAGAGCGTGTTGAGGTTTTGAGAGTTTGTACTGTGACGCCTATGTTTCCAGCTTCTCAGCAGCAGTAGGTATAAAGATTTGGATTACCTACCCGGACTCAAAGGCGACAACAAAAAAAGGCAAAAACAAAACAAAACATCGTTAATAAATCGAACCAAGGCTGATTGAAAATTTGGTTTCGGCTCATTTATTTAAATTGATAGATGGATTGGTTATTCTTCTTGGATTCCTTCGATACGCAGGCAGACGGGCAGAAAATGTTCAAAAAGTGCATTGCTAACGAGGCTTGCTCTTGCATGCTGTCCTTCATATTTCAACTCTGTGTAATTTAATCTTCTTAATATTCATTATTCTAAAAAAGAAATTCCATAATCTGCAGCTCATAAAAATCTATTACATTACTGCGTACACACGGCGACTCAATGGGCGTAATAAAAAGTGAAAAATATCCACAATCCGCACAGAAATCGTGGAAAAGCGCATATAAAAACGACAGGGTAATAAAAGAAAGGACATGTGATTTTATTATCAGCAGTTTTTGTGTTTGAAGGTTGGCACGATTAATTTGTGACAGTAGACGATTTCTAGGTGACTGAAGAAGATAGTGGATAGAGTGAGAAGGCCAGTTGAAGACCGTGCGGGGAAACTATAAAAACGTTAAACTGATGAACCAGTGAACAACAACCAACACTTGCTCTGTAAAAGACTCATTGAACCTGATGGTGTGGTTCATTTTAATAGCCGGTTCTTTGTAAGATGTTTATACTATTTGTTAACTTACGACGCTCATGACGTTCGTCATGCTTGCTTGCTGTACAAGTTGTACACTATGAACCACTTTTATTTTGCACTTTATAGCTTTTTCCACTTCAGTCTCTCTTCTTTAGAGAGTGCGATTGCGTTATTTTTGTTTTATCACCATCGCTTGATGGTCGTAAAAAAATGTTTCCCCAAACGCCATGGAAAAGTCGTTTCTGTTCTTTTCTTTCTTTTCCTTGTAGACGAAAAGAAGCATCGCATTCAAATTTTTAAGATTTGGAATCCGAAATCTTAATACTAATCGCCGAATTCTGATGAAAAGAGATTATTAAAAGGTTTTCAGTGCTCGTGATTAATAGTAGGTTACGTCATTTGAAGAAATCCGAGATAAGAATATAACAGTTTTTTGAGAAATGTAAATTTTTTATCCATCGTAAAAAAAAGTAACATTCAAGGAGTGACCATCACTTTGGTATGCGATTTGTTTCAATGGAAAGAAAATTAATTTTAATTGCAAGTGTGAATCCAGCATAGCGCAGATGGTGGGTACATATACCCAATGAAAGTAGGAGCCGTGGCTCTAGTTTTAGAGCGTTGGACCTCTGAGCAGGAGGTTTGAAATTCGAATCCCAGAAACACCAAAAGTATTTTTCATGATTCCACCTCTTCCATATACCCAATGAATGGGTACATATACCCAATATACCCAATGGAAGTAGGCGACGTGGCTCTAGTGTCAGTGCGTCGGTCTTCTGAGCAGGAGGTTCGAAGTCCGTATCCCAGAAACACCTAAAGTATTTTTCACGATCCCACCTCTTGTGAATGTCTTACAAACGTCCGAGAGAAATAACTTGTGACGGAAAGCTTTTCAATTCACTCTTCGGATGCGGCATTAAATTATAGGTCCCTTTAATTTTTGTCAAAAAATATAACACTCACAACACGAATGGTCGCAAGAAGCTTGGCCTCGGACCGCAACGGTCTGTCGAGACAAATATTATTATTATTATATCCAATAAAATGAATATGATTTTCAAATTCATTTAATTTATATTAACTTCACGTGCCCGTGGCTAGCTGGTCAGATTTTGTGATCAATTTTGAACGCATTTCCTAAAGCCCGATTTTATTGAAACTTTGCACACGTGTGTATTTCCGGTGACAATACATTCTGTTAATTTGAGAGTCATTGGGTCGCGGGGATCTATACAATTTTTAGGCCGTCAGATCATTTTATGCTATAATGACTATGTTTTGTGTGCGCTGTGAGTAGCACTGCTTGCTTTACGAGTGGGGTTGTATTGTTGTTGGGTTGCAGTGCTTCGCATGTGTTTTATATTTCAGCATTTATAGTGGAATTCAGTATACTTTTAATTATTGGAGAATTTAAATGAAAAATTTTTATGGGTTGTTTTTCTTTCTTTTGCAAACATTGCAATAATTGAACATACTCTCCTGAGAGTGATGTATTTATATGCTCTTTGAATGAGAAGCTGGTAAATGCAATCGTTAATATTGAAACTGATTCAAAATTGTCTTTTATGGTTCCAGTAATCGCAACCCGCATTAGAAACGAAAGTACCAAATTTCTGTGGAAGCAGACATACATGCCCACACGAAATTGAGCAATGACACCGATTTTTTTCAAATTGTTAATTTTTCTAAAATTGGCTTCGAAAACACAACTTTCATGCAAGCAGCGTAAAGTCGAAATGTTGATCCATTTTGCACGAACAATTTCCTCGGGCAATAAATTTGATTTTCAGATAAACAAATTTCCATCTGTTGGTGCAAATCTACGGTATTGCCAAGGAAGAGCGACTCGAAGCACTCAACTCTCTACTTAACTATAGAGGAGGCGATAAAATAATGGCAGATCATAAACAAAAATGAAACAACCCGACTGACCTTGTCGATGGATGAACAGCACACCGCTGTGTTCGGAAGAACACGGGCGAGCAAGAAACCACATCGCACCGCAAAACCATGTTTTTCTCAGCTGGTTGGTTGGCAGGAAAACACACAACAACAGAAAAACCCCGAACCTCACCTGAAATACAGAATTTGGTTATTCTTGGTGTTTGATGATCTGAGAAAAGAACCATCATGCGTAACCAGCATCTGAATTTACCACTCCCGCCAAAAACAAGGGCAGAAGTTGATGGCATCCAGCTTCAGTTTAATGAAAAATAAAATTTTTCCCATAAGATTCTCTAAGAAAGATACTTATGTATTTTGTAAGAGTGGTATGATGTGATGGCGTTTGCGGCGATTTTACGGATTTGCAAATTTTTAAAATTGAATTGAAGACAATAAACAGTTTTGCCGTGGTTACAGTGATGTGGGATTGATAATTTATTTATGCAATCCGACCGAGTGGCGTCATATTTTATTCGACCTCTATTGTATTGAGCCATTTAGTTTACGGTATTTCGTTTGCTTCTCATACTTTTCACACTCAACTTGACTGTTCAATATTTGCTCTAAAGTTTATTTATTGAACGATTTACTCGCATAAAGTAATTGCAATGTGTGCCGCATAAGTCGAATGAGTAAGAAGTGTGCAGGAGAGGGATTTGTTTTCCCCATTTGTATATCATTTTTTTCGGAATTGGCTTTGGTGGGAAATGAATGAAAATAATCAAAGTTTTGAAAGGAAGAGAGGAAAAGAAATATAACTGATAATTAAGTGCGTTTGCTTTGTTTACTTCCTGGAAGATGACTTTAAAGTACAAACATTATTGAGAATAGAGAAAAACATCTCAAGTAAAAGGTGCATTTTATTTAACATACTGCCTAAAAAAACCCTACTATTTTTTCAGCTGTAATAAGGTTTTGTAGGAGGCACGAGCGGATCAGCATCACCAACTAACTAATTGGTTACAGGTTATAGCACTTTATAACTTTTGTTAACAAAACAAAATGGAAGCAATTGAAAATACTTCAAAGATCGTCTCGTTACTCCAGCGTTGTGCTATACAACGATGATTTTTATTTTCATTTCCCATTTCCAAATTATTTATTTAAGCAATTAGATTAAGTGTACCACCCTTTTCCCACGATAGAACAAAACATAAAAAAACCATCAACTCTGCAAATGCTTCCTCTGCTACAGTCCTTATGTGCTTCAGGCCGTTCTTTCAAAATTATGACACCGATTAATAGCAATCCTCTTAGCAAGGAATTATGAACAAAAAAATCCATAACTGCCATTTGCAGTCTAGTCAGAACTGAAGCCGAAAAATGTCCCTAAAGTTCATTTAAAAAATTGCAACCCTATGCCAAACTCATAGAACCTTAAGAAAATAATATAAATTAAGAATCACCCTTAATCCGCGTTAGGAAGCGAGAAGAAGGGAGTTTTAATAATTTTTAAAAATCTTTAATCAAATAAATGAAAGCAAAATGATGACTCTTCTCTATTGTGATGAGATTCATTCTTTCGATTTACTCAACTGGAACAAAATCAGTATTAGTAACATTATCTGGCTTGCAGGACCGACTTGAAAAATACGACAAAGGGGAAAAATAAAGGCAAATTTAAGATAATGCACAAAGCCATTTGAGAAGGTCGGCCCTCCTTTATTTAGAAGAAAATATAAAGGATCTTTGAAGATCCTTAAAGATGGGCATTAAAATCGTCCTTGATTACATCAAAATAGAGGATTCTCCTATTGTAAGGAATAAAAATTCTTTTGCCTGAAAAGTTTTTTTTTGTTGGTTCTTTCGTTGATGACATAAAATGAAACTTGCCTTGCCGTCCGTGTGTCCTCGATGCTGGGCTATTATCGAGTCCGCTTTCTACTCGTCCTCCTCCTCCTATTAATGCTCCGCGATGCAAATGCTGATATTCATAATCATAGTGTGGCTGTTGTTGTAATTGTAAATTCTGTTGTTGCTGTTGTTGTTGCTGCGGTTGCTGATAATGATGTGGTTGTTGGACAATTCCTCGCAGTACGCCGCCACCTACGCCACCGCTGTCGGTGCGACAGTCCAAAGTAGTCTCGTACTCATAAGGATTCATATTTGTTTCCAACAAACTAAGTGGACATTCGTCGTCGTCGGTGTCAGTGCCACCGTCGTAGATGTTATCGCAGGATTTTCCTTTTGTGAACTTAATTTTGGTGCCTTTTTGTGAAGTAGCGGATAGAAGTAAATCGAAGCAGTTCGCAATTGTGGAACCGACTTTTTAGCTCGCGCTGGAGTTGAAGTTGTAATACTAAGACTGTAGGTTTCTTGGAACAACACAATGATCAAACTAAAATAAACTAAATACAATTGACCCAAGTGGTTAACCGCGGAGGGCAACATACGATGGTGGTTTCTGCTTCGTAGTAGTAATCGAGTAGTAGCACAGGCAAAAACACAAAACCGGCGATATCCTCTTGCCGGTTGAACGTGGTTATCCAATTTAATAAATTTTTTCACAAACTTTTTATTTTTCACTAATTTCTTTTGCAATTGATATTTTTTTTTTTTTCTATCGTAAGAAAAAGGAAACACAAAAAAAATCCTTTTTGTTTTTACACACAAACGGTAACCACATATTTTCTTTAATTTATTGCTATGACTCCAACCATAAACTTATTAAAAAATCTCCCCGAAAGTATATACAGAAAAAAATATAAAAATTGTATGTCTTCACTTAGGGATCAAGGACCAAAGAACAAGACCACGAAACATTTACGTATTTCCTCAAAAAGTTTTGCAGTTAAACTCCTTGGTCGTCGTCGCTGCTGTTTAGTGACTTTTCTTAAACTTTCATTGCTTCTTGAAGCCAGGAAGCCAGGAAACCTTCGATGAGATGCCACCGGTAGCCAGCAGCATTCGCATCAAGAGAATAAATTTTTAATCTTTATCCGTTTCTGGTGCCTTTTTTCTGACTTATGTCCATGTGCTAGGAAGGGTGTTTTGAAGTATATATTATTATCCAAAATCCACGATAAGTTCCTTGCATTCGAAAACAAAATGAAATATCCTTAAATCGATGGACACAATGTCCTCGTGCTAAACTTTTTAATTAATTAAAAACATTAAATTCGAACGAGCTAATCCTTGCGATCGATAGCAGTAAATACGCTTGAATCCTTTTGTTGTTGTCTTCCCAAGAAGACTTTATGTTGTTGTGTTTATATCCCGGTGATTGTCGCGATAATAATAAACAAACTTCTTCTTCTTCGTTTAATGGGACTTGGTCGCCGAGTTCAAAACAATAACACACAGTATCTGTGGCTGTTCCGATGCGATAGACCACAGATACACCGACGCGCACTTCGTTCCGTTTCGTGCCGATTGCAACAGAGCGACGTTCGAGACTAATTTGTGTGGTTTAAATTTTGTGTATCTTTACCGCCGCATGGAGAGTGAAAAACCAGGCAAATTGCTTGATTGAACGACTAGCCAGTCGGAGCGCACAAGCTAAAAGATAAACTCAACGAAAGGGAAATTATGCTGTAATCGATAAGAATGCGTGCTGCGTCCTGCGTGTGCATCAGAATGAGAGCCTATAAAATACAACATATAACCGAATGGATATATGAGATTGTCTCTCCTCACTTAGCAAATAAGTAAAGAAATGAATAAAAAGGAAAAAACACAGAAGAAGATACCCGAGCGTAACATATGTTTGACGAAGTAAGAAAATTATATTTGAGTTGATTATTCGAGAGCGGTAAAATCGAGCTACAAAACAAAGAGAAAGAGAGCCAATGTTGTTTTCTTTTGATTGCTTCGTTGTCTCTCATGTAAATTATGATGCAAAGAGCGCATGCGAATTACCACAAAAAATGTTTCCTTCGTTAAGTGTATCTTTTCTTGCTTTTATTCGGGGTGAGTGAGTGATATTTTGGGGTGGTACGAGTACTTTGATTATTTGCCTGGTGGGTAGGCAGGGATTTTGGATAAGTATGGCGTTTTCCTTGTAATGAAATTAAGAATCTGAAAAAGATGGGGAAAATTAACTTTAACGAAGATGTCTTATAAAAACGCATTTACGATAAATCGGTTTGGATAGAAAAGAGAAAGTTATTTTGTTCAATGTTTTTTCTTCCCTTAATATTTTATTAAATTGTTAGTTTTCCTCTCTAAAAAGAGAACAGAAGGAAAGACAGCAAAGGATGTTTAAGGTTTTTAGCGTAAAAGCTTTAAAGGACTTTCGAATTTAAAAAAAAAATGTTCTGGCTGAGGACTTTAAAGGATAATTGTATTGCTGATTATTAAACAAAAGGAAACATATTTCTTCTAGATGATATCCTCGGTTAACTGTTTGATGTTCAATAGATTTAAATGATCTTTAGGGATTGAAAAGGGGAAAATTAATTTTGTTAGAGAGTTATATAATTATGGTTTGGTAGAAAGTTGAATTTAGAGCTCTTAAGATTTGACAAAACTTATTTGGAAGCTTTATAAAATTTACAAACGATTAGTTGGAATTTGTCCTTTTTTCGACAAAAGCTTCGGCCGTTATTAAAAGTAAGCTTTTGCGACTGTAGCCGTTCACTAATGAAACCGTTGAAAATGTCGACGAAAACTTAGGAAACTAACTTCTTTCCTTTCTCTTGTTAAACTTAGTAGGATTTTATGGTGGAACGAAAAGTTTTAAAAATGTAGTGTTTTGCTTTACCCATCCATGCCATATAAATCTTCGTCCTTCCGACTGGACTTTTGCCGCTTTTATAAAAGATTTGCAACGGGCCAACGTGAAATGTTTGGGGCAGTTTTTATGGACAATGATTATCGCAAAAGAGGTACTATAGCCACTGACCTTATTTTAAAGTGGTTTTGCTGTGACCATCAGGGAAGCAGTGGGAACGAGTAAACGAGTGATCTGGGGGTGGTTGTTATCGAATTTCATTTATGTGCTACTGCAGGTGCTTTGCAGGATTAAATGTCTAACATGTACATATATACGTATTATATGGTTACTGTTTTCGTCTTCAGGTCATCATGCAACCGACAGTCAGTTAGTCAACCAACACTATATCAACATGTTGTGCGCTAGAATGCACTATGTCATTCTCATCGACATCAACGACAACGAAGATTATGAGGTCAATATTGTTGTTGCTACTGCAGCAAATATTTTTTCATTTTATTTATTTGGTCCTTGTAGGTATATGAATGATATTGCCCAGATGTCACATGACAATATGTACATAATATATGTATTATCTTTGGCATATTCGAGATTTATACTCGATTGGGCAATTTCTAGGTGGACTCAATTATTACGTAACCTACATTTTGTGTGTGTGTGTTTTCCATTATTGTCATGTGTCCGCCTGTTTGTTGACTTTAACTCGGAACTTGATCAAGAATTCAGTGAAAACACTCACACAAAACAGGAGTACGTTACGTAAGTCGCGGGATTTCCGTTTTTATATTTTTCAACAAACATTAAATGGGATCACTGCTGTCATTGGAGCATTGTATTTTTGTGGTTTTTGTTCTCTAGGATTATCTGGGACAGTTTAATAAATTAGATGCTCATGCGTTAGTTATGCAACATTTATATATTTGCAATCTGATTCAGAGGTGATCCGTATAACATTAAACAAAAGAACCAAACATCAATAAAAACGAGTTTATCACTAAATGTAAGACTTAATTTTTATTAGAATTTCAGTTTAGACATTAGATACATTCTAATTTTATTTAACATGGTAAGCTTGCTTGAAATTTGTTCAAAAAATTCTTGGAAGAGCCGAAATGGGTGGTTTCGATTTATCTACAACAACTAGATGTCTAACGATGCCCAACTGAACTACATCACAATTGTAGATTTAAATAAGAAGAGACGAAAAACCAGATAAAGGTGAAATTTAAGCTTTGAAGCTTCTTAGCATTAGCAATCACTTAAAGACATAAAAAAAATTGAAGTTGTAAAAGAAGAAAGTAGTGGCATAATTACTGGAGGATATTTTCCGCACATGTGGGCGTGTAATGTAACCACATTTTATAAAATTAGAAATATGGATAAAGACATCCGAAAAACCTAAACGTCAAAGTGCTATTAACGTGTAATTAGCTTAATTCTTCAACCCCATTGCATTCTTGTATTGTCGCGATCGCACGACCTACAAGTAATATCTTGAATGTTTTGTTAAAATACTTCTAGAATGAATAGTATAATAAGGGATGTCATCGACCGGACTTGAAAGTATGTTAAGTGCCATAAAGACCGTGAGCCATATAGTCGCTGAGATTTTTTTAATAAGCGATGCTGTCATCAGGTTCAACTATAATCTATCAGCGATGAGAACAATCCTTACATAGCTTCTTCAGCTTAAACAGAGAAGCAAATGAAAAGAATCACATCCGAAATATTTCGTAAGCTATATCCATTACTTTCCAGAGGGAAGTTTCTTTATTTAGAAATTGAAAATGCTAATTATTTTTTAATTGATGGGTATATTGAATGTTGTTTCAAGGTCAACCTATAATAATAATAATATTCGCCGCGACAGACCATTGCGGTTCAAGGCCTGGCTTCTCGCAACCATTTTATTGAGCATGTATATTTTGCACACAAATGGAGAGTACCTACAATTTGATGCCGGATCCGAACGGCGAATTGAGAAGCGTTCCGTGACAAGTTAGTACTCTTGGACGTTTGTCAGACTTTAGCGAGAGATGGGACACCGTGAAAAGAACTTTTGGTGTAACTGGGATTCGAACCACGAACCTCCTGCTCAGAAGTCCATGCTATTATTCACTGAGCCACGGCTTCCACCTATAACCTATAGTTTTTCTGGAGGCATCTTTTCTGTATTAATTACAAATTATATCTGTTTGCATGTAGGCATGTCCGTTTCACTCGATCCTGTTTAAATTTTGCAAACTGTGGTTTTATACCATAATGCGCAGGTTTTCGTCATATTTTCAAAGAGGTTAGACCTCTGATTGGGAGCCCAGTCATACAATTTTTTTACCAACCTCATGTTTTTATGGATTATTCAGAATTTTAAGTAGTAGCGCCCTGTAAAATTGCACGCCTGTTTGGGAATTAAGAAAAAAACTGTCATATTCTGAAAGGGGTCGGATACTTTGGTCAGTGATTTGGCAATCAAACAGTGAACAGTTGCCATACATATTTGTTTTATGAGAGTTTAGAATTAGGGAAAAAAGTATTATCATTACGTGGTCTGATGGGGTAGTTGAGCGCGATCACTGGTTGTAATCACACAAGACAGGGTAGAAAAGTACCCCAAAAAAAAAATAAAAAAAATATATTTTTCTATTTTGTTAAAATAACAAAAACAACCTATAAAAATTAAATTTTCATGTAAACTCTCTTATCGCAGATACTCATGTTTGTTTTTTTAATAATGTACAAACGCTCAAGGGGTTTACACATGATGCTTAGCACAGCGTGGGCATTCGGAAATTAGTGAGATGAAAAGGTAAGAGGTCTATGCCTTGTGTCTTAAATGACTGCAGATCATACAAATGCGGAAACACAGAGTCGGGTAATTCATTCTACATAATTATTGTGCAGCTAAAGAAGGAATCTCTGAATTGGTTGGTTCGTCCGAAGATAGGTCTCATGATGGGCCCGTGAGCTCGAGTTGAGGCACGGGTATTACGAATGGGTTGGAAAATAGGTGGGATGCTTGTGAAAAAAGCGATAAAACAGTGACAAGCAGGAAACATTCCTACCATGTTCAAGCGATTCGATTGTTTTCGCGAAATTTACGTCACCAATAAGTTTTATCGCGCGGTTCTGAATTCTGTCGAGTAGATGCAACGTGCATTTGGGAGCACCTGCCCAGACAACCCAGTTGTATTCAACTTTAGGGCGAATATATGCCTTGTAAATAATAGCCAGGTCTAAAGGAGTGAAGTAAATCTTGCAAAGTTTTAGAAAACCTAAACATTTTGCAGCAAGCCTCCGCGGGAAAAGCTGAATGATCGGGATAGTCCCTTCAAAGTAAGGTTGGCGCGAGGCCAATAACTTCACCCGTAAATTTTTTTTACTACGGAACCCAAAATCAGCCTCGGATACACTGATGAACGACGACGACCACGGCAACGAAAACGGCTAACCGATTTAATAATTTTCTCATGGAACGTACGCTCATTGTATAGAGCTCGAGCTGCACAGCAGCTAGCCGATACCCTGTCCAAATATAATGCTGACATAACAGCAGTCCAGAATAAGCAAAAAAATGAAACCCACCGTTATCGGCTTTAAACCAAGTCGAACGGGAACTCCATACCTGCCTCAGTATAATGTAAACAATCATTCTGAGAGATATGAATGCTAAAATAGGTAGGTAGCCAGTATTCAGGCAGTCTATTGGAACCCGACGAGAACACTAATGACAATGGCCAACAAGTCATAGAGATGGCAGCAAGCAATAATTTGGTCGTTGCAAGTACAATGTTTGCACGTAAAAATATCCACCTTGGCAACTCCTGATGAAGCCACTCGCACCAGATAGACCACGTGTTGATAGACCGTCGCCACAACCTAAACCTGATGCCGGTACAAACGAACCGAGGTGCCAACGTCGACTCAGAGCACTATCTTGGTGGTAGGTGCTGTCAAGACTCTTCAAATCCAGGAACTTAGCCATAACATCCAAGCTGCTGGTATATAAGACAATGGTCATATCAGTACTTACATATAGATCCGAGGTTCTTAGCAGAAAGAATTCTGATCTCTTAGCCACGTTCGAAAGAAAAGTATAAAGGAGAATTGTATGTGAGAAAGGACGATTCCTCACACTCTATAATGATGAGATCTACGAGCGTTACCGCGATGTCGACATGGTGAATATAATTCGCATGAGCGAAGAGGATCCTGTTCGGAAAGTCCTTTGCGGTAGGATTTATGGAACACGACAGCGAGGCCGGACAAGCTGGAAGGATGGCGTAGACCAGGATGCCCAGAGTTTATGGATGCAGAACTGGATGACATCGGCTCAAAATCGGGACCGGTGGTGACCTTTTTGCGGGAGGCCCGGAACAGACCCCGGTTGTAGAGCTAAATATGATGATAATAGTATACCGCCCAGTGAATTTTAATCCAATAGTATGTACTAACAAAAGCTAACATTTTTAATGAAATAACATTCTTCTCCTACGTGATTTCTTTCCACCCTGTGGCTTTAATATATAATATATTATATATCCATAAAAATATGATAAACAAATAAGGACGCTGAGAACCTTTCGGAATCCCTATGGTTTTCGCTTTCTTTGTATTGGTTTCGAATTTTTTTTTATAAACAAAATGCTATGTATAAGAAATTCAATAAACACTTATGTTATTGTAAAACCAATCGACCAATCATCAGCTGTTATCATCGCCTTGTCAAGTTACGCTTTGAACTCGTATAAGCTCTGTCAACATATTTTTTTTAAGAGAAAACCCCAAATCTGTAAATTTATGTACCACTCTAATAAATGCAAGAAATATGTCGCACACGTTCCACAACGAAAATCGACGAATAACGGCAATGAAAGATGAAACCACCATCACCAGCGCCAGCGGACCGCAACTACCGATAAATTCCATCGTTATGCGTCCATTGAATTGATTCTGCTGCTACGAACAATTATTGCATTGCTTTGCCCCGTAGTCGTAGTGTATTCCCGGATTGAAGAAGATCACCGTCGAGTGATAATCAATTAAGTGCTATTCTGGAAAGGTGTTAAACGAATTATTGCCCGGCGTACCCATTTACACTCACAAACACACGTGATGGTGATACAACCGCTAAGCATTGCCACAGCATCTGCATCTACATCTGCCTATATGACGATTATGACGTATCTAGATAAAGAACATCTCTGAATGGAAGGGAGAAATTGCGCTATTTTTAGACCAATAAATTGTGTGTCGCAGAGGATATGTAGTAGAAAAAAATTGAGAATGCATTGTGCATTTTGCCCAGAAATCATACAGTGCAACAATGCGCTAATGGCTTCGCCTGCGACAGCAATGAAAACCCAAATCATGCCAAGGGAGTGGTTGCCACATGAAATTTCGTCGTTTCACTTTTCGCTCTGCTGACAATCGACAATTGATTAAGTGTTTTTGGAACGTGTTCTTGAGGTTCGAAATAGGCGATTTGGAATTTTTAAAAATTTGGGTGGAGGTATCAAAAATCAGTCTTCTTTAACTTTTGAATTCCTGGTCCTGTTCAGTGTACAACACTGAACCGCAGCTTTAAATTCAATCAAATTGCCGCAATGCAGTCGACTTATTTTTGTTTATCGCACATCTAATTTAAAATAGAAAAAAAGGAAATACGACGGAGCGGCGAAGGGATTCGTCACTTTTCTGACGGCGTGTCGTCGGCAAATTATTCAGGTTAGGGGAAGAACACTCTTTCGTTTTCTTGAGATGTAAACCTCTCAGCTGTTTTGCCGTGAAAGTAAATTCGATATTTTGCTTGCCAATCTTTCCACCCTCCTTCCTTCCTTCTATGAGGTGTCAAGTCTGTTTCCCCGAGTCGAAGACATTTCAGCTTGGAAAATTTAAAAACGAAGGAAATACCAGAACAGAAACATCGACTGCAGAGCAGGTTAGGTTAGGAATAGTTTATTGTGTGTAGCGGTAGGGCGCCATGGGGATGACCACGTGGATGTCAGATGTCCCCATGAGAAAAGTCACGCCAGAGATTGCTGCTTGCTGACGACAGGTAGTCCTGGTGGTGGTGTATAAGCTTAACCTTTTGCCGCCGGAATCTTTTATAATATCGTCCCCATTGTTCGCTTTCGTCGTCGTCGACGTCCCCGACGAACAAGAGAAGACGAATAAGTTGAGAGTTGAAATAGCGTCGCTTTTGTGGAAACAACACAATGGAAACGACCCAACGATGATGATGATAATGTGCTTCTACAGGTCGGTCTGGATTTGCTGCGTTCTTACTCTTTTGTCCGCCGCTGGAGACGTAGCAAAAAACCAAGCAATTGAAAATGCGAAAATAGCTTAGAAATAAAAGTGTAATGTCGGAACACAGTTACAGCGTATTCAGTCGTGGTTTAAATTGAAAAGCGAATTGAACAGCAAATCTTACTATGTTTCTTGGGACATTTCACAGCACCAAGTAATGCAGAAAATTCGGGTTAATAACTTTGATTTTCGGCTGATGGGGTTTACTATAAACTTTTTAACCAGTCAGCTACTTCTCTATTCCACTTCGGTTAGGCGAGTTTATAATACCAGAGATATAGAGATAAGAATATGCGTTGTTTTTGTTGTATTTTACATTAGCGAACTTTAAAATATCCAGAAAAAAGACAAACACATCAGAACAGGTGACGCTTTCCATTAGCACTGTACTTACACTGTACTTGCCTCTATGTTATATCTTCAGTTAAGTCATCAGCGCAACACACAGTTCCTTGACATTTATTTTGCTTGATTTTGAAACAAAGTCAAACTGTTTCAACTGAAGATCTTTGCTCACGATAGTATCCGCAATAGGAAAAGGCGATCCATCATGATGAGAACGCATATGAATAGTGTAATAAGCATAAAAGTAACTGGAGCATGAAATAAGGGACGGAAAGCGAATGCGAATGCGAATACAGAAGAAGGGTCCTTGGCTGGAAGCTGCTACTTTATTTCTTTTGTTTTAAAAGATTTCGTCTTTGGTTATTCTATGAATGGTAAGGTTGCACAGCTTGCTGAATGACAACTCATAGAATGACGAGGGCGGATGTATGCACAGCAGCGCGGAAGGCAGTGAGGTTAATGCAGATGCAAATGACAGGAAGAGGAAGTGACAGAAATTTTTTCCTGCTTTTTCGTTCGTCCTTTATTCGTTATTCGTTTGAGAGGATAATAATTGTATTTGTTAATTAATTGATGAACGCTTTTTCAAAATGGATTTGTATGCGGCATCGGCGTTTGCGTGGTGGGTGGCGTTGGGTTATTAGGGTTATAATATTCTATATTAACCCGCTGATGATGATGTCGAAAGATAGAGATAGGATATATCCTTGGCACAGAGTAATACATAATTTAATACTTATTATCGCCTTCGAATGAGTTTTTCGTCCTCTTCAGACGTCTTGAACACTTCTCCATCATTCCTCTTTGATTTCATTGTGATACAATACGCGTAATTAGGTGTCCTGCGCGTATAATGAGGAAATTGAATTAAATTGGTGGAGGTGATTGGTGAGACAATGTACAGGTGCGCATGAATAAGTTATTAAGTGGATTCGGATTTGTTGTTGTTATTCTTGGGAATCATATTTCTATAGGGAAGGTGATGAGCTTGAGATTGCGATATACTTATATCTATGTAAAAAAGTAGAATGTACCTACGATGATTTGTTTCCTGAGACAGTTCTGCTTCTGATTTTCAATAACTTGTCCACGACATTTTATGTTCTGTTTCTTTTTATTTGTTCTGTATTTGCAGTCGAACAACTGATTTCACATCGAGTTCCCTTTCGGATAAAAGTAGGATTTGAAATGTTGGGTTCTGCATGAAATAGGACTTAATGCAATGCTATATGTTGATTAGAACTGTTTTACGTTTACGTTGCTGAAAAAAGGACCTATCACTAGAGAAGAACATACCGAAGAAAAATTTGTTGGAAATATTTATGACTCCTACAATTCGTCTATGCTCCAAAGAATAAAGAGATGAAGTAATGGTTACATCGTTTATCAAACGTACAACTCTATTCTTAATTCTATCAAGAAAAAGCAAATGCGTTCTTGGAGCCCCACCTCACACATATTAATTAATATCTGAAATTGGTCTAACATAAGTCTTAAATAATTTTAGTACTTCAGTGGAGGTGAACTAAAAGTTACAAAGCCCAAACATTGACTCGATTTTTTTGAAATTTCATAAAAGGATTTGGGAAAAGTTCAGCTGAAACTTTCAACCCGAAAATCTTAAGTGAATTAAATCTCGCAATAGGGGCACTATTAAATAGTGGTGGCACATAAGGTTGAACAGCATTCTGAGAACAAAGACACATTTATTCGAATTAAATTCCATCCTATTAGATCTGCGCCAACCAAGAATGACTTAAATTTTCGACAGAGTAGCCGTATTCATAAAATTTCGCTAGCCAATCTAACGAGAATTGCATTCTTTTTAACTAACAAACTCAGTGCAAGCCAATAGCTTTATATCATGAGCAAATTAATGGATATCACAAGTTGTAGAAGACAAAAGGTTATTTATATAATATATCAAGAAAGGCGTAGGCGACGACGATGACCCTTGAGGCACGCCAGCATTGATCTCATGTCAAGCTGAAGGATACCGTTCAATACAACTTTTGATTTACGGTTCAATAAATAATCCTCAATCCGCGAAATGAGAGAGGTGTGTAAGTTGAGCGCACGAATCTTATTTATAAGACAATCATGCCATACTCTATCAAAAACCAGGCTAAAGAATTCAGTGAATAATGTTTTTCATGCGGCAGTGTAATGATCTAATCCTTCAGCAATCATACAACGGATTTGTTTCTTTGTTTGTTTCTTCTGGTGATTTGACTCATTTTGTCGTGAAGGTATAACACTGGCGACAATTTGTGTCAATTATCTATTGTGAGACATCCACTTCTCAATTCGGTTAAAAGAAGCGGTAAGTTGTTTTTGAGTGTTTGTTTTTGTAGTTAGTTTTGGAGACTCAGAGTGGATCTTAGCTTACCTGGATATTCCTTATCACTCGTCCTAATAAATACTCCGTCAATGTATTATCGTCTCTAGGCTCGTCAGACCATTGTTAAATATCAGCTAATTTTTCGGTAATAAACTACGCAGTTATAGAAAAAACTCCCAAGAAAACCGTATGGCAATACGAGAGAGCCAATTGAGACGGCCTTAACTCATTTTTTTGGAGTATTAACTGGTCGCTATTATTTCGACCAAAATTTGAGGCAAAAAAGACTACAATGTCCCAAAGGTAGTAACAGTTTTTGGTTTTCGTGAAAAGAATCAAGAATAGAGCCTCGTCGTCGATTCCAATGCTCATTTAGAATGACATTCCCGTTGTTACCTCTAAGCACAAGGTCAATCAGTTTGCTGCGTAATTTGCATTTAGCTCCACACTTCCAGAGTGTGCATTGCTGTCGCCTGCACCTCCGAGTAATGAACACTCTATGGGAACACTATTTTGAACATATATGGGACAGATTTACATTCGTACTCGTGCAGTTGCTAGAATTCTAAACGATCTAAACACCCACTAATCCGCTGGGGCAAATGGTATTTCCCCATTAGTTCTGAAGAGGTGTTCTTCCAAGCTGGCATTACAAGTGTGCAAGCTTTTCTATCTATCCTATTCTTCTGGACCCTTCCCGAGAAGTTAGAAAACAGCCTTTGCCCAGCCCATACCCAAAAAAGGCGAGTCGTCGTCTCCTTCTTCGTAAGGACCCATAGCACTTACATCCATTCTTTCCAAGGTCATGGAAAAGCTGATTGAAATATCGTGAAACTAACGAAATACTTAGTGACCGGCAGTATGGATTTCGTGGGCAACGTTCTACTGGTGATTTGATGGTATATCTCACCGAACAGTGGAACCGGTACTGGCATTAATTTGGTGGAACATTTGACAGAGTTTGCTCTTTTGTCAAAATGCGAGTTGATAAAAACCCGCTTCATTGAATAATAAGCTTTCTTTTGGAACGCTCAATTCCAGTTGTCTTGGACGGTTTCAATTCTAAAATACATATCATGAATTTTTGCGTTCCCCAGGGCTCTGGTCTAGTTCGGTTTTATTGAAACTTTGCCCACATGTGCATTTGCACTTTTTATTAAAATTTTAAAGTGATCGTGGGGCTCCCATACAAACTTTTTAAAAGTTTTAGCAGATTATCTTAGACACATGTGTATCTCCGATGAAAAACACTTTTTGTAAAAATTTTGCGGCGAACTTGGTCGGGGGACTCCCAGACAAAAGAAGGGAATATTACACATGTGGATCTCAGGGATTGGGCATCTCTGTAATCATATTGAAGCAAGTTTTGCGAAATGGTTAGAGCATGCAATTATATGAGATCGCTTTTACATAACACCTGAAGCCGAACATCCTGATTTTAATCGCAAAATCATTCTGTCCTTCATAGTTTTGAAGAATAAGTTGGCGGGCTGTAGCAGAATGCATTGCTGACTGTTACTGATCGTGTGCGTATTTTCGATTTCCACAAGAAATACTTAAAACAATCTTTGAAGGGAATGTATTTATGGAATGAATTCTGTCATAATTACTCTCTGCTCGTATGTGAACGATGTCCACAAAATCAATACTTCTGGTCACTTAGGATTTCGAGAGTTTCAAGATATTTCATCAGCTGATAATACGAGTAGATCAGTTTTTCCATGACCTTGGAAAGAATGAATGTAAGTACAATGGGTCGGTACAAAGTGGGAGACAGCGGCTCGCCTTCTGTTGGGTATACGCTGCACAAAGAAGGGAAGTTTCCAGAAGAATAGAACAGATGGAAAAGCTTACGCAATGGTAATGCCAGCGTGGAAGAACACTTCGTAAGAACTAATGGGGAAATACCTTCTGGCCCAGCGAATTTGTGAGTGTTGAGATCGTTGAATACCCTAGCAACTGAGAGAGTACGAATGTAAATCTGTCCCATAGAGTGTTCAGTACTCGGAGGTACAGGCAACAGCAATCCGCAATCAGGAAACGTGGAGAAACATCAGAAACAGATTGAGCTAGTGCTTAGAGCTGACAGCTGAAATGTATTTATAAATGAGCGCTGGAATCGACGACGAGGCTCTAGTTTTTATTTTTTTAACGAATACTACCTTTGGAAGATTGTGGTATTTTTGCCTCAATTTTTGGTCATAGGCGACTTGACTCGCCGAATGTGGGCATTGTAATCATAGCTGGTTCTTTTAGAAGTTATTCGGTTTTCCTGAGTATAATGAACTTTAAAAACCGAAAACATAGTCGTACCTCTCTAATTCTAGAGGCCTCTTTACAGCTCGAGTCATACCATCCATCTTTCTTTGGTTTGACAGACTTATTCCTGAAAGGGATAAAATCTCTCATAACAATAAGAATGATGTTTGTGATTGCATCAGCGGAGGCATCCACGTTGCTACTGCGCAACAATATTGATCGAATTAATACTTCCAAAGAAGTTATTAAGATCATCCCAATTGACTTTCTCGTATTGCGATACTGTTTTTTGAGTTTTTCCTCTAACTGCATGGTTTATCAACGAGAAACGATAATAGATTGACAAAGTATTTATCAGGATGAGAGGTAAGGAACAACTTAATGGTGATGGCGGAATGAAATAAACGGTAGATTAATTTAAAAACTGAGTAAGATTACTTATCTGAGCGAATATCTCAAAACACCTTCCTTCGGGTGAAGGAAGCCACCTAGAATTGCGTTAATTGAAATCGCCTGCAATAATGAATTCAGTGTGAGAATATATTGTGACAGTTCTTGTAATTGAATCAGAAAGTGCTTCCAACTTGTTAAGAGTTGAATTAATTTCTAAGTTGGGGCTTCTATAAATAAAACAGTAGTATAAGTTTCGCTGTTGTACCTTCATTTTCACCCATATGAAATTGAATTCCGTATTGAAACATTGGCTTAATTGAGGAAGAAATTGAAAAGCAACATCACTACGGAAATAAATAGCGAGTCCGCGTCGGTAGAAAAATAAGGGCACTATGTTATACCCAGGCAGATTAAAATCCAAAGTATAAGAAATACATGAGTTTCACTTAGCGCCAGAATTGCTGGACATGGGCAAGCACGACATTACTAGAAAAATAAATACACAAAACACAACTTAATAATAATATTTGGCGCGACAGACCATTGCGGTTAAAGGCCTAACTTCTCGCGACCATTTGTGCTGCACATGTTAATTTTTGCACACAAATTAAAGGGACCTACAATTTAAGGCCGGATCCGAACGTCGAATTGAGAAGCTTTCCGTGACAAGGTATTAATTACTCTCGGAACGTTTGTTACCCATTCGCGAGAAAAATACTTTTGGTGTTGCTGGGATTCGAACCTGAACCTCCTGCGCAGCAGCCATGTGCACTACCACTGAGCCACGGCGCCCACAACTTACCGATTCTTTTAATCGGACTGAGAAGTGGATTATCAACCAAAAATGTCGCTAGTGTTATACCTTCGCGACAAAATGAATCAAAACACCAGAAGAACAAACACAATCCGTTATTCGATTGCTAAACAATTAGATCCGAGTTTCCCAAAGTGTGCTCCGCGGAGCACTTGGTGCTCCGCAGACAGAAAGGAAAAAAATGTAAAATCCACAAGATCATTTATGTTTTCGCGTTTGCAATTTCTTTGAATGTCGTCACATTTTTTCAAATGTGTTTTCTTCTTCTTCTTCCGGTTAGAAACTATCTGAAATCCATTTTCAGTTGTTGTCGCACAACCAGGCTGTACCCGCAACTCTGTTCTGCTACCCAACATGAGATAGGTATGTTTATACTCATGCAAACACATTTTGTATCTTCTTGTAACTGACATAGTTGTAGCCGCAACGGCGTTATAAAGGTCCTTTCTCGACACTTTTGTCTGTGAATACATCTCAAGATGCGAAGTTCTTAGTAAATGCAGAAAAGGGCTACGTATTGTCGATTGCCTGCAAAACAGAAACATTCGCCAACACAGCCTTATGATCTTAAGACCCATTTGATTTTGTATGCGAATAGAATCCGTGCATTACCTAGTAATACTCATAGTTCAGCAAGACGTTTTTCATAAAATATTTTCATACCTAGTTCTTTTAAGTTCATCTATGAATAGGATTTAATACCTTTTATTTTTGTATGGAAACAATCGTCGTAAAAACAAGACATCTCTTCGCTGTGTTAAAATTGTGAATAATACAATGGATCATGTTACCAATATCTATCGCTAGAATAAATCAAAAGGCCAAGTTATGTAACAGAAGTCATTATGTTCTTCATCACCATGCCCTTGCTATGAGCAAAATGCCTTTTTTCCTTAAAGAAGCTTGAAAATAATAAACTTTATTAAATCACGACCTAAAAACGCAAGGCTATTCAAAGTGATGTGCGATGACATGTATGTAGTTGGCATATGTTTTGCTACTTCACGCAGAAGTAATTTGGCTTTCTCCGGGCAAAGCTTTGATTCGGCTCTTCGAAATGAGGGCTGAAGTAAGAACGTTTTTTAGTAGATGAAGACTTTTCTTTGGGTGAAAGGTAATGCAATGAGCGATGGCTTTTAGAGTTAGCGTATCTAGCAGATATTTAAAAAAATTAATGATTAAAGTCTTTTTCTTCAGGGAAACGCAATAACTATTTTTGATACCAGCGACAAAGTAAAGGCGTTAAAAAAATTGATTTTTGGGAAAAATCAATTAAAAATCGAAATCTAGACAGCTTCCCAATGATCAAAGAGTTTAAAGAGGAGATAGATTCTGATATTCTCGATGATATTTTAAGTGAGTTTCACAATCACCTGCTGAGTTTGGTAGAAGGTTTCCAAACCTGCTGGTTTCTCTTATAAGCTACCTAAAATATTATATTTATGTATATAAGTATATATGAATTACATTTAAACATTGTTGCTGCTTTTTTTTGCTTTAAGGAAAAATAAATTTTATTTTGGTATCAACTTATTAAAAAAAAAGTATGGTTAAAATTATCGGGCTGAAAAAAAGTGCTCCGCTGTAAATTTTTTTTCTTAAAAGTGCTCCACGACCAAAAAAGATTGGGAAACGCTGAATTAGATCATCAAACTGCCACATGCAAAACATACGACAGTTATGTTTCACCAAGTTCTTGAGCTGCGATGCTGGAGACGAGATGCAAGGACACCACACACTGCACTTTACACTAACAAAACTACTATAACATCAGTGTTAGTTATCGCCAAAGCGGTGTCGCTCAGCATTCAATTCTGTTCTATTATATAAGTGTACACATGTTTATTAAATTTGAAGGAAAATCGGGTTAATTTTAAAAAAAAAAGTTATGGGCCCCACGAACCCGGGCCCGGGGTCTCCAAATTGTTTACAAAAAGTGTTGTCTATCGGAGATACACATGTGTATTAAATTTGAAGAAAATCGGGTTAATTTTTATAAAAAAAGTTATGGGGCCCCATGAACCCGGGCCCGGGGTCTCCAAATTTTTTACAAAAAGTGTTGTCTATCGGAGATACACATGTGTATTAAATTTGAAGAAAATCGAGTAAAATTTTGTAAAATATTTGTATGGGAGCCCCCTGACCCGAGGTTCCAGGGGCCTCAAATTTTAATAGAAAGTATCGTATATTGAAATACTCATGTGTGCAAAATTTCAATAAAATCGGGCCTTGGGAAGTGGGTTAAAAATTGATCGCAAGATTCCATGACACACAAATCTACAAATCCACAAACCAACAAACAAACCCACAAACAAACGGGCAAGTGAAGTTAATATAGAGAATTTAATAAAAAGACGTCCTGCATTATGAAACGATTTCAAAAATTAAATCATTACAGACTAACTGTGGAGTGAAGTGAGCTTTTCTTCAAATTTTATACGCATGTCGCATGTGTATCTCCGATGGACTTCACCGAAGACAATTTTATTCAAACTGCACATATGTGTATCTCCGATTAGAGAATTTACAAGAAAATTTATAATTTTTATGAGCTGTGTTTTTTAATTTTGTAAATGTTAAAACGACTTTCTTGTATGGCTAGCAGAGCAGCACACGACGACGACACTTTCACAACTATTCAACTAATCGCTTAAGAATTGCCGCTTCGTTTTTCGCCGCTCTGCCGCTCTGTCGCTTGCCGCTTAGTGCGTGGCCTTAGCCTAAGTTTGATCTTCTAAAAATAAAGCAGTAGTTTGTGTTTCGCTTTTGTACCTTGACTTTGAGCAGATAAGGACCTAAACAAACTCGGTAAACGAACATGGTAACCTCTTATTGCGGATCAAATTATACGGAGGACTATTGTTGGGGCTGTCAAATGTATTCACTGAATAAAGCGTAAGCAAATCGGTTATAAGAAAATTAAAAGGAAACCAAGTGGTTCATGATGGTGCACTATAACTTGAACGTTGTTCGGAATTACAAGAGGAAAGTTGTTTGTCAGTTGTAGTTGAGCAATGCAACTTATTTTAAAGACTATATACTATTTTCTCTATAGTTAAGATTTGTAGATTGTTGTAACGTGAGAAATCTATATCTATACTTCATATTATAAATGTGGAAGTAACTCTGCCAGTCTGTCTGTCTGTTACCTTCTCACGACTAAACGGCTGGATCGATTGGCTTATTTTTTTAAAATGTTCGTAATAGGCCGGAAAGTATAGGATTTATGTATGAACTCGCAACTATATGCACGAACACGAATATTGTAGGCTACAATTTTGGGTGTGTGTTGTTTTCAGTGGGCGAGCGGTCAGTTTGGTTGGGTCAGAAGGGTGTGAGGGTCAGCAAGACAATGCCTTTTATTTTAGCTTTCGGTGGGTCTAAACGGTGTCTTTGAAATGGTGGTCGGCGGGTCTCGGGTAACACCCGGGTTAACAACTAGTATTAATGCAAATTTATTAAGTAGAGTAATATATTAAAGTCAACCACTTTGGATAATGCGACGTTGGCAACCTGATTAACCTTTGATGAGTCGCAAGTTGACTCAGCATACTGATACTCTCGGTCTTATTTAATCTGAAAATAATTGCACTTCATAAACAATTTACACGTTTACAGAAAACTCATAAACGTATAGAGTGGTATATATGCATGGTTAGGACCAATGTTTTGTGGCTATTTAAATTGAATGACACAGAGTGCTGTTAACAACAAGTCTATGTGAAGCGAACTGAAATCTTTTCAAAGCCTCAGAGAAGTACATTAAATTTTATTGAAAACTGTGTATAGGTTGATTCTGACTGCCACTTTACCAATACTTCGTTAAAGGATCCTTTTGTTCTTCTATGCTTCGCTCTACTCTACTTAACCACTATCTATCCGTTGCCCCCACCCCACCCACCTGCAGCTGTCTGCCCTGTTTGTGTACAATTACAACAATTAATGAATATTATCGCTTGTTTGCCACGAAGAACAAATTACGTGCATGATTAATGCATTTTGTTGGTTTTTTGTGTGTGCGCGGCAAACGTGAATTTATATGTGTCGTCTAGAGCGGCAGATCACATACATACACACCCGCTAACACAGCAAAAAAAACACTCTAAATTAACCGTTAGTATATAGAGTACATGCGCATGTTGGCTTAATGTTGCGCCAAGCTTTGGCGCTAGGTTAAGGAACTTCGCTAAAAGCACCAAATGGATCTCCGCCACATAGTTGGCTACAATGGCTGCGTTGACTCAACTCTTCAGAATCTAATGGAATTGTGTGAGTTGTGAAATTCTGAACGTGCTGGGATAACGAACGCTGCAAACAAACCAACAGTCGCGCGCTCGATAGACACTCACAATATACGTGTATAGTGTAGTGTAACTTATGTATCCGCCACTAAAAATCTACACTGCACACGTTCATATCTCTATCTACCAACTACTGAAGTAGCAGGCAATAAGTTCTGCATGGCATGGTGAACCAAAAACGAGAAAAGAAAAAAACTGTATTCTCTTCGCAGCCATTTCGAAAGATAACGAAACAGTTAGGGCACTTTGTTGTTTGGTTAATATACCGTTGCAGTTTTGTCGCGTCCCGCCTCGGCTTCGAAGCTGCCGTCTTCAATTAGGATAAAGGTGGATTTTATTGTCTTTGTGTCCAGCTCGACAACTTATTTCTTTTGTGTTTCAGTTAGCGCGTGCTGTATCCCCCACCACCGCACCATCATCCACCACGCACCCACCCACCTCGGTCAACGTGCATTACATGGACAAGGAAAAGTAATTCTCGCAGCAATGTACTCTGTACAAATTTGGAATGAGTTATGATTTCCACACAAACTGTACCACACTGTCGGATCGTGTGACTGTCAAAAAGATTGTTGTTTGGATTATTTGGTGATATTTGTCAACTTCAATTACATATCTTTTAGGTGCAAAGAGTATCTGTGTCTGGCTTGTTTGGTAAACGAGTAAGGTTACGTTACGTACTCTGCACTCTCTAACGGTGGCTGCATTCGGCTTTTATTTGATGATTCATAGATTTATTTTATGCTTTAAAAAGAGGGCTATGTGCTCGCTGCTTTCATCAATTTGCGATGGTCATCCGTAACAAAAATAAGAAAAAGGAGAAATTGTTGAAAACATTTTTATAAATAAATTATCTCTGTGTGTGCCACCGAAGCACATCCGATCAAATCGACAGCTGTTGTTAGAAGGATTATAATTCCAAAACCATTACCACAGTTTTAGGTGTTTCTCTTACCAATTGTTGCTTCTTTATATAAACAACCGACAACTCCAGAACAAAAAGACTTAAGCTTCATTATTATTTAACCTTAACGTTTTAAGGTATTAAACAAAAAAGTTTCAAAGCTTAAAAGGAATGTTGAAATTCATACATAGAAGATTACAAAAGATCAACTGAGATGGTTTCATGAAAAGTGAAAACTGAGCCTTAAGTAACATTACTTTTCTCTCAATGGTTGTCGAGCTGTAGAATCAATAGAAGTGATAAGCATCTGACAGAGTTGCCTTATTTGAAAAGCACACTTCGCGTGCGGAGGAGATTTAAGAACACAACCCTTATAAACGTTCACTCATCTATAGATGATTCCGCAGATGATGGAAAAGAAAATTCTTTGAATCATTAGAACGGGGACTTCATGCCTACCTCATTAGGATGGAAAACTCATTCTGAGGGACATTAACGAAAAAATAGTCAGGGAGCCAGTATTTAGGCTGTTCATTGGCACCTATAGTTCACACGAGAACACTAATAACAATGGACAACGAGTCATAGAGATGGCAGCAAGCAATAGTTTGGTCGTCGCGAGTGCAAGGTTTGTGCATAAAAATCAGATTCGAGTCAAATGCCCTTTGCAACGAAGAGACCAGAAACAACTACGGTCAAGCGATAGGATTCGCCCTAAATGCAGGGAGAGTAAGTCCTGTGACTGAGGTGCCGGGCGTAGAAGACACATGGACACACCATAGAAATACTGTCATTAGTACTGCTGATTCCACCTTAGGAAGTATTTGTAGAGATCGGAACGACTGGTTCGATGAGGAATGACTATAATGACGTTAAAGAGATCAGAAGATATGAAAACATAGTTCACCGGCGAAAGGAAACAGCCTGAGAGTTGAACTGGAACAGTACAGAGAGAGCGTACCATACTAGACGTAGAAGACTTACCAAGAGGATCATGGTATAACGCAATATAAAGCGCGTTGCACAAACTGCAAATAAAAAGTGCGTTATCTTATCACCGACCTCAAAGGCATATTAGAGCGATAGGAAGAGCACTTTCATGAATTTCTAAATGGTCAGCTTACTGAGGAATTAGAGGCTCCAGAGAGCGATAGGTAGGTCGATTGGTGGACCCCCCGGTGTACTTGGGAGGACCTCAATTAGCGGTCGTCTTAAAAATAATAAGGCCTCGGGATCAGACGGTATCCAAGCGGAGCTGATCAAATTACAGCGCACTACACTAAGTAATTCATGAGAAGACTGGCGAAGAGTCATTCTGTGCCCTATAATAAGAAGGGTTATATCACATCCCATGCAAATAAACAACTGATAAGATTTCCACCCTTAGGCAGGTGATTGGAAAATGCTTACAGTTTTAAAACAGTTTTTAAAAGACTTTAAACCTAGAGTAGAACTTCATAAATGGCACGACAATGTAGATTGACCAATTTTATAAGCCAAGTAAAAATATCTGGGTCACTGTCAACCCCATTAAATATCTATAACGGGCTCCAACAAGGCGATTGACTGGCCAGCGTCCTCTTAAACCTGGCGTTGGAGAAAGTAATCTGAGACTCCGATATAACCGCGAGAGGAACAATCAGAGGAACAATGTACAGGATAGTTTCATCCAGATCGAGCGGGCAATTAAAAATGTGGGGCTGCACATAATTGAGAGCAAAACGAAGTACATGGTGGCTACATTTGCGAGCAGAAGATAAAACATTGGTCCCTCTATTTAAATCTGTAGCAGCATTGGACCAAAAATACGCGCACGGTTGCTTAAACCCAATAAAGTATACTTTAGTCTGTCAAGCTTCTTCAAGTCGAGTAATTTAAAAATAACATTCAAGCTGATGGTGTATAAGATAATGGTCATACCAGTACTTACATATGATTCCCGGACTTGGGTGCTTATCCAGAAGTATTCTGACCCCTTAGCCGCGTCCGAGAAAATAGTCTTATAGAGAATTTTTGACCCCGTATGTGAAGAAGGACGATTCTCTAACATGATGAGAACTACGAGCGTTACCACGATGTCGATGTCGTGCAGAGAATCAAGCTCGGTAGGCTCCGGTGGCCTGAGCATCTGTTCGCATAAGCGAAGAGGATTCCGCTCGGAAATTCCTTTTGGTAGTATTTATGGGGCACGACAGCGAGGCCGGTCAAGCCATCGATGGCGTAGACCTGAAGGCACAGAATGCCAAACTGGATGATATCGGTTTGAAATCGGTTCCGGTGGAGAGATATTTTGGGGAGGTCAGTACCGGACCCCATTGTAGATTTGTAGATGATAGTTTCTTCCGTTCATATTGATTTTCACAAATTTACAATATAGGTAAAGGCTCTACAACAATTTCTGGTCTTACAAGTAATTTAGTCCCGGAAGTAAATGTTATAAGCAGTCAAAATATTCGAGAACTTCTGCTATATATTTTTGCAATATCTAAAGGACTAATGCTGTTCAAACTCCGCTACAATGCTGAAACGAAACCCTAACTGAACAAGACGTTTAAAACAAATATCTATGAGGACAGATAACTCACAAAATATTAATCGTACCCATCGCTTAACAATATGGCTCAATGCATAAATGGAGGTCTGAATCATCAACTAGAAAGCGTATGCGGTGTTGTGGATGGCCCAAAAACCCCAGAGGAAAGCATTGAATTCTAATCATTTCATGTCCCTTATTTGGAGTCGTAATATAATTTGATTATAGGATAATTACAGTATGGTTATGGAGTGGTTATGGTTATGGGTTGGTTACAGGATTGTAATAGTGTGGTATAGAACTTTTATAGCGTTGTTATTGAATTTTTACAGCATGGTTATAGGATAATTATGGGTTATTTTTATTATTAGTTTGCTGCGTGGCTCAGTGGATAAGAGCATGGCTTCTGAGCAGGAGGTTCGTGGTTCGAATCACAGTAACACCAAAAGTATTTTTCACGGTGTCCCACCTCTCGCGAAAGTCTGGCCAACGTCCGAGAGTAATAATTTGTCACGGAAAGCTTTTCATTTCGCCGTTCAAATCCGGCATTAAATTGTAGGTATCCTGCATTTGTGTGCAAAAATATACATGCTCAACACAAATGGTTGCGAGAAGCCAGGCCTTGCACCGCTATGGTCTGTCGCACCGAATATTATTTTATGATATTATTGGAAAATCATTACAAAACCAGGAGAAACAAATGACTTAGAGAAAATCGGCGTCCGTCGGTACACAGACACAGTACAGAAGAAAAGACTTTGCTTATTTTCTTCATTATTAACAATTGAATGATTCCTAATCTGTCTGACTTCTAACTAGCGTACGCTTCAAAGGATTTGCATATAAACTAGAATTTGTGATCATGCACTTATGTATATTGAGGGCTGTACATTTAGATTACTTCATACATCAAGTCAGCCGCACATGTGAATACAGCAGTATACCGCAACTGCATCTACCATGTACAGCATTATATCATGTGTACTTGTAATCTACATGATCAGTGCGGTGAAAAAATTCTTGTATTTTTTGGACGTTCCGGGAATCGAACCCGCTGTCCTCCGAGTGGTAGTGGTTCTAACCACTGCACCACAGATTCAAAATAAGATCCTATAATTTTTTCTAAAATCACAGTTAGGAAGTATAAATACTTAATTGCTAACATTAAGCTTTAATCAAGCAATTTAATCACTAATTTTGGCATTTGCGTGAATCTACTCGTACCCACGCGAAACGAACCGTGGGTTTAGTTAGATTATTTTTCATTTTTTACCCAGGTATAAATAAAATTGTTGCCAAATAAAAATGTAACTAAATCGAAACCTCAAGGTTCCGTGCCTTATTAGAAAATTCGAAATACTTGCGTGACTCTTGTATGTAAGGCATGAAAATAAACTGAAAAAAAAAATATTTTCAAAGATAAACGCTTCCAAAGCCGTCGTCGTCTCGTCGTCGTCTCGGCGTCGTAGTAGTGCGAGTTTGCCCATTTGATTTTTCCAAATCACAAAACATAATGCCTGTGGGCGTCGTATATGATTTCCATTCACGATATGAACCATCAAGAGATTCATAGCATAAACGTGTGTAAGCCATTCATATAGCGGAAACGGAAAAACGGCGAAACGACCAAGCAAAACGCAGCTTCGTTTTCTGCTGCAAGAGTATAATTAATTTATTTGCTTTGATTGTGACCCGAAAGACACCATATCACCGTATGCATGCGAAAGACCATAACAGGGGCTTGGCATAATGCTGGCGCTGCCGTTGAAGTTGGAGTCACTCCAGCCAGATCATTCGTTATTCGAGAAAACGTTAAGTTTCTCCCCTTCCAAAAGGTGGCGGTTCATTGCATATGCGCGCATGTGCAACAAGCTTTTTTGGCATCGATTTTTGTTTGGCGTGAGGTGTATGGGTGCGATGGTGGTGAACGGAGTGCTACTATCTTTCCTCTTTGTGTTCTACTTGAATGTGACGTATCGACCGACCGACCGACTAAAAACTCCTATTATATGTTGGGGGGGTTACGAAATTACAAATTCATGGTTGTTGATTGCCAGGAATTTCCATGACAAATTTTTGTATGCTGATCAATCTAATGTTGTTGCCTTTTGGGTTTGAGCCAGGCTGTTTCATTAAGGAATCGTTTTTTTTTGCTGTGGTGGTTTAAATTTAAAATCGAAAGTAAAA
This sequence comes from Nephrocerus scutellatus, assembly GCA_947095585.1. Lineage (NCBI taxonomy): Eukaryota > Metazoa > Arthropoda > Insecta > Diptera > Pipunculidae > Nephrocerus > Nephrocerus scutellatus. The sequence goes on from OX352765.1 coordinate 71,841,325, forward strand.
AAATTGAATTTAACTGAAAGTGGAGAGGAATAAAGAAAACCAAATGGATTTCTCAATACAAAAGAGAAAACCCACACTCAGAGACTTACACAGGCAGCTGTGCGTTGGAGACTGTGTCGGAAGGTTATCAATCTCACATTTGTTGTACTTCATCTTTAATGATTCAACTCGTTGCACACTCGGCGGCCACTTTATCGCTATCAGTAGGTCATAGAGCAAAGCAAAGCGAAGTTAAAGATTTGACGATTCCTTCGGACGGCCGTGGTGGAGTAGTAGATCGCACCCACAAATGAGACTTAATCGAGCGCAATTTTCCTCAGAGCCGCACCGCTATCGAATGCGTTCAAGTAACTGATATATACGGCACAGTTGTTGTAGACGGTATGAAAAAATAAAGCTTTTCTATTCAGATCAAGAAATTGAAAGATTAAAAGATACAGAAACGAGTCAATGACTCAGGCAGTATTGTACCGTGACCGCTAGAGTACCATAGATCACAGTCGAAGCAGACCAGCAGCAGCCGCAGCCGCAGTCAAGCAAGCGAGCAAGTTTCTGATGTGATCTGTCAGGGCTCACAGCTTCCCAACACAACATTCTGTAGCTTTATCTGTAATTTTGCATCGTTTCGATTAATGAATAGCACTCGCTTTGAGCTGGGTGCTGAAGTTACTCGCCGCCACATGAACCGGAATACCACGCCACTTATATGCCACAACTTTTGTTTACTGTGATGAAAAATCGCTATTTGCATTATAATTACCCCTCCCGTACTACTACTCTGTCGCTGGTGTCTGTGAGTTTTCTCTGTTTTATTGTTAGTTTATTAGTTTTTTTCGCAAACACATAAATACACAGTTATTTCTGATCTATTGCTTATTGCCATGGTGTTTGTTTTGTGTGATGTTGATGCGCTAATATTAAATTGCTCGAACAATTGAGTGGTGGTTTATTGTTAAGGGTTAATGGCTTGACTAGCAGATAGATGAGCCAGCCAAAAGAGAGCAGAGGATGTGACAATTCCAGAAATCCAGAAAATCAAATTAGTTTTTTTCCATTGTATTTTGTTACTAAATTTGGTGCAAATGTTATTATTTTGTTATTACAATGAAAACTTAACAGTATATGTAGTATATCGTTGTTGTTTTTAAAAGTAAATGCCTAAAAAATTAGTGAAAACCTGCTTGAATGGACTAGTAGTTACAGGTCGTATTATACGGCTTCAAATGCAAAGTACACTGTATCTCTGATGACATATGGCTTTCTGTTAATATTTGGAAGTGCAAGGGTCGAGGGGCTCCCATACACATATTAAAATTTACTCGTTTTTTTTACTTTTTGTAAGAACATGGATTTTTCTCAGGTGTGGTACCTTAATAATATGGGAATATCTCTGGAATGAAAGGCAGTACAAATTTGTGTAATATCTTGCATAACACACAATTAAATTGACTACATGTTTGGAAACAACATTTGTTTAGATAGTTCCGCCATCAATAACAAATTTTAAGCAGATATCCATTTCCTTAGCGCCTTAAAATTATTATGGCCATGGAGGGACTCATTGATGTTCATATTAGAGGACGGTTAGAATTGTCTACATCAGTTTGCGTACAGGAAAGGCAAAAGCACAGAAGAAGGTGCCCTTCACTATCTTGTAAAGAAGATAAAAGGAACTTTTCGTTCCAAGGAAGTAGCCCTGTGTGCCTTCCTTGACATTGAGGGCACTTTCTATAGTGCTGGCTACGATTCTATTTCAAGAGCAATCAGTAGCAGAGGCATTAAAGTCTCGACCAATCATTGGATAAGGTCCATTCTTGAAAGTCGAGATAAAGCAAAACGGAAAAAGATTACGAAACTAAAAACGACGCGAGTCCAATGCTTTAATCAATGGATCATTGTCAGGGAAAACTAAAAAAAAACCCTGACCAAGGAAATATAACAAATAATTACTAAATTTTCAGACTTCAAATTTCATGGATCCTCTCTAGACTGTAGTAAAAATCTGTTCTTCTGCAACTTGACGTCTTTCTTAAAGGCCAACAACTCAACAGTGAAACGTGCCGGATTTGTCTGTAGTACCAGGCCTTACAAATGAAAAGGGCACGTATAACTATTGAGCCGAAAGGCTTGTCAAAATTCTACTTTGTGGATTTTCGTATGTTGGCCAAGTACTCTCGAGCAAACTTCCAATTCAGGTTTTTGAAGACAATTTTCCATTTGGTTTTTTCGGTTTTCATTTTTGAGATTTAAATTAATAATATAAAAATAAAGTCCCCCATAGAACCTAGTGGCGTGTGGCCTTGTGGGCCAGTAGACGCCTCAAAAGCAGAAGCTGGAGTTGGAGCTGTTATCTTTGAACCCAACACCAAAGTCTCGATATCAATGGGAAAAAGTGCCTTGGTTTTCCAGGTAGAACGCCATGCCATTGAGATCTGCGCCAGAATTAACCTTAGTAAAGGAATGAAGGGCGCTATATTATATATCTTTTCAGATAGCCAGGCAGCACTTAGAGTGCTGCCGTCCAATTTTATGGAATCGATATCAGTCAGAAATTGTTACGATGCACTGCAATCTATGGCCACACACAACAACACTACTTTTGCACAATTTTTCTGAACTATGTTGGCGACGATCCTATCGCAAGACGACTAACTTGAACATTTTTAATCGCTTTCCAGGCAGTGCTTGACACAGAGAAAATAAATGTATGTAGTATAGGAGACACACCTTACAAATCAGCTACTTTTAAATATCAGAAATAACAACACATATCGCACAAAACATCTACACAACAATGCACGAGGAGCAATTGTGATTATCGTCGGGAAAACGATTGAACACTTTGAAGAAGACCAGTTATATACCGCCGAATTCCAGATAACCACGATATCAATTAATACAAAACAAATAGTATATTACAGAACGAGAAAGGAAAGTGGAGTTTATCGAAGATGCGAGGTCGAAGCTTGACAAGGCGGTAGCCGAGTTCGGCAATCTAACGAGCACGATGAGCACTTTTCTGCGAGTCATGTACGCTATTTTTCACGCGTCCAAACCGGTTTTTTTTTCTAAATCGAGAGAGAAGCATAAAAGTGAGAATGTGTGTTCGCTGTGACTGCAGTAAATAACAAAGAAATGAATATTTCACGCGTCCAAACCGGTTTTTCTGCTAAATCGAGAGAGAAGCAGAAATCACAAACGACAAACAAAAGAGAATTCTTGCTCATGCGCAATGTGTTCGCTGAGATTGTAGTAAATAACAAAAGATGTTTATATCATAACATAACTAGTGTTGTTATGGGCTACTTTCGAGGCTAGTTTATAGCGTACGAAACAGTCACTTTCGTCTATGGGCGTGTGAAAACTTATTATCATTGACGTCGGTGTATAGTCCTCCAAAAACATAAAAATAGCTCGGCTCAGTATAAACTCTTGATACAAAAATACAAAAACCGATTCATAATGGGTGGCGACTTTAACGCAAAACATACGCAATGGGGTTCTCGTTTAGTAACAACAAAAGGATGTGAACTGCTTAAAGCGATGCAAGAAGAAGGTTGTAAACCCACGTCAACTGGTAAGCCAACGCACTAGACAAGGGATATAAAGAAAATTCCAGACCTGATCGTTTTTTTTTTATTACAAAACACGTCTCCAGAAATGCAGAAATATCAAAGAAGGAAGGAAAAGATTTAAATTCTGATCGTTCACCAATCTATTTAGTCTATAATGACAGGGTAAACATGAAAAATACAAACCAAATTTACGGATTGGAATTACTTTCAAGCATCATTAGATCAGAATTTAAATTTTGACACAATGCTGTATTATACAGCAACTAGAAGAGGAAGTACTAGATTTTACAGAACAAATACAAAAAGGAAAGTACCGAAACAGTTACCCGAAGCAAAGACCACCCTTAATATCCAAGAAGAGAAAATTAAGAAAAAAAATGGCAACAATCAAGAACCCGTTGTACAAGTCACAATTAAAGAAGCTTACGGAAATGATTCACTCCCAATTAAACGAGCTTAAAAATACAGCAGTTAATAGAAACTACGCCAACTATCAGCCGATAAATCGACCTAATACTTATTGTGAAAAATAACTAAAAATTTTAAGCATCCCAGTCAACACAACCCACCAATTAAACTAAATAATTCATGGGCCAAAACTCTGAGAAAGCAGAAATATTCGCCGAGTATGTTAAGATCATTTCATCCCAATGAAAGGAAAATGAACATTATAGAAGAAGCCCTTGAAAATAAAATGATATGTTCTTCAATATTCCTGGACGTCCCTCAAGCGTTCGATAAAGTATGGCTGAAGGCCTACTCTAAAAGCTCAAAACTCTTTTTCCTAGAGAATATTCAACAATTTTAGAATCTAATCTCACTGATAGATATTTCCGAGTGAAACAAGAAGATGCCTGTTTAGCGTTGAAAGCGATTACGACCGATGTTCCTCAAATCTCAATTTGCAGAAGATCTGTTTTGTCGATACATAAAAAATATATATATATATTTTATATATATATAGATATAAACAAACATTAACACCAATATGGACATACGGCATTCAACTCTGGGGGTGTACTGCTAAAAATAAAAACAAAGTTTTAAGATGCAGAGTAAATGCTTCATGGTATGCCAGAACTCCGCTTACCTCCCGATCTGTAGAAGAAACGATCAGTGAATTCACATCAGCCCATCACTCAAGATTTTGACGATATATTAACCAGGATGCAGCAAAGCTTTGCGATACAACCGGGATTACAGCGAAATAAACTACTCGAGCTAACAATGTTATTTGTTTAATGTATGTAATATAATATGTAATAAATGTAAGCTACTCGTTAGTGTAAACTATTTGTAGTATAAGAAAATGTTTAAAAAAAAGCCTTTTTCCAGAAGCTGCGTTCAAAAGAAATCCTCAGGTGCATCCCGCTCATAGTTCAAATCATCTAAAATATTTGCGCCTAAACTCGAGCCCAACGGTGCACCATCATTAGGCCGTACCAAAAAAGATTCATTTCTGCAGCACAAGAATAATGTGGGACGAATTTCTGTATTCTGTATTTCCACATCGGTATGATTTTTAGGCAGTTAAGACGCATGTCCATAGACATCACATATTTTCCGCTCCTTAATTTCCTAACGCCAACGCTTGGTGCAAATCCCTTAAGCGAGTATATAGGTACATTACAAAAAAAAATTAAAACACGAATACTCAAAGGCAGCGGCGTGAAAGTGTTTGTGTGAAATTTGACAGATTTCTTTAGTTTTAGGGAACTCAACAAGTAAAACAACAACCCACAAAAATTTAAATTTTTCATGTGAATTCTCTAATCGAATTGTGCAAATTTTGACGACATTTTGAAAAAAAAGTACATGGGAGCCCCTCGGACCTGGGTCGATCACTTCCAAATTTTTTATAAAGTGTTGTCATCGGAGATACACATGTATATAAAATTTTAAGAAAATCGGGTTAATTTTTAAAACATTTATAAATGCGCGCCTCACGGCCTTGGGGCCGTAAATCGGGCTTTAGGTAGTTGGTTAAAAATTCATCACAAGATTCCACGACAAATAGATAGACAGAAAAACAAAATATACTTTTGATTTAGAATATTGGAAGGCAATATGGATTACTTATTTATCTTCTACGGAATCCACTTCTCTGTCAGTGATTCTTAATCTGGTAGATTAATTAAACATGAGATACGCATTCAAGTGCATATCAAGGTAAGTACATTGGTCTTGTAATCCAAAAGCTAGGGCCGGACATCGGTTACATATGGAATAGTAATATATAGCGCGATAGACCGTTAAGGTTAAAGGCCTAGCTTCTGGCGACCATGTGCGCTGCGCTTGTTATATTTTTGGACCCAATGGAAGTGAACACCGTGGTTCTAGTGGTTAGTGCGTTGGACGTTGAGCTGGAGGGTCGAGTTTTGAATCCCAAAAACAACAAAAAGTATGTTTCAAGGTCCCACCTCTCGCGAATGTCTGACAAACATCGGAGGGTAATAACTCGTCACGGAAAGCTTCTTATTGTACGGAATAATGGACATACATAATTCTAGTCATAGTTTTTACTAGTAACACAATATCTGTTTTTTCAAAATGTTGTGCTCTGTCATCTCAATTTGCATAACAATAATAATCACTCTTTTTTATTATACAAAACAAAAACAAAACAATTAAACAAAATTTAAATTTTTTTTAACTTGGTGCTATGTTCCGCTATTAACTTACCAGAAACCCCTTAATATCAAACGAGAAAGACATATTGCGTAAACATACCTGCAAGTAGAGAAAAAAGGATATTAATAAAGCGCATCTTATTGAAATGTATCTAATAGAGAAAAAAATGTAAATATTCTCGTATAGTATTGTGTAGCCAAGTAACCAAGCAATCGGCTTAAATCTTTTCTCCTAGAATATGCTTGTGGAATATGCGAAAAAAAAATAAAGAAAAAACTTACGTAATACTCCTTTCATTGAGTTTAAACAGAAGAATCGAAAATTCAGTGTAATCAGGGAATTATTTATCGTAAAATGTGGCAATATGGGTTTAATTTTTTGAGGATTCTTTCACGGTCAGTACCTAAGTGGGGACTATACCGACGTAGGTTGGCCTCTTTTTGAATCTGTATACTTTTCTTTTCTTGGTTTTAATTTTTCTTTAGATTTTCCTCTCGTTCAATCGTACACAAAGCAGACTCCAACCAATCCAAAGGACTTAATCGGATTTACAGCAAAGTAAAGTACATCGCCGAGTATATTGCAGCAAAAAGGGTATTTGGAGGAAATTCTTGAACAATTGCCGAAATTTTCAAGTTAATCGAATATTCTTGTGAGTAGAACGCACAATGCCTGCGACGAAGGGAACAGGGCAACTTTTTTAACTGACTTTTTTGTTGTTGCTATTGTAGTAAAGAAATTATTTACATTTTTTGTTTGGTTTTCGTTGCCCTCAGAAGTTATCCTTTTAATTTGGTTTTCTCGTAGATAAAGTGGAATTGTATTGTTGTAAACTTAAATTGAACAGCGTAAGAGGTAAACCTAGATTCTTTTTTCTCAATTATTTTTTGTTTTAGTTGTTTTTTCTTTCCACATGATCACAGTACACTCAGCACCAGGGCCCCACTAATCCCAACCTTACGACAACTTTTTTCGGTACTTGTTCCCCATATACATCTCCTAAAATCCATTGAAACTTGCTCAAGAGTCCAAGAGAAAAGAATAAGAAAAAGTTTCATTTCAATTACTCGAGGTCCTTTGTGCTTTTTCTATGTACAACTCAACCTTACTTTTCGGCAACATTGCTAAAACGTTGCAAGAAAATTACAACTTTTAATTTTTTAATTAATTTAACAAAATTTTTCATTCTTAATATATCTGAATGATGGATAGAGAGAGAAGATGAATAGAGGGAAAGAGAAGAAATGATTTTATGACAGTGTTGGAAAGACGACAAATGACAGTAAAAATTTGAGAGAGCGAAATGGAATCATATCTTAAAAAAGAGGGAGACTTAAAAAAAAAAACTAACGATTTAGAGCAATAATGAGATAGAGAAATGGAGAGGAAGCAATTGCTTCAATATTTAAAGTAAAACTTCTTCAGGTGTGTTGAATGGCAATATGGTATGACCATGGAATAAGTATAGAATGGTTTTGGAATTATTAAAGGGAAATTATAAGATGATTGTTATGGTAGGATTATTGGGTGCTCATGGAAGGACTACATGATAATTATAGTATATAGTATTATAGCATGATTGTCATCATCATATTGGCTCTACAACCGGGGTCCGGTCCTGGCCTCCCGCCAAAATTCCATATTTTGAGCTGATGTCATCCACTTTTGAATCTCTAAATTCTGAGCATCCTGGTCTAAGCCACCCTTCAAGCGTAAGCTTGGCCGGCCTCTCTGTCATGTTCCAAAAATACTACCGCAAAGGACTTTCCGAGCAGGATCCTCTTCGCTCATGCGAGGTGTCTTGCCTACCGGAGCCTACCGAGCTTAATTCTCTTTACGATGTCGACAAAGCGATAACGCACGTAGATCTCATCATTAAAGAGTCTCCGGAATAGTCCTTCCTCACTTCAGGGCCAACAATTCTCCGTCTCTTTTCTCTGTATTTCTGATTCCATGCTGTTATCAGCTGCTACAGTTGACCCGAGATAGTTAAATTATTGCACTACTTAAAACTCGCGCTCCACTATCTTAATTGCGGGACCAATGTTGGATATTCTACTCGCAGACGAGGCCACCATGTACTTTGTTTTGCTCTCATTTGCGTTCAGCCCACGATTTCGTGCCGCCTGCTCGATCTGGATAAAAGCTTCCTGTATAGCTCTTCGGTTTCTACCAACGATGTCAATATCGTCTGCGTAAGCCAGTATCTGAATGGACTTATAGAGGATTGTTCCTCTCGCCGTTAAGTCAAAATCCCGGATCACTTTCTCCAACGCTAGGTTGAAGATGACGCAGAACAGTACATCAACTTGTCGGACCCCTTTATAGATGTTGAATATGTTGAGATCCGGATATTTTTACTTGGCATTGTAAACCTACAAAGTTGTGTCAGTTTATTTGGGATGCCGAATTCTCTCATGGTCTTATAAAGTTCTACTCTGGCTATGCTATCATAGGCAGCTTTAAAGTCTATAAAAAGATGGTGTGCTGGGTTTCGAAACTCTCCATCAAATGCCTAAGGGTGTAGATCTGATTAGTTGTTGGGTTGCTTCAGATGAATCCACACTGGTATGGACCAATGATGACTTTAGCGTATGGGGCTATCTTGTCTTGAAGGATAGAGGAGGAAATCTTATACGCGGTACTCAATAACGTTATAATACCATGATAATTGCTGTATGTTGTTGATGGATACCTCTTCGCCAGTCTTCTTTCATCGCTTCTTCCTCCCATACTTGCACTATTATTTCATTAATTGCTTACTTCTACGCTCGACATCTAAGCCCCAGGACTTACTCTCCCTGCATTTATTGTTTGACCGTAGTTTTTTCTGGTCTCTTCGTTGCGAAGGGTAGTCGCGACAGTTGCGGATGCAGTCTTTCGTGATGACGTAATCCCCGCTCGGAGCACCATACCAACAAGATCACTATAACGTCCGTGTCGACGTTGGCACTTCGGTACGTTCGTACCGTCATCAGGTCCTGGTTGTGGCGGTGGTCTATCAACACGTGGTCTATCTGGTTGCGAGTGGCTTCATTAGGAGATACCCAGGTGACTTTGTGAATATTTTTACTCGCATACCTTGTACTCGTAACGACCAAATGATTGCTTGCTGCCTGCCATCTCTATGACTCGTTGTCCATTTTCATTAGTGTTCTCGTGTAAGCTATGGGTAACAATGTACTGATCAGGCATGGAGAGGATGACACGTTTATGTCGGAAGTCAACCAAAAATAAGCATATTTGAATTTTAATTTAAATCAACTTGGAAGGGGAATTCTTCCTTATTATATCATAACACAATACCTGCTCGAGTATTTTAATCCAAGGCTTTTTGTGCCGTGTAAAAAAATTAATCTCAGATGTTTTTTTAAACAAATAAAAATAATTTTCTTTGTCTAAAAAAAAATATATCTTTTTAGAATTAGATTTGTTTGATTTTTACACTTAAGAAAAATGTCAAAGTAGGAATAAAATAAAATGAAAATAATCATTGCAACTACAAGAAGAAATCAAATTTACTTATAGTTATTTTGCACAGATATATGTAAATTTGTTTTGTTATTTCTTTTAATAATTTATTTTGTCTTTCTTCAAAAAACTGGTCTTGGCCCACTGTGCCACCGCTGAAATGCAATGTAAAGCTTGCATTGAATACGTGGCGTTGCAAAATACCTTTAACAGATGAAAATTCTCGTGTAAAATTTTAAAGTGCATGTGTACGTGAAAGAGTGGAAGTAGAGGTATATAGCTACGATTGTACTCGTAAATATATACCTTGTGAGATTTACAGCTCTGATAACTGGGTTAGCAGCGAACTTTTTTTGGTTGCTTTATTATTTTTTTATTCGTATTATTTTTTATGTTATTATTTTATTATTGTAACTTTGTTTGGGTCCTCTTTTTGTGTGCGCGCCTCGTTTCCAAATGGAGATGAATTGTCAAGGGAATTAATTCTCAGTGCTCACGCTCAGTGCAGCACTTTAAATTCGCAAACATAAAACCCACTCAGAATTGGAGTATGGGGATGATTCTCGCTTTAGCATATCTACTCGGCTTTGACTTTGAGCCCTTTTACTAGATCACCATCATCAAGTGAAGCAGAAAAAAAGGATGCAAATTTAAATTACATAAAAAAGAAGATGGAAAAATAGGATTTTTCTCTTTGTTATTTTTCGAATCGCATGGTAAATAAGGACGACAACGCGCGCTCCTCCCTACACAAAGTAATTTTATTAATTATTATGTGTTGGGTTGCGGGAAAGTCGACCGACTAGCTGGAAAAAACTGTGGACTAGCAAATTCTATTGAAAACAAGTGAAGAAAGCGTAGAAAAGTGGAAGTTGAAGAGGCAGGCAAAATGAGTGGACAAAAATATTTGGAAAGTCCTTGAAGCAAATGAAATGAAATAAAATCCGACGATGCTGGAGGGAGCTAAGGGTTAGCCCAGTAAAGTATGGACAAAAGAATATACAACGACCATACAACTTTTAATTAGAACGAGTCAAACGGACTTTTGGTTTTGATTATATTTGTAGTATTGTTAATGTGTTGAAGGGAAAACCCCTCTTCACTTACGTGCGAAAACTCCACTATTTTCCAAAGTATGTTTTATTATTTTTCTATAATTAGCACACGCTTCAAAAAAAATTAAGTTAAAACAAATGATGCCTGGAATTGAACCCGATGTCCTTCGAGTGGGAGCCAATTCTGTAACAACCTGCCGACATCCCATTTCTTTCCTTGAGAATTCTTATGTACATTTAAGATACGCAATTGCAATTGTGGAGTAAGCAATGCTGTCCTGTGTTTAATTTCTTTTCATGTCCAAAACAGGCAATTTAAAGCTAGTCTTTTGCCTTCTTAATGGACTTAATGGTCCAATTGCCTATATATAGGGTGTAACTAATCTAACAGACAACCACCTCGCTGATAAAGGATAGTATGTCCTTAGTGACAGAGTTGAGGATTGCGTGCACGTGGCTGGCTGGCTGGTCAGATTTTCTGATCAATTTTTAACCCACTTCCCAAAGGCCGATTTTATTGAAATTTTGCACACAAGTATATTTCCGGTGACATTACCCTCGGACCTCGGGGTCGGGGGGCTCCCATACAAATATTTTACAAAATTTACCCGATTTTTTTTAAATTTTATACAAATGTGTATCTCCGATGGAAACACTTTTTGTAAAAATTTTGGTGGCCGGGGTCGTGGGGGCCCATTATAATTCAAAAAAATTAACCCGATGCTTCAAATTCTATATACATGTGTATCTCCGATGGACAAAATTTTTTGTAAATTTTTTGAAGTGAACGATCTCCTATTAGAGAATTTACATGAACAATTTTAATTTTTATGGGTTGTTTTTTTGATTATTGTTATTATTATTTATTATTAAAAACGTAATATAAATACAAATTTAAAGGGAAAGATTAAGCTAGCACGAGCGACATGGCCTTCAGCTTTAGCTTTAATAATTTTCATGGTTTGAAAGAAAAAAAAAATTTATACTATTATTAGATTCGGATGGGTTTTGATGAAGGGTTTCCATTGGTGGAAGATTGAAATTATTTCGGATTGACTCGACTTCTTGGCATTCATAAATTAAGTGGCGTATTGTCATTCGATTGGAGGAGCAGCAAGTACAATATGGTGGAGGATCTTTGGTGAACAGGTGTTGGTGTGTGATTTTGGTGTGTCCTATTCGAAATCTAATGTAGACAATAGTGTTTTTCCTTGGGAATGACACTGGGTAGATAGGTTGTGTTTGGTTGGGGTTAAGGAGTTTATATGTGTGGGTATAGTAAGTCCAGTCTATTTTGTTGAAAGCGAGAAGTGCTGAATCGACTGCATTCCGTAGGTCTTTCTTGTTTTGACAGTTTGTGGTGATTAGTGGGGAACAATTTTTGCTGCTGTATCCGCGGCTGTGTTAACTTTAATGCCCACATGACTAGGCACCCAGAGTAGCTTTATTGATGGGTTTGCTCTTATTAAAATGTCCCTTATTATTGATGTTGTTGAGTCAACGTTGTTAACGTTAAGAACGGCTTTAATTGTAGCTAAGGAATCAGTACATATCATGTTCTTGCTTTTTCTCTTTTGAGCTCTTTCTGCAGCGATGAGGACGGCTGTAGCTTCCGCTGAGAAAGATGATGCATAGGATGGTAGAGATCCTTGTCTTTAAGTGGTATTGTTGTTATCTACGACGCTGAAGGCCGTCGAAGATTTGGTTTTTGATCCATCGGTGTAGATGAAGTTCCAGTCCGAGTAACCTTCGACCAAAGACAGTAAATTTTTACTATGTTATTGCATTTGTTGCTTCATTCTTTGACGTATGTAAAGTAAGCAATACACTGTTTTGTTGAAGGAGCCATGGTGGAGAAGAGAGAGGTGGTATTGGCATAGGCGTTGCGTTTATGTTTAGTTGTTTAGCTTGCTGGATAGCTTGGTATAAGACTGAAGGTTTTTTCGGAGCTCGCTTTGCACACACACAATATACTATAAGAAAGAACTAAGATTAATTTTCGAAAAAAATAAAGGTGGGAAAAAAAGTAGTGTGAGGAAAGCGTTAAGCTTCTATTCGTGGAGACTTAAAAGCAAAAACAAATCCCTTGGAATGACTGTAGGTGACGCGATGTGATCGGTTTGATGACTTAACGTCGACTGTCTTATGTTTTTTGTGAGATCGGGTTTTTTAACGAAGGTTTTGAAAAAACAGTCCCCAGATCTGATTCAGACGAAAACAAATTTTTGTTTGTGTTGGAATTGAATTCTTTTACTAACAATGAAAAGTGATGTATTTTTATGTTTTTATTTATAGTATTTTTTTATATTTTTTATGTACATAGTTCAAAACAATTTTGCTTTTTATACAGAGATCAGGATTTGTCTCGAAATTTAAAATAATCAACGAAAGTGAAAGCAAAAAACTGTGCGGCATGGGGAAAAATCGCTTCGAACAGGTCGAGGACGAAAAGTATGATGATGAAAAGAACAAAGATCCTTAAAGTTTTCGCAACTTTGTATTCGTCCACAGCCTGCCTGCAGAATATCCAGGATATTCCTTTAAGCAGCCGGAGAGGAGAAAATTCCGAAAATGTCTACCGGAAATAGACTTTGGGAAAGTTTTCGCATCCTTCGTTTCGTTGTCGCTCGTTACTGCCGACGATGCCTGATGGAATCATATTGGATTCACCGGCGACAGATGATGAGATATGCAACGGTGAGCTCTGCCTGCCTGAGACTACAATTGCGCAACAAAAAAGAAAAACGAAAGGACATGGAAAACTTTTGGCATACAAAAGACCCCATTTGGCATTGCAGGATGATTTGATGTTGGAAATCGGTAGCTTCTTTTCCGTCTCCAGTATTTAAGTTGATTCATCCCTAGACGCACCATGTCTACGTTTGCTGCGGACAAGTCGGTGTCATCTGCACAAGACAGAGATTAGGTTAAATCAGTTGAAAAGTTTACACGAGTATGCACCACTTTTTTTTGCATTTCAATTTGGTGATACATTGTCGTCCTGTCTCTTGAAGTTTTTTACTCAGCCGTTGCCGTCGTCGTTCACGCTTCAATTGAAAGATCTGCTCTGAGGCCAGGATGCTACTACCAGGATGTTTGAATGAATGTAAACTTTCGCAGTTTTCTTTGAATTCAGTATTTTCTGTATCTGTTTTGTTGAAAGAAAGTGCAAAACGATGTAATGAAATCGAAACGGACAAAAAGCAACTACGAAACAAATTCTTCGAAGGATATGTTGAGTTTTATTTGTTGCGATGGGTGGCGGTGACCTTCTGCGATAGACACCAGAAGAGGTTGCCCAAGGTTAACGCAAGGAACTTCGATGGTAATGGAATTTACTTGGATTGTAGTTTCTACGTCATTTACCAAGATTGCAATTGTGAATATAAATTTCAAACGGAACTAAAGACTGAGAAAAAAAAACAATGAAATTATTGTCATCATAAACAATTTCCAGTTCATTAGCTGATAGGAATTTCTTCTCTTCAGTTTCTTCTGGCGTAAAGAACAAGAACAAGCAAAACAACTTTTTCCAATTGAGACATTAGTTCCTGCTTAGTTTTGCCATAAATCACTTTCGCCGTCTGAAGTTCATTCATAGAAATCGATTTGTGCGAAAACAAAACGCTTGTTTGGGCACCTCTCTCCCAACAAGAGTGAGAAAAAGTTGGTGTACGAGTATAGTGTGTTGCCATGCAACAACACTAGACTATAAATTTATAAGCCACCGAACGACCACTAACAAAAGACACACGAGTGTAACTCGAAAAAAATTCTTATCCTTGAATGAATATAAACTCCAAGTGTATTTCAATTCCTTCATTCAAAAAACAAATCAAAAACAAAAAACAAAACAAAATGAACTAGCAAAGTACGCACACACACACGCTTCATCTTTTCAATCTTCTTTTCGGAGGTCCTTAAGAGTTCTATAGGGTTCCGCTAAGGAACCATACACATATACCTACTCGTAATGTACGATCCTTGACATTTTTCTTAGGAAAAGAAACAACAACAACAACCAAACACTTGACTTGAACCGACGAAGAAATTTTTAAGCAAATCGAATGTCCCGACTTAATCCCGGTTGGCGGGCGTTTTATGCCAGCCAGTCGGTGTATAACCGCCGTCTCAACGAATATAATAGGAAAGGACTCACATTACAAATGTGCACACAATGAGTCGGGTCGGACGCGAAAGTGGAAAGAGGAAAGGGGAAAGTTTTTAAGTAGTTAGAAAGCGCATACAGAGATTTTCAACCGTCTTGTATGAGAATCGTATGTTATACGAAGATTTGGAATGAAGAACGAAGCAAAGATTCATTATAGAGAAATAGAAGAGTAAAAGGAAAATAAAGGGAGAGCGCAGATGCCATCAAATTGAAATGTTTCATTGAACCTGAACCTGAAGTAATAATCGTATGATGAACTTGAGACGAGTACGATTGCCCCGCTGATCTAATTGCGTCAGGATTTCCCACTCAATCAATGAACTCGGTTCAAATCCTTACAGTCATTTCACACAAACTCCTTTCCGTAATTTAAATGGGAATTATGTGACTTTTTTTCCTTAACGGTTGTTATGATTAAGTTCCTTAAAAGTGTATAAATCTTAGCAATTATAATGGGAAATGGAAAAACTTTAATTACATCAAATAATTTAATGTTTTTTTAAATTTTAACAAAAGGGAAAACTATTTATTTATCATGAGGATTCCCCAAATGATGAAAAAGAAGAATTCTCTGAATCAGTCGAACGGGAACTCCATGCCTGTCCTCAGTATGACGTAAAAATTATTCTGGGGGATATGAATACCAAAAGAGGTAGGGAGCCAGTATTTAGGCAGTACATTGGCATCCGTAGTTTACACGAGAACACTAATGACAATGGACAACGAGTCATAGAGATGACAGAAAGTAATAATTTGATCGCTGCGTGTACAAGGTTTGCGCGTAAAAATATCCACAAAGCCACCTGGGTGTCTCCTGATGGAGCCACTCGCAACCAAATAGACCACGTGTTGATAGACCGCCGCCACAACCCGAATCTGATGACGGTACGAACGTACCGAGGTGCCAACGTCGACTCAGACCCACTATGTTATAGCGCGGATTGCAACATCAAAAAAAACAACCCATAAAAATTAAAATTTTTCATCTAAATTCTCTAATCGCAGAAATTGATATGGGAGCCCCTCGATCCTGGGCCATTTTTTTTTATTGTAGGAGAAAATCATCGAAATAGACATTTGACATCAGATGTTAAAATTGAAAAAGCTCAGATCATTTTATTCTGAGCACTTAGAGCACGCTCATACTCTGAGCAAATAAGAAACACGAACATTTATCTTGAGAACTCTTTGACTGCTCTGAACTAATTTATGAAAACGCGAAATGACAGAATATTGTGAAAACTTGTTGTTCTATCTGTAAGTTGATATCGACAACAAAAAAAACGACATCAATAAAAATACAATTCAGTAAATAAAAATGTAAGTTGAAGTAAGCATAAAACATGTATGTCTCGTTTCATTTGCTGGGTTCATTTGTGCGTGCGCTAAGATTTCTCTCTCTCTCTCCACCACCACCAAAACCATGCAGCGCAGCCGACTGCGCAGCACACACCGCACACAGTCCATAAAGGGCGACGAATATCTGATGCCAGTACAGATATTTAAAAAATGTATAAGGGCCTTGCGGCCGAACCCGGGACCCGATCACTACCAAATTTTCGAAAAAGTATTGTTTATTGGGTATACACATGTGTGTAAAATTTGAAGAAAATCGGGTAAATTTTTTAAAATTTTTGTTTGGGAGCCCCCCGACCCCGCAGCCCGAGGGGCCTCAAAATTTAATAGAAAGTGTTGTCTCCGGAAATACACATGTGTGCAAAATTTCAATAAAATCGGGCCATGGGAAGTGGGTTAAAAATTGATCGCAAGAATCCACGACAGACGACCGACCGACGACCGACCGACGACCGACCGACGACCCACGGGCAAGTGAAGTTAATATAGAGAATTTAATAAAAAGGCAGCGTCCACGAATCAAATTCGAGTCAACATGGCTGCATTTCGCAACGAAGAGACCAGCAAAAACTACGGTCAAGCGATAGGACTAGCCCTAAATGCAGGAAGAGTAAGTCCTGGGGCTGAGATGCCGGGCGTAGAAGAGAAATGGACATGCCTTAAGAATACTGTCATTAGAACTCCTTAATCCAGGAAGACTCCATCTTAGGCAGTAGTCGTAGAGATCGGAACGACTGGTTCGATAACGAGTGTAAGCTAGTGACTGAACGTAAGAATGTTGCGTACCGAGCAATGCAACAATCTCATAGAACGCGGGCACGTGAAGTTGAATATAAGGAGCTCAGAAAATATGAAAAAACAGTTTACCGGCGAAAGAAAGCAGCCTGGGAGAAGAATCTCGTTCGTGAACTAGATCAGTATAGAGAGCGAGGATCACACCAGGCGTGGAAGTTCTACCAAAGAGTCCGCGGTGTGACGCAACATACACCGCACATACTGCAAAGACAAAGAGGGTAATCTGATCGCCAGTCTCAAAGGCATCTTAGAGCGGTGGGAAGAGCACTTTCATGAGTTGTTTAACGGCCAACAAACTGAGGAATTGGAGTTTCCACCAATGACCGAAGACCACACTATGCTGCCGCCGCCAAGCATAGACGAAGTCATCATTGGTCCATACCAGTGTGGCTTTATCCCATTTATAAAGCCATGAGAGAATTCAGCATCCCAAATAAACTGACACGACTATGTAAGTTGACCATAACCAATGTTATAAGTCAAGTTAAAATATCCGGATCACTATCAAGCCCATTCAACATCTATAACGGGCTCCGACAAGAGGATGGACTGGCCTGCGTCCTCTTTACCTGGCGTTCGAGAAAATGATCCGAGACTCTGACGTAACGGTGAGAGGAACAATCCTCTATAAGTCCATTCAGATACTGGCTTACGCAGACGATGTTGACATCGTTGGTAGAAACCGAAGAGCTGTACAGGAGACTTGGGTGCTTAGCAAAAAGCATTCTGACCTCTTAGCAGCGTTCGAGAGAAAAGTCTTACGGAGAATTGTTGGCCCCGTATGTGAGGAAGGACGATTCCTGAGACTTTAGAATGATGAGGTCTACGAGCGTTACTGCGATGACGACATCGTGAAGAAAATTAAGCTCGGTAGGCTCCGGTGGACAGGACACCTAGCTCGCATGAGCGAAGAGGATCCTGCTCGGAAAGTCCTTTGCGAGCATTTATGGAACACGACAGCGAGGCCAGCAAAGACTACGCTGGAAGGATGGCCTAGACCAGGACGCCCAGAGTTTAGGGATGCCAAATTGGATGACATCGGCTTGAAATCGGGACCGGTGGAGAGATTTTTTGCGGAAGGCCAGGACCGGACTCCGGTTGTAGAGCCAAATATGATGATGATGATGATCATGTTGAGAGTTGAGAGGCATAAACTACGCATACGTTTTCTTTCTGAAGATGTGCCTACGGTTTTCTTTAGTCGTAGACAATTTCTTCCAATAAAATGTCCACGGGAAAGCGCTGTTCTTGCAAAGTCTTAGACGCCTTTGTTTATGCAGCATACAGTAGGAAATCTGATAGAAAAAAGATAAAATTGCTGAAATCGACCTATACAAGACCTTGAGAATTTGGCGCACCACCAGTATGCATGGAATGCTTTTTTTATTTCAACCCGTTTATACATGTTCCTTGACATTTTTGGTTTGCTCCGTAAGCAATATTCTTAGCTCCAGTCCGGTCTTATTACACGATGTCTCGAGCCCTAGACTAATTTTTCAACTTCATTTAGGTTGCGTATGGCAAGCAGTTCGTCTTCTAACACAATTTAGCTTTGCACATTTACCTTTTTACAAAGTTGAGGAAGTTCTCTAGAAACACTATAAATGTTAATCAAAAAGTGGTCGTAAACTAATTTTATGACTGCGTAATGTATTTTTGAGATAACGAGTTGAAATTTTTCAGCTCAATTAAAAAGAAACTAATTGCTTTCGAGCCCGCATCAATTAACTGTTAGTTCTCAATATCGCAGCAAACTATTTTAACAATAAATACATTTTTCTTATCTTTATCCTTAACTGATGATCGGTTCCTTTCAAAAATCCATCTATATAGTCGTGGATTTAGGTAGAAAATGAAACTCAATACTTTGTTGGACGACTTCTGCACAAAGGCAAATGCACAGAGAGCTAATTTCCGTTTCGCTCAAATACAAACACATCAATCAACTGATAAACGGAACAAAAGGCAAATTTGAGGGTGGAATTCATTGTTCCTTATTTCTAAATTAATTTAACCCTTGATCTTTCGGATTTATGTGCAACGAGCGAGAACATGCGTGAGAAAGTTATTATCCAATCCCGCCCCTGGTTTTAATTTTTTTGGTTTGTTGGAAAAATCATTTTTCAGAAACTGTCAATCGTAGTACATGTCGTTGTCATAATCAAAATTGAAAATCCAAAAATCATTCACGCATTAACCCACGCCAACGCCAACGCCAATCAATGCTGTGTGCGCCGCTCCGTGCATCAGAGTGGCATATGGAAATTCAATACACGCGAACAATGAAGGAAGCACTGACGAATTCTCAGTAATTGTAAAACTTCGAAGCGTGGAAATTTTGTATGGGCCGTCACAACTGAAGCCATTTAATTGAATAGGCTGGAAAATGTTAGAAATTAATCGTACACAATTTTTAATTGCTTAATTGCGCACTTAAGTAAAAAAATAAATATAATGCACTCTTACAATCCATCGATTGGAGATTAGCTGTCAGAAATTTGTGAGTAAACTCCACCGAAACCTGGGTGAATGAATGCATGTGACCCAATTGCACCCGTCTTCAATGTTTTTAGTCGTTACACTTATGCTGTAAGGCAAGGCTGGCTTTTTGGCTTTATCTCGCTTTGTTCAATTAAATGGAAGCTGAAGCCAGCGATTGCTTTTGTGTTGGCTTAGGGTCGAACGCAGACGCATTTTTATGCTTCTCAACTGTGATTGCTGCATGTTGCATAGCTAATTGAAAATGTGAGCTATCAGCCGGAGGCATTTTGGAGACGCCATCAACTTTTGAGTACCTTTTTCTCTGGTCGGATTTTCAACTCTTAAAATTTAATTCAATTGACGGCTAAGGAACTTAAATGGATAACCATCGAAACGTCAGACAGTGAAAATATTTCGACAGCAAAGGGTCTCGGTTATATTTTTTTTGAGGAAGAAACGTAAAGGAAAAGAATATAAGTCGTCACCGCTCTAACGTGGATCTTATCTCTTCTCCAAGAGTGCGTATGTGGAATTTCATTGGTTTGCTGCCTTTCTCTACGGTTTTACGGCTTATCATTCATCAATGCTTGAAATTGTAGAAAAACTTGTTCATAAAATGAATGTCGTTTTATTTATTATTTAAGTTTTATTCCCGAAATTATTATGCATTACACTCGTAGATAGTTTTCATCATTGGCTGGGTACTGGTTTATGTCCACTTTAAGTGAACTCTACTCCTCCTCTGGTGTGTACTCATAACAGCGTATTGCTTCAACAACATAATGAAGTAATTATACATAACGCAATAATTTTTCTTATCAGCGCGCTCATATCATGGATGAATAATGAATGAATTTTCCACTCTGTGTACGTACGCGGTGGGAGTGTGCAGTTTATGCCATACACTGAACATTTTGGAACTCATATTGAAATGTAATTATGGGCATGTCGAGTTAAATAGTCGAGTCGTTTTTCAGCTGGTTAAGATGTTTTTCCCGTATATTATTAACTATTGCGGCTTGAGGGAGTGATAAGCAGAAAAGTATGTAATGATTACACTAGACGGATTAATATTAGTATACATATATGTGGTTGCTCTGTAACTTTGAAGGCACATTTTGTAAATACTTAATTTTTAGCAGGACCTTTGGCATAATAAACGGAATTTTTATTCCTTGTGTGGTAACTCCTCTGAGTGAAGTTTTCATGATTTGAAGGCAATTCTAGTTATGTCAAGTTGTCCACAGGTTGTCCACATATTGTTGGAAAAGGACATTCTAAGGATACATACAAAGTACAAGTATACATTGTATCTTAAGAATTCCCTTCGACAAAACATTTCTCGGTAGTAATTACTGGTAGGGAATATTTGATTGCATAAAACATATTAAAAATCTGCTCAATATAAAAAATTAAATTGTTGGAATGTTCTTCAGAAAATCAATTACAACTGCGAGCACCAGAATAATCATATGTGCAGGGAAAGTGTCGTGCTAAATAAGTGTCACGTTTTATTTTGTCCCAGAGCCAGAGCGTTTTACTTTATTTCTAATGAAAATTGTTGAACGCAGATAGAATCATCAAGTGGTGGTCTTGGATATTGACAAGTTCAGGAGATGCAGACTAAAGTTAGGTTTCTTTTTCAATTAATTAATTAGTTTATTTCTTTCGCTGACGACAGTACTCTAAGCTTTTCATATGATTTCGCACTTTCTGCACGCCCCTTTAAATCACAAGTGGGAACAGCATGTTAAATGCTGACCTTGACATTATAACAAGGTGGGGACTACATAATAGAATTGAATTTAAACCCCCAACCTTTATCCATGAATGGTTCTCGGTATGTGCGTCAACAACAAGCTTCGTTGGAACGACCACATATTTGTCATCGCCAAGAATGCTGCGAGATGTCTAGGTTTCCTAAAACGGTGTAAGATGTACTTTACTCCTTCGGATCTGCCTACTATTTACAAGGCATATATTCGCCTTAAACTTGAATACAACTGTATTGTTTGGGCAGGTGCCTCCAAGACGACATTGCATCTACTAGACATAATTCCAAACAGCGCGATAAAACTTATCGGTGACGTCGCGAAAACAATCGAATCGCTTGAACATCGTAGGAATGTTTCCTGCTTGTCACTGTTTTATCGCTTTTTCCACAACAGTGTTCAAAAGAAATATCCAGATGCATCCCGTCCATTCTCTAACCCATCCGTAAAACCCGTACCTCAACTCGAGCCCACGGTTCTACCATTGCACAGAAATTTAAGCTTTCTTTTCGGTCTTCTTGGGCAAAAGTACTGCCTGGATATTCGGTAAAACACCACCTATCTTCGAACGTACTAACCAATTCAGAGATTTCTTCTTTAGCCGCACAATAGTTATGTGGAATGAATTGCCCGATTCCGTGTTTCCGCTTTTGTATGATCGGCTATCATTTAAGACACACGTGCATAGACATCTCATATGTTCCTCTCCCTAATTTCCTAACGCCCACTCTGTGCTAAGCATTATAAGGGTGCAAATTCCTTTAGCGTGTGAATAAATTATAAAAAAAAAACAATTTTTTTGAGTGCCCTTTTTAATTCCCCAGTCATTTGTCACAGCTTCTTTATATCTTTTCTCAATGACTTCAATATTATAGTAGATTGTAATGATTAGGACTCTGAATGCCTTTCTAAATTAAACGTTATTTTAATATTTGCATAGTTTTCGCTTTTTTTCTTCTGTTTTCACATACCGTTCTGTCGATATTGAACAATCTGCTATTCGCAAAATGTAATATCTAAAAGTAAACTTCTAACAAAAAAATTTCGACCAAAGAAATGTTTTCATAAAAATGTTCTATAAGAGTTCTCGAAGCGACTAAGCCTACATTTGCCTACATATTGTTAAAAACAATCGCACCCTTACATCTATTGAAGGATTTTTTTTTATTGAGGCCAGGTTTTTACACTGTTTTTAAAGTTTTGTGTGTTTATTATCGCATTAATGGGCCATTAATTTGACTTAAATTAATTGGAAATAATAGGAATTTGAAGTTACTGAACCTTTGATTTGAAGATAACATGGGAAAGAATATTCACCAGTCCATTATTAAAAAAGCTATTGTCGCCATACAGCTTATAACACTCGTTTAAGATGTTGCGGGTTTGATCCCAGCGTTGGGTGAGTATTAATATTTTCTGCAAGACCCCTTAATTTATTTGGTAAAATAAGTAAACCAATTGAGTGATAATAAGGGCAACTACTTCTTTTCATCGGGTGTCTCAATAAAAGATTTCGTTTTAAATAAATATAAATATATATATATCCAACATCAGATGTTGAATCTAGTTACGAGAAAGAAACCTTTTTAAAAAAATTTATTTGCCTTGACTTGACCCCTTTTTGTCTTTATTTTCGACTTATTTGAGGTCCTTTTTAACCACCTTCCACATGACCTAGAGAGCTGAAATTTTGTAAGTGTCTAAGTCCCAAATAGCATTTTTATATTCCACTTGTGATGTGTGTCGCATTTCTCATATGGCGCGTGTGATGGCCATTTTCTCGTTTTTTGAGGTCCTTTTTAACCACCTTTCGTACGATCTAGAGGACTGCAATTTTGTGACCAGCTCAATGTCTGGGGCTAATTTTGATATCCCGTGTGTGGCGTATGTGGCGCGTGTGACGCGTGTGGTGTGTGGAAAAAGAAAATATTTTGAAATCGACCTCAAAAACAGATAATTTGGCGATTATTACCAAATAATAAAGGACTGTGTGGCATGTATCGATGTATTCATAAAAGTTTTTACCCGAAAAAAGAAGTTGTTTTACATTTACTTGTTAACTTAGATGAATAGATTAACACAAATCCCCGAGTAAAGTCCCAGAAAAGTGTATGGCTCTTTTAACGTCCTAATAATCCCTTGTAAGTAAAGTTTTTTATCTTTACAGGTGCTATCCCAAATAAGCTGCCAAAATGTGTTTTGTTTTAATAAAAACCTTCATTACCTTCAAAAAGTATCTTTGTATCCTGCATTTCTACCTAATTTGAGTACTGAGTAAGTATCTTAACGCAAACAATATTAAGACGGCGTCTATTCAAATATTAAAAGCTAATCTCAAGTCGATGTGATCTCTGTTGTATCGCGCTGATATTCGCGGCTCTTATGTAAATGGAAATGTAGGTTACATATGTCAATGGCCGACTAGGCCGCCAGAACAGTAACGAGTGGGTACGTGACATTGATTGACTGATGGAACTATGATTATGTCGTGTAGTTGATATCGTTTTTGCCGATTTAGTCGGCAGGAGGAATAGGCCAGTGTGCCTCTATAGACTCACTCACTCTTTGTGGCGTAAAATTTCGCGGTTGGAACAGTGGGCGACAAATTCGTCTGAAACTCGGCTAATAAAATTGAAGCGTATGAGTGAGTCATTCACATACGAAATGCTAAATTTAAACAAAACCTCTTGGAACTATGCAAAAGACAATAGAGGGCGTGTTTCCACAACATTCAAGAGTGGCGCAAAAATGCATAAATTTCGCGACCATAAGTATCACGCGCGAATGCAAATGGTAAATCCTTGCACAATCGTGCACAATGTAGCAACCACAACAGTGTAATAAATATGCGTACAAATACAATATTTGCATAACTCCCACTATGAATGTTAGTTAATGGCGCTGAAGGGCTCGCTCTTTCGCTCGAATCCTCGAATATGACGATTAGTAGACCGATATGCCACACACCTTGATTTCATTAAAAGCAGACTCAACAGCGAACGTGATCCTCGTCTCCGCTCGGAACTAGCACCCCCCTTCAACAAAATACTTCCCAAAATCGGCCAACAAAAAAATACAGCTCCCTCTCCTCTTCACCTTTCGACAAGGAGTATACTAGTGTAAGTCCGCCTTCTATTGAAAAGTGGACAGTCACGACTGCATACTTCAAATGCAGATGAAAAGGTAAAAAGTTCAGGGCGGACCAACGAACACGTATTTTGATATGAAACGGAACGGCTCAGATCAGATTGGAATCTCAAGTTGCGCAGCGTCATCAGGTATCTAATTTAAATAATTGCAAACAGAAGCCCATGCAGGGACTGACTGAATGGCGTTTTAATTCGGTGGAGATGTCGAGATGTCGATAGTAAGCGCGCGCACATCCATTATATTGGATGGACTGAATGTGAACTATGGTGGTATGATAAAGTACAGCAAAGATCAACAACCACAAGAGCATCAGCAACAACAACAACTTCAAATTGAAAGGAAAATATTTTTACTTTTGAAAAGAAGAGCCAGTCGCCAGTGTCAATTGAATGACGCCAAGATGATGCTCCAGATAGGTAAGTAGTACGTATGTTGTGCGCTCTGACGGTAGCTGTCCAAAAATTGGATGCCATCAACTAATGGACGGATATAAGTCATGAAAAGTAGGTGCTATTTATACACAAGCACAAGAGGTTGGAAAAACGCACTCACTGTCTGAAGAGGTTTCTCTATTTTTTCTATTATAAAGCTGAGTTCTGGGGAGATAAGCCATCAATTTGAGCTGGGGAAGGGCTTATATAGAAAGACGCGTGCAGCTGTGGAATGCGGTGGGAATTAGTAGCATGCATAACATTCGTTGGGCAGTTAAGTAACATGGGTAGAGGTAAGCATCTGTTAGTTTACAGCGTGCTGTTTTACTACATAGAGGATGCTATCGGAGGCGGAATTGAAAATAAAATATATAAAACCATTAAAATGTTCAAAATGTGTGTCTAGCCTTTGTAGTTTGTTGTTTTGTTAAGCCTTGAATTATATATCTTTAAGAAATTTTAGGAATATGGCAACATCGACACACCTAAAATAATTGTAATTTTGTAATATTCAAGCTATTCATTTTTAAAGCTGTTTGGGCGTATTAGAAAAAGTATTTTTATGTTGAAAGTTCAAGTTTTGTTATTTAAGACAGTAGGTGCAATAGGAAATGAATACCTATAAACGAGCAACTCGATCCCAGAGTAGTAACATTTAAAATGAGTGCGAAAAAAACTTAATTTTAGTTTATTCATTTACCAAACGAGAATCGTATCTTACCTCTTTCCTACCATGTTTTTTTTAGTTACCCTTCGGCTCCAAAAATCATTTCTAAATCTCTTTCCAAACCAAATATCTCCAAATTCCATTCACGTTTTGAAACGAAGCATCAGAGATTCTTTGGTCAGTCGTCCTTCTAGCAACATTGTATGTTACAGGCATGTTGCTTGAGTCTGTCAAGTAGCCCAATACGTCTAAATACATAAATGTTTCAGGTGAAATAAATTAACTCTTTAATCTCTAATGATTGTGTTCCCAAGCTTCTTGTAATCAAAATATTTTCTGTTGTGTTGCTTTAGGCTAAGGCGACGTACTGAGCTGCAAGCAATAGAGCGGCAAAAAACGGAGCAGCAAGTGGCCATTTATCGAGCGGCAATTATTACCGATTAGTTAAATATTTGTGAAAGCGTTGTCGTCGAGTGCAAAGTAGCCGAGAAACCGACTAACCTAAAAAATACTGGTTCAGGGGAAGAAGAGACCGCGGGCGGATGGCACGCTACAGTGACATCACGAAGGCAAACAGGTTGACAATTACCGACCAAGACCCACTGATGGTATTATTCCTAACTTTCTGGGCTGCAGGATCAGAAATGGGTCGTTATCTGTCAACTGCGTGGATAATGACACGGTAGCATGGCTAACCAAGTTGGTTCCCATCATAAAACCTTGGGCAAATGCCAGACTTAAGATTGTCGGGGAGGCGCAATTCCTTGCCATCAAAATTTCTATGTCTATCTTACTCACTGTAGGAATGAGCGAACGAAAAAATTATCAGGTGCTTAACAGTCCAAAACAAGGAGCTACGAAACGCAAGTTGAAGATTCTATCACGCAAGGATAGGGAGAACGACCATTTGCAGTTAACAGTCTCGGCCTCACCCAAAATAGTGGAGAAACTAAAGGGCTCCAACAAAACACAGAAGTAGAACAGATGTAGCGAAAGCTGGTCCTTACGACAAATCTAAACTAGGGCAACCCAACCATAGCGCAAAACTAGCACGACACTCGACCACCTCCGGTACTAATAGCAACGCTAAGGACCGAACGCCGAAAACAGGTCATCCAAATCGCAGATCGACAAAAAAATATATAAAAAAAAACACGGCATAGCGACTAAAAGTCCTTCAAAGCCCCCCGCAACTAAAGGGTGTTTTTTTAGGAGGTTTGTTTTTCCGATAGATGTCGTTTTATTTTATGACAGTTGTTTTGACAGCTCAAAGTGGCATTTCTACTCAGTATTGTTTGGCAAATCATTATGAATAGGTTAACTCCAGAACAACGTTTTCAAATCGTGGAAATTTATTTTCAAAATCAGTGTTCAATTAAAAATGTTTATAGAGCACTTCGTGAATTTTATGGTGCACATAATCGTCCGTCAGAGACCACCATAAAGAACGTAATTACCAAATTTCGGTCTACATTCACTCTTTTGGATGCCAAGCCACCGACAAGAATGAGAAGAGTTCGTACAGAAGAAAATATTGCTGTCGTTGAGGCCAGTGTCGAAGAAAACGACAATTTATCGATTCGTCGTCGT
The DNA here is from genome assembly GCA_947095585.1 of Nephrocerus scutellatus. NCBI lineage: Eukaryota > Metazoa > Arthropoda > Insecta > Diptera > Pipunculidae > Nephrocerus > Nephrocerus scutellatus. The sequence goes on from OX352765.1 coordinate 71,868,470, forward strand.
GCTCAGCAAATTGGACTTTGTCCATCGACTTTATGGAAAATTTTACGTAAAGATTTGGGTTTGGTGCCATACAAAATTCAATTGGTGCAAGAATTAAAGCCACACGACCATCGTTTGCGCCGTAAATTCAGTGATTGGTCGTTAAATCAATTGAACGAAGATCCATTTTTTTACCGTAAAATTCTCTTCAGTGATGAGGCGCATTTTTTGTTAAATGGATACGTCAACAAACAAAATTGTCGCATTTGGAGCAAAGATAATCCACACGCCGTTCAAGAATTACCAATGCATCCTGATAAATGTACTGTTTGGTGCGGTCTATGGGCTGGTGGGATCATCGGTCCATATTTCTTTAAAAATGAGGAAGGACGACGCGTTACCGTGAATGGAAATCGATACAGAACCATGTTAAATGAGTTTTTGTTGTCAAATCTTGAAGATATGGATATGGATGAAATGTGGTTTCAACAAGATGGTGCCACTTGCCATACAGCACGTGAAACAATCGACTTATTGAAAGAAACTTTCAACGACAACATTATTTCGAGAAATGGTCCGGAGAATTGGCCTCCGCGTTCGTGCGATTTGACGCCACTCGATTACTTTTTGTGGGGATACGTGAAGTCATTGGTTTATGTGGATAAACCTCAATCGATTGACGCTTTGGAAACCAATATTCAACGTGTCATTGCTGACATACGCCCTCAAATGCTTGAAAAAGTGCTGGAAAATTGGACCTCCAGAATGACATTTGTGAAAAATAGTCGTGGTAGCCATATGCCAGAAATTGTGTTTAAATGTTAAATGCCAATAATATCTACCAAATAAAAAAAAATTTTGGTCATTTCATAATTTTATATGTGTTTTATTCAAAAAAAAAATCGGCAACCTCTTAAAAAAACACCCGTTACTACAAAGAGCGATGAGGTATGCCCAAATAAACCTTCATAGGTCAAATGCAGCCACTGCCAATCTATGCGCTGCTGGAGTCGAGATATTTATGAAACTTTGTGTTTATGGTTGGATTTGGTTCATATCCTATGTTCGTTTGGTGCTCCAATGAAAAATGGTGAAATGGTTAGGTGGTAGAAAAAAGATTCCGTAATTTTTGACGGGTTTTCACCTAGACGTATTTAAGATTGATCTTCCTGTTGAATTTTTAAACGCACAATGTCCCTCGGAAATGCTGCCTGAAATTGAATGTTGGTGCATTTATCATGCTTCTTCGAAATCATAACCCAAATGATTTAAAGGCAAGCGAAAGTAGGTACTTTGCCAATTTCCATTGATGTTGGTTTTTGCAATGACCATTAACAAGAATCAAGGCCAGTCTTTTGATCATGTCGGTGTATATCTCTCTGAGACAGTTTTCGCTTTAACTCGAGGAAGATATCATAAAAACTTAAAAGTCTTAATTAAAAATAAAGATTTTCAAGGAGATTTACTTAAAACTAAGTATGTTTACAAAAAACCTGGCATTGTGGTGGACAAATGTGAAGGAATTCGACTGTCATCCAAATTCGGCTTAAACTGTTACATCCTTATTTATTGACGGTTAATTTTCTAAAGCCTTTATAACAATAAAAAAACAGAAGAAAAGAGTAAAAAATGTAGACTCCTGCTAAGACAGCCAATTCCATCTCATCAAATTGTGTCCAATCCCATTAACCTTTTTCTCTGTCTCTGCTGTTTGTTTGCTTGTAATTTGGAAAACATTTGTTTACCATTAAATCACTCTGCAGCCACTCTCACTTGATTACCTCAAGCGAAACCGACGAAATAATCATCCTTGGCACCCATTTCTCATTTATAGATAAACAAACGAGAAGACAATCCCAAACACAGCCGCACACAACTAGGACTGGGACAGACGACAGCCGAAGGCACACAAACACACATTACAAATAACACTGCATCACAATTGAACTAATTGAACTGATTCGTGAGAGAAGATCAGAAATGAAAGACAAAACAAAATCTCCCAGTGCTTTCGTTCTGTGTCTTTGGTTTTATGCCACTGAAAACACGAAGAGACATTCATCAATTAACCCACAAAATGGTTCATTGGATATGTGCACAGTTATCTCCGTTACGAGTAGCGCGAGAACTGTGTCACAATTCATTAGGAACAAAGATTCATTTGTTTGAGGGAAAAAGAAGAAAAAGAAAAAAAAACTAAAAAAAGGAACTCCTTGCCTCTATGTGTGTCCGACGCCATAGGGAAATCCGATAACTGTACAAAGTATTTATCATCGTCCTCATCGCCATCATAATCGATTTGTGTGAGTATGTGTGTGTGAAAACGTGTGCGCCGCTGGAGAAGACAAACTCACACCTGGATGCATTGGATGGCTTTTTACGAGATGACGCTCTGAATGCATCAAGTACTGCAGAAAAAGTGTGGCAGTTGGGGGAAAAAGGGAATTCAAAACAGAAAAAAGGATTCGAAATTTTCTCCTGTAGTCGTTGCGTGTGCATTTTTATTATTCGAAATAGATAAATAGATGATTTCCTCTGTTTGCGTGGCAAGCATTTGTTTGTAAACTCTATGATTCGTGCATCAGATGGTTTTGTTTAAATGTTTGTTGCTCTAAATGGAGGTTTCTAAATCCTTATTTATGTAAGGAAACACTGTGCAACATTTCGATGGTTGGATGGTTGGTTAAATGGAACTAAAAAAAAGCAGCTGACTGTGTTTTGCCTTGGGAAAAGTATAAGCGCGGATAACATTAATTTGTCTTTGCTCAATGTATTGCGATTTTCTATTTTCACTAAATTGTAATGGGCGCATAATTACGTTCATATACGCTAGTAGTGAGAAATAACGGAATCCTTTGTTTACCCTTTTATCATTCATCAAACTGTGAGTCTCACACAACTGCTTCTTACGCTTTAATTGGTTAAAAATAGCGTAGTATAATAATAATTGAATCGTCTCCTCGGACAGGAAAATCATATACAAAAAAAGTTAAAAAATGGAGGTGTGGGCACAACACGACTTTCGTTTACGGACGGGACCGAAATCTTCAGTAAATGTATATTAAATTTTTTTCAAATTTTTGATTTTTTAATTTTTTTTTGTTTTTTGTTTAAATTTCTTTTTCACTTCTCCTAAGTGCTATACTTTTTGAGTTATTTGCAAAAACTCGAAAAAATGTCTAAGTAAACTTTCACTTCCGGCTGTCAGATTTCAGTCAAAAGTATCTGGCTCCTAACAATTTATGTGAAAAGCTTAAATGTGAATTTTCATACAGATAAGTTCAGCCGTCTGGATTGTATAATGGACACAGATAGACATACAGACATACAGACAGACAGAGATTTTTTTATTTTCGCTTTTTCTGACTCAGGAGAAACGGTAATAGGTAAATCTGCAAAAATCCCGAGTTCGAAACTTTTCATGATAACTATACTTCCTTTTACTATATAAAAGAAATTAAAATCATATATTCAACAATTGTCTGAAAATATGATAAATAATATTCCGTGACAAGTTATTACTCTCGAGAGGTGGGGACATCGTGAAAAATACTTTTAGTGTTACTGGGATTCGAATCATCCACTCAGCCACGGCGCCAATTTGGATAACTTTACTCAAAATCGTTGAAATTGTAGTTAATTTTCTTTGTCACTAAGCCGCCGATATAACAATACCCGCGAAGAAATTCGCGTGCACTAGCAAGTACCAGCTGATTCAAAAGAGTAGCTTTGTTAAACTTATTGGACTTAAACGAAGAATATTCTCAAAGACAGCGACTTTATGTGCCAAAGAAGCTCTTCACCTAAGCCTGTTTCCAAAAACGAAGACTTATTTCAGACTTATTGACTTATTTAACGCAATATTACATAAGTTAGTGAAATGGTCCGAATTGATTCCATGTACTTACTTTGACAACAAAATTAAAAGTAAAAATTGGGTCTCTGTCACACATCCTTGTAATTTTGAAAACCCAATTAGATTTTTTTGCAAGATAGAGATATAAAAGTAGTCAGTCACCTCACAACGAGACTTATTTAAATGTGTTAGGTTCCACAAATAAGTCTTCGTTTCGGAAACAGCCTAAGTAAGAAGGGAAAAGAGTGTATGATCTAAAAATTAAACTCCATCCTCTATGGCTTGCAAAAAGGTCAAACAGGACAGGCATTTCAAAAGCTATTCCGCTTATCCATAACCACAAGAGGTCATCTGTTTTCGATTTTGGGAAAATATGTCTTTTTTTCCAACAACAAATACTTTTATTATCTTAATATATAAAAACATTGGTGCGTATATATGTCTGACTATCACGGTGGGCGCCGTGGCTCAGTGGATAAGAGCATCGACTTGTGAGCAGGGGGTTCGTGGTTCGAATCCCAGTAACACCAAAAGTATTGTTCACGGTGTCCCACCTCTCGCGAAAGTCTGCCAAACGTCCGAGAGCAATAATTTTTCACGGAACGCTTCTCGATTTGGCTCAAATTCACACCATATAATCTATAATTAGAATTTATTTGTAACTAACTCTGGAACGCCGTGACCAATTTCAACCAAACTTGGTATACATATTAGTTACTATCTGGAATCATATATAGGGGGTGGGGGTAGCACATTTTTTGGCTGGGGAATGCGTGGAAGCTGATATTAGTGTCGGACCCACCGTTTTCGGTATCGCCGAGACGAATAGTGCTAGTAGTACACTCCCATGGGTGAGTTATGTATCACCGCGTGGTGGTTGGCGATCGATATTAGTGTGGATTTTATAGTTTTCAGGATCGCTGAGTTGAATGGTAATGGTAAGACAGTTCTAGGGAGATGTGGTCGATAACTTAGGGTGGGGGGATACCGACATTAGTGCCGATTTTATGGTTTTCGGGGTCGCTGAGTTGAATGGTGATGGCTCTAGGGGGATGGGGTCGATAACTGAGGGGGTTGACCGATATTAGTGTTGATTCTATGGTTTTCGGGGTCTCTTAGTTGAATGGTGATGGTAAGACAGCTCTAGGGGGATGGGGTCGATACCTGAGGAGGATGACCGATATTAGTGTCCATACAATAGTTCTCAGGGCTACTGAGATTAATAGTGTTGGTAGGACACTCCTATGGGTGAGTTGTCTCCCCGAAGGGGGGGTGACCGATATTAGTATCGATCCCATAGTTTTCGGGGTCGCTGAGATGAATAGTGGTGTATAGAATGGTACTCGGCGACTAATTTGGAGCTGAGGACATTGTCGCCCCTACTTTAAATTGGAAAAGGTAGATTAGTAGCTGTGTTTTATGGTTATATTAAATTGACATCGATTTTTGAAATAATAAATTCTATTTATCCGGCTGCTTCTCAAAACTATCACATTTTGTACCGGTTGCGAGAAGGGGCCATTCTTGCTACTAAAAATGGAGACACCCACGAAATAAACAATCAAATACTTGCCATGTTAATAGGTACAGTCACTAAATATAAAAGTATAGATATCGTTGTAGATACTGATGAGGAAGTTAATAACCTAACTGAGTTCCTAAACTCACTTAATTCGTCTAGATTGCCACCACATCGTCTTACAGTTTGATCTCCAATTATTTTACTACGGATTCTCGACTCGCCAAAACTTTGCAACGGCACAAGCCTGTGCGTAAAAGAGATGCGGGGCAATATAATTGAAGCGACTATCTTGACAGAAAAAGGACAGTGTGATTAAGAGATTGCAATTTCCAGTAAAACTACGGTGTTTTCGATGACGATCAATAAGTCGGACAGTTTATTTAGTACTGCGCCGACATATAGATCTGAGATCGCCATGTTTTTCCCACGGACACCTTTTTTTTGGTTGCTCTGGGTTGGGTTGACCTAAGAATTTTTTTTCTTGCTCTTGAAGGTGAAACTAAAAACACCAAGTTTTGTTTTAAATTAATTTTATATATGTTTATTTAATTTTATTTTTTAATACTCTATCTATATCTATATCTATAATTTAAAATATATTTTTAATATAAATTTTGTTAATAAAAACTGCAATTTTACCTTATAGATAGAAATCATTCTTTTTTCTACCCTTTTTTCTAGAAGATTGGGATGGTAATCAGATATAATAAAAAGAAAGTCGTTCTATAGTTTTCTGGGCTGGTGAGGTGGTCAGTGGGCGGGAGGTCAATGGGTGGGGTGGTCTGTGGGTGGGATGTCAGCTGGCTGGAGCTCATAGGGCAAGAGATCAGTGGACGGAATATCAGTGGGCATAAGTTCAGTGGTCGGGTGATAACTTAGGATGGGATAGGGCAGCCGGGAAACGCCGGGTATTTCCGCTAGTATTATTATATTATAACATAAATATTATAACATAAAGTGATTAGGAATATCTCCGAGACACAAAAAAAAGGTTATTTTTAGTTTATTGATTTTAAGTTGGCGGGTGTGTTAGATTCAGTAGTCAATGGCGCAAATTGAACTTAAAATAGAATTAAAATTAAAACACAATTTCCTGATTGTGTACACTATGTAGGTTAAGGATTTCCAGTTAAAACTTCATTTTTTAAACAAAAAACAAAAGAGAAAATGTAGACAGAACCAACTGTATACTTTTTAACATCTGTTTATTGAATTGCTTTCCACTTAAGATGCATGTACATCTCGATGAATTCATCAGCAAGATAAATGCATTATGAACGTGCCATACAAAGTATGACCGATTGCACTCATCCGAAGATACCACACACCGCGTGTGTTCTGATTTTACAAATCCCATATGAAAGGAGCATAGTAACCGAATGAAAGGAAAAAAAAATTATCTTCTAAAGAACAAAATGATACTGATGGAAATTGGTTTTATTTGTTATTCCTCCGATACCTCTCACGCACAATGTTGCGCTTGCCTTAGAGCGCTGATAATTTTTCATTTTATTCTTAAATTTCAATTGTGAATTAAAATCCATCAACGAAACAATCTCATAAACCCTCATCGACAACAGAGATCGTAGATTGACGACATGTGAATTTTCTGCTTGAAGTGCACTACAATAAAAGCCGCCGGCCAGCAGCCTCCGACGAGCACTTCACTCTTCGCGGTTACATATGCGATCGATGTGGTCTTCAGATTATTATACTCGTTTATGCATCTTTTTTGTGTCTTCTTCTTTAATGGCTATATGGCTAATTGTTAAGACAAATCGCTTGCCTATGGGATATATAGACAATGTGGCACGCACACACCGTAGTTGTTGTTAATGAAAATAGTAAATGATGACAGCCAGGCTACAATTGAAGATAAAAAAGAAACTGAAATAAACATTTTGTTTCACTGGAATCGAATGGGGTTAACCTAAATAGAAGCAGGAATTTCCGCTTCAAAACACCAGCCAGCACAAACGAACATTTCAGCAGTGAACACCAATAGATAGGGTAGAAGCCCACCGTCATATAGCAGCCAGCAGGCAGCAGCCAGCGCACGTAGTATCGATAAATTCTGCCATCACGCTCGCTGGTGGTGGTGTAACATTCATCGGAGCGGCGTAAGTTGGCAGGAGGCATCATCAGCATCAGGAGGTCGCCGTTCTAAATGCACAGCCGGAAATACATCACTAAGTATGGTAAGCATCTGAACACCAGCTCCACTCCAAAAAGATAGGTCACCAGGCACCTTCAATGTCAGGTTATTTCAAATTCAAATGTATGCGCAGCGCATGCTCATCTTTTATTAGCGAAATCTGCACGATCTCTAAGTGATGCAGAAAACAACTTTGTATCGGAAAACATGAAGACATCAACTCTGCAGAGTTGGAGAAATAGTTTTGTATCTTTTTCTTTGGTGCAGAAGTATGGAAAAGGTGAAAAAGAAAAGTCTTTGGAGAGGATTTGTGTGGGTGTTATTAAAATGATTCGAACTCCAAGAGCGCATTTTGCCCGGGTTGGCCTTAAAGAACAATACTCTTCTTCGAGTCATTAGACAGAAACGAGCCAAAAATTCTTCGTAAGTATTTCTTCTCAAACGCGGTTACGAGGTCAGAACGGTTTTTGCTGTGCACCGTATTGAAGTTGGCAGAATAAAAGCAATCGTGCGTGTGCTTTGCGTTTTATCCTGTTAGTTGACTGAAATATTTAATGAAGTGCGCTACTTAGAAGTCTTGCTACACTACCATTAAGTGAGGGTTTTTTAAAAACTTTTATTTAACTTGACTTGACCCATTTTTGTGTGTATTTTCGACAACTTCCAAATGACCTAGAGAGCTGAATTGTGAGTTTTACGATCGTCTAAGCCCAAACTAGCATTTTTTATGTTCCAAATATGACGCATGTTGCCTGTCGCGTGTGTCGCATGTGATAGTTTGTAATTTTGACCAACCAACATCCACATGACCTATAGAGCTGAAATTTTGCGAGTGTCTGAGTCCAAAATAGCATTTTTTATATTGCAAGTGTGATTCGTGTCGCGTGATGTGCGTGTGATTGGTTGAAAAACCAAAATTGACTTATTTAAGGTCCTTTTTAACCAACTTGCACACGACCTAGAGAGTAAAAATTTTCTGAGTGTCTAAGTCCAAAATAGCGTCCAAAATAATTTTTTTTATTCCAAGAATGGCGCGTGTCGCGTGTGGCGCGTTTTATGGGTTGAAATTTTGTTTGACTTATTTAAGGTCCTTTTTAACCACATTCCACACGACCTAGTTGAAATTTTGTAAGTATCTAACTCCAAAATATTCTATTATATTTTATATATTCAGCGTATGACGCGCGTCACGTATCACGTGTGGCACATGTGATGGTTTGAAATCGCGCCATTTTATCGTTTTTTGAGGTATTTTTTAACCACTTTCGCTCGACCTAGAGGACGGAACTTTTGTGAGCGGTTCAATGTCAGGAGCCCACTTTTGATATCCCGCTTTTGACGTGTGTCGCGAGTCGCGTGTGTGCGTGTGAAGCGTGAAATAAACAAAATTCTTAGAAATAGCCCCGACCTCAAAAACAGATATTTTGGCGATTATTACCAAATAATAAACGACTGTGTGGCGTGTTTCGATGTCTATATATAAGTTTGCACCAGAAAAACGAAGTTTGTTTTACATTTACTTGCTTATTAAACTAATTATTCAAATGTCTTAAAAGCTGCGGTCCAGAGAATACTAGATACTTGTTCACAGAACTATAAACCTTCACAATTTTAGTTTTAAATATTTAAAAAAACTAGACTGATTGAAAGTATTTCAAGAACTAAAAAAGCTTTTGGGGTCTGATTATATACTCGTACAAGGGAAACATTTTTCAGGGCCTTCTTTGCATCTCAACCGGAACTGCACTAGCCGATCACAAGCGATAAAAATAACTTTCTTCGGAAAATTTTTAAATGCATAACTATTCTATTCTGCATGCTGTTTGTGTAGTAAAAACCGTATAAAGTACTTACCCAGAAGAGCATTATCGCAAACACAAACACGCAAACATATAATCCTATCTATGTTCGTTCTTATTTCTTCTCACGTTTACGCCTTAACTTAGTCACTAACTTTTTGCGCTTACTCCTAGCATCGATGCGATTAAAACTTTGTACCTCCTCCAATGTTCCAATGCAGCTCTTCATTGCCATTGTCCAAGTAGAAGAAAGAGAAATAATTGAGAGTTGCCACATTGGTTTTGTCTGAAAAAGTCGCGGTAGACAAAGCGCGATAATCAAATGTGTCATGTGATGTTGTCGTGCGCGCAGGGACAGCAATTTCTATTAGATATTAATAAGAAGTACAAAAAAAGTCGTACCGTACTTTAGCATTGAGTCAGCCTACAACAGCGGACACAGATGATGAATATTTAATTTTTCGAGTTACCTCTTTGGCTGCGGGATCTACCAACCATGAGGCAAACGGGATCTTTAATAACGTGCGAGCTTAGCGCTGGCTGTACAAAAAATTACCAAAAACCGATTGAATATTGTTGTTGTTGTTGTTGTTGTAATTTTAACTGCCATATAAATCGGTTTGAGCTTTGTTCATTGCGTATGAACAATACTACAGTTAAAAAATATTATTATTTCAGTTTATTGTGAATACAATTGGGACTACTGCTAATACTCTTGTATGTACTTAAACAGTGACCCGGCTTAGACAAGAGGGCAAATCGACCAAACGTCCATTTTTCCAATACGAGATATGAATCATGAGCTTTGCAAGAAAAAAAGGGTCACACACATTGGTGTGTTTGTCGTGTTTGTCGTGTCTTTTTTGGAATGTTTCCGAATTTGAATAATATGCGGATAAGACTCCAACCACAAAGCTATTCTTAATGCTCCTTTCTATGCGGCCGCGGCGACACATCGACGATCACTTAATCATTATTCCGTGGAGCACAACAGAGGTAGCAGTAGCTTGAGCCATTGCGACGAGTCGCGTCTTTGCTATTGTACACGCGCTATATAAATATATATATTTTTGAGTACGTTTTATGGCCCAAAAATCAGCCGATTCTAAGTATCTCCTTCATAATTAAATGGCAGAGCATTCAATTGATGTTTTTTCCATCTACTTATTATTCGTATTGTCAATCATCAACGATCGAGCGGTGATGATCACTGTAAGGAGGGTTAGTGATCGTGTTAACGATGAGAAAATGTCGATACAAATCGCACTCATGACGATAAAGACAACGGCTTAGAGCGCCGGTTTAATGTCAAATATTTCCGTCCATAATACTAAATACAAAGCAACGCTTTTATGACCTGCAAGCAGATTAAAATTTCAGCTTTTTTTTATTACTATCTTTTTATTATTTATTGCCGTCGATTAGTATTCAAAGTTGGACTTTTAGGTTCGGGTGTGAGTTAATCCGATTTTGGTTGCGGGAAAAAAATAAGTATCGTGCGACTAAGTGGAAAATTTAGTATTCTTTTTTTATTCTTTTAGATATCGATCGACATTATTCCGCATATTGGAAATCCCCATTCTTGGGGAATATGTTTATATTTTTCCTACGAAAAGAGTTTAAATAAAGACTCAATATTCACTGCAAAATAAAGAAGGAAACAGAAAATTGAGATCAAAATTGAGAGCAATCATAAATGTGCATTTTCCAGAATCTATATATAAATAAGCAAAGGCAAAACAGTTAAGAACCATTTTCTCCTCTGTTTGTCAACCGATTTTCTTTCTTTTTTTTTGTAGCTATTGATGAGCTTTAGTGTCATCAATAAAAATATTTGGAAACAAAAAGTTTAGCGTTTAGAGCAGTTGCTAAGAGTTCAACGTTCAAATTTTTGATAGAACAGAAATACAGTGTGGGGAGGGGTTGAGTGAGGTTGTTGGGTGGTTGGGGATGGTTGGTGTAGGGCGAGGGAGTGGGTGGATGGTGGTTGGGGGGATCAGTGACCGTGTGGAGGCGAAGGGTCGAATCGAGTACAGAGAGACGGTCGAATTTCGACCAATGGGCGATAACTAGTTAACTTAAATGGGCCCCAATCTTTTATCAAAGTTATTAATGCTTCCGTAAACAAATCCAAACTTGTAAGTAAGCTGTCGAAAAACAGATTTTTATAGTAAAAATGCAAATAATTCAACTAATTATGCAAAGTTTGGGAATCTGAATTGATCGGGAAACTACTGACTGCTCAAAACTTGGTTTGAGCCAGTAGCACAACAATCAAGTTCATTATGTGGTGCTTGCTTTACCTTCTAGTGGTGGTCCCCGGGCAACTATGGGTATAAATCCATATATAAGTAGGTTAAAATCGCAAGTGCGAACGGTCTAACGTTTCTAGTCTAGGTAACGTGGATAAGCACCCTGCGGTACCGAAAAATGCCCGAATAATGATGACTTTTGGCTATTGTACCCAAGTTAAGACTGGTTTCTGAAATATGAGGACGCTCCTTGACTCAGGGAGTTAAGGACCTCAAAATGCCATATTTCTTCAATTGGAACGTAAGATTATACGATATAATTTGGACATACTTGGAGTGAGTGAAATAAGATGGTTCGACGAGGAAGAGTACCAATCCGCAACGTGTAACACTGTGCTACTCTACTACGGCAAACTCTTCGGCAGTCCCCGTGAGCCTGGAGTGGGTCTGTTGCTAACGCCAACAGCACGCAGAGACCTTATTTCCTGGCAGCCTAATTTCTTATCGGCCAGATTTCGGACTAAAATACGGCGCGTCACTATCATAGAGTGTTACGCCCCAATCAATCCCTCAACTGAGGATGAAAAGGGAAACTTCTACAATCAGCTTAGCGCTGTATTTAACGCAACGACAAGGAAGGACTCAGACATGTAATTGGGAAGAATGGCCTCGGCGAATGAAATGACAATGGTGAAAGATTTGTTGATTTCTGCAACACTAAGCACCTTGTCATAGGAGGCACCATGTTTGAGCATAAGACCTGCCACAAAGTTAGCTGGGTGTCAACCGACAATCAATCATCATCCAACCCAATCGACCATGTGGCGATCAGCCGACGTTTTAGGAGCTGTATTTTAGACGTCAGAAACAGACGAGGAGCCGACATGGGTATGGTACGGGATCATCACCTTATGGTAGCTACTGTCCAGTTACGTACTGCATCAGTTCAAAGAATCTGCAATATTATCCGAATGCCTAGGTATAACATCGACCGGCCAAAGACCCCCTCAGTAAGCCAACAATTAAGGGATCATTTATCGTAAGGAGTGGAAGCAATCAGTACTTGGCCTCAGACGCAGAGGAAGCAGCGAGCAGGTGCGATAGCAGAACCGTAAACAAAATCACCGTCACCGCTCTAGCGAACATCTGGAGAAATACCTAGACGGTGCAGTACTTATTTCAGATGAGAATCAGCTCAAGCGATGGAAGGTGCATTTTTTTTCTACGATTCTTAACAGTGTATTTGCCAACGATATGCACCCAAATCAAACGGAGCTGCCAGAAGTAACAATTTCGCGAATACGCACCTCAACTCCCAGTAAAGATGAGATCACTACAGCGATCAACGCACTAAAGAACAACAAGTCGGTAGGACTATGTAGATGGTATACATGCAGAGCTTCTGCGTGCCACTCCAGCGACACCAGCAGAGCTTATATATCATCTTGTAGAGAGAGCTGGGAGGTAGAAAGTTTCTCCGACGAGTGGAAGAAGGGAATGATTGTCAAGCCCCCTTAAAAAGGTAGTCTTATGGAGTGTGGAAACTGGAGAAGCATTTGCGTTCTTCCTGCAGTTGCAAAGGTAATAGCAAAAGTAGTACTTGAGCAAATTAAGGAACATCTGGAAGATACACTCAATGCCGAACAAGCAGGTTTCCGCACTGGATCCCCCTGTGTCGACCACATAAGCACACAGCGGATCATTATTGAACAGTGCGTTGAATTCCGGTCACCACTGCACCTGCTGTTCATCGATTTTGAGAAGGCGTTTGTCAGTGTCAACAGACAGTTTATCTGACACGCCTTGCGCAGAAGAGGTATACCCAATAAACTAATAGCTCTTATAAAAGCAATCTATGATGACTCAAATTGTCTTGTGCTGCATAGAGGAAAGCTGTCAAAGAATTTCGAGATCCTAAGTGGGGTACGACAAGGTTGCATTCTATCGCCGATACTTTTTTTGTTAGTGATTAGCGATGTACTTCGCGCAGCTTTATCTACTGGAAACGGAGGAATTCGTTGGACTCTTACATCTCAACTCAAACATCTGGATTACGCTGACGACGTTTGTTTACTCCCACAAAGAATTATGGAGCTGCACCAAATGACAACAAATGTGGAGAGGGAGGCAAATGTTGCGGGTTTGAAGATTAATACTGCCAAAACCAAAATCATCAACCTCGGCACTAACTCAGTAACTCAAGATAACATTGCTGGACAGCCGGTAGAGAGAGTAGAGAGTTTCCAATATCTTGGGAGTATTGTCTCGACCGAAGGTGGAACCGAACAGGACATTGTTAACCGAATCGGCAAAGCAAAATCGGTGTTTGGAATGATGTCCATGATATGGCGAAGCAATGCGATCAGCTTAAACACCAAGCTGCGACTGTTCCGTTCAAATGTTGAATCTGTGCTGTTGTATGGGTGCAGCACTTGGAAGGTGACCGCTACTATCACAAAAAGATCACAAACGTTCGTAAATAGTTACCTACGGAACATCTTAAGGGTTTTCTGACCTAACCATATCTTTAACGAACATCTTTACCAGAGAACGTGTCAGGAACCAATAGGCACAACCATCCAACGACGGAAGTGGCAGTAGATTGGTCATACACTCCGAAAAGGAGACAGATCCATAGCAAACTACGCAATGCAATGGAACCCGTTATCTGAGGGTGGTAGAAGAACGGGTCGTCCAAGAAATACATTGCGCAAAACAGTTGAGGAGGACTCACGGCAATTGGGGAAGAGTTGGAGAGAGCTGGAGCTCATTTCCAGGAACCGCACGCGATGGCGCGTAGGCGTAGTAAAGGCCCTAGGACCCACAAGGGGATATAGGACATAATGAATGAACGAAAGCTTCCGCGAAAAAATCAAAACAAATGAAAGTCATACTCGTTCAAACTTATAAACGTAATACAGTTCCATTTTCACATTGTGAAGCTTTTAGGATAATTCGAAAAATCTCACAGAATTACATATTTTTCACAAAAAATCGAAATCATTACATGTTCGTTTTATTACTTCTCAGAGACATCCTGCAAATTGAAAAGCATTCTTACGAGTGGGTGGATAAAGATTCTGAGAATCATTAAAGTCGTTTATAGCTAAAAAAAATCAGAGATGTTAGCATTGCATGGCCAACGTACAAAAGGTTAACAACATGTTTGTTGTTGTTGCAATTCAGTAATGCAATGCATAGGCCTCTTGTTCTCATAAGGACAACGATGTGTTAGACACCCAAAAGCCATGAACACAATGCGACGTGCTGCGAACATGAACAACAACAAAAAGCAAAAAGTCTTCGTGTGCTCTCTTTCCCCTGTAATCGCGTGTGAACACACATTAGACCTTTTCCATGTCGACCATACGTGTATTGTAGGTGGAGAAGAAATGGACCTTTAAGGCATGTCTTTGCTTTATTCTACAGCTGCTGACTTGCTTAATGCCAAACGCATAAAGGTGTGCCATTCTGGCGTGCCGCGCAACAAGCAGCCTGGCCAATATGGTGCTCGTCCGTCCTTTGCTTTCGATCGTGCGAGTTGTTGTTTTGTTTAAAATAATATATCAGGACTCAATGAACAACGATTCAACTATGTCTGCTTGATGGTAACCCGAAGGGAACAAGAAAACCTTGAATTTCAATTGTGCCGATCAATGTCCGTATATATGTATAGGATTCCTACTCCTACTCATCCTGATGCTAGGTGCTTTCATGCGAGAAGAAAAACCAATTCACGATATTCGCACACGCACTGCAGTGCATCACTGCACGTAAACAGGCTACAGCCTACAGGCACTAAACCGAAGTCAGGCATGTTTTCGAGCCGACAAACTACATGGCGGTTCTTATATTTTTGTCAATTTGGGTGATAGACCTTAAAAGTGTTTTCAATGATAACCTATTATAGAATGAAAGAGTATATCGTATCTTCGGGTCCTTCTACTATTAATGGTCACTTTAGTTGCAGTCTTAGTGCGGCCTTTTTATTATTTTTCCATGAAACGGCCCTGATTTGAACTTAGATTCTTCTTGCCAATCTATTAATTGACCATAGAGTACAATGCATCGCCATCGCCGCCAAGCCATTTGAGTGTGATTTTGTTGCGTGGAATTCAAATCACAAACGACGGTTGTCTTTTAAAGTTTTTTAGGAGATGTTGTTCCGCCATTAGCGACACTACAACGAACCAACAAAAAAAATTGTAAAACAAATTTCAACTATAGGTGCTCATACATACATACGAGTGTAATGGACTTGGACGAAGATGAGGACATCTTAGGAGGTTGTGGTGGCGGAACGACACAAGCAACAGAATTCGCGACAAAAACAGAACAATAAATGAATAACAAATCAACAGAACATGGTGATAACAAATGGATTTTGCTGGTTCTTTGTCGCGTTAGTTGTTCGTTCTTATGTTATGGGTTTCTCTCCACCTTAATAAGTTTGTGCCTGCGGTAAGGAAAATACCAAACATTTTCTTGTCTAATATAAAGTATTAGTAGTAATGCTAACTTGTCAATTGATGCCATGGAAAAATAATCGTAAAATATGTATATACTGTGAGATAGGAAAAGTCGGGATAGATGTCCTGTTAAACCTAAAGCAAGACCCTCTACCAGTAGTCAGCAAGTGCTATCTCTGCTGAAACTGAAACCCTTGGCGGAAGAGTTGGGACCTATCTCCATCGGTCTATGATCACTGTTTCTACAGGAAAGCTTGGTGATTTCCCCAAAGCTAGTCAGCTTATGGGTAAAATAAGAAGAAGACGGCCGCTCCATCAAACCGGGCGGTATTGACGTCCCTCTACGGCGAGGCCTCATCGGTGCTGGGATAAGAAGTAGTAGTGGAAGAAGGCCGCGGAGATCTGCACAGAGCAAAGAATCCGATGGGCAATAACAAGCTTCCAGCTCTATAAATAGGTGTGGATAGGTTAATCCATGCAGTCATGCAAGCTGGATTACATTCCCTCGTTTCATAAATCCTAAGAATATTTAGAGCACTAGGGTATATACCGGCCGGCTAGCGAAGGGCGGCGGTGGTATGGAAAAGTCATACAGACCAATTTGACTAACATCGTTGGTTCTAAAGACAATCGAAAAGCTCTAGTTTTTTGGAAAGAGAAGCACTACATTCCATTAAAAATGCATACAGAGCTGGCAGATCTACGGAGACAGCACTGTTGAAGCTGGCTATGTACCTTTCTAGACATCGAAGGAGCATTCGACAACGTATCTCGTGAGGCGAAAAGAAGTGCTCTGGAGACAAATAAAGTAGACAGCAAAATCACTAAATATATGTGCGAGAGTCGGTTACAAAACCATTATAGTCAATAAGGCAAGAGGATAGCCACAAGAAGGAGTACTATCTTCTCTTTTGTGGAGGATCTTTGTAGATGAACTCCTTCTACTGTACTGTTCACCCTGCATCACTTCACACGATGTAACTCTTGAACGCTTCTGCTACAAAGTCAGCGTTGGAGTTTTTTGAAAGAAAATTAAATCTTTAAGATCAAAAGTGTATATTTTTTAAATTCTTAAACCGATGAAGGTTGTCAAAGTAAAAAAAACAACGTTTTAAAAATTGTATTTTTAAACTTGATTATCTTGAAAAATTCTCTTCGATAAATTTTAAAAGCCTATTCAATTTCCCGTGGGCGCCGTGACTCAGTGGTAGTGCACATGGCTGCTGCGCAGGAGGTTCAGGTTCGAATCCCAGCAACACCAAAAGTATTTTTCACGGTGCCCCACCTCTCGCGAATGGGTGACAAACGTTTCGAGAGTAATTAATACCTTGTCACGGAAAGATTCTCAATTCGCCGTTCGGATCAGGCCTTAAATTATAGGTCCCTTCCATTTGTGTCCAAAAATTAACATGTGCAGCACAAATTGTCGCGAGAAGTTAAGCCTTGGACCGCAATGGTCTGTCGCGCCAAATATTATTATTACTATTCAATTTCCCACAAATCCATACCACAATGCCTGTGCATTCGATCAACAGGAGCAGGGGTAAAACAAAAAGTTTGTAAAATGAATTTTATATTGTCAAGTATGTTTAAGACAGTACATTGCAGAGCTGCCTGTTAAATCCTCCTTCCTAGCTGTTCTACAGTTTCTATTTCTGTAGAATATACCAGCTCCTTCATTCTTCCCCACACATAAAAAATCTAGAAGAGTAAGATACTAGATTTTGATAATGTTCTCATAAAAATGCTGTAACATTACGTGATCTATGGCAAGAAGCGCCATCTAGCTAAAAAAATATGTTGATTCCATCAGTTCTGGCAGGTGATTCGTCGAAAGTTGCAGATACCTATTTGAACTAAGCCGTTCAGGTTTTAGGTGAGGACCATTGGAATTATACCCGATAACTCAGGGCCATACATTTGTACATGAATCACCCCTTTAAGTATTTGCCAACTAAACTGATAATCACTGTATAGATGATAATGTAAGAAAGCTATTCTTGTAAAAAAAGACATTTACAATACACCCACACGATTTGAAGGAACATCTGAAAGATGCACTCGATGCCGAACATGCAAATTTCCGCACTGGATCCTCCTGTGTAGACCACATAAGCACCACGCAGATCATTATTGAACAGTGCGTTGAATTCCGGTCACCACTGCATAAAAAAATTAAATTTCCGCTTGTCGGAACAATAAGGTACATTTGACAATAATTTTATTAATTAACATTAATATGCCGTTTTTGGTTCCTGATTAATACAATTATTTTTCTACTTTTTATCATTTTTTGCTCTTGTAATGTCATCATCGGTCCGAAGGTAATCCAGTGCAGCATTCGGAAATTCTATGTGCATAGGCTTTAAAGCAAACCTTATCGCTTTCACTCTCTATTTACATAACTTTTGGGTGGATTCAATGACACCACAGACTTTGGTATCATTTGGTCCACATTGTCTCTTCCTCCCGGACGTACAATGCCTTCCAGCTCATATACGTCAACATTTAATCTTCTCCTCCAAATCCCGTCAACGTGAACTGGATCCAATAACTTCCGAAGGACTGTCCACACAGGGGTTTTTGGATTTGCTTTACAATACCAGACTTTGACAGGCTTTGTAAAATTAAATCAACGATTCGTCTATTTCTGGTTGAAAGTTCATATCCATGCTCCATGTCTTCCAAATATTTTATATCAACAAAAAAAATATCGGACTATTCTACTGATAAAAAAAAAAGGAATGGTGCAAATTGAACTGCTCAAGCAAAAATACCAAAAACTACGTATTTCCTGATCGACAGCAAGATTTTACATTATTATTGGTAATAAATTATAGAATTTGCAATAACATGCAACATTCTTAATTGTGTGTATCTTCCATAAGAGAATTATTATCCATAAATTCAATCTAAACATAAGTATTCAAGATTCACCATAAATAATGAATGGCCAGCCAAGCAGAGGAACCTTTCAACACTTAAGGATGAAGTTAATAAAGAATCCAAGATCATTGGCACATTCACACCACCCGACCGGCCTTCCGCTGTGCTTTTGAAATGTGCGCTTGCGAGTTTCGGTTTCAATAGAAAGTGAATGCACGCTGTGTTCGCGAGATAAGCACAGTGCACAGTGTGATGGTAATTATTTTATGAACGAACGCACGCAGGTACACACAAAGTCATGCACATTCCTAAGCGTTTTCAATTTGGCTTCAGCATCTAGGCGAAGTACAGAAACAGATTTGCATGCAGCAAGCAATAAGTGAATCCCAACCACAGAGGGCAGAACAAATAATACTTTTTCCCATAACGATTTGACTAGAGACGAGTCGTCCGTCACAAACAGGTTACAAACAGCTACTGTAGAACAGGTAAGAGCATGTCGTCGAAGATGTATGCATGTGCTCCATCGTCCGATTGATGATTGCTCATGTATTTCATCGATTCGTCTTCCAATTCAATAAAAACCTAAAACCATTAACTAAGTAACTCTTGGACGGCCGACTACTTTGCTCATGGTTCATGGATGCCGCCTTCCCGGCTACTACTTCATCTATGATGGTTATTGATTTAGTTTCCAGACGGGTTCTCATTTTAGAGATGCCAATCCCAGCGATCTACCTGTCGTTTATTGTGCACTGGAACTGTGCTTAACGCTCATGATCACGGCTGCATCCGCCATTCTCTATCATCCAATTGTGCAGGTTCTGTTGCCTGCAACTGAAAATGTCGACGAACAAGTGGGTAGACAGCGCAAACGCATGCGCAGACCATTGATCACAGATCCAGACCAGAACCTATTATCTGTTCATTTCAAGAAGGCGAAGACTAAAATCTATCTGAAATAAAATTGGAAATAAAGCAAAAGCCCAGAAAGGAATTAAGGTGCAGTGCACAGAGGAATATCATGCCTTAGGGTCTTCTGCTCTGTGAAATAATAATAAATAATCGAAGTTCTCTCCTCGATTTGGATACAAATCTGAAATACTAGAATTAGTTTCTTATTCTCTTGCTAACAACTATTAAGTTAGATTTATTTTGGTTTGAGTTTTTCTGGTGGCTGTGGGGATTGGCAGATTCGCGAGGAGATGTCGCCATGGCTCACAGATACGCATTCATCGGTTAAGGCACAAGTGAAACTTTGGTCGACCGCCACCGGCCGGCATCCATTCGCATCCATTCGCATCCAAATTTTAATAGATTGATTAAATTGAATGATCGAGTGATCGCGGCCATATTTACATCCATTTCCTTTAGACAACCCGGCACGCTATATGGATGATGGGATGGCGAGGCATGCGATTGAACTTGAGTTCTGTGTCTGCGAATGATAAAATCTTTTTGCATGAAGCACTGGAAAATAAGGATGTAGAGGATTTTTAACTTTCTGTTCATAAATCACAGTTAGAAAATTGATTTTCTGATTAACAAATGTCTAGCTAGACCAAAAGGTTTGTGGGATAATAAATCAGCTGTGGTACTTCCTTTATTGAAATAATGCCTTATGGAACCAGTTATTGTGGGTGGATAGTAAAAATTATATATAGTAGACAGAAAGTATTGGTAATTCCGCCTGTTTGGGAGATAACGAGTCAACAAAAAATTTATTGGAGTGATTTTTATATGAAAGATGCTAAATTAATCTGATTCTTCGGAAATCGGATCAGAAATAAAAAAAACTAACAAAAAAAGCAAAAAATAATAAAAAAAAAATTTTAGAAAATAAAAAGGAATAGGTCCTATGTGACATCCCTGACGAGCTACAAAACGAGATGCAAATGTGGCTCGGGAAATCGGTATGAGGAATAAACTGGAGATTATCAAAACATATTGCAATCCACTGAACAAGGTGTATGATGTCAGGACCTAAGTAAGTATGTAATGATCAGTATTTTAAACTAAAACGATTTTGTAGCCGATAACATTTAAAAACAGGGTGTTTTGTTAGTCATATCAAAGTTTAGAGTGTTAACTGAAAGCCGTAGTTGCGCATGACTAACCCAATTGTGCTTTCCCACTCGACCTTTCCTTGCTGACAAATTGAAATTTCACCAAACTGCTAACAGACAATCATAGCAAAAAATTATTGACAATCAAATCACATTCATCAAACCGCAGACGATTTTCTGCTTTGATGTCAGCGAAATCATAATAATCAAAAAGAAAAAATAGTTTTTATAAAGTAATAAACAAATTCTACGAAACAAGAAGGGAAAATAAAATGAATGAAATTTTCTTACAATTGGCAAAACGAACACGACCCAGGGTTAGTATGTTTCACGATCATTGGTTAAATTGGACCGCCACTGAGCGAGTAAGAGGCGGTTAGAGAAATACATACAACATTTTGTTTGAGTCATATCTCTCTCCATGTGATTTATTTTATTCTGTAGTTAAGCAATAAAATTTGTATCAATATTATCAATTTGGTATGCAATGCACGGAACAGGGAATAAAGGTTGGTTGAGGAGCACACAACGATACTCAGCGATACTCGCAGCGTAACCGACTGGTGAAGTCATCAATTAGAAATGTTTGATGATGAGTCGAGATCACGTATCAGTATTTTATTGTGCATGATTTTTGGCATTCGACGTTTAGTTTTTCTTCTTGGAAGTGATTCAATCAATGTACTCGTATTTGGGACAATGTGCAATTGTTCTGTGGTATACATATTACTCATGCTGAACTTAATATAATTGCAAAACATTTTGAACAACAATTTGCCTAAGTGACCGTTCAGCCGATGTCTGTGACGAAATAATTATTGTGGCAACATTTAACCCTTTTGCTGCTAGGTCATATAACTTAAGACTAATGATTGTAAGTCAAACATAAAAGAAATTATATTAAATCAACGGTTAGTAATATAATTAAGGTCAAAAACTTACAGTCACACATAAATAAGAAAGTTTTGTAAATAATGAAATGTAATGTAAATAATGCAATGAATTACTACGATCGAACATAGTTTATAATTATGATGTATGAAAAAATCATTTGGTTGATGATGATAAATAATAAACTGCTGGACAGGAGCTTATATTGATCATGGAGCTTAGTTAAAGGTTGCCTATGAATTTTTTAAATAACTTAAGAGAATAGTATACTATGAGAACTAATATGTGTACAAAAACTTATTAACTGTTTGCACTAATGTTAATTTTTTGTATGAGTTGTTCACTGTACCAATAATAAATTGAATTGGTAAATTTAAAGTTATTGTTGTTATCTGCATCATTTATATTCTGACCCGAATGAATGATTCGGGACGTATCTGCTCCATATTCCAGTTTTATGGAGAGAAGTACACGTGGTTTTCATACCCAAAACCGGCAAATTCTTGCACGTTAGTCCAAAGGATCTCAAACGAATCAGAATTTCATCATTCCTGCTAAAGACACTGGAAAGACTGATCGATATCTACATACGCACACGGATTGACAAAAGACTCCTGTCTACAGATCAGGACGCGTATTGTAAAGGCAAGTCTGTAGAAACAGCTCTGCATACAATGGTACGTTCTATTGAATATTTCCTTCACCACAAGGAGTATACACAAAGTATTCCTAGACACTGAAGGTGATTTTAACAACGGCAACACATCTGCGATTACAGACGCGCTGTCGACTTTGAGGGTGGACGACTCGCTGGGCGAATTGATTAATCTTCTGCTAATAAGTAGTATTATTAATTCCAAGCTGTCTACAGAGGAACCCCACAAGGTGGAGTCCTGTCCCACTTCTATGGAACTTAGCGGTAAATGAACTGCTGGTATGCCTAAGAGGTGAGGGCTACAGAGTTATCGCTTATGCGGATGACGTTGCTATTGCCGTCTCAGGAAAATACCGGAATACCTTAAAGGAACTCCTGCAAAATGCTCTCAGCAAGCTAACTTCCTGGGCAGATCTCTGTGGTTTATGGGTAAATCCTCACAAAACTGAGCTTGTCCTATTCACCCGGAAAGTTCCACTTATTAACCCTCCTTCCATATATAGATTCTCTGATAAAGCCAAGTATTTGGGTCTTATTTTAGACAGAAAGCTAAGCTGGAAACCTAACATACAAGAAAGGGTTCGTAAAGCCACAGTGGCACTCTTCTCATGCAAAAAAGCTATTGGTAACCTTGGGGTCTTCAACCCCATATAACCCATTGGCTATATACAGCGATAGTAAGACCTACTCTTCTATACGGTGACGTATTAAGCAAAGTCCAAAGATCAGCTAGTCTATGCATGCGCGGATTACTTCATACAACCCCCTCCGCCGCATTGGACATCCTGTTCGACCTTACACCACTCGACATTTACAGGAAGCAAGTCGCTGCTACTTCGGCTATCCGCCATAATGCTATCTCCCAGTGGACTAGAAATGAAGTGAAAATCTCTTTCTGTTTTCCAAATCACTGAAGTGTTTTCCAGGCTGAAATTGTGGCAACAGAAGCAAACATTTCCAACAGAAATATGAAGAGAACGCAAGCACCGGTCCATTCCAAGGACATCTTGGATTTACTTGACTTATTGCATTGGTCATATAGCCAACCTACATAATTGTGTCAGTTTATTTTAGATGCTGAGGGGTAAAAATCTGCTCAGTTGTCTGGGATGAAGGACCACTTGTATGGGCTAATAATTTTTCATAAAGAAAAGGAAGACTTGGCATCTCGGTACGTTGGTACCGTCATTAGTTTTTGTTTATGGCGGCAGTCAATCAATTTACAATTTTATGATGTTGAATAATTTAAAAATTAAAATGAACAATTATCAGATTAAATTTTTTTTATGTGTTAATTTTTGCTTTAGAGCAAAAAAGTTATTTTTTTGGTACAGTTTCTAATTCAAGTACCTCAACTCATAAACAATAATATTACCAGTTATTTGCCTTAATGTAAAAATCATTTAAACCAAACTTTTTTTGATAAAATAAACGACATTTTGTTTACCTAAATATCGCGAAAACAATCAAATCGCTTGAACATCTTAGGAAGGTTTCCTCCTTTTCATTGTTTTAACGCATTTTCCACAAGCGGCGTTCAAAAAAAATAAAAAATATCTAGGTGCATCCCGCCCATTTTCGAACAACGTAAAACCCATGCCACAACGTACTTCGGACAATTCAGAGATTCCTTCTTTAGCCAGACAATAATTATGTGGAATGAATTGCCCGAATTGCCCGCGTATTTCTGACTCCATGCTGTTATCGGGTGCTTCAGTTGACCCAAGATAGTTAAACGATTGCACTACTTCAAATTCACGCTCCACTATTTCAATTGAGGGACCAATGATGTACCTTCTACTCGCAGACGTGGCCACCATGCACTTTGTTTTGCTCTCATTTCTGTGCAGCCCCAGATTTCGTGGCGCCTTCTCGATCTGGATGAAATTTGTTGATTTGCCTGGGATGAAGTCACACTGGTATGGACCAACGATGACTTTAGTGTATGGGTCTATCCTGTCTTGAAGTTTTAGGAGAAAATCGTATAGGCGGTACTAAACAACTTTATACCACAATAATTGCTCCATGTTGTGATATCTCCTTTCTTATTAATAGGGCACAGGATGCCTCTTCGCAAGTTTTGTGGCATCGCTTCTTCCTCCCATACTTGCACTATTAGTTCATGAACTGCTTGGTGTATTTCGGGGCCTCCCGCTTGGACACGATCTGATCCCGATGCCTTATTATTTTGAGCCGATTTATCGCTCTGCTAATTTTATCTATACTTGGTGACGGAAGCAAAGTTCGGTCTTCGGTTGTTGGTGGAGCCTCCAATTCCTCAGTTAGCTGGCCTTTTATTAACTCATTAAAGTGCTCTTCCCATTACTCTAAAATGCCTTTGAGAATTCGGCGATTAGATTACCCTCTTTGTCTTTGCAGTATGTGCATGTATGTGCGTTATACCGCGGACTTTTTGGTAGAACTTCCGCGCCTGGTGCGGTCCTCGCTCTCTGTACGGTTCTAGTCCACGGACGAGACTCTATTCCCAGGCAGATTTCTTTCACCGGTGGGCTGTTCATATCATATCTTCTGAGCCCTTTAAATTCATCTTAGCGTGCCCGCGTTCTATAAGATTGTTGCGTTGCTCGGTGCGCAACATTTTTACGTTCAGTCGCTAGCTTACATTCGTCATCGAACCAGTCATTCCGATCTCTACGACTACTGCCTAAGATGGACTCAGCAGTTCTAATGACAGTATTCTTAAGTCGTGTCCATTTCTCTTCAACGCCCGACATCTCAGCCCAGGACTTACTCTCCGTGCATTTAAGGCGAGTCCGTGATTTTTACATCATACTGAGGGCAGGCATGGAGTTCCCGTTCGTTCAAAGAATTCTTCTTTTTCATCATCTGAGGAATCCTCTGTAGGTGCGTGAACGTTTGTGAGGCTTATGTTTTAAAATCTGCCCCACACGCGAAGGTTGCATAGCCGTTTATTTACTGCTTTAAAGCTGAAAACGGTAGGTTTCCTTCTTTTGGTGACTAGAAACATCACCCCAAGCACAATAATTCCTGCACGATAGCTGTAATATATGTCATATTCTTATTTTTGTAAGACACCATTCACCGTCCACCGCTGCTGTTATGTTAGAATTATATTTGAACAGGGTATCGGCTAGCTGCTGTGCAGCTCGAGCTCTATACAGTGAGCGTACGTTCCATGAGAAAATTCTTAAATCGTTGAGCCGTTTTCGTTGCCGTGGTCGTCGTCGTTCATCAGTGTATCCGAGGCTGATTTGGGGTTTTGTAATAAAGTTTTTTTTACGGGCGAGGTTATTGGTCTCGAGCCAACTTTAATTTGAAGGGACTAGCCCGATTATTCAGCTTTTCCTGTACTGGATTAAAATTACCGTCGGCCACCACGTGGAGGTTTGTTCGATCGAATTTACTCGAATGTGTATCTAGAGCTGATAAAACTCAACAACGCCTTGTAAAAGGCTGATCTTGTTGGGTCCAGAATAAAGCCCTGAACACCTTGACACTTAGTTTGCTTACATTACGTTAACTATTTATGGATCTAGAAAACGATGAGCAATAATCAACCACGAAGAGGAAAATCCTGAGTCCATTTATAGGCTTTTAACAACTTAATAGAATATTTGTCACTTGGATCAGTTTAAAAACAATTTTTACAACTTTGGTAAGAATTAATAGCGGAATTTTATCGATTAATGCTAAAATGACTCACCGGCCATAAAGAAGGGCAAATTAAAATTTCATATCTAAAATTTCACGCGCATTCCACTTTCAAGGCAATAAAACAGTTGTTACTCATTTGTTCCTTGCCCATGAAAAAGAATTTCTTGCAAAACAAATTAAACCTTATGCCTAAAACTTTTAGAGACTTTAAGCTAGACCGCATCTTGATGGACCCTGATTCCAAGAACTTTTTCATATTCATTCATTCCCATCCACCGGCAGCAAATTAATTGCTTTTTGAACGGTCGTTCGTCGTTTGTTGTGTGTGTCAAAAAGTTAATCTCATATTAAATTTATTTTGACGCATCGACAAAGAAACGTGGGTCGTGGGCTAGGTTCATCATCATTTACGAGTGGCAGTATTAAAGGGATTGAAGCGAGATTGCCTTCGCGGTATATAGATATAGCAGAGTGCAGTTCAAGAGCAAAAACCCGTAGAATATTCAATTCGCAGATATTTTTAATAACTTTTACGTTCTTTGGTTTAAGCGCAGCTTAGCAAGAAATCCCCAAATCGGTTTAAATTAAAAATCACAGCACAAAATCCAAAACAACACGGCACGCAGCGAGCCGCCTTCTCAATTCACGATTCACAACAGCGACAGGAACTCTCGGTGCTTTACGATCGAAATGAATTATGACCCGATACCACGCAAACTCGTAAAAGGATCATTAATATTCTGTGACTTTTTCCTGTCAGTTGGGGCGAAGCAAAAAAAAAATACAAAACAAATATCCAAAAACAAAAAACTGTACAATCTGCCAGAGGATTCTGATGACTGTCTCGTCGTCCGCCTTCTGCAGCCATGTCCATTCATTCAGCCAATTTTAATGACTTATTCTTCCTTTTTACCAGGTATACGGAGCATTAAAAGATGAAGTAAAGGGGAAGAACGCATTTCGCTGATTCTTCACAATCATACGTTAGTGTCAAAGGGGGAACAGAGCAAAAATGCATTTGAAATGAAATGCGACGTTATACAGAAAATTTTGGTTTGTGCTCCTGGTTTTGTGTCTTTATTCTCTTTGCGAATATTCAGCCAACTTTGTAAGAAGCAATCAACTCGTAACTTGCGTTCTGGAGTTGGTTTCTCGCTGGTTCGAATTCTCCTCTTTGCCGATCTTGGGATACATTTCTGCCGCCTGTTCTTTCGTTTTCGGTTTTCCGTCGACGTCGCGTCGCTTGGAATTTTAATATGAAATATTTTGAAGGAATTTACGTAAATCATTTGGATCGTCTGAGTCGACATAGGCTCTATATGTTACACACACAACGAGCACAGGCTTGAGGATGATGATGATGACGCAAAAATGCGCGACAGCCATCAAGATGTTTCGCCGCCGAAAAACATGTGTTCCATCCAATATCGTGTAATATATGCTCTTGAAAAGAAATTCATCTTCTTTTTGATATCCAAATATTTGTGACATTTGCTCCCTGTTTATGTCATGTGTTCTTCCCTCCGCCTGCATTTTTATGGTCTTAAAAGGCAATTTGAATACAATTTAGGAGGTTGCTCGACCACACTGTACGCTAATAAATTATTTAAGTCAAGTATATTGTTAGTTCATATCAAGTTTGGGGGATGGGGAAGTAATATTTTGGAAGGTATTTTAAAAATAATTGCAAACTGTTCAATAAGTTGAAGGTTGTAAGGAAAGTTCACCTTCAGAGGTCGTTTACTAGAGCCGAAGAACAGAACAGAACAGCAGAAAAAAAAATTTGTTCAGTGAAGTAATTGAAACATCTGTGAAAGGTGTATCGAGATATTAAGAGACTCTTAAAATCCAGTTACTGCAACAAAACCATCCAACTGCTGATTTGTATTAATAGGTACGTTGGGCGAGTGTGAAAGAGGACCACTCATTATATTCATCCCCAGAATCTAATTGATCCGGACGCACCAAAAATCAAGTCAGAGTCCTACCAGCCAAAAATCCATTTGCTGTGGTTAACTGTTTTCTAAAACATCACCGGTCCCGATTTCGAACCAATGTCATCCAGTTTGGCATCCCTAAACTCTGGGCGTCCAGGTCTTCGCCATCCTTCCAGCGTAGGATTGGCAGGCCTCGCTGTCGTGTTCCATAAATACTACCGCAAAGGAATCTCCAAGCAGGATCCTCTTCGCTCATGCAAGCTAGGTGTCCTGCCCACCGGAGCCTACCGAGCTTAATTATCTTCACAATGTCGACATTGCGGTAAAGCTCGTAGATCTCATCATTATAGAGTCTCTGGAATCGTCTTTCCTCACATAAGGGGCGAACAATTCTCCATAAGACTTTTCCCTCGAACGCGGCTAAGAGGTCAGAATGCTTTTTGCTAAGCACCCAAGTCTCGGATCCATATGTAAGTACTGGTACGACCATTGTCTTATATACCAACAGCTTGGATGTTATGGTTAAATTCCTGGATTTAAAGAGTCTTGACAGGCTTTAGTAGGCTTTGTTGGCTTTAAGCAAACGTGCACGTATTTTTGGTTCCATGCTACATCGGATGCTACAGTTGACCCGAGATAGTTAAAGGATTGCACCACTTCAAATTTTCGCTCCACTATCTGAATTGAGGGACCAATGTTGGATCTTCTACTCGCAGATGTGGCCACCATGTTCTTTGTTTTGCTTTCATTTATGTGCAACCCCAGATTTCGTGCTGCCTGCTCTATCTGGATGAAAGCTTCCTGTACAGCTATTTGGTTTCTACCAACGATGTCAATATCGTCTGCGTAAGCCAGTATCTGAATGGACTTATAGAGGATTGTCCCTCTCGCCGTTACGTCAGAGTCTCAGATCACTTTCTCTAATTCTAATTCTAATTCTAATTCTAATTTCATCTATACTTGGTGACGAAAGCAAAGTTCAGTCTTCGGTTGTTGGTGGAGCCTCCAATTCCTCAGTTAGCTGGCCATTTAGCAACTCATTAAAGTGCTCCTCCCATCACTGCCTTTGGGAGATCGGCGATCATTCACTTTCGAACCAGTCGTTCCGATCTCTACGACTTATCCCTAAGATGGAGTCAGCTGTACTAATGACAGTATTCTTAAGGCGTGTCCATTTCTCTTCTACACCTGACATCTCATCCCCAGAACTTATTTACTTACAATTCTGCATTTAGGGCGAGTCCTATAGCTTGACCGTAGTTGTTTCTGGTCTCTTTGTTGCGAAGGGCAGTCATGTTGACTCGAATCTGATTCGCGGATGCAGTCTTTCGTGATGATGCAATCCGCGTTTGGAGCACCATACCAACAAGATAGTTAGCCGAGTCGACGTTGGCACCTCGGTACGTTCGTACCGTACTCAGTTTCTTGTGCAGCCGTTTCGTTGAATATTGTTGTTTATTATAATTAATAGCATCGATGTTATCTTAACCCGAAATTTTCAATATCTCAAATACAAGACAACAAATTTTTAAAAAAAAAACAAAATGACAATTAGTAGATACAAATACATTTGTCTGGTTTTATACCAACGTGTCTTGTCTTTTTGAAGGAACTTTAGATGGAATTAAGCAACTTACTTCGCCATAGAAAAGCTATCTGTTATTTCAGCTCACGAAAGAAATACTATTAAGGAAACACCTTCATAGTCGTCAGAAGGACCAACAATGACAGCACCAGCAGCAGCATCAAGCGATTACAATCATATACCACTTAAGGCTATAATTACGTGTAAGGACATTTATAACTGTCACGTATTTTTGCACATCTTCCTTTGCTTAATTCTTTTCTGGTTGTCTTTTGAGAAAAGGTACACACACACACACACTCAAAACTTTCAACCAAAAATGTTAATGAATTTTATTGTTTCTTGCTGTAACATTCGAGCGGACACACGACGTTAAAATATTTGAATTTATTGTATTCTTATGGTTGGTGTTGTGAGACCGACTCCCAAGAGGCACTTCGCGATCCAATTAAAGTCTCATCTTATTTCGATCGCAACGCATAGTACCAGCAAACTACAATAAATTTCACCAATGAAATTCAAGGAAAAATACGAAATGACATATTAATCCGTGATGGCTCGAGATATACATCACGGATTAATCGACGATCGCTCTGGTTCATTTGTGTCGCCATTTCTTTTCGTTTCTTTGTTTGTTCGTTCGTTAG
The DNA here is from genome assembly GCA_947095585.1 of Nephrocerus scutellatus. Taxonomy (NCBI): domain Eukaryota; kingdom Metazoa; phylum Arthropoda; class Insecta; order Diptera; family Pipunculidae; genus Nephrocerus; species Nephrocerus scutellatus. The sequence continues at coordinate 71,898,805 of OX352765.1, forward strand.
TTTACAAAGCGACTGATTATGTTAGTTGCTGTCCGCGAGCAATAAACCAAAAATACGTTGACACAAATGTGGTTAAAATGATAATTTATGTACATATATGGCTGCATCCAAGATTCGTCTCCGTCCTTTTGGTGCGTTTGTTACTTGTGATATGCAAAATTTCAACATAGGACCGAAATTTCTGTGAAATATTTTCAATCAACGACGCTCCTAGGAGAATAAGTCCTTCAACGTTCATAATTTATTTATTTACTTTCCGCTTAAGTCCGTTTATAAACGTTTTATTGCATGCATTATGCTGAGCGAGGGTGAGTGCGAGTATTCCCGCTTCCCGCATTGCACAAAACTCGTGCAACGCCAACCCACCCACACGAAAAATTCGCCACTTCTTTTCTCCTGCAAAATCTAACTTGTGGCTGATGGTTAGCTGGCTGGCTGACTGGTCGGACTGTCGTGCCTGATTGCTCGTGTGCCTTTTGGCATATATAGGAAGTGACACTGGAGTTTATTTAAGTCCACAAAAGCAGTTATCCACTTGACATTGACAGGAGGGGGGTCGGTTTTCCGCTGCTGCTGCTTGGTTGTTTTCGACGGAGGGCGGACTTTGTAGAGTTCTGTTGTTTGGCTTTAATGCCAACGAGCGTAACAAGCAATGAGTCGTCTGCACAACAGAAGGGCTGGAAGCACATCATGGATTGTCCCATAAATTTAATGTGATGTGATGTCCTTCAGATTGGAGTCCCTTCACAGCAAAGTTTGGTATTTTTTTAGACCAGCCAGTACTGGTTCTAGCTTACTATGGCTTAGGAAATGCATCGGCTACTGGACGTACGTTTCGCTCCATTCCTCATGTACATATTGAAGATGTCCTGCCGGCCGGCAGAAGCATTACTTGGCAGATTAATTTACGTGTTTATACTTGTCCTCTTATGTGCAATATTTGCATGTATTTATTTGTGTCCACGTAAAAAAAGGACGCTCTTGCACTGCCTTTCTATTCGTTATTGATATTTTGTGGAATTACTTTTGAATGCGCTAAACTCTTTGTGCCTCTATGTGCAAAAAAGTATCGGGGATATATTTCATGTGGACGGGCGGTGCATTGGTGATGGGTTTTTTTGTCCCACCCTAAAACTTTTAATTTATGCAAATTGTGCGCGTTCCAGCCATGCATGTTGTTACGACTTTAGCCGATGTAGAGTATGGGAAAAAATTCGCCCAAAGAACAAACATTTTTAATTGCAGCGAAGAGCACCGAGACGGACATTTTGTCCTTCCAGTTTGCATTGAGGACTTTTTTGGATAGAGGGATCTGAATAACTTTATTTCCTAAAAAAGTACTCAAATAAAATTAAGCTTTTCAGTACTTTCTATTTCTACTACTAGTATATTTTTATAAATAATGCTTTAAAAATTAATTCAATTCACTATTCCTGTCAAATTTTTATTATTTATAAAGAGTTTTTTGCCTGGTAAACGGAATGGTTCCGATATGATTTCCGATGTACATGAGCAATCCTCAAAACAAACTTGACTCAAAGTGGATGACTCTAAATCAAGGGTTATTGAATTTTTTTTCTCGCGACCCACTTTTTCAGTTGAAGCATTTTGGCGAACCCACTTGTTTTGTCAATGTAAGTAAAGTAGAACAACACAAAAATTAAATATGTATTTTTTATATTCCCTTTATTGTTTTTGTGAGGAATTTCTGTCAAATACAATGACCGAATTGCCTATAATAATGTAAAAATTGTAGACAATGTACATTTATGTCTTTTGTTTCAAAAAATGGATTCTATTGCTGTCCTGATATGAAATCTTCCAGTAATGTTAACGATTTTCGATCTTTTCAATATCAGAGGACGGTAGAAAACCTCTCTCTAGTTTTCGATGAACTGACTTATTAGCTGAACCCATTGGGTTGTTTCCATTATGTAGGAGTATAATAACCGCAGCAAGAGCGGCCGTGTCCAGAATATTAAAAAACATTGCCAAAGGACATCGTGAAGTTTTCCGTTTTGTGGAGTACTGGAACAAAATTTTGTCCATGGTGTCCACGCCACCCTTTATTTTATTATAATACATTATTTTTTCTTGCTTGTTCTTCAGTCGTCCTGAAAAAGTTGTATTCCGGTGAATGGTGGACAACAAAACCATGGATCTGTTTTCTGCTATGACGTAGGAGCACATCGTGCCATTTTCAGCAAATCCAAACAAACTAGATGTGACTTCCCTAGTTCTGGAGGGTTTGAACATGGTGTGCACCCTTTCTTTTTCTTTCTCTTCGTACAGAAGTCAAGTTCCAACTTGACAACTCCTTGACCAATCGCAGTGTTATAAAGTTGTCCATCGTGATATTTCTCCCTGTGCCGCTGTAGCAAACAACTAGCTCCCTCACAACCCTCTCGCCTTGGTTGACTTTGTCCCGGACGTTGTTTATTTTGCCAGTATAAATTTGGCGTTGTAGTGGACAGAACGTCAAAGAATCACAGACCCACCATATTTTAATACCATATTTGGCAGGTTTAAGCGGCATATAATACGTCTCCTGTACCCAAACAGCTGTAACGCAAACATAGGGTTGGTAATGGGTTCGCAGATTAAAAACATCCATCTGAGAATTCGTTACCGGAAACTGGATTACTAATCCACGTCTGCTTATGGGGATTTTAGACATTGCATTGAGCATCATCCTTTTTGTTCGAATATCGGCATATTAGGTCTCTTATAGCCGAACTCATGATGCAACCGAATGTATCAATCTGTTCAGATTTTTTTTCTGAATAAACAACGTATCCAATCAAAAAATTCAAAAGGACTGGCTTATTTGTCTTTCGGACCACCAATGTGTCCCGAACTTTATTTTTGTCCCAAATACCAAATACACGACACAAAGGAGCGACACGATACAGTGGCCACCCGCGTGGGTATTGGTAAACAATGTAGTCAAAAATCTTTGGTAAAGCAAAGGTTAAATCGAAATTATAATCACCTACAAATGTGGGAGTATACTTTGAGTTTAGTGTGATTGTTTAAAAAAAATGATATTAAATGTGTCACTAATGATCAAAGCTTATTTGATTAAAGTAACCAAAGACAAAGTGAGCGCCGTGGCTCAGTGGATAACTGCATGGCTGCTGAGCAGGAGGTTTGTGGTTCGAATCCAAGTAACACCAAAAGTATTTTTCACGGTGTCCACACTCTCGCGAATGTCTGACAAACGACCGAGAGCATCTATCTTGTCTTGTATCTTGTATCTTGTCACGGAAAACTTATCATTTTCCGTTCGGAAACGGCATTAAAATGTAGGTCCATTCTATTTGTGTGAAAAAATATACGTGCACAACAAAAATGGTCGCGAGAAGCTAGGCCTTGGACCAAAACGGTCTGTCGTGCCGAATATTATTATTAACCAAAGACGTTGCTCAACTTTTAAAGCTTCAAGGCTTTTCTATATTTTGAATTCGAGTGCGATATTTTGATTTAGATAAAGTTACTCAGAAAGATTTTAAGTAGCGAATCGCAAAATAATTTGAATTGAATCTTAAGTGCTAAAAGATCAAGAGGTTTCTCACAGTTACAACCTCTTTCAAAACGTTATCCGAGGAATTGTTTAAGCTTCTAATGCTTTCCTATGAATCACACAATGTGTGAATTTAATATCTAAAGTTTTGGACAGAGGTCCAATTAAATGTTCCGTCATTGCAGCCGCTCAGTCACTGCGAAAACATGCGATTCATAGGACAAATGATCGCGATCCCAATAGAATATCTTGCGTCCCCATTTGGGGTCGCGACTCCTAGTTTATGTACCACTGCTCTAAACCAATCACAAATTTAGATTGTTCAAAATAAAAGCAAAAATGGTACTGAAGTGAATTAAATTACAGAATCACTGCCTGTTTTTGTACAAAATGCCCTAGGCTACAGACTTTTTGTACTGGCAAGAAAAATAAGAAAGGTCTTAGATCCCAAAACCCAAAGGCAAGGAATATTAGGAGAAGCACACAGATTCAGTTATCACAAAATATATTTTTTAACTGTTTGTTACACCGCGGCCACAATTCTACTTTTCCAATAGCAATTAGAATTTTGGTCTTGATTTTCCTTCTCATAAAGAAGACGTTGCAAGGACAACGCGATTATGAGCTATTAAATTCACACAGAAATATTGCTCAGAAATAGGTCCGCTCGGTAAAATATTTCAGAGTTTGTCTTTGCACCGTTTTTAGTTCGATCAATATAGAAATCTCTTAACAGGATAAAAAAGGTATACCCATAAAAGTTGTCGCTTGTCAGAGAAAATGGACAAAAGATTTTGTGTTTTAATGAAGCATATTATGCAGTTTAAATTACCCTTTAACTCTTTAAAGTAAACTTGTGTTAATATCATTCATTTTCCTTATAGAAAGAAAAAGGGATCAATTATTTACTTATATGAATACATGCAAAGTGTGAATAGATTTTTCATCTGAATCCTGTCACAGCACCAAGCCATCAAGTAGCAAACTAGGAAGTACTGACAATATTCTCATCATGACGGTCACATTTTAGTGGCATCGTACGTTCGTTAAGCTTTAAAGGTGTCAACAGCAGACACAACAAAATTGCTCACATGTGCTAGTGCTACGTGTGATTTTTTCTATGTGTGCAGTGCTGTGCTTCATGTTAAGTGCGATGAAAATCTTATTCTGTCTTTTGCAACTTGCAACTCCTTACTGCTTACTGCTGACTCTTAGGTAAAACGGTCACAAAATTTAAGCAGAATATTTGATACAATATATCGGCGTCGATCGTATTCCTCGTCCTCCCGCCACGAAGGATGAGCAAGCATATATCGAATTATGGATGTTTCGTCACATCCACAGATTTGCTATTACTCTGGTACTGGTATTGCCGCACTCTGGCAATATACGAGAACAGTCAGTCAGTCATCCTTGTCGTTGTCACAGGATTTCACACTAGAATGGAAACAAATTTTTCTACGAATTTTACATTTTTTCTTTTAAAAGTATGAAAATATGGCAAGGGCAACGAAAATCACATGACATACAGCCAACGTGAATTGAATGTTTTGTTCATCCCTGAGTGCACACCTCAAATAACAAGTTGGAAGAGTTGATTCTAGTTGCTGTAATATGTGTAGGTTTGGCTAATGTGTGTGTATGTGCATATGTGTGTAATGTAATTTTGGCAATATTGAATCATTGGAAGGACAGACAGACGGACAGAGAGATAAATGTTGAAAGGAAGATATTTATGCAGAATTCATACATCTCAGTATTCTCGAGTAGTTCGATGACTATACTGAAAATGAAGTTTTTTTTCAGAAGAATCTTTTCTGTTTTCATACTATTGCTTGTGTCCTTTCTCTTGCTGTCTGATATGCGAAGCTCAACGACAGTGGTGATGATGGTGGTAGCCACGCATGAGAACCTAACGAATCATGAAATACGATAATTGAACCGTACACACAATCCTTTTGTCGAATGGAATGATAAAATTCACTTGTCGTCGTAGTATAGTATTACAATTTGCTGTGTATCTTGGAAATTTCAGTTTTATTCGGAACATTTATATGTGTGTGAGGTGTGTTGTGTTTGGGTATAATAAAAGAGAAAGCCGTTGTGATCATAAATAATTTGTATCTGCTATTAAAATAGCAAATTTAATGGTAATGCAAAAAAAAGAAAGTGATAAATAGGCAAAAATAAGAAAAGGTAAAAGAACTTAGTTCTTGGTAAAAAAACTTTTATGTATACATCGACATAAGGAGCATAAACTTTCTTTTTGAGATGCTGAAAATAATATATTTATTAATCAACCCAAAACGAAAGCTTCTAAATTTCTGTTCAAATTAAGTTATTTAATTTTTTTCATGTATTTATATTTATAAGAGAAATGTTAATACTTATCACACGACAATAGACGAAAGTGACTGTTTCCTACGTTATAACCTACCCTCAAAAGTAGGCATTATCCACACTAATGTGTTAACATAGAAAATACTTTTATTATTTACTGCAGTCTCAGCGAACACACATTCCCACACTAGTTTGCGCATGAGTTTAGCAGAGAAATTGTTTTGCTCGTGTGAAAAATAGCGAACATTTCTCGCTGTGGTTAGTGGTTATCGTCCACTTTCCTCGCTTGTTATGTAATATGTTTTACTTCCGCCATTCAGCACATCGACATCTTGGAACTGGTACTTAAGCTATAACTACCAACGTGGCTATTATCCACTGAATCTGTAGAATCCATTCTTTCTTTCTATTTCTTCCATTGCCTTTCTATTGCACATATGTGGTGATATAAGTGTTGTTGAATTTAAATCTTCAAGCCGAAGTCTTTCGATTGATCGCGCTCTACTTAAAGCTACGAACGCCTGTCCAAGTGCAAAAATTTTCGACCCCAAATAGATGTGGCTCCTTGCATTTTATGCACTGTTGATGACCGACATAAAATCAACGCTAGTATTCGTCTTTCTGCAGTTCCATAAGAATTTTTTGCTTGGAATTGTACCTCCATAGGGTCAATTCTTTTAATTCCAATTCGCCAAAATCTCCGTTGAGCTTTCTTAACAGCGAACTCGCCAATGTTATTTCCTTCCAATTTAGTCAAAAGCAGCTGAATGTGGTGTCTTTTGATCTTGCTCACTCGCAAGTCATTTAGAATATAGATAAAAGTTGTGTAATCCTGTTGTCTCATATTTTATACGAGCTCGCTGAAAGAAAACTCAAGCCACAAATCAGTTGCTGGCTGCATGCGTTCTGGTTGATGGAAAATCGCATTTGCTGGTACTGGTGGTAATTGCAAAAAATCTCCAAATATAATCAGTTCTCCAAAAATTTTCTTGCTGGGTTTCCATTATTTCAAGCGCTTGCATCATATGATGCAAGAAACCTCCAGTGTGAATTGGCATATTGAGAACTTTACCATCGTTTGTACTGGAAGCTTCAAAATCGAATGAAGCGTTGAGCCATGAATAAGTCGGGCAATCACACCAATGAGTGCACAAAACTTTACTGATATCTTGTTTTTTTTCATAGAATCTTTTGATTTGTTTTTTCTTTTGTTTTTCTGGTACTAGCGCCGCCTGTGATAAAGAGCTTAATGCGATCATCTGAGCCATTTAATTGGTCATGACTCTAAGGTGTCACATAGTTAAAGAGATCCGCTGTTCATTTTTCATGGCTTACTTAAAAGAAACAAATTTTGCGTCGTTCATATTATTTTCTGTAACAGCCTCTTCTTTGTGTTCGGGTGGCACATGATTTTCCAGATCTATCAATGATGTCCTTGATCCAATGATTGAAGTTGTTGATCAACTTGTTATGTTCATCCATCATGGTAAGCTTCACATGCTTATACTTGACGCTCGCTGAGGATCTTTATACAGATTTTTCGCAATGTCAGTCTTCTCATGACGAATCTTCTTGATAGCTTCAGCAATGCTGTTGTCAACATTAATTGGCTCGCTCTTGGAAATATATTTGCCAATGTAAATTGCAATGGATTCATTGTTCCCACATGGTTGAACGCCGAGATTTGCTACCCAAAGCTCCAAAATTATTGATATAGCGTTCATCTGCTTTAGGCTTCATAATAAAAATGCGTCCACCACTTCTAAAGAAAGCAATCGATGCGCTAGCGGTAATTCTGGTATTTTCGTTCACTTGTTTTGGGAATGAGAAACGGCAATAATCAGAGTTACCATTACGAACCATTTCTCTGAGATCATGATCCACAGGAAGCTCGCAAGTCATCACTTAATCAATTCAGAAGTTTTCATTTTCACTGTTAAGGCCTGGTGTTCCCTCAATCCAAACTACCATACTAGATGTGGATAACCTCTATTTTGGAATTCAATTTGACAACAATATTGACCCAAGAATTCTAGCAGTTTTGCATATTGCTTACGCATGGCTTTAGCCGAATCATAAAGTGTCTGCTTACCACAACGTGATATCTCTCAATTAAAATCTGATTCTCGTAAACTGTTGGGGGTCTTAATCGTGAAATTCCGCAGTAATGATTCTCAAAATGTTGCTACAGTCTTTGCATCAATGCTGATCCGAAATGGCCCTGGACACTGAAGTGATCAAAAAATTTTAGTTCTCACGGTCGTGTGAAAAGAACCCAAAATAGTCGACGCAGTGTGGCTTATTTAAGAAATTAACCCATTTTCCACGCACCACGCGACTCATGACACAAGTCTCACGCGGGATTCTCGAAACACTATTAGCGACTAAGCTATTCACAACATTTCAAGTTTGTGGTGTGGTGTCTAAGTCACAGGTAACCCAATTATCCACGTATTATACGCTTTACACGCGACGCACGACACGAATCATACGCTGGATCTTAGAAATGGAGCGCAAAATTTCAGCTCTCTAGGTCGTGAAAAAGGTGGTTAGAAAGGACTACAAAAAGTCGACGGAGGTGGTCCCTATTTCAAACATTAACCTATCTTAGAATCTATCTTAGAAACGCCAAATGAGGCTAAGATACTCACAAAATTTCAACTCACTAGCAAGTGTGGAAGGTGGTTAAAAAAGAAAGATTAACCCAATTTCCACGCATCACACGTGCCACACTCCACTCGTGATAGGCGTCACACACGCGAGATTTCAAAAATGACACATGACACTGAGCTGTTCACAAATTTTCAGCTCTATAGATCAGCTTTCAAGGTGGTTAAAAAGGACTTCAAAAAGTCGAAAAAAAAACGAAAGACAAACAGGAAAAGTTTTAAATAAAGGTTTTTAAAAAGGTTAGGTGTCAACGCAGTTAGTTCTGAAAAACTATTGTATGTGCTTTATCATCATATTTTGCTCTACAATCGTGGTCCATTCCTATCCTCCCACAAAAAAGTATGACAACCGGTCGCTTATTCGGGCTGATGTCTTCCAGTTTGACATTGCATGGGCTTATTGTGCCAAAGTTCGGGTTTGCCGAATAGTTGAGGAAGACAAAGTCTTTAAATTGAGCGAAGTAATAGCTGCTCATTGTAACGTTCTGTCCCATACTTTGTAAACAGATGAGTCCCTTCTTATTGAAACATCGGTGACAGCTGGCTGGGTGCTGCCAATAACGTCGATTTCTTTAGATGTAACTATACTGGCATACTTAATACTCAAACTTGTGAAAGGGATATTTTTGTTGTGTGTAACAGCTCATAATAATTAAATAATTTTGAATTTGAACTACTACGCCGTTACGGTAGACTCTTTTTAATCTTAAACCTTAACAAAAGCAGCGCAAATACTTCACTACTTTCACTTACATATATTCTTTCCGAAAACTCACGGGTTTTTCTCAACCACAACGCAGAATAATCATAGAAATTACGATGTAAATATGATCAATAATCCGGATGAAATGTCTTCCAACTTACCTCCCACACACACAAGCATAACATGAAAGTCTCATTCATAGTTCATTGAGGATAATGCCAACCTAATGATGACTACGAAAATGTCAATTTACATTTAAGCTTTTATGATTGTCATTCTCCTGTCGTTTAAGTCCAGATGTCCCTTAACGTCAGCAGACTATCACCTTGATATTTTCATTATTTATTTGGGAGTGAAGAAGTGGTCATTTGGTATTTCAGCTTTTACGAGCAAAGTAAGATCAAATTTCTGGACAAACTAAGAATATTTTTACCCTCGATTGTTGTCAAGTTCAACCTCCATATATCTTGAGATGAACACAGAAACGAACAAATGGGCATTCTCAACTGATAGGACTTGTCGTTCTTAGTTGATGGGGAAGAAGAAGGATATACGTTGAACTTTTGACTGGTATTGCGTTGATATGGTTGTTAGTTTGGTTGGTTAAGTACTTACCTAGCGATGTCATTCCTAAAAATTGAAATATTTGCCGAGATGACGGCTAATGGTGACGAGACGGGTATTACTCCACTTAACGACGACAACATAAAACATATGGACTTTATTCTTAACGTTTACTTTGTCCTTTGGTCAATGTTTCTCCAGGACATTCATTTGTAATTACAAGCTGCGCCGTCTGAATTCATTGGCATTGGGGATTATTGCGGTGATGGTCAGAATAATAAAACGCTTGTACCTTTTAAAAATTGCGAACATATTATGGATGCGTGTCTCGAGTCGAGGTAGCATTTCCTTTTATGCGTATACAATTTTGTTGTTTGTCAGTGTGTTGGTGTATGTGTTTCCGCACGAATTACTTTTATGAAACGAGGAATTCGTTCGTTCAATTTAATCATTTTTCTACTAATAGGATTTGCGGACATGTACTCGTATATAGTAGCATCGTCCTTTTTTGCCATCAGCCCATCTTTTCACATGACTGGCAATATTATAATTTTGTTGCAATAGTTCTTCATTTTGATGTCATTAAATATGGTAATGCATTGATGTTACTCCGATTTTCATTTTAAAGTTAGTTTTTCCACTGTTTTTATTTTGTAGTATTGTAGTGTAGTGTAGGGCATCGTGGCTATACTGGATAGTGCGTTAGACTGCTGGGCGGTAGTTTCGATCGTCTATTATCGTTTTGGGGTCCCACCTCTCGCGAACTTAGTCTTAACATATACTCGCAATCACGTGCCAAGTAAGCACGTTTTAAAAGTAATTGTATTTGGCAGAAGATGCAGAGCAATTTATTTTGAAATACATAGAACTCCAACCGATTAAATAGAAACTGCATAAAAAAGAGGGAAAAATGACATACAGTGGATATATGCTTTAGAACGAAGCTTAATCTGTTCAGCGAGTGAATACCGCAAAAGAGTTTATCTTGCTATGGATGTGGTGCTCTTGTCGTGCGAACTGTACGAACATATATCGATGCTAAGAAAGGCGTTTAATTGGTTCGCAACATCACTAGTTGAAGAAATATAAATACTATCAGTAAAATGCGGCGTAAAACCAAAAAATGCCGTGCAGGCCTTGACAATTATTCTAAAGAAAAATGGCTGAACGTAAAAAAAAATAACCACCATATAGTAGCCGTACCGACCAAATGGTGTCCTAAGCTATTTGTGATTTCGTTGGTCGCCGTAATCTAATGTTGCATCTGATTTCCTTACGGAATGTCCATCAGAATTGTGCGCATATTGTATCTTTATGAGTTATCTTTAGTATTCTTGTACATCTCTATATTTTCAACAAATGATGTCAATATCGGTTGCATAAGCTAGTATCTTAATGGACTTTTTGAGGATTGCTTTATAAATAAGCCGGACATCTTTACTTATCTTATAACATTGGTAATAACCTACATAGTTCAGGATCTTAGAAATAAATCACATAGCAGAATCACTGCTCATAACGACAAAAGCACTAAACGAATTTTAAAGCCTCGCCAACAACACAGACTTAATTTTTTTGGTATAACATTTATATCAAACTTTTTTGTAATTGTTTTCTTACCAGAAAGTGTTTTTTGTAACGAATACCTATTGTGTGCAGTATTTTGGCTTCTATTAACAAAACGATGAAATGCGAGAGCTCGCGAGATTCCCACTTGTCTGTAAAGTTTTTTTTTTCCAATCATTTACCATTTCAGTCTTGCATCTTGTTTATATGCACGTATAAAAATAAACGAATAAGCTAATTAAATAAGTGTGGAACTTCTTTTTTAAGAAAGACATAATAAATTAATTTTACGAACAATCTAAACAGAAAAAGCCTCTCAGGCAATGTCAAGTGCCTTATGTAGACTACAGTGGGGACAGAATTCAACTGTTAGGTGAGTACGATTCAACAATAACGTACCGAGGTATAACTAAAAACATAACAGTGGTAGTTTGCAAAACACAGAGTGCACCTTTGCTTGGTCGTACGTTTTTACGTTTATTTAACTTTGGATTAGTTCAAGTAAACTCAGTCAATATTGAAAAAAACTTTCCTACAACTGTTGATCAATTGAAATTCGAATTTTCGAATGTCTTTAATGAAGGGCTAGGGTCATATAACGGTTGCAAAATATCTTTAAAGGTTTGCGATGCTGCACAGCCAGTGTTTTTCAAACCAAGACCATTACCATTGGCATGGAAAAGTAAGGTGGAAACACAATTGCGAAGGTTAATTCAGGAGGGGGTACTAGAACAAGTAGATAACTCCGAGTTGGGTACACCTTTGGTCCCAATTTTAAAACTAAATGGTGATTTAAGAATATGTGGTGATTATAAAGTAACTATTAACAAACATTTGTTAAATTTTATTCATCCGTTACCACGCATAGATGAAATTTTTGCTTCCTTAGAAGGAGGTGAATTATTCACAAAGCTTGATTTATCAAATGCGTACAACCAGTTGTTACTGGATGAAGAGTCACAACTTTTGTGTACTTGGAGTACTCACATAGGCTTACTTAAAGTCAAGAGATAACCTTATGGAGTCAAAACAGCTGCGGCACTTTTCCAAAGAATAATGGAAAATTTATTACGTGGAATAAAAAATGTTGTAGTATATCAAGATGACATAACCATAACAGGCAGAGATATGCGACAACACATTAAAGTCAGTCTTAAGAAAGCTCAGCTTGGCTGGTCTTAAGTTGAATGTGAACAAATGTGAATTTTTTAAATCCAAAATCTGTTATTTAGGATTTTCCATTGACAAACATGGCCTGAGTAAAAACAATGATAGAATTTCAAGTGTCACGTTGGCACCTATTCCAAACAATGTTTCGGAACTCAGAGCTTTTATAGGGATGGTAAATTATTATTCAAAATTTATAAACAATTTTGCTCAGAAAATGTTTCCATTGTACGAGCTTCTTCGTAAGAATGTCCAGTTCAATTGGTCTAATGATTGCCAGAAGGCATATGATTTATTAAAATCTGAAATCACATCAAATCAAATCTTGGTACATTTTAACCCGGACTTACCCATAATTTTAACCACAGATGCCAGCAATAACGCTGTAGTTGGGGTTCTTTCTCATAAATTTCAGAAAGATACTAGACCAATAGCTTTTGTTTCGAGAGCCTTACTAAGAGTGAATGTAATTACAGCACCTTAGAAAAAGAAGCCCTTGCTATAATTTTCTGCGTAACAAAACTAAAACAATACCTTTTAGGTAACAGATTCGTCTTGCGAACTGACCATCGACCTTTATTAGGTATATTCGGCGAGCATAAAGGTTTACCTATTATAGCCTCTGCTCGTATGCAAAGATGGTCACTTATTTTATCAGGATTCAATTACACGGTTGAATATATTAAAGGTTCTTTAAATAATGCTGATGGGCTCTCAAGGATGCCACAGTCTATTTCAACCAATGACTTTAATGAAAGTAATTATATAAATTTTATTGAATCAGAAAATAATCTTCATCTAAGTTTCAAAGAGATAGCTCGTGAGACAAGACGTGACCCAGTTTTATCAAAACTATGTGAAGCTATTCAAGGCGGAACGGTTCACAAATTAAAAGGTGATGATTTCATTCCATTTCAAAATAAGGCTAATGAACTTTCTGTGGAATATGATTGTGTTCTATGTGGTTATAGATCCGTGGTACCAAAAAGCTACGAAATCTCATTCTCAAGGAACTTCATGCTTCACACTTAGGAATTGTTAAAACAAAAATGTTAGCACGTTCCTACGTATGGTGGCCAGGAATGGATAGCCAAATAGAAAGTTTAATTCGTGACTGCATTCCTTGTCAAGAATTAAAGCAAAGCCCTGAGAAAGCTCCTTTAATACCATGGAATCCAGCTGATTCCGTCTGAAGCCGAATTCACGTAGACTTTGCTGGTCCTATTAAAAACTATTATTTCTTTATTGTTATTGATTCATACTCCAAATGGGTTGAAGTTTTCAAAACTAAAGAAATAACTTCGGTGTTTACCATCACCAAGATGAGGGAACTATTTTGTCGTTATGGGTTAATTGACGTTCTTGTAAGTGACAATGGACGGCAATTTACTTCCGAAGAGTTTTGTAAATTTTTACGAAACAACGGTGTTAAGCACATTTATACTGCTCCTGGACATCTGGCAACGAATGGTCAGGCAGAAAATTTTGTGAAAACCTTAAAAAAATCAATATTTGCAAATCTTAAAGATAACAAAAATACTTGCTTGGATACCATTATAAATAGATTTATGATCGATTATCGGAACACCAAACATTGTGCAACTGGTGAATCCCCTGCTAAACTTTTCTTTGGAAGACTTTTGAAAACGCGTTTTAGTAGTTTAAAGCCTCCAACAACTAGAAAGTATATAGTTGAAAGTCAAGATAAAAACATACTGAACTACAAGGGTAAACGCAGGGCTCTGTTTTCAAAAGGGGAGAATGTTATTGTAAGAGATTATAGAAACAAATATTTAAAAAGTTAAAATCTGGCTACTGTTTCGGCTGCCGCGTCATTAATAACTCTTAGTTTTATCATATCATTCTGACAATAAATACACAATTGTTAAAAGGAAAATATTTGTTAACAGGATTGGTTCTCTAAAAAAAAAAATATTAATTGACGATCGAACGCATTTTGGCGTTTTTTCTTTTGATTTTTTTTTCTAGCTGCAAAAGGGTGCTAACTACATCCACTCTATAGAGGAGGGAATCCGCGAGAACGCGTAGATCAAAAAGAATAAATATTTAAAAAAGACTCCAAACCACATTTAAGCAAATTGATTGACAGCTAATTAATCACTAAGACAACAAAGTTCGATTAGAAATAACTGATGAGCCTCGAAGTATTTGAAAACTTCTTGCTTCTTTTTGATGATGTGTTACGAATATTTTAATCCTCAGCTAATTTAATTTCGTTCCATAATACGATTGATTTATGATCGCATCGTTGTTGTGTTGTTGTTGGTGGTGTTGCTTCTTTTTGTTCATCGAACAAATTTTATGAAGCGTTTCATTTGGTTGTTTCAGAACAAGATTGAGTACCTCACCACTACCAAATCCAATTGGCAGCGCTCCATTGGGGGTAAATTCTTTGCTTTAACAACATCAAAGGCGTACAAGTATATTACTAAAATCCCAGAACACACGTACACACTCAGATACACAATTGATCGATGACGACGATGTGCCAAGCAAAACGAAAGATCAAAAGAGTCGTCGTTTTCCAACTACTTCTCGAACAATGCTAAGTGCCAGCTATAAGCTGTGCCTAAATATAAAGCTTGAGACACATTCAAAAAGGGGCAAACTCTTCACCATGGAGGCAAACAAGGAAAAGTCTTAATTTTTGGCATTTAATTGGAATTATGTACCCTGTTAAACTAAGTGACATTGATAAATTCTAAGTAGTATACCGTAAAATGGTACGAATATATTGGTTCCTATATAAAAAAGACTTTTTTTATGACTAATGATATAAATAAACTTTGCATAGAATTATCTCGTGTATAGGACTAGTACAGACCAACATCATTCTTCGAGTAGAGGCAATGTTTTCTCTAAAAATCATACCGCAAGCAATTTCTGAGAAAATTCCTTCTTGTATATGCGAGCTAGGCTACCTGATTACTGAATTCTTTAAATTTACTTATTAACTTTGCTTGGCCGTGTGTTTGTTTGTTGGTTTGTCTTGGAATCTTGCGATCAATTTTTAACCCACTTTCTAAAGCCCGATTTTATGAAACTTTGCACAAATGTGTATTTCCAGTGACAACACTTTCTATTGAAATTTGGAGCCCATTTAATTTTTTTAAAAATTACCCCGATTTTTATTTCTATTTTTCATATATAAAGTCAGAGAAAATATTTAACGAAATATTAAGTACGGTCCTCTGAGCAAGTTAGTATCTAAACGAATTGGCAGAGAATTGTTTCTCGTGATGTAACTTTATTGTCTAATTATCCCTATAATACGTTAAGAATTCCGGTTGTCAGCTCTATAGACAAGGATAATCTGTTTGCTACGCATTTCGCAGTTAGCTCCACGCTTACAGATTGTGCATTGCTGCCTTTTGTACGTCAGAGTATTGAACACTCTATGGGACAGATATTTATTCGTACTCGTGCAGTTGCTAGAGTTTAAAACGATCTCAACACTCTCAAATCAGCTGGGCCAGATGGCATTTCCCCATTAGTTCTGAAGAGGTGTTCTTCCAAGCTGGCATATATCCATTCTTTCAAAGGTCATGGATATGCTGATCAATTTTTAGCTCAAGAAATATCTTGAAACCAACGAAATCCCTAATGACCGGCAGTATGGATTTCGTGGGCAATATTCTACTGGTGATTTGATGGTATATCTCACCGAACAGTGGAACCGGTCTTGTCATTAATTTGGAGAAAGCAAAGCTGTTGTACTCGATATTTCTAAGGCATCAAGCTCTTTTGTCCAAAATGCCTGGATTCGATGATAAACTGCTTCACTGGATTAGAAGCTATATATATCGAGAACTGAAAATCTCGCAATTCTCGGTATGTGCGTTAACGACTTCGTTGCGATGACCACATATTTACCGCCGCCAAATATGCTGCGAAATTTTTACGTTTTCTAGCCCGCTGCAAGAAATATTTCACTCCCTCTGATCTGGCTACTATATGTATACCAGACTTTTATTCGCCCTAATCTTGAGTACATTTGCCATATCTGGTCTGTTGCCCCTAAAACTACTTTGCATCAGCTAGATAGAATTCAAATCCGCGCGGTGACGCAAATATAGTGAAACCAATAGATTCGCTTGAACACCGCAGGAACTGCTTTTTACTGTTTTATCGTTTCTTCCACCACGGTGCTCAAGAGAAATAGCCAGCTGTACGTCACCTCTCCTTGAATTCAACCACAATACTCGTGGCGCTATAAATGCTCATCAGTTTACCCATAAGCCCATCTTCGGAAGTACAGTTAAGTTCAGGGGGTCGTTCTTCGTATGTGGAACTCTGCCAAGCTCTGTCTTCCCAAATCACTATAATTCACAGGCATTCAAAACACAAGCTCATAGACAGCACGATGTGCATGCCTGTACGATGCTTAGAAATAAAGTCGAGCGGATCGTAACTCTGGTGCTGCGTAGATCTGTACGTTGTGTTGGTTGAGGCGGTCGAAGCAATACGGGTTGACGGTAGCAAAACTTTGTTCCCGATATGCTGCATTAACGTATAGTGTCAAGAGGATAGTCTACAATATTCCCATATTTGTTCCATTAGTTCTTGAATTGCTTGGTAAAGTAAAGTAAAGCTTTTTCAGAGTGATTCCGCGTAAGTTTATTGATTGCGAATACATAATACGCTGATCATCATTGAATGAGTCTTTGATAAATCAATTAGGTGGTCATTTATAGAACTTTCTATTGGCGGAAAGTTGGTGCCGTGGCTCAGTGGAAATGCGCGTGGCTACTGAGCAGAAGGTTCGTGATTCGAATCCCAGTAACACCAAAAGCATCTTTCACCGTATCCCACCTCTCGCGAATGGGTGACAAACGTTCCGAGAGTAATAGCCTGTCACGGAAGGCTTCTCAATTCGCCATTCGGGTCCGGCCTTAAATTGTAGGTCCATTCCATTTGTGTCAAAAAATATACATGCGCAACACAAATGGTCGCGAAAAGCTAGGCTGGTACTTAACAAACGTAAGAAATGTGATAACTAGATAACAAGTACTGATTATACTAAATAAAAAACAAAATATTTCAATGCCGTTTCATGTTATATTTGCACGTCAAAATTAGCAATAATGCTGAAAGTTAAATATATTGTTACGAAAAGTAGCTAGTTAGCGCAGATAATGGGATTCGAATCCTAAGATAAATCGCAATGTAAATACTGCATACTAAAAATAGGCACTGAATTAGAATGAAGCACTTTTGAATAACGTTCTTTTAGGCTGTAAGATTTATGAGATTAATTGACATTTGAAATGTAACCGCCTGCAAAAGTTTAAATCATTAGTCAAAAATGTAGTCGAACCGGTTTGTGCGGTTTGCCCAGTTTGTGTGTAGGAACATGATTGCACATGTAGCTTATTATTAGAAGATGACTCGATACATATGAGTATCGTTAGTTGTAAATAAGGGAATAAGGCCACAATTCTTTTCTGGATATTTCTGTCTATAAGATTCTGGAATTCTGGAAATTTTTCAATGAGTTAAAAGGTGGCGTTCGTTGCAGAGGCTTCATTGATTGTTTGGAATTCAACCAGTCAAGTTGTAAAAGTTCTGGTAAAGTAATACTGCTACCATCTAAGAGAATTATAGTGAAATAAAAGCGTTGTTGTAATAAGTGTTTTTGTTTACATTTAAAGTTATCACCAATATAAATTGTGAACTTGTGTTATTCAAACGTTTTTATTAGCTCGCTTTCGTATATGTCTGTCTGTGCCGGTAGAATTTTGTAATTCATTTTAAACTAATTTTCCATTGAGCTAGAGACTTGAAACTTAAAACATAGCCCAGAACTGGATGAACATTGACAAATCAAATAGCAAAAAATCAATTCAATGCGAGTTTGCAATTTGTTTCAGATCAAAGCAAACTTTTACGCACAATAAAAATGTGTTTTTATTAGCTGACATGTTTTTACTGTTTATTTATTAAAGTTGTTACTTGTAAATTAATAAACTTGTGCTGTTTTATTTGCAAAATCCTTTACGAACTCGAAAGCCTAAATTTCGTAACAATATTATTGGTATCACATGAGAGTGTTCTTTTTATGTAGGATGTATGGAACACGACAGCGAGTCCGGCCAAGCCTACGCTGGAAGGATGGCTTAGACCAGGACGCCCAGAGTATAGGGATGTCAAACTGGATGACATCGGCTCGAAATCGGGACCGGTGGACCCCGGTTTTACAGCCAAATATGATGATGAAGAGAGTGTTCTTTCCATTAAGACGCATTTTGAAATGACATCTAGGTTATAATCTTTGTCTCTGCTGTATGTTTTTAAGTTCTCTCTATCAGTTCTCGCGCTCTCTCTCTCTCTTTCTGTGATTCTTTTTCCAGATCAATTTCTTGCGCTCTGTGTATTTTACTAATATTTCTCATATTAACTTATCTCATATATATGTAAATTTATAGAATATTTTTTACCAACAAATAGGAAAACTGCTCTACTTTACGGTACATAAAAAATTACTGATCATATTCTATTTAGTTGGTGGTTTTAATCCTCGAAAATAATTCTCCTTTATAAATTTTTCATCGTAATCAACATTTTAATATGTTTTGATTAATTTTCTATTTTAAATCTACAATCAACAATATTCCAGGAATAAACGAATCTATAAGCAAAGTAATTATTTATTATAAGCCTGACTTAGTTGGTAATATTAACTTATTAAGCAGCTAACGATGTAAACAATTCACTGTCTTAACAAGCGACAAAGACCTCTTCTCTTCCATTCCACTTTTACCTGAACTAACCAACCCGGTTGGTCAATTCAATTTGCTTTATGTTCAGCCATTTGGACGATGATTTTATGCAAATCGTCTCACCTCAATTCCCAATAACTTTGTTCGCTTCAACAGCAATTTATAAAATGTCACACGGCACGGCACGGCACACTTTTAATCTCTTTTTTATGTGGTTTTTAGTCGATCTCCACGCGAAGAGTGAAACAAGAAGAACCGAGTAAGTAAATAGACATTAATTATATATTGATGAGACAACCAGATAATTAACTTAAGATAAAGATTAATTAAAATGAAATGTTTACAGTAATGAAATCACATCAACACACCTGGAGTTTTTTAAAGCCTACGCATGGTTTTTGATTTTGTTCCCATCAGGTACTATACTGTAATTTTTCCGTATACTGGGGTATACAGGTATGGCCCGAAACTCTGGGTAATGTTAATACCTTTAAATTATCATTACTATATTAACGTGTTACAATTTCTGTAAACTCTGTTTAGAAAGTTTTATTTTATTGGCAATAAAAATTGTTATTAAAATTTTAACTGACTTCTGACTTAGACTTCTATTGAATTTTTACATAGCTCTTTGGATACAAGTTTTGTGTCACCTTGAAATTTGAGCTTTGGTGACTGCTTAGTTTTTACATTTAGCCAGTTTTGCTAAGCATTTATTTTTAATTTTTCTCAAAACTCTTTTTTTAACCAAAACATTAGTTTTCTTGTGATAGTGAGTTGCCGCGATTTTAAATGATATTTCTAACAATGGTTCGGAGTACGTAATAAGTGAGTGCACTGTGCACAATTAAAATTGTTCATGTTAATCCTCTAAAAAAAGATGCACATGCGAAGTAATAAAATCGGGTTCATTTCAAAAAAACTTATATTGGAGCCTCTCGGCCCTGGGCCCAATCACTTCCAAATTTTTACAAAACGTGTTGTCATCGGATATACACATGTGTACAAAATTTACAGACACCCTGAAGCCGGAGGGTCTCTTATTTTTACGGAAAATGTTGTCATCGGAGATACACTAATGTGAGAAGTTTGAATAAAATCGGGCTGTAGGAAGTGGGTTAAAAATTGAACACAAATTTTGGCCAGCCAGCCACATACAACTGGGCAAACGAAATTATTATAGAGAAATTAATAAAGTTCATGTCTTTTTAAATAAAATAAGTGCAAAGCACTGGTGCTAACATGGGAATCGCCTTTTAGCTATACGGGTAGAAAAAGTAGGAGGAAAATGAAAAGAAACTATAATCGGGAATCGGGAACCAAATAATATAACAAATGCTAAGCGCGCAAAACACAAACAAGAACAAGTCTTGTTAAAGAAGGTCAGTGCTAAAAATGGAAAAATCGATTCTTTGATTATTTTACGGCGATGAAGATGAACATACATTCGCCTGAACAAATTATCAATCAATCTGGACGACGACAGCAAAAACTTTGCTTATCTAACCAAATAAGGTTGATAGTGGCAATATCGTTTACGGCCGAAATTTCGTAGACCTTGGATGTTAGTGCACTTAGTTTTTTTAAGTCTATTTTTGTAATTTCTTTACGTCAATTAATGTTTGTTATAATAATAATAATAATAATCGTTGATGGCCTGCCAACCAATATTTCATCAACCTGGTAGAAGTCTTGGAGATTTTGAGCACAGGTGCACAGTAACCTGTGAAGGACTGTTGTGTATTTTGGAGGCTCCTGTTAAATTGAGAGGCACGTTAATTGGGTCAAACAACAGCAGAAAAATGATGTAGACAAATCGCCTGTTTAATTACAGATTTCAAATTATTACGTTTAATTGCTATACTTACCAAATTTTCAAGTCTGTGCTTAGAATATGAATGAATTAAAAAGAACATACCTGCAAATAGAAAAAAATAAACTGTTTGAAATGAAATTTTAATTTTGAAGATATTACTAGGCTATTCGTGATATTACTAGAAGCCCTTAGTGCGAATTTTACTAACTTTCATGTCCCCAAAAACACCCAGTTCAGGCGCAATAAATCGGAGTTTTTGCCCCATCTTATTACTGTAGATGAAGCTTAGATACACATGGATACATCCCAGAAATAAAAATACAGTCAAAACGGTGGACTGCGAAATGGAAATAGTCTCCAAAAAAAGAAGCAAAAACAATTTTTTATCTTAATCGATTGTCTTCATATATAAAAAACCATTACAGGAGCATACTACGTATCCTTACTTGACAAGCTGAAGGCAGAAATTGCGGAAAAACGGCCAAACCTCAGCGGTTGCCATGGCAGAAATCCACGAATTACGGTTTGACCACCATTCTTATCCACCAGATCTAGGCCCAACCGACTTTTTTCTATTCCCTAAGGCCTAAGCTAAAAAATTTTCCTCCAATACAAGAAAGCTAGATGATCGGGCTAGTCCCTTAAAAGTAAGGTTGGCGCGAGGCCAAAAACCTCGCCTGCAAAAACTAAACTATTACGGAACCTCGAATCAGCCTCGGCTACAACGGCAACGAAGACGGCTAAACGATTTAAGAATTTTCTCATGGAAGGCACGCTCACTGTATATAGAGCACGAGCTGCACAACAGCTATCCGATACCCTGTCCAAGTATAATGCTGAAATAAAAGCAACCCAAAAACGAAACTGTCACGCAAGACATCATGTGCTAGGGGTGGGTTTTCTAGTCAGCAAAATAATAAAAGCCACCGTTATCCTCTATAAGGCCATCCAGATCGAGCGGGAAATGAGAGCAAAACAAAGTATATAGTGGCTACGTCTGCGAGCAGAAGATCCAACATTGGTCACTCAATTTGAATAGTGGATTCCGGTTTCGAAGTAGTGCAATCCTTTAACTATCTATTAGCGAAGCTTATCCTGCAAAGATGGCGTAGACCACGACGCTAAGGGTTTTGGAATACGAAACTGGACGACATTGACTCGAAATCGGGATCGGTGGAGAGATTTTTTGCAGGAGGCCAGGACCGGACCCAGGTTGTAGAGCCAAATATGATGATGATGCAGCTTAAAGTTGCGCTCGGAGAACAGAGATTTTCGTTTAATAATAACCTTCGTAATATTTAATATTTTGCACAGAAACATGCTGAGTACTACTAGGACGGGTTAAAGATATGGGAGTATCGTTGGAAGAAGTGTGCAGACTTTCAAGGAGACTATGTAAAAAAATTTAAAAAAATTTGAATAAAAAATGTCTTGTATCTTTATTGGGTCGGAAACTTTTCAGCCACCGTTCGGGTCGGTTAGTACTTAAATGGGGGACCATTAAAAATACGAAACAAACCGATTGTTGCTTCATTCTTTTAGGCTTGTATATTATAATATAGATAGTCTGCATTGCCATCTCCCAAATACCTTAACAAGCACGCTACGAAATAGGTTTACATCATTATAAAAGTTGCAGTAATGTTGGCCTATAAATAATGTAATTATGTTTTTATCACAATGTGATTGCGTAAATTTTTAGAAAAATATTTGTGTCACATAGATCCATTTTAAATTTGCCACAAGATTATTGTTTTTTATAAAAACTAAAAAAACAGCAAGATGTTTTTGAGAAGATGACAAGAAAAGGATGGAAATCACAAAATGAGCTACTGGAAGGAGTGGGCTAGCGTATTTGTGTTGGCTTGAATATTTAGCGATGTTTAAATCTCCATAAACTCAACCAGGCATAGCGTTTCTTTTAACAAACACTTTATTGAGGAGGGCGGAGTGTATCAGCATGGCCATTTTTACCTGTTTTTAAATTTTTTTTAAAAGTCAATGTTGATAATTTTAATTGCAATAAATATTCAAAATAACTCGGGGCGTGCTCTAGCTTCACACATTTTTTTGGTATAAATAATCATCCTTACTCGTATACAAGAGATTACATTAATCTCCAATCTGAGATCGAAAAAAGGCTCAAAATGAGAGATACGTTTTTGATTTCTAATGAAGTTGTTTCGTTTTACAGCAATACCCTATGTACAACTATTTTACAATCTCTGAAAGGAAAGAAAAAATCAAGAAATTTTTTTAAGTGTATACACTTCAGTATACTGATAATTGTCGAAATTTCCTCTTGGGACTATCATACCAATATAATTTATTAGAAATAGAAGCGTTTCAACTTTTTCTTAACAATTGAAACATTGGGTTTTTGGAGAACATCGCAATCAATATAATCCCCTTGGCACCTACTAAAATATATCCCTGAGTACGAAACTCTCCCACCCTAACTAAATCCGATTAAGGATTTTTTACTTATGTTTCTATTTTCTCTCCTTTCGCAATGGTTATGACAGATCTGGGCGCAGCATTCCAATAATGAAAATGAAAATCCAAGCTTTGTTCTAATCAGCCGCATCTGATTCCCCATTGCCAATTAATTGCTGCCAATTTATCTTTCTCCTTTTTTTGTTTACAAATTGCCTCTGCGGTTGATCCTTTTCACATATAATAATAATAGTCGTATATAGGGGGTTCTTCATGTCTGGCTGGACTGTTTTGAGAAGGGAAAAAATACAAAAGAAAAAAACAAAAGATATGAACCTAAAAAAGTATACCGCAACTACAGTTCTATTGGCGAACAGCCAACCTGTCTGAGGTCTGCTGCTTCGGCCTATATACCTACGTATCTATGAACATTTGTTATTCTTGCACCATTGTTCGATTAACGTTTAGTCTGTGGTTGCTGATGCAAGCCGCAGTAAAAACTCCTGCCACCTGTTTTCCCGACTTGGGTGCTTGATAAAAGGGAAATTAATCATATGAACGTTTTAGGTAATTTCCAGAAAGACAAAAAAATAACAAAAAGAAGAACATATGAAATGAACCAATTAACGGTGTTTAAATGAGGGACAATATAAAGGTTTCATGTGGTATAAAACCACTGTTTTCCGCCCCGTCCACATATGTCCTGGTCATGGAGGATCGTGAATGTGAAAACCTTGACCATCATTCTTTCCAAGTTCCGAGAACAGATAGTCATCTTTAACAGGGAATATACTTCCAGGTAAAGACAGAAAGATGTGCATAGAGGCGCATAATGATTCTAAAGTGCTGCTTAATTGTCTGATAATGGCGCAGTGGTTAAAACTCGTAGCTCTGTGGGCGTCCTTTGTCGCACGACAACGATGCGTCGTTGTCGTCGCCGTCATTTTCCAGAGTGAACCAATAAATTTCCATTTGGGTTGTTGAAAAAGAGCTCAGTAGTTCACACTTATGCTTCAATGTGGTACACAGGTAGACACAAAAACACAAACTGGAACGGAACCACCACGTTCGTAATTATGATATTTTTCTACAATTTTTTTGTATACGCGATTTTTGTTTAAAATTATGAGCGGCTAATATTTTTTGAAACACAATAAATATTCTTAATTAATTTATATTTTTTTTTTAATTAATAAGAAATTATGCGGGGCACAGGGACGCTGGACACAAAAAGAAAATGTTAAACATGATGTTGGTTGGTTGGTTTGGTGTCTAATTTTGGATGATTAACAACATTGCGCTATACAGAGCTTCCTGAAGATAATATTATTACCTAATATTGTGTAGATGTGAAAGACATACTATTTATGGCAACGGGAGTTAAAGATTTGAATCTTCGTGTCCTCTTGCTTGACCTTCATACAACTTAAAATGAAGATTGTTTTTAGCGTAAAAGGTGGTCTACCAACTTCGAATCTAATCAGATCTAGGTTCGAATAGAGCAACTTGATGTGTCAATCTGCAGTCAAGGATATTGTGACATAAACAACTCAAAACTAAAAAAAACTTGGTAAGTTAAAACTACGAATTTATCCCTTTTATATGTGCTAGGAATTGGTTTAATATTAAGGCTAATGAGAAAGCAGCCAAAAGTGCTGACTAAGAAAAGGGTACTGTTATTTTATGGTTTAAAAACGCATTTTATACCTTCCCCATGTGAGCAACAAAGTGTCTGATAGTGCTGCTTGTAATAGAAAAATTGGTAAACGCTTAAATTTTCAGCCTCAAATTTTTTTAAACTGGTTTTGTGGTATTTTTGGGCAAGAGTGCTACTTTAAAGACTAAGCGAAAAGTAACCTGGCTTAAAGAGTTTATTACAATCATCATGATCATCATATTTGGCTTAACAACCGGTGTCTGGTCCTGGCCTCCCACAAAAAAAACTCTCCACCGGTCCCGATTTCGAGCCGATGTCATCCAATTTGGCATTCCTAAAATGTGGGCGCCCTGGTCTACGCCATCCTTTCAGCGTAGGCTTGGCCGGCCGCGCTGTCGTGTTCCATAAATCCTACCGCAAAGGACTTTCCGAACAGGATCATCTTCGCTCATGAGAGCTACGTATCCTGCCCACCGGAGCCTACCGAGCTTAATTCTCTTCACGATGTCGACATCATGGTAACGCTCGTAAATCTCATCATTATAGAGTCTCCGGAATCGTCCTGCCTCACATACGGCGTCAACAATTCTCCGTAAGACTTTTCTCTCGAACGCGGCTAAGAGGTCAGATTGATTTTTGCTAAGCACGTCTTGGATCTATATGTAAATACTGGTATGATCTTTGCCTTATATACCAGCAGCTTGGATGTTATTGTTAAGTTCCTGGATTTGAAAAGTCTTGATAGACTATAGTAGGCTTTGTTGGCTTTTGGCAATCGTTCGCGTATTTCTGGTTCCATGCTGTTATTGGCTGCTACAGTTGACCCGACATAGTTAAAAGGATTGCACTTCAAATTCGCGCTCTACTTTTTTAATTGAGGTACCAATGTTGGATCTTCTCGCAGACGTGGCCACCATGTACTTTGTTTTGCTCTCTTATGTGCAGCCCCAGATTTCGTACCGCCTGCTCGAACTGAATGAAAGCTTCCTGTAAAGCTCTTGGGTTTCTACAAACGATGTCAATATCGTCTGCGTAAGCCAGTATCTGAATAAACTTATAGAGGATTGTTCCTCTTGCCGTTACGTCAGAGACTCGGATAACTTTCTCCAACGCCAGGTTGAACACGACGCAGGTAAGCTCATCCCCTTGTCGGTGCCGGTTATAGATGTTGTTAGGCTTGATAGTGATCCAGATATTTTTAACTGGCTTATAACATTGGTCTTGGTCAACCTACATATGCCAACCTACATGTGTCAGTTTATTTGGGATGCCGAATTCTCTCAAGGCTTTATAAATTTTTACTCTGGCGGCTTTAATGTCCATAAAAATATAGTGTAGTGAGTTTTGAAACTCTAGACATTTTTCATCAGCTGCTTAAAGGTGTAAATCAGATCAGTTGTTGATTTTCCTGGGATGAAGCCAGTCTGGTATGTACCAATGGTGACTTTAGCGCATGAGGTCTTGACGGATAGAGGAGAAAATCTTATACGCGGTACTCAATAACGTTATGCCACGAAAATTGCTGCAGTTTGCGATATCTCCTTTCTTCTCCCATACTTTCACTATAAGTTCATGAATTGCTTGGTGTATTGGGGGTCTTCCTTTTTTAATCAGCTCCGCTGGGATCCCATCAGATCCCAGGGCCTTATTATTTTTGAGCCGATTTATCGCTCTGCTAACTTAGTCTATGCTTAGTGGCGGCAGCATAGTATGATCTTCGGTCATTGGTGGAGCCTCCAATTCCTCAGTTAGATGGCCATTTAGCAACTCATGAAAGTGCTCTTCCCATCGCTTTAAGATACCTTTATGATCAGCGATCAGACCCTCTTTGTCCTTGCAGTATATTGCGTCATACCGCGGACCCTTTGGTAGAACTTCCGCGCCTGGTGCGGTCCTTGCTCTCTGTACTGTTCCAGTTCCAGAACGAGATTCTTCTCGCAGGCTGCCTTTTTTCGTCGGTGAACTGTTTTTTTCATATCTTCTGAGCTTGTGAGCGTTCTATGAGATTGTTGCATTGCTCGGTACGCAACATTCTTACGTTCAGTCGCTAGCTTATATTCGTCATCAAACCAGCCCCTCCAATCACTACGACTTCTACCTAATAGGGAGTCAGCAGTACTAATGACAGTATTCTTAAGGCGTGTCCATTTCTCTTCTACGCCCGGCATCTCAGCTTCAGGACTTATTCTCCCTGCATTTAATGCGAGTCCTATCGCTTGAACCTAGTTGTTTCGTTGCGAAGGGCATCCGTGTTGACGCGAATCTGATTCGCGGATGCTGTCTTTCTTGATAATGCAATCCGCGCACCACACCAACAAGATAGTGGACCGAGTCGACTATCTTGTTGATGTTTAGGAGGCTTATGTTTTTAAAGCTGCCCCGCACGCTAAGGGTGCATAGCCGTTCATTTACTGCTTTAAAGCCGATAACGGTGGGTTTCATTATTTTGCTGACGAGAAACCCACCCCGAGCAAATGACAGCTGTTATATATGTCATATTCTGTTTTTTGTAAGACACCATTCCCTGTCCACCGCATCTCCTGGATTGCTGTTATGTCAGCCTTATATTTAGACAGAGTATCGTCCAGCTGCTGTGCAGCTCGAGCTCTATACAGTGAGCGTACGTTCCATGAGAAAATTCCTAAATCGTTTAGCCGTTTTCGTTGCCATGGTCTTCGTCGTTCATCAGTGTATCCGAGGCTGATTTGAAGCTCCATAATAAAGTTTTTATATGGGCGAGGTTATTGGCCTCGCGCCAACCTTACTTACTAATTTCGCTTTTCCCTTATTGGAGGAAAATTACCAGCGGCCACCACTTGGATGTTTGATCGCACTTCCACCAGTCAGAGATAGTTACGGCCACATGCATTTCTGAAACATTCTGTGTTATTCTCCCTACTTTGCTGATGGCTGACCGCCTTATTACAATAGACTAACATTTTGTTAGCTGGTTTTGTGGTATTTCTAAGGAAAGTGTGCTACTTTAATTACTAAGCGAAAAGTCACCTCGCTTAAAGAGTTTATTACAATAGACTAACATTACTGCTCGTTCCCTAACAACAAGATATCTCTTTTTCTATGTTAAAAAGTAATCAAATAAATAAACATAGAATATAAATTATTTTTGTATTCAATTTTAACCAATTTCTGTAAGCTGTTAATTACAGAATTCGAATATTTGTTTGAAAAATGTTTGAATAACGAATATTATTTCTTGAGCACTTGAAATTTGGTTCAATAAGTTTAGAATATTAGACGTTGGATGTTGTATAATTTTGCTGTTTATATGAGTTTTAAATCCCTTCCACCCTTCTTAACAAAAATCATACATCTTCCAGAATAAAAATTAATATACTGGCGCAATGACAACAGAGCAAACACAAGTGCATGATGGCATGAGTTTAGGAACAACATCAGATAGTGATTGGTGTGATGTCCCGAAAGATTTATGACTTCATATTAAATGAAAAAATATGGTTTATATCCTGGGGAACTTGGTTACGTGGCACTGCACGCGACATAAAATTATCTCACCGTGATTATCATCTCATCCGGTACGAATTGCTGCATATTGCTTTTTGTTTAATGGATGGATATACGACAACCAGGTGGAACACATACATAATTCTCTCTTTCAAAACACCTTGTCGTGTAGTAATAGTGTATGGCTCCCGCTTTGAATATCGTGTTTGTCACTTTTTAACAGTCATTCGCGAACTAGAATGTGAACTTATTGCCAGTCCGTTGTGTAGCGCTGTTAAAGTACCGTATTGCAGGCGTTAAAAGAAGATTTCCCTTTTTTTTAACATTATTCTTATAGAAGTTGCTTTTTAAAATTCAGAACGCGCAACAGCGTCATTTGCAGATGATTTATTCCTTGTCCATTTCAAATATTACATGATACCAAGAGGATTTGTGCCGAAGTGTTTATTTTTAAATTTCTTTCATCTGATCCTCTTTATTCTCCCTGTAATTCACTTTCGATTTAATTTAATTTACCAAACGTGCAAAAATTCGTTGAAACCCTTTTTTTGCGCGATAAAAATTCATTCAATATGGGACAACTTTAGGAAAGAAGCAAAGGGCATAGGAAAAAAAAAAAGAAATCCTAGCAACGACTGAAAGGATTGTTGACTACGACGTCGCGGCTACCAAACGTAGGCAAATTGAAAATTTAATTAATTTTCGTTAAATCGTGAAATGTGAAATTAAATGTCTGTCTGTTCAGTGTGTAATGATATCGTACAAGCAGACTGAATATTTCCTTTATTGTTATTCGCTGGTATTTTCTCATTGGTATCATAAGAATATTTACAAGCAAATCCTCTTTTCGGTGGTATCATTAAGCCAATTAGAATGTTGCAGTAAGTAAAGTTTTACTTCTCGAAGAGGAAATTTGTCGCTGATGGTTATCCGGCTTTGTATTTAAATCAGACATTTTTAGTGTTATCTGAAACATAATTATACGTATTCCTTTATAAAATGACTCACTGACCATCGTGTTGAAATCATATGTTGGTCAGGCATACAAAAGAAATTTGAGAAGTCGCTGGATTTTTCCTCCACATTTTGCCCCATAGTCTGTTTAAGTATTCTAGAGGCATAGCTCATAATGCGAAAGGATTCAAATAACAGCACACTAAGTTTCGAAATTGCGAAATTTCTTCTTAAATATTATCGATTTCCATTTTGAAATTAAAGATTATTTATTTAAAACTTTTAATTATTAAAAAAACTAAATTATATTCCCTGTGCAAGAGTATTTTCCAAAGAGAGAGTTTACGACGCAGTCCATTGGGTGAATAATAAAATGAGGTGATTTTGTTTTGTAGCCTACGGTATACTAATACACCTTTTTCCTTTTTTTCATAAGCAATAGCAAAATCATGCAAATTACTTTTTGAGAATTACTTTTGCTGCTGGTAATAAGAAAACGAAACTCCAAGCTAAAATCCGAAATGCTCCAAACGATTCCTGAGAAGATAATATAATACCGGGAGCCTTTAAACACCCGTACTTCTGACACCATGGGTGCCACATCCGCTTCTTGTTTTGCTCTCATCACTTGAAATTCGTCACCTTCTTCGTTGTAAGCATTTCTTAAAGATGGAGTCAGTGAGCAGGATAACACAGAAAAATTTAAGGTTTCAGTGCGAACGGTTGGGTGGGTTATGTTCCCAGCCACAGTCCCTACTGTTTTGCTGCTTAAAACGGTTAGTTGAAAATTTATTAATTTAATTCAGCACAAGTAGCAGGCGGGTTTTCACAAACTCTGTTAACTGTTCAATTGTAATTTAGCATTTTTGTTCGAGAGAGGAGCAGAGGTGTTTTACACCAGCGCTGTAAGCTAAACTTTACATAGTATTAGTGCAATTATTTACACGGTATTCTACCTCACCCAATAGCAGGCATTTCAAATATCGTCCCGGCAATGTACTTGAATTACTGCTTCACCTGGAAGTTTTGTTGTGGAATTAAATTTCCAGTGGCGTGCATTATTGAAGAGAATTTCAATCACAAACTAACTTTAAATTAACGCTTGGTTGTTCATCAACTTTTTTGATAATAAGGATCTGTAATTTAAAAAAATAATTGCTTTGTCACAATTTCATTTAAAACTTATTGCAACTAAGGGTTATACAAACACTAAAGCATTAGGTATTTTCAGCGTGATTATATTTAAATTCGATTCCAAGAATGATAAGAATTTTCTCCTTTTTTAAGTGATGTCCGCGCCACCACTGTCTGTATGGTTAGCTTTAAGCTTTCCACTTAACCCGATAGACAGATGCAAGCGAAGCAATACTTCGCTTATGCGAGATCTCAAGTTTCTAAAGTGCAATTAGTCGGTTAATGGCATGCGAAATTTTAATTTCCCCCCTAAAATTGAACCCCTCCTCAACATCATTGTTTATATCTGTCTGTACCGAGTGAGGTGCACGAAATATTCTCGCGCTTTACGTTCAATTCACTTTGAGAATTTATCGTTTTGATTTTGGCGGAGAACCTTGATCCTAGATTCCTTTTTTTATTTTAGGATAGCGGGGGTGCACTTCTGTGTTTTAAGGATTTTCATATTCATTTCGCTCCTGTTTAGTTCTGTGTAGAACTGATCTAAAGTCAAAATGTGCTCACAAATTGGGGCGACTGAATGCGAATTTAAATGTTAGTTGTAGAGAAATTTTTCCTGACATCGTTTAAATGCCAATGTCGAATAGTGGTGAAGGGGCGGGTTGGGTTGGTGGATGAATATTTGTTCTGGGAAACGATTCCTCTACGGCTGCATGTATGTTGTACAGTTGGTCCATGGCGGATTGAGACCGTGGTGCGTTGACTTTATAAATGCCAAACAGAAGGTGAACATAATAACTTTGCAGTCGCGGCAATTGCCATCGAGCAGAACAGAACACATATCCAGGAGCAAATTAAGAAACATAAATAACATTTCAGGATATATGCATTCTCTTTGCCCAGGTTTTGTATGCGGATATTGTTGGCATAGTTCAGTTTATTTTATTATATGCACGAGAATAAAATTTTAAATTCAAATTTACTCGGAATGGCAAATGTGTGACAGTACTGTGAGTCCTGGAAAATGCATGCAATTGCTCTTCCTTCTTCCATGAGGGGTGATGAAAAAGAAGTATGAGATGTGTTTCTGTTGAATTGCTTTAATAAAAAGTAAGAGTAGTAAACAATGTATCAATGTGAAAAAAAGAAGGGTGGGTTCCAGTGGTCTGGTAGTTATTTTGTTTGCCAAATTAATTAAATTAACAAAAACACAATTATGCTGAGCAAGAAATAAATGGATATTTCAAGTGTTGATTAAAGGATAAAGAATTTGTTGTAACACGGCTGAGAATAAATACCAAGGAAAATGTAAGTGTGGCAAAAAATGATGATATATCATTTCATTTTCATTGCAACACCCTCAATACAGTAAGTGCAGCACAGATTTGCATGAAAAAACATCTGCCATCGCTGCTTAAATAAATAACACACCTTAGCTCTTATCAACGACTCTTACTTGCACTTTTATCACGTTAATGTATTATTTTATTAAATTCTGTAGTTTTAGAACTGTTTATTAAGTCACAAGAAAAATCGACATTTTAAAATAATTGACACGCTATGTAGGTTAACCATCACTTTCACTATCAAGTCCAATTAACATATAGAATTTACCCCGCTTGTGGATGGACTGTTATGCCTGTTATACAACCAAAGTTGAGAACAGTAAGACCAGCAATTAACTGAAAGAGGACGGTGCCAACAGAAACAAAACTCTTTGGTAAAAGAAACCCATAAACTTCAAAATATTTCATGTAAATTCTCAAATCGGAGGTACACACGTGTGCTAAGTTTAAATAAAATCGGGTAACATTTGAAAATAAATATATTGAGCCCCTGGTGCCCGATCACTTCCAAATTTGATTAGAAAGTGTTGTCACTTATGTGTGTAAAGTTTGAATAAAGTCGGGTAGATTTTGAAAAAAATTATATGGGAGCCCGATCATTTCCAAATTTTAATAGAAAGTTTTGTCATCAGAGATACACTTGTGTGCAATAAAATCGGGCTTTAGGAAGTGATTAAACGTTTTATCACAAGACTTGGCCAGCCAGCCACAAACAAACAAACAAACAGACAAGCACGCGCACGCGAAGTTGATATAAAAATGGAGGACGTCGAAAGCAATAGCCGCAAATATAGTACGATTTACAAGTCTAGTAGACGCCATATGAGCCTACATCAGAGATTTTTTTGTTTCAAAATAAAACAATCAAATATATAATTTTAATTGAAATATAAGAAATCTTCCTTATTTTTTTAATAAAATATTTTTTTTTAATTTTAAGGTTTTTTAAAATTCTATTTTAACCACTCAAAGTTAACTCCGCGACAGTTTTCCGGTCTGATTTATAAAACTGTATCACGATACCCAACATAGTTGAAAAAGTATTCGCTACGTTACCACATGCTGCTGCGGTGGAAGCAAGGCGAAACCTTTGACCCAATTAATAATGTCTGATAAGGACTGACAAGTCAACTTTTTATTATATTCGTACTCGTTATATTGTTCATTTTGAATTTTAAGAGTCATTTATCCTATCCAGCTTCAAGTTCCATCGTATATCGTTGTATCCCTCAGCGACATTCCTGTAATGGATGGCTTTAATTATAAATTTCCTGTTACACTCACAAATATTACGCAATTTGTGTTCGAATGACGATGTCAGTAAAGACCGAAATGATACTTAATAAGAGATCCCTTCTTTTGACTGAAATCATCTTTATGGCTGAAGAAAAGTATTATTTTCCAAAATACTTAGAAATTTTAAATTAAAGAATAGGTTCAATCGTGGCAATCTTTATAAGAAGTCTAAAAAAAGAAGCTTTTTTCTCAATAAATTGTGATTTGATTCCTGTCATACCCTTGTAATCTAGATATAAAAAGAATGGCTCAACTAGGCACCTGCGATATTTAGAGTCTTTCGCCAATTTTTTGGTCCCAAAGTAGGAATTTAGTTTTATAAACCTTGAAGGGGTGCAATTTTCACAAGCAAAAACAATTGTGTTTTTTTTTTCTAAAATTTCATTGCCTAATTGATGTGCTTGACCAGCCATCAAGTCAAGCGATTAAGCCAGCACAGGGACTGTAGTAAATGTTATCACAAGGCTCTTATTTTGATTTAGAATTTAAAAAACAGCCCATAAAAGTTTTCAAGTAACTATACCTACATTCCACTATAAAAACACATGCGAAGCACTACTGCTTTTGTGGTTAAGTCAATAAAATAAATAAATGATATTAATAAATAAATATAAATTTAGCAACAACAATTTATCATTCAATTTGCACTAACATGGCAATAAATTATGCCGATTCTATTGTCAAACTGTTTAATTCGCATAAAAAAACAGATACAGAACAGGCCACCTTTTATTGCAGTGCTAGCGCAAATGGAAAACGTCATTAGTAAACAAGGCACATACATACTAAAGAAATGGAATGTTCACAATCGATTCGACAATCAATATAGTATGGCGTGTACTGATGCCCCATATAGCGGCATGATTTAAAAAAAAATTGTATGTTAGCCACACGACCCTGGCCCCGATTACTACCAAATTTTAATAGAAAGTGTTGTCACCGGAAATACACTTGTGTGCAAAAAAATTGGGCTTTGGGAAGTGGGTTGAAAATTAATCCCAAGATTCTACCATAGAACGAACAAACGACAGGCAGAATCATGGCGACGCGAAGTTAATATACAAAATTAAAAAAAAAACAACCCATAAAAAATTTTTCATTTAAATTCTCTTATAACCAAAAGTATACTGAATTCCACTATAAATGCTGAAATATAAAAAAAATATAAAGCACTGCAACCCAACAACAAAGCAACCACAATCGTAAAGCAAGCAGCGCTGCGCACGGCACACGGCGCACAACGCACACATAACACAGTCATTATAGTATGATATGATCTGATGCCGCTTTATGGAAAAAAATTTGTATGGGTGCCCCCCGACCCAGTTGCCTGATAACCTGATAGTTTTCGGTATCGGTGTGATGAATAGTGCTGGTAGTACACTCCTACGGTTGAGTTATGTATCCCCGCAGTGGGTTGGTGGATGGTGAGGGGATATTAGTGTCGATTCTATCGTTTTCGGGTTTGCTGAGGTGAATAGCGATTGTGTGTGTGAATATTATTGTCCATTCTATAGTTCTCGGGGTCGCTTAAGTGAATGTCAAATTTGGCTAATATTCCAAAAAACCTAAAACATTTCCAATGTGAGATGAACCAATACTTTCATCAGTACATGCGTATCCCTGTGTCTCAAAATTAATAGTCGTTTGTCTATGTGAGGTTCTTTCTTATGTCTTCTTCACAAATTATTCGCGTTTTTCCAGTTTGTGATTTATTCGGAAAAACACAATCAATCACTGATTTTTATGGTCCCAAGAGATTCGGGTCTGTAGCATTAGCTACTTCTGCTATATGGATAATCCAGCACAGTTCTTGATAAGTTTTTGTGATAAATGCAGAATTACAACTGTACTTTGTTTTGCTCTCATTTATGTGCAGCCCAGATTTCGTGCCACCTGCTTGATCTGGATGAAAGCTTCCATTTACAGCTCTTGGGCTTGTACCAACGATGACAACATCGCCTGCGTAAATCAGTATCTTTATAGACTTATAGAGGATTGTTCCTCTTGCCGGTACGTTAGAGTCTCGGATCAATTTCTCCAATGCCAGGTTGAAGAGGACGCAGGCCAGTCAACCCCCTTGTTGGAGCCCGTTATAGATGTTGATTGTTGTTGGCTTGATAGTGATCCGGATATTTTTACTTGGCTTACCTACCTAGTCGTGTCAGTTTATTTGTGATGCCGAATTCTCTCATTGCTTTATAAAGTTCTACTCTGGCTATGCTATCATAGACGACCTTAAGGTCTATCAGAAAATGGCATCACCTGCCTAAAGTTGTAAATCAGTTGTTGATTTGAAGCTACACTGGTATTGACTAATGATGACTTTATCGTGTGCGGCTATCCTGTCTTGAATGATAGACGAGAAAATCTTATACGCGGTACTCCACATCGTTATACCACGATAATTGCTGCATTTTGTGATATCTCCCGTGTTATGTATGGGGCTCAGGATGCTTCTTCGTCAGTCTTCTGTGATCGCTTCTTCCTCCCATACTAGCAATTTTATTTAGTGAATTGCTTGGTTTAATGTGGACCCTCCTATTTTAATCAGTTCCGCTGGGATCCCATCTGATCCCGGACTTTATTATTTGTGAGCCCGCTCTGCTTAGTTCGTCTATGCTTAGTGGCGGCAGCAGAGTATGGTCTTCGGTCATTGGTGGAGCCTCCAATTCCTTAGTTAGCTGGACATTTAGAAAATCATGAAAGTGTTTTTCCCATCGCTCCAAGATGCCTTTGACATCAGCGATCAGGTTACCTTCTTTGTCCATGCAGTATGTGCAACGCAGTGTATTTTGCGTCATACCGCGGACTCTTTGGTAGAACTTCCGCGCCTGGTGCCGTCCTGGCTCTATGTACTGTTCTAGTTCACGGACGAGATTCTACACCCAGGCTGCTTTCTTTCGCCGGTGAATTACCAGGAATTACTCTCCCTGCATTTAGGATGAGTCCGTAGTTCTGGTAATTTACTTATAATGCTATTTTATGCCCCAATGCGTATTATAATATTTTTTACCAAAACCACTTGCTTTAAATGTGATAAATACATTTGTTGAAGTCTCGCAATCACAATTTGCACAAAATGCAATGAAACGACGATTTATTTGGATAACGAAAACTCTTATGCTTATGACGATAAGTATACCAACGCTGAATAATTAGGATGTAAGTAAACAC
This sequence comes from Nephrocerus scutellatus, assembly GCA_947095585.1. NCBI lineage: Eukaryota > Metazoa > Arthropoda > Insecta > Diptera > Pipunculidae > Nephrocerus > Nephrocerus scutellatus. Next base: position 71,935,376 of record OX352765.1, read on the forward strand.
AGTTCAATAGCGGTTTCATCAAAGAAAATGTTCTTTAGAGAAAAAAATGTATATATAACTTTTTTTGCTATTTTAATTAAGATGACCGACCCGAAGATAATCGAGGAGTATATGACGAATCGGCGAACATTTTCTTGAAGCTTTGAATTTATTTTTTTATTTTTATTATTATATGAACTGCACCACAATATATCTGTGTAGCTTTGAGATTTGTAACATTAAATGAATTATGTGCTTATTATGTTTTCAACGTGTTAATCGTTTTAACTAAAATCTCTACATTCTGTAAGTTATTGGTGTAGTTAACATTGGGAAAGCGTTAGTAGTCATTTAGCATATATAGCGATAGTATTCCAGGGTTAACAGCATGTTTTTAGAAAAATCTTTATATCTTTAATTCACTCCTTACTGCATTTTATATTCTGATGCTTTATGGGTACAATTAATAGTTCAGCTTATTAGCTTTTACCCTTCCTTTCCTTAAATTAAAAATTTCGTCATTAAAGTCCCTGTAGTGAAAATACAAAAGCTTCACTGCGTTATTTTTATTGAATTTCTCGGCCAACAGTGGAACAAACAAACGAAAAATCTTCCTTTTATCAACCTTCAAAGAACAATCAAATATTGGTACTATAAAAAACGAAACAACATTGTTAACTTTTCCATCAGGATAAAAGATAACACCAGGAGAGATAGGGAGAGAAATGTATAAAACAGTCGTCGTCATCGTTCAAAAAAACAAACAATCAAGCACACAAACAAACAAACCAAACTCACTATACGTATTTAGCTAAAAGCAAAATAGTAGATACTGCATATGCAAATTCAGATTCACACACAAATGAAGCAGCAGCCAGAGTAAAAAATAATAATATATGTATATATTTATTAAAAAAAAAGGTTGAAATTTTAAGGGAGAGCAACTAGCAGCCGACAGTACTAAACCCCCTCAGCATCACGATGACTGCACACAGCCGTATGACTGTGCAATAAAGGATTACATTGCTGTATTAATTGCATTCTCAATTGTATTCCGTCAGTCAGCAATCAACCTCCATGGGATAGGGAAAGGAAATGCGATTCGGAAAATATAGTTGGAATCCTTTGACCGAGAGCAAAGTACGAGCCTGGGTAACTTACTCGCTTTAAAGTCTTGCGTATGGGATTTATCATTTATACAACGAGAATATTCGAATAGAATTATGGTGGGCTTTGTGTGGTGCAGTTTTTATCTAGCAAAACCCAATGTGCCAGCCTTCCTCACACAATAAGTATTTCCGCGTTGCCAACCCACACAGTTACAGACACACTACCACACTATAAGCTCTGTTTACTTTTCTGTTGACTAAGAGTTTAATATCCGACCTCAGTAAATTTGCATGCGTTGCATTTGTTGTTGTTCCTCCTCGCCCACCTGACTCGACCATCGACCTCATCCAACAACAGTACACTATTTCCAACAACAACATAACGCTAAGCATTGCATTTTGCATTTCATTCATTTCATTCCATCTGAGTCAGCATTCATCAGGATGCAATCATCAACATCGTGAACGACAACGACGACGACCAAGCAACCACCCACTCCACCTAATCCACCAAATCCACCCACTCAACCATCTTTCGCATCAAAATTAAAATTAAAACGCTGTTAATGGCGATGATGTTGATGATGAACAACGAAGAGTGCGAAGGCGATGGCGTTGGGGACGAAAAAAAATGAATAACCAACCACAACTTCTTCTAAAGTGATTAAAAAATAATAAAAGTCAGAATCCTGGAATCCTGTGATCCCAGATAGTATGATTGATGATATCTTACGAGAATAACATGGGCAGAAAACATTAATTATCGTTCAAACTTCTCCGTTTTTTGTATTGTTGTTGTTGCTGTTGTTGTCGTTAAACATTAGTTTTTCTTATTAATATGGATCTTTCTAATGAAAACCTAAAACTGATGACTGTCATGTTATATGCTTTCTCTTTGAAAAATCGATGTGCAACTTTTAATAAGGTGCAGAGTATCAGATGAGCCTACAGAAAAAGTTTTGATGAAACTCTTAAAATATTTAATTATGTTGACTGCACCTAAGTGCTTACCGTATTGTTGTACGGTAAATTACAATGAGCAGGTAACTCACATTCAGTCAAGCAGGCACCTTTAATAATAGGCATGGCATTAATACAGATTGCTGCAATGATATTGTAACGAGTTTTGTAAACCTTGCCTGGTAGACTTGTTCCTTGATTGCTCATAACGATGCCGTAACTCTGTAAGGATTCTATGAGATTTATCTTTATTTTCTTCCAACGAGTGAGAGATAATTGTAAAAGTTAGAAGTACATTATCCAACTATTACCTAACTATATATTTTTCTGTATCATTTGTATGAGGTCGTTAACATGTATAAGGAGGTTCCAAAAATAAAAGAGAGAGGAAAATTTCACGGGTAAACGGAAATGGATATTTTCTTTTGTGTAAATTACGTTGAAGCTATTGATTTGGACCCAGGTTTTTTATATTAAAAAAACCTTTTATAAAATACTGGGTGTTCGAGTGAGCTTGGGCTACCCACATTCGCACTATACACTCAATGGCAGTGCTCTCGTTCTAGACTCTAGATTTAGAGGATTCATAACAATATGAAAAAAATGTGTATTGGGTCGATTGATTATAGGTGGCTCGTTCCAAAATATAATGGGTTCGTTTGCGTTTTTAATGATGCTGGATAATTCTGGACAATTTATGAAACATAATATTTGGAAAAAAATTTTATCGGCGCCTTCTGACCAAAGTGTCCGATCCCTTCAAAAATATGGCTGCTCTTGTTTTCTTTAAATACAAAACAGGTATTCAAAATTATAGTACGCTGCTATTTAAAAATTCTGAAAAATTAATAAAAACATGAGATTTTTTGTAACAATTAATATGGTGACCCATTTATCACTTCCACTTCTATGCGGAAACCTTTGTCATAGTAAACATACAAACATACGTATATACATACGTATATACATACAAAGTTTCACTTATATATATATATATATAGATTTTAATAACAGCTTATCTAGAATTAAGTATTTTTTTAATGGGGACAGAACTATAGAAAGCAATGAAAAGACTAAGAAGATCTATAAGAAACTAGAAACTATAAACCTGGATACAAAGCGCTACAGAAAAATCTGTTCTCTTTGCGAATAAGCAAACCCATAGGACAAACTACACAGATAATAATTTATTGCTATCTGTGGTGCAGTGGTTAGCACCGTTGGCTCCAACTCGGAGGACACCATGTTCAATTCCTGGATCACACTGATCTAGTTTAGAAGTACACATGATACGATGCTGTACATTTGATATATACACTTGCAGTATTCATGTGATTACACGGTTGAGTTGATGTATGAAGTAATCAAGACCCAGCAATGCGGATTTATGAGCACAATATTCTAGTTTGTGTGTGCTAGGTGTGAACTCAACTCCACTTACCACAACACTTTTATTTTTTTCTTCTATATCAATAATTCATAGTCCACGCTTAGCAAAGGCGCATGCTAATTATAAAAGGAAATAGAAAAACAAACTAATTATGTAAACCTATGAAAATAGAAGTAAAGGAAAAAACTTAAATTGTATCTATTGGCATTTTGTGTGAAATTCTTTCTGTTTTTTGGAATGTATATTAGGTTAAAGTACTATCAATGCGATTAGCTATGAAATACAACATTACAAATCTTCTTCATGGAAACGCCTGCACAAGTTTATGCGTTCTACCTAAATGATCATGACTTTTTCTCATAACTTTGGCGATATGCCGATAATTAAAGGCATTTATCTAAGTTTGTCTAAAGTATACTGGTCTGTGCGCTTAGATTATGAACTTGACATAGTCCAGCAGAAAAATTCCAGATCAAAGTCAAATCACTCGTACAAGGCGGTCAACCGACTGGTCCATTTCTGGAGATAAGACGGTCACCGAACTTCGACTCAAAAACTATATTTTTTGGTCAGATGTGTGGCAAGTGGCTCCATCTTAGGTTAGGTTTAGGTAGTTGTCAGCGGAACCGACACACTTAGACCAGTAATGGTCCATTGTGATACCACATTGATCAGCAAATTTTTTTTCAACCTATGTCTATGGAACCATATTCAAGTAAGATGGGTAGTATAGTTCCTTGCTTAGCGAGTTCGTCAGCCAAACACTTACCCGGAATGTCTCTGTGCCTCGGCATACAACACAGGTAGAAATTGAACTGCTCCGCAATCTCCACGAGAGATGAACGGCAGTAAAGGGGTAAAATTGAACTTGTGGAACTTATTTCAAGGATTTCAGTGTAACTTGGCTATCCAAGAATATACGGATATCCTTAGCGGATATGAAGTTTCTCTTCAGCCAAGACAATGCTTCACTGATTGCCATCATTTCAGCCTAGAAAACACTATAGTGATTTGGAAGAATGAAAGAGAGGCGAAGATTTAGCTTTTGTAAGTATACAACTCCGCCGACTCCGTCATCAGTTTTTACCCGTCTGTGTAAAAATGAATGTGTTCATCTTCCAGGTAGGCGTCTTTGTCCCAGAATGATCTGGAGGGGAAGGTGACCTGGAGTTTTTTTGAAATAGAGTTGCGGAATGGTGTAGTGTGTGTAGACGGAATGGTGTAGACTGTAGACTATGCTGTCTGGGATCCTAACTAAATTCAGGATAGATGAGTGACCGATTTCATTTCTAGCCCACTGACTAGAACTATCAGGTACTTAATTGCTGTAAATGTCTAGTGGTGTAAGTTCGAACAGGATGTCAAATGTGGCGGAGGGGGTTGTACGAAGTGCTCCGCTCATGCATAGACTAGCTGATCTTTGGACTTTGCATACTATGTCAAGGTTTACTTTTTTATTTAAGGCAGTCCACCATACAGTCACACCGTATAGAAGAGTAGGTCTTACTTCCGATGTTTATAGCCAATGGGTTATGTGGGGTTGAAGACCCCAACGGCTACCAATAGCATTTTTGCATGAGAAGAGTGCCATTGTGGCTTTACTTGTATGTTAGGTTTCCAGTTCAGCTTCGTGTGCAAAATAAGACCCACATGTTTGGCTCTATCAGAGAATGTTAAGCTTATACCTTTTATAGAAGTATGGTTAATAAGTAGAACTATATATTTCCTGGTGAATAGGACAAGCTCAGTTTTGTGAGGGTTTACCCCTAAACCACAGCAATCTGCCCAGCAAGTTAGCTCGTTGAGAGCATTTTGCAGGAGTTCCTTTAGGGTATTCGGGTATTTTCCTGAGACGGCAATAGCAACGTCATCCGCATAAGCGATTACTCTGCAGCCGTCGCCACTTAGGCATACCAGCACTTCGTTTACCGCTAAGTTCCATAGAAGGGGGGACAGGACTCCACCTTGTGGGAATGCTCTGCAGACAGATCTTCTGGTAGACGACACGCACAGCTTTGAATTTATAATCCTACTTGTGAGAAGAAGATATCAATTCGCCAATCAAGTCATATACCCTCAAAGTAAACAGTGCGTCCCTAATCGCAGATGTGTTGACGTTGACGTTGACTTTTAATTTAACTGAAAAATAAACAGTGTCCATGGTCCGGTATAGCTATCTAAATTAACTGTGACTGCGTTCCCAGCATCAGAAGAAGCATAAGCCAAAGACTCTTCCAGTATGAAACCCGCACCAAACGGGTGTAATGGTATTTTGTGAGTTGCTAATTTGGCAAGACGTGATAATTTTGCTTACTAACAAAGCCATTGAGCCAGAAATGATTAGCAGACGTAAAGCTTCCGCAAAAGGACTTTTATAAACAATTTGGATAGTAATTTGCAAACGTGTTACGTTTAAACAATAAATGGAAGGTAGTGAAAACGTTAAACAAACTGCAGCTTACTTCATGCTTTTCAAAGAAACCCATTTGGAAAATGAGGATTGAAAAACACTTTGCAACAACCGCACGGTTTTTTCTCCCAACAATCGTGTGAATTTACAAGATAACCAAATGACTAGATAAGTCTTTTGCGATAAAAATATTAAATTAAAATTTCCATATTTAAAAGTATCTACTATACATGTAATTGAAGCATCAAATTAATAAATGATCCAGTTAAGGGTAAACTTTCCTCATAATAACTTTTGTTGAAAGTACCACAAATGAACTAAATAATGCACTTAATAAACCCCCATTTTATATTATATTCCCTATTTAAATATTAACATTTCCAATTAGATTTTATTTGCGTGTTTCTAAACCAAACACAATAAAAGAACGAACCAAATCGTAAAATTAATTGCAACAGATCTGGACACCGCACTGTACTAGTTTCTGCTAGTGGTGATAGCCGAGAGGCATGACGAACAAACATGAACACATCTGTCATAGAAAACAACAAATTAATATCGGTGTACCTATGCGACCGACGTACGACGCTTGTCATAATGCCATTTCACAACACAAAATATTAAATCGGATCCTTCATCTCTATGCGAAAATTATGACCAGTTAAAAATTAATATAAAGTTTCCATAGAAATATGATCAATCAATTATGATTAAAATAAATATCCCGGCTAGTCAATTGAATTTTCATATTTTTAGTTACGAAGGAGAAGGTTTATCAACAACGATAAACCGAATGCATACACATAAAACTAATTAGAGAATTAATTAATCGACACACGTGGTGGCTGGAGGTTGTTTCAGGGTATTTCGAAAATTTCAATGGGTTGTTTCATTACGTATTTTCGAAATGTTTAAATGGTTGGAATTTGCTGCGTGCCTTGATTGTTGCTGTTATTGTCGTTGTCACCCTGTTCATTCTATATTTTGCTATCGCCTGACATATTGCAAATATAAGTCAACTCCAAAACTAAAATAAATCGTTTTCTCTCTAATACTTCAGAATGGCTATCGAACAGCCCTGATGATGTGGATAATTTGTGTGTGCAGGACATAATATTTTTATGCAGCTCTATTGATGTTTTTTTACATATAAACATGCAAAGCAGTAATGTAATTAGGTCAGTTATGGAAGTGATTAACATTTTTGTCACTTTTGTAGTATTATAGTGTTCTAAAAGTATTATAAAGGTTGATAAGAATTTATAATCTGCCGTTTCTACCTCTAATTTTGTTCAACCATATTTATTTATTTATATATTTATATTTAGACAATATTATCAACAAATCAAACTTTATAGATTTAACAATGCAAGTCCAACCAACTGGTCGAACCTTATAAGGTTATAACGCAACCTTTTAAAATTACAAATAACACTGTAAGTGTTAGCTACACTTCATTTTAATAATAATAAATTCAATTTTATAAATAACTAGCTGACCCGACCCTGTCTCACTTTCAATAAATTTGTTTGTGATGGTTTTGTGAACTTGTGAAAAGCTATTTGTTTTTCGATATCGCGTCACAGTATTAGGTTAGGTTAGGTTAGGTTAGGTTTGGTGGCTGCTATTGCACACTTAGACCAAAGTACGGTCCATTGTGATACCACAGGATCAGAGCCGTTCCCCTTTTATCATAGAGCCCATTTCGTGCTCCTTGTAAATTTTAGGATGTCTCCCACTTTGCAGTTTTCGACATCCGATAAGCTGTTTAGTGTACCATATCCCAGATATTTTAGTCTTCTGCTTGCAAGATCCGGGCATGTACACAGGAAATTGGATACTGTTTCCTCCTCCTCGGCGTCATAACAGCTTCTGCAGAAGTCATTGAACTCAAGGCCCATCTTTCTCGCATGCACTCCAAGAAGACAGTGCCCCGTTAAGATACCTATAGTCATTCTTATATCCCCTCTTCGTAGGGATATCAATGCTTTAGAGCGATTTAGGTCCAGCTTAGGCCAGACTTGCTTTGCAATATTACATGTGTTGGTATGCAACCATCTCGCGTTTGTTAATTTTTCTGCCTCTTTCCGAAGCATTAGCTTGACCGTTGATAGTGGTCTTCCTATGCCTGCCCTTTCCGGTTGCAGTTAGAGTTTTGTGCCATTTCTGGCTAGTTCGTCTGCTTTGCAATTCCCAACGATATCAGAGTGACCGGGGACCCATACTAAGCATATGTTAAAAAACTCGCTAATCTCCTTGAGAGATGTGTGGCAGCTTATCGCTACCCCCGATGTCATCAAGACCGATTCCAGCGATTTGATTGCAGCCTGACTGTCTATGTAAATTATAATATCGGTTACCGATAATATATTATGTTTCAGCCAGGTCACCGCTTCCTCAATCGCTGTTACCTCAGCCTGATACACGCTGCAATGGTCCGAGAGTCGAACGGAAATGCTCACGCTAGGTTTGTCACAGTAGACTCCGGCACCGACTCTTCCATCGAGTTTGGAGCCGTCCGTGAAGAATTTGATAGCAGCGGTTTCTTGTGACGATCCATCTCTCCATTGATCCCTGGAGGGGTAGATGGCTCGGAAACCCTTCCTAAAGCATAACACTGGTTGTGTGTAATCTAAGTTCGCCAGTTCAACCTTTAGCGAGTTGTTTATCGTCGAGTGTCCCGTTTGAATAGGTTTCCACTGACGTGTTGCTGTATATATCCAAAGGAGTCAGGTACAACATTAATTCTAGGGCGCGTGTTGGTGTTGTTTTTAGTGCTCCACTAATGTGAAGACAGGCTGCCCTTTGCACCTTCTTTTTAACATAGGTGGATTTTCCAAGAGCCGGCCACCAAACGCTTACACCGTTACTGTTTTTGGTCTTACTACTGCAGTGTATAGCCAGTGTACCAGCTCTGGCTTTAATCCCCAGCTTTTTCCGATGGCGCTTCTACACGCATATAGAGCTTTAGTAGCTTTGTTAACTCTCTCTAAAATGTTTGGTTTCCAGCGTCACAGTATTAGTCACATCAGTATTAGCAGAAATACCCGGCATTTCCCGGATGTCCCACTGACCCCCGCCCACTGACCTCCTGCCCTCTGACCAGCCGCCCATTGACACCACGCCCACTTACACCCGCGTTTCCCGGCTGCCCCATCCCACTGACCCCCGCCCACTTACACCCCACTAACTAACCAATTCACCAATCCAGAAAACTAAAGAATCGAACACTTATACAGGAAAAAATGTACACTTGTTCGAATATTCTTTATATGAAGATCATTTACAGGGAAAACTACATTTTCCACCCCAGCGCCACCTATCGGGTCCAAATTTTGTCAACGACTTTCTTTTTATTTAAATATTATTTGGTGTGAATTTGAGCCAAATCGTTCCATAAATAAGAATTTTCGGAAAAAAACGATACCAGTGCCATCTGCCGGGCTGATTTGTGATTTGTGAACGCATACAAAAAAAAATCATTCAAATCGGTCCAAATATTTACACACAAAAAATTAATAAGCTACTTACACTATTCACTATAAACACTATATATTATATTCATACAATGAATTCAGTACTCATATATTCTTCTTCATTTAAGCAATTCACAATTTTCGTACGTCTTATGATATTCAGTGATTTTCTTTTTAAACTTTGTAGAGTTAGTAATATTTTTAAGCTCCGAAGGTAGAGTATTATTTGTAAAAAGTCCCCGATACAATATATTTTCATTTGAAGTTTTTGTTCTAAAATAATTTACAACAACAATTTCTTTTGTGTTATATGTTGTACGCGAACAGATCTGATCAAAGGATCTATATTAATAGTAGAGTAAACAGTTTATCTGGCAAAATCTTCAGTCCGGATACGGTTAAATGGGCAGTAGGCTCTTTAAAACATTTCAAAGCTCCCGACCGTAATGAGATCTTTCCAGCGCTTCAACAGAAGGTAATCAATATCATCCTACCGTGTATGATTACTTTATTTAAAGCCAGCTACAGCTGGGGATCATTCCTACTATCTGGAGACAGGTAAATGTGATATTTATCCACAAACCAGGCAATAAGCCTAGTGAGCTGCCTAAATCATACAGATCTATAAGTCTAACATCATTTGACCTCAAAACCATGGAGAGACTTATTGATGTTCATATTATAGACGGGTAAGAAGTGTCAACCACTTTGCACTAAAGTCAGTTTGCGTACAGGAAAGGTAAAAGCACAAAAGTTGCCCTTCACTATCTTGTAAAGAAGATGGAAGGAACTTTTAGTCCCAAGGAAGTGGCTCTGTGTGCCTTCCTCGGCATTGAGTGCATTTTCGAAAACACTGGCTACGACTTTATTGCAAGGCAATCAGTAGCAGAGGTATGGAAGACTCGACCAATCATTGGATAAGGCGAGATATTATTTCCTCCTCGGGAAGAGTATCTATGTCTGTGACTTCAGTTAAGGGATGTCCCCAAGGAGGAGTGATTTCTCCTCTTCTACGGTCACTATTCATTGACAATCTTCTAGTCGATTTTCATAGATCAGTCTAGATCGCCATTGGTTATGCAGACGATTTGGCGTTGTTTAATAGTGGTAAGCACTGCACCACTATTACCAGTGTCATACAAGCTGCATTACTAAACCGCGAGAAGCTAGGCCTAGGTAGGGCAACGGTTTGTCTCACCGAATATTATTGTTATTCTAGGAGCTCACTAATTGTGTGCGATTTGCCACATCTTCATATAAATAATATTATATTTTTATATTAAAATTCCTAATGATTATGTTACGTCCACATTTCTTTAAATACATTTTTATAATTTCGCTGAATTGAACCACTTTGTTAGGAATACCGGCTACAATATGGTTGCACTCCAATTTTTCCTGATACAGCTCATCTAAAAAATTTAAATGTTATAAGCATCGAAATGACTCAGGTGCTATTTATAAAAAGAAAAGATGACAATAAGTGGGCGCCGTGGCTCAGTGGAGCGCGTGGCTACTGAGCAGGAGGTTCGTAGTTCTAATCCCAGAAACACCAAAAGTATTTTTCACGGTGTCCCACCTCTCGCGAATGGGTGACAAACGTTCTGAGAGTAATAACTTGTCACGGAAAGCTTCTCAATTCGCCGTTCGGAGCCGGCCTTAAATTGAAGGTCCCTTCCATTTGTGTCTAAAAATTTAAATGCGCAACACAAATGGTCACGAGTAGCTAGAACTTGGACTGCAATGGTCTGTCGCACCGAATATTATTATTATTAAAGATGACAATAAAGATAGGCATAATTCCATTATCATCAATTTTGTTGTTCCTCTATCGACACAACAGTCCTTTTATAAATCTTATTTGGACTTTAAATAAGAGAAGTGTGCATTCTAAAAGTGGTACAATTTGTGTTAGTAAATTTATGGTTACTTAAAATTTAGTTAAAAAGAACCAAATATTCTAAATATTCTTTCGCAGTATAAAATAAAAAGAAACGGGCTCCAGAAACTAAACGGTCAGCCAAAGTTCTTAGGACTCCCGATGAATACCAGTTTGACTTTTAATTCTTCAATTATCAGCAATATACTTGTATCAAAATCTTAGAATGAAAACCGAAAAATAATCGCACAGTAAAATTTCAGAAAAATGTCGAACTGTCCAAAGGAAAAGCGAAAATGAGAAAGTTTTAGACACTTGGATACCTACGGATTATTTTTTTAAATTCCTGTTTTATAAATTTTAATATAAAGATAAAAATCATAAATACTTTGAGGTTCTTTTGTTCTTTGCCAGTCTCTTAAAGTCTTATAAAATCTGAACCAAGATGATGAAAGCTCCTGTACTTCATGCAAAATTTTGAAAAATTAATAGTGGAAGTATGAAAGAAAGGATTGATACCAAAAGACTGAATAGAATGTATCATATTATATAGATAGCGACAGTTAAGCTTTATGGAGCTATTGAAGAATTCCGCATTCTAGATAAACTGACCCGATTGTATAGGTTGACCTCGCCCAATACTATGAGCTAAGTAAGGATCTTCGGGTTACAATCGGGTCTTTCGAGCCAAGTAATAAGCTCCAGATGACAGTCGAGTCTACGACGAGCCATGTATAAATCTCCGGCACAACCGATTCTTATATTTTCCATTAAAGGAGGTGATCCTTGTACAAATAGAATAAGCTTTCTTCTGGATCGAACGCTTTATAAAATCTGAGGCTGCATAAGTAGATAGAGGTCGTGTCTGATAAAAAAATCAATCTATGGTCCGTCCATTTAGGTGTGAATAACGAATTCAAAGTAGTGCAGACTTTTGACTAACTCCAGTCAATAATAGCGGACAAAACCTTTTTTTCTTCAGGGGTAGAGGTGAAGCCTCTCCAAAAGTGCATTGGTTTAGACAAAGTCTCGTAGATTTATGTAGCCGAGAATTTGCCCCGAAGCACGGTAAGGGATTTTCTGGTTACAAACTATTTCTCTTCAGGGGTAGAGGTGAAGCCAAAAGTACACGTTAGGAGAAACGTGGGTGGAACTTTCTCCTCCATTCTCTTCCCACTAAGTAAATCGGCTCAAGGGAAGCACGCTGCGCCAACCCGACGACTCACAAGTCATAAAAGGTTGTGATTAACAAAAAGTATATTGTAAATTGTAAAGTGTTTCTTATTCTCTGACGAAGCCTGGACAACTACTGAGCCTACCCCGGCCGTAGAAAACTTCGTTACCCACCAAGTCTATTTTAGAATGGGAAGACTCTTCACAATCAAAAACTCACCCTAATTTTTCAGTTGATAGACTTACCACTCAATAAAAAATATCTGAACAAAGGAAAGTTTCAGAGAATACTTGATCCCAAATAAGAGATGGAACGATTCCGGACGTGTAACAAGTATAGCATGGAAATTACTGCGTGTTTTAAATTATTTAAGGAAAGATAAGACGTTAAGCTTTAAAATGACATACTAGATGACGATCCAGGCTAACAGCTACGGACCAGATTCTTTGCAAATAACATTTTTAAATCTGATATTCATTTCACATAAAAGGATGTTATTAGTCATAAGCAAAAAAGCTATCAAAAGCTTCCATATTCATCACGTAAGTGCTCCACGAATCCACTATGATAATTAGTTGCGGCAAGCTGAGCTGAGTGAAATTAAGTTGCAGCGGTTGTTCCTAGGTCAAATATAAAAGGATTTACCATTTCTCTGATGGAAAGGAAATGACCCTGCGCTGATGCTTGTAGATGCTCTTTTCAACATTTCCAACATCACATACGATAATCCATATCCATATTCATATTTATTTAAATGGATACGACGGGAGTTCAATTCGACTTCAAGGGGATATTCCTACCTGTCTGATGATGAAAACTCTGACTTTCTCATAGACACAGGAAAATGCACATCGTACATTCCCACACATTTGTTTGATGAGAAAATTAGCAAGCAACCCTCCGAATACCGATGTTTACTTGTATCAGCGCGGCCGGGTCAAACCGTAAAGGTCATAAAGGTAGCTAACCGCATCGCTGGTCATTCGCATCGCTGTGAGATGAAATCATCATCATCATCGGGATCTCAACACCGTAGACTGAGGCTGTAAGCTTTCCGGCATTCCAGCGACTGTGCAAACTCCTTCAGCCAATGTCGGCGGGGTGAATATGTTTTTCAAAAATTTCTATTTGAATGCCTGCCTCGACCGCACATTGTGGGATTGTAACCGATGTCGATGGCTATGCGGTAATGTAGAGCAATATTGTAAAAGGTTTTTTCCGCATTCGTTCGTTTGTCTGTTCCCACTTTAAATGTGTTAAGTAAAAAGCAAATAAATCTCACATCTCTGGGCAGCCGTTGAACTATGAGTACGATACCCGACGAACCGGCCTTTTGTAAATAATTTAATAAAAGTGCGGATATGGGTTTTAATTGGAATTCGCCAGGGGATACCTACCTGTCGCTTTATTTATTTAGTTATTTATTTATTTATTCATTTATATTAGTATATATGGCGCATCCTTATTTCGCTGTGTTTTCTGTTGCTGTTGCATACTGCATTTTGATATCTCATAGAAACCCATTTTAATTATGTGAAATATAAAGGAGCAATATAATAATTAAACCGTAATAAAAAACTGAGCTCACTTAGTCCTGTACAAATGCAGAATGCTCTCATCAAACGTTAATTAATTTTTTTCTATTTTTTTGTCTCACTTTGAAATAAATTAAATTTATTCAAATAGGTTACATTCATTGATTTGATAATTTTGTTTATACAATTCAGAGCACTTAAAGAGCAGTAGTGGATCTTGCCAAACGAAGGAGCGTGCTTAAATTTAAATGCACGAATAAATAAAAAAAAGAGTAGTTTTAATTTTTATTAAATTCTGCGTAAATACATATGTGTACAAAGTTTGAATAAAATCGGGTGTTTTATTTTTAAAAACACTCTAGCATCAAAGGTTTCAAAATAGAGCCGAATTCTAATTTTTATTCTTGTGAGGCTCACAATTAATAAGCGCAATCCATAGCTTTCATTGTTGGCTTGATCTTTAGCAATGAATTAAACGAAATATAAAGATTAGTTCCCTCTCTTTAGAACTGCCCAAATAGAGGAAATCATTCTTTAAATTTCCGATGGTTGAAACTGCATTGGCATCTTAAGTATGCTTTACTGCAGTAATCAGCTCTGTCAGTAGTTGCTGTATTGAAACATCGAATATACCGATTTAACTTTCATCACCTATTGTAATTCTCTATTGTAAATTCTTCCACCAAATAATTTTCATGTGGAATGTGTTCAGACGTCATTTTGAAAATTTGTTCCATTCCTTTCTGTGGAGTGATCAAAATATTTATTCGAATGCCGAATGGTTCCTATCTTTAAAGATATTAAAAGAGCTTTTAAGGTTCATCCATCCATAATTTTTACCCATTTTGGCTGATATCCATTTCAAATTAGTCTAATTCATTAAACAAAAAATTTGTAAGAACTCTTAGAAGCGTCAGTCTCAGAAGAAGTCGAAAGTGTCGCAAATAAGGTAACTCTTTCAAGTTATGTGCCTTACCGGTATTTTTAATTTTGACTGTCCGAATTCATTTAAAATTATATTCGTTGGTTCCTCAATAAGAAGATAACGTTTTATTACGGTTATTATGGAATTCCACCATATATTAATATCTGCATTAATTACAGCGGTGCTGTGCGGGTAATATGTGATATTTTCCGTTAAAAAATTACTTGTATAAAAATATACGAATAATCGAAAAGTCAAAATCGGTATTCGAATTTGAAAGCCTAACCATGACCAATGTTTTAAACCTGGATATCTGGATATGTCTAGATACATTCCATAAGTCCATTTAGATACTGGCTTACGCAGACGATATTGACATCGTTGGTAGGAGCCGAAGGGCTGTACAAGAAGCTCTCATTCAGATCGAACGGGAGGCACAAAATCTGGGCCTGCACATAAATGAAAGCAAAACAAATTATATGATGGCTACGTCTGCGGGCAGAAAATCCAGCATTAGTCCCCTAAATAAAATAGTAGAGCGCGGAATTAAAGTAGTGCAATCATCAAAACAGCATGGAATTAGAAACAAGCGCACGGTTGCTGAAAGCCAAGAAAGCCTACTTAAGTCTCTCAAGGCTCTTCAAATCGAGGAATTTAACCGTAACATCATAGCTACTGGTGTGTAAGACATGGTCACACCAGTACTTTAATATGATTCTGAGATTTGGGTGCTTAGCAAAAAGCATTCTGACCTCTTAAATGCGTTCGGGAGGAAAGTCTTACGGAGAATTTTTGAGGAAGAATATATGAGGAAGGATTTCCGGCGACTCTATAATGGTTAGATCTATGGGAGTTACCGCAATGTCTACATCGTGAGAAGAATTAACCTCGGTAGGCTCCGGTGGGCAGGAGCTCACCTAGCTCGCCTGAGCGAAGACGATCCTGCTCGGTAAGGATTTTTGAGACACGACATCGGCTAGACATCAGGACCGGAGGAGCGATTTTTTACGAGAGATATGAACCAGACCTCGGTTGTGGAGCCCATTATATTTGGCATAGTGTTGTACATTTCTGATTTTGGAGTGATATAATTACCGCAATAAATCTCGACCTGCGGGTCCATTGAACCACAATTTACAAATTGTTCTAAGCATCGGACAAAAAGTTTATTGGTGCCACTTTTTATATTCTTGTAGATAAGAAATGGTCATCGACATCTTTTAATCTATTTCTCGAGAAGCTGAAATTTTAGAAAAAGTTTCGCGCAAACGGACCAAATCCCACCACTTCTCATAGTGATAAGCCCAAGTTTCACCTTCAATAACAATTCGATTTAAGAACTCATCATAAACTTTATATTAGGTTGTTGTTACACTTCTTTAACGTCAACCCTAAAAAAGAAAAAGATAAGGTTTTTTATTTTAAACAATCATTCATTCATTTTATTTATTTATTAATTTAATGGGGAACCATTCCTCGCAAGAAATCATACAAAGCTAGCAACAAAACAAATGATCAGCGAACCATTTTAAAAACTTTTATTTAACTTGACTGGACCCCATTTTGTCTCAATTGTTGACCACTTTGAGGTTCTTTTTAGCCACCTTCCACATGACATAGAGTTCTGAAATTTAGTGAGTGTCTAAGTCCAAAATAGTTTTTTTTGTATTCCGCGTATGACAAGTGTCGCGTGTCGCGTGTGGCGTGTGTGATGGGTTGACATTTTTTTTCGACTTCGTTGAGGTCCCTTTTAACCAACTTCTACATAACCTAGGGAGCTGAAATTTTGTAAGTGTCTAAGTTCAAAATAGCATATTTTATATTCCGAGTATGACGCGTGTCATGTGTCGCGTGTGATGGTTTGAAATTTTTTCCGACTTCTTTGAGGTATTTTTTAACCACCTTCCACAAGACCAAGAAAGTTGAAATTTTCTGAGTTTCTAAGTCCAAAATAGCATTTTTTATTTTTCGAGTATAACGCGTGCGCGTGTGATTGGTTGAATTTTTTTTGCGACTTCTTTGAGGTCCTTTTTAACCACCTTCCACACGACCTAGAATATTAAAATTTTATATCTAAGTGCAAAATACCACTTTTTATATTCATATGGCGCATGTCACGTTTCGCGTGTGGCACGTGTGATGGTTTGAAATCGTGCCATTTTCTCGTTTTTTGAGGTATTTTTTAACCACCTTTCGCATGAACTAGAGGGCTAAAATTTTGTGAGCGGCTCAATGTCAGGGGTCCACTTCGATATCCCGCTTTGGACGCATATTGCGAGCCGCGTGTGAAGCGTGGAAAAAAATTATTTGAAATAGCTCCGACCTCAAAAACAGATATTTTGGGGTTATTACCAAATAATAAGCGACTGTGTGGCATGTTTCGATATATATATATAAAAGTTCATACCCGAAAAAATAACTTTTTTTACATTTACTTTTTAAATTTACTTTCATATCTCGTCCAACGCGACAATATTGAAGTTAAATAGGTAAATGAAAGCAGAGAAGCTATATGACTCGAATCCGCTGCGTTTATACGAGTGTATGTGGCAATGAAAATAATCAACAAATGCTCGCCATTCATAGAGCGCCATACAATATCCGTTAAAAGTTTAAAATTTAAAAATATTTTACAAATAAAGCAAAGCAATTATATTCATGGCACAGTTCGACTGACGTCTGATATTTTTGTTTTGGCATTGCTATTAAAATTGTACCATGTTCACCTTCTGAAATTTTGTGTGTTGTTGTGTGCATAGATATTTATAAATTGTGTGGGTGATTTGCGGACAAAGGAGAAGGACATTGTGCATTAGACCGAGCAGGTTGGCAAGCAGTCATCCATTTTATATGCGGTTCAGCCGTCCTCCCATTTATAGTAGCAGTAAAGTCTTGTGGAGAAATGTGAACTCTTATAAACCTGTCCAGGAACAACTGAACTTTTCGTACTTGATGCCAATAACGCTACAATACATCGTCCTCAAAGTTATTCCTCGTAATTGCCGACCACCACCGACTTCATGTTTCTGAGCGACATTGTCGTTAAAAATGATTATTATGCGATATCATGGGCATGGTTTGCATTGTTTAAAGCTCGTGTACTACCTACAGAGAAAAACCAACATTTAGGATCAATTCAAGGCAAACATTTCATTTCATTTTCATGTCAAAAGCGTGCATCATCGTGCCTCGTACGTTGGTCTCCCTTTTGACATAATCCAATTGCTGGAGCTGAGCTGCGTTTATTGATTTTCCCTTCATGGAGAAACAGGAGCAGTCGTGCGAAAGGATTTGCCGAAAAACCGGTCGGGAGCAAACGAATAAACCAATAACAAAAAGCAAAGATAGCATTGGTTGGTGGTTCGACGAGGGAAATAATCCAAACGGTATGTTGGTTTCGTATGGAATGGTATAAGGAAGAAACCACAACGGCACGCTTTGTCATAATTTCTCTGTGGTCTGTCTGTTGATATTCGTTTGTGAGAAGGAATAATTTTTCCGCTTAAAGCGTCCAGCTTCTAGATCATACCGTGGGTTGAAATTAGTTGGTTTTGCAAGGATACTTTCGAATTTTTAATATAAATATTATAGTATAAAGACAAAAACCACCGCAGGAGTTCAAAATCAGCAATTATTTAACTAAACAACTCTGGTTTTCTCATCTTCAGTCGTCCAAAAAACTAACTACTAGCCATTTTTGACAACTTTAACAGCCAGTTGTACATCACCCAGAATATTAAATATGTAACATAAAACAAATGAATCTTTTTTATGGTTAGGTATGCATTTTTAAATTTCATTTTATGGGTTTTATTGCTCCATCAGCAATAGTAGGCAGCAGCAGTCATCAGAATATGGTTCACCACATAACCGACCACACTCTGTGCTGTCAAATTGACTCAGCCAGCATGAAGGAAGCTAAAAGAATGAATACCAACACCAACCTACCTCATCCATTGCACTTCACAGAGTTATTGCACTGCAACTGTTTAACCAGGGTCGATAAGGTATATATCCTGCGGCTGGAATTTAGCATCGCTTTGGCAGGTCGGTCTCCACTTCTTTTTCTTCTCTTTTCGTATTCATTTTATTTATTTTCCATTCGGAGCTTTAATTTGACGGTTTAAGTGCGATGATGTTTTGTTGGGTTGATGCGAGATCTCAGTTTATCCAACGGAAGCACAAGGAGACAGACGGATGGAAAACACGGTAGTTTTTGATGATTTAACCACTGAACCATTTCGTCTGTCCAACGGGCAGTAGTAGAAAGACAGTTCAACACACAGCCCAGTCATGCCAACCAATGAGAAGTTGAACTGGACGTTAGAAAAAACTTCTCTGCTATCGCATAGCTAAGCCGGTGGCGCAGTTAGAGTGAACTTTTCAAGGAGGAAGTGAAACGTGCTACTCCAAAACGCAAACATTTCCTGTTAATATCAATTTTAAGGTCAATTTCGTTAGGATTTCAGTACTGTAGTCACATTCACATCAGGTGGCAAAAATTAAAAATCGAGGAGAGTTTGTTTAAACGGCAGTGTATATATATATAATGTGTGTGTGATTTGATTTCGGTAGGATTTTCAATGTTTATGTTATTGATGATCAACGTCAGGATTTTAACAGGAAGATTTATGTCCTGGGTGGTTTTACCCGTAAAATTGTGGTTTGATTGAATCCAACTCGTTGCATATCGAAGTACGGTTAACTACAAATGCACAAACGGTTTGAGGTTTTTAAAGAAGATGGTGCCTAAGGTTATACTCGTAAATAATGCTGCCCGCATGACCGATAGAAATGGAAGTGGAGCAGTGGTGGGGCTTAATTTTGATTGACTTTTAAATCAGCGACCGTGTCGAGGATATTAATTTATTAAGTTTATTAACTGTCTGAGTTGATTTATTAAGAAATTTTCAGGAAATTTTATTAAAAAGGCTCCCTCGATTTCTTCTTTATTAGATTAATAGTAAAATGATTGTATTAAGGAAAAGGTTTGGTCGATAATAAGAAAAATATTTAACCTGATGAATAGATAGGTGTTTCTTGTTCCCTACGGTTAGCCATCTGTCTTTTTACTAGAGCAATCAATCGTAAAGGAACCAAACATTGGACGAACCAGCTGGATAACGGCTATGCTGGAATGTCATCTAACCCGTGGTAATAAGCAGCCAGCAGGCTCCCCTTTAATAAGGTCATTAGTCTTCAGACCTACTCATAGAATTAAATGAGATATTTTACATGTGTATTTGATAAAAAGATGACAAATCCGATGGACACGTAATCTAACACGTTACGACAATATACACGATAAGTGAAGTGTTAAGTTAGTTGACCGATAATGTATCACATTGGTGCGACAGATAGGAGAGTTTACTTGTAGAACAGTTGATTATGTTCTTATCTCTATCAGAGTTAGTACCTTAAAATGTTACAGAATAAAAGAGACTAAATTGAAGTAGTTAATTAGCCTATCGGCCTTTGTTCCCAACACGTGCCAATCAGTCGAAATATATCTGGAATCTGGAAATACGCGTCGGTGTTTTGGTGATTTCTGAGGAAGCTACAGCTTAATGCGCACATGACCTACAACAGTAGCAATCGTATTTCGCTACTTTAAGCAAAGAGGAAGGTTGCGGGTAAGTCATATTCCTCTTAATTTTTGGTGAATTTAATTGTGCCAAGGCAAAAAATACTAATAATTATAGTTGAATAATTATTAATGTGTGTCTTATATATAAAAGAACTAAACAACAGCGTTTCAAATAGTTTATAAGAGCCAGCCTGATTACCACAGAACTGCTATAGAGAATGTCAAAGTCATAACCAGAACATGTCCCCAAACTGTAACAATGGTACTAGGGTAACGGCTCTAGTGGTCGGTCACCTAACTTTTTTTTGCTTTGCTCTTCTCCAGTTACTAAAGTAGTTGATGGAAATTCTTGCCGATTTGTTTAGCTTCCGAGGCTGTTGTTGAACTTTGTTTGGGTATAATACCTCTTTTTGGCTTCCTTCTAGGTTGTTTCTGTTTAAGAAGCTTTCTGTTCCAGTAGTTTTTTCCGTGTTTGTTCAAAAAAATATTCCTTCAACCTTGTTAGGATATAGCATTTGGAGATCTTGTAGAGTCTTTGGATTTCCTTTTGCTTTTAAAACCAATTGGTTTAGGATAAATAGGTGGGTCACTATTGCATGTGATACGTCTGACCGTTCGCTTGGTGATGAAGTTACAGTGACATCTGTAGTTGAACAGACCGGTATTTTGTTAATTTCTAAATCTTCTTTTCGATTTTCATTTCAGCTATGTGTAATACTCCTTCGTCGTCTATATAAAAGGTGCCTGATAGTATTTCAATATCACCTATTGTAATGTTCAAGAGCAAGATGATATGGAATTTTCTTCCTTATCATTGTCAGGTCTTTCTTCTGGAATGCAGTCTGATTCTCCTTGTATATGTTCTTCTGAGGTATGGTTTAACTCCTTTTGAGCAGGAATGATTTCCTACGGATCGCCTATTGGCTCTGCTGGCAAATGAGGTTGAACTTCTTGAACATTAGATGAACTTTCCGGGTTGCGGGCCAAATCTGGTGTCAATGTTTAAATTTTATACCTATCCCAGAAAAAATTTCAGACTGAATGCTACTGTAAACGTTGATTGCAGTCGTCTTTACGCACCTGGTATAATCCACAGCATTCGGATCTAATGGGTATATGCCATACTTACGGAATCCGTTTTTAATTGTCTCATTTATATTTTTACTACCGAGAAGCGCTTTTTACCACAGAGGACAAAAATACTTTTTTGGTAAGAATATCACCCGGATTCTCTTTTTGCCAGGAATGCATTGTTTGTTTCCAACTAGGCTTTAAAGGATTGAAGAGGCTAACATCGACAGGTGGCAAAGTATAGAGTATGATGTTTTTCTCACTGCAAAATTGGCCTTACTCCATTGTAAGATGGGACTTATGCCAATATCTACGAATAATATAACTGGGCTTTTGACATTCTTCTGTTCAATCCACTTAACGCCACAATTAGCCCCGTATTCAAAAAAGCGCTCACTCTTCATTCCCCCACTTTTGGTTCGAACCAAAAACCAATGCTCTGGCATGCTATTGACAATATTTGTTGTTGGTCCAATATATGGAAAAATTGCCATGGATCGCAGAAAATACAATAAGAACAGTGGTCGTGTCTTTTTCGTGAGCAGTACTTATTTGATACAACTTTTTAAATTAAGTTAGACAAATAGGCCGATACCAATGAAATAGGCTTCAGCGGTCGAACACTAGCTACGTAATTTCAATAGTCGTCCGGCAGTGCGCCGACAACTTTAGTACGTGGCCGAGCACTAAAATTTCTCAAAAATTTGTTTGCTTACCGGTGAAATCAGAGAAAATTATTAATAAACTTTCAATATTGTACGTCCAATGATAAATATAAGCTATAGTGCATTTCTTTAGTGCTAGGCCATCGCAGCCCGAGAACTGAAATTTGCATTAAATTGGGTGCTAGTAGTCGGCCACCCCATTATTTACACTGATATTAATATTTTGTAATATTTGCACCACTTCATACATACCTTATGCTTTTAAGAAAAATACAAATTCATTAAAATGTTATCTTCCAAACAAAATGTAACATAAATTAACATTTTTGTAAATACGCACAACTAAAACAAACCAACCAATCATCACGTTCATACACACTCGCAAATACGCACTGACTGATGTGCATCTATCAGCTGCAGTATTTGCGTAATAATATCAAATTTGAGGGAAGATATGTAGGACATTTATCCGATGGTATCTGCATTTTCACATTAAGAAAATTCCTAACGGTATTTATATTACGGGATCTGATGGGATCTCAGGGGAACTGATAAAAATAGGAGGCCCCACATTACAACAAGCAATTCATGAAATAATAGTGCAAGTATGGGAGGAAGAAGCTATGTCAGAAGACTGGCAAAGAGACATCCTGTGCCCTATACATAAGAAGGGAGATATCACAAAATGCAGAAATTACCGTGGTAAAACATTGTTGAGTACCGCAACATTCAACATCTATAATGGGCTCCGGGAAGGGGATGGACTGGCGTGCGTCCTCTTCATCCTGGCCTTGGAGAAAGTGATCCAAGACTCTGACTTAAGAGCGAAAATAAAAGTCCTCTATAAGTACATTCAGATACTGGCTTACGCAGACAATATTGACATCGTTGGTAGAAACCGAAGAGCTGTACAGGAAGCATTCATCCAGATAGAGCAGGTGGCACGAAATCTGGGGCTGCACATAAATGAGAGCAAAACAAAGTACATGGTGGCCACGTCTGCGAATAGAAGATCCAAAACGTGTCCATCAATTCAAATAGTGGAGCGCGAATTTGAAGTAGTGCAATCCTGTAACTATCTCGGGTCAACTGTAGCAGCCGATAACAGCATGGAACCAGAAATGCGCGCACGGTTGCTTAAAGCCAACAAAGCCTGTCAAAACTCTTCAAATCCAGGAACTTAACTGATGTGTAAACCATCATCGAACATTAACAATAACATCCAAACTGCTGGTATATAAGACAATACTTGCATATGGATCCGAGACTTGGGTGCTTAGCCAAAAGCATTCTGACCTCTTAGCCGCGTTCGAGAGAAAATTCTTACGGAGAATTGTTGGTCCCGTATGTTAGGAAGGACGATTCCGGAGACTCTATAATGATGAGATCCGCGATGTCGACATCGTGAAGAGAATTAAGTTCGGTAGGCTCCGGCGGGCAGGACACCTAGCTCGCATGAGCGAAGGGGATACTGTTCGGAAAGTCCTTTGCGGTAATATTTATGGAACACGACAGCGAGGCCGGCCAAGCCTACGCTGGAAGGATGGTATAGATATATGCCCAGAGCTTAGGGATGCCAAATTGGATGTTATCGGCTCTTAATCGGGACCGGTGGAAAGACTTTTTGCGGGAGGGCAAGACCACACCCCGGTTGTAGAGCCCAAATATGATGATGATTTTTATTAATTTTTTTTTTTAAAGACTCATTGCCAAGGGATAAGTCCCTGAACGACTTTCGTCACGGCAATAAGTTGGGCTATGCCCTTTATTAAAATTAAAAATTAAAAATTCGAAGGAATGTGATTTACAATATAACACATTCCTCACATGGGTTAAAGTGGCCGATCACTAGATTGTGGTCGACCACTATTGCCGGTACCCATCCGCACAGTCATGAATTATGGAAAGACCGTAACACTGTTAAAGCATTATTATCGCTTTATTACTCCTCTTAGAGGACAACGCTTCTAAACCGACTGATATTTTGATTTAATGTTTTTTTAGAGCTACTCTCGCTATTGTTAAACTTAATTATAAGAAGAACGCTGGTTGTTGTTTTGATTGTAGTCTTATTAAGAAAATTGACTTTAAGTTGGATTTCATTTTTGGAATCATTCCAGAAATTATAAATACTTAAAGAGAGAACAAATATTTAAAACTCTCTTGCTCTTCAGCAGTCATGACCTCGCAGACGCATAATTTCATCGTTGGAATAGGGTAAGCACGCATCAATATGCCACCTATGACCCGCCATCCGGTTTCATCACATCTGTCGAGTAAATAACAGATTGCCCAGGGAAAATCCCGACGGCAGACGAGCATCGTTTATCCTTATTAAAATTTGCGATTATATTTTTTTCTTGGCCTGCGTTTTCTGTTTTTCAGCCGTTGTGCAGTTTTCTTTTTGCTCGAATATTTTTTTGTCTGCTCTGAGTTCGCCCTGTAAGCCATTTTACTTCCGTTTATTTCTCACGTTCTCCATCATTCAGATCGACTGGGAGCGCGCATCTGTGCAAATAGTACGACGCCATCGTTATAGCCAACGCTACTGCAATTTATACCATCAACGGCTAAATGCTGAATGTTGAATCGCATAGGAGCTTCATCCGCACAACAAGAGCGAACGAAACGAGCAGCGGCAGCAGAAAAAAAGCAATCAACTCTTATTTAGCAGGATCATTTGTCACTCAGTTAGCACCACCAGAGTATCCTGTCGCAATGTGTTTTACAACATTCATTTCTCGTTTTGCTGTACTGGAATTCCATGATGGAAGGGGGTGCTACTGTAGAGTAGAAGAAAATGAAGCACCGCGCCAAGTGTTGCACAGTCAACGCAGTTATCCTTACAGTCGTACATCAATTTGACTTGTATTTCGTTGGGTCATCATGCGATGTGTCCTTGGTAATTTATCAGCAATAACTAACTACTGCTACTGCTTAAGCACACACACAAACAACGTAAATATGCCTCAAGGCAGGTGTAATGTCCTGTTGGTCGATGCTTCTCCATGTATAGTTTATGGCTAACAAGTCCTGACAATGTGACTTGCTGTGTCGTTTGGTATTTTGCAGGTCAAAAGGCTGTTAGAGCCATCGCTTTATATTTTATTGCAGCGGTATATCCACCACTGAATTTGGTTGTGACATCCGACAATGAGGCTACCTCTAATGTTCGTAAATCACGTTCATATTCCTCTGCGCATGACGTATGGCTTGCTTTACGCTGTCATAAGATGAGACGTGGGAATAAATGGTAAAAGTAAACAAAAAACTGGTTCCTAGGGTTATTTAGAAATTGTTTTAAAGCTTAAAAATTATATTTATTTGATAGTAATATATTTGATAGTATATATATATATATATCATAATTCTTTTATTGGAGATTTATATAGAGACTTAACTACATGCTATTACAATAAGTTTGAATTTTTTTGTTAGGGAATTTATTTAATTTATTTAAAACAAAAAACACAAAAACAAAAAATCAAATACTTAAACTACAGATTTATATATTATATACGAGTATTTATAATAATAGTGATAATAACATAATAATAATAATAATAATAATAGTAACAATAATATAATCATAATATAAATAATATTTTAAAATTTTACAAACTCCCAAGTGTTTGGGAGTGTTTCTTTCAGAAAGTTTATTTAGATGCACTGATATTCTTTCAATATTTGAATCTAAATAAACATCTTCGGTTGAAGCAAAATAACGACTGTTTCTAAGGATTCTTTTTTGTTGTACTTGTAATTAACTAATGTGAGTTTTGGCAGAGTTTTTAATTATTGGCTAACCATAACATATTACTGGCCTCAAAATTACTTTAAATAGCATTAGCTTATAATACTGTACAAATTTTAATGCATTTTTCAGTTTCAATTGTGTATTGTGTATTTTGATTAAAAGTCAATTTTTTATCTGATGTAATGCCTAAATATTTTACGTGATTCCCAGTTATTGAACTGTTTCCGATCCTCAGAAGTCTCTTAAGAATTTCACGTGATTGTCGACGAGTAAAAAATGGCCTTCGTTTTTGAAATGTTAAATTTGCTTTCTAATTAGTAAAGTATCCGAGTTTATTAACATTTCTTCTCGTAATGACGTTACTATTGGTGGCCGAAATCTTGAGGAGGTATAGAAAGCTGTGTCATCTGCAAAGAGCGCCCTGTGCCTGTTTTGGAGTAAAGGTATATCTGACATAAAAAAGATACTGGTAGAAAGGAATACAAATTATAAGATATCTTGGAAAATTGTAATCGATCATCTTCCAGACGGATTCAAAAGCTTTCTCAATATCACATAGAATCATACCAGTTCATTGGCTTGGATCTAAGAGTGTAGAGATATCAAGAGGAATGAAGTAGAACAAAAATTTTTATACAAAAATGAATAGGTTCCGCAATTAAAATGGGTTGTACACTCAGTTGAGTGAGTTGCTTCGCTGTGGCTGTTATCTCTATACTCTTTGCTTTGATCCAATTTCGATTTAATGTGTGTTGTTATTCGATGATGAATGGTAGACTTGGCTTTGACAAATCCGTATTGTTCCAAAGGTATAAGTATAGTCAGTTTCAATATAGTTCTCTCAAGAATTTTACTCAATGAGCTTAGGTAGTAAGGAGATTGGTCGTTAACTTTTCGCATCTGATGATTTCTTCCCTGGCTTTAAAATAGCCATAATATTTGCATCTTTCCAAACATTAGGAAAATAGCTGTGTAGTGTGCAAATGAATATGATTAAATGTAAAAATAATATCCCTGACCTATGCAACTTTTTAATCAAGATGTTGTTGACTTGATCCACACCAGGTGCTCTTGGAATTGTAGGCTTTTTTACGATGCATACTGTTTATTCGACAGTTCGAAGGTCAAGAAGAGTTGATGACGGAGTATGATCACTCGTGAAGACGCGTACTTTGTTTTCAATTTCAGCGGTAAAATATGGATTGTTGTTTCAGCTTTTTCTAAAGGTGTAGTTAGCAACTACATAATGCTTTTTTTCAACTGGCAAGTATTGACGACGTCTCTTCAGAAATGTGCTTACTTGCCATAGAATCAAATATTGGTTGTTGATAGGCATACTAGATCATTTGTGGTGCCAATTTATATTTCGCAAGCTTTGAATATCGGGTTTAATTTCTTTTTGAAAAGCATTCATCTCCCTTTTAAATACTGCTTTAAGAAGAGGATAGTTATATCTCTGAAATCTTCTTTCTATAACAACTCTGGATTTTAATTTTATCTTCCATTTCTGTTGTCAAGATCAAACCATATTGCTGCGATATCTTGTGGGGCACAGAGCATTGACAAGCGCCTTTTTAAAAACTTGTATTTAACTTGAATTGACCCCTTTTTGTCTGTATTTTAAACGACTTTGAGGTCCTTTATAACCACTTTTCATACGACCTAGTGAGCTGAAATTCTGTGACTGTCCAAGTCCAAAATAGCATTTTTTATATTCCGAGTATGACGCGTGTGATGGGTTGATATTTTTTTTCGCCTTTTGAGGTCCTTTTTAACAAAATTCCACATGACCTAGAGAGCTAAATTTTGCGAGTGAGAGAGTGTTTTTTATGTTTTGAGTATGACGCGTGTCATGTTTCACATGTGGCACGTGTAATGGTTTTTTGAGGTCCTTTTTAACCACTTTTAGCACGACCTAGAGGGCTGAAATTGTGTGAGCGGCTCAATGTAAGGGGCCCATATTTATATCCCGCTTTTGATACGTGTCGTGTGGCGTGTGTGAAGCGTGGAAAAAGAATATTCTTTGAAATAGCCCCGATCTTATAAGATATATTTTGGCGATTATTTTTATATATTTAATATTTATTTGGATTTGACCACGATTTGTTTGATTTTAATATAAATATTGTAAATAATTTTGGTTTTTAACACAGGGAGAACTTCATGTTGCAAAGATCGACTAATGACTATTGCTACCCCTCCGCCTCTTAACTAATCGTCACGACCATTTCGATAAATTTTGAATTTGGGATCTAATGAAAATACTAATGAAGTTTTAAGAAACGTATCACTAATACATACATAAATTATAAAATATGACTTAGTTTGTTTTCTACGCTGTTAGCGTTCCAGTATAGAATTTTTAAATTTGATTTATTGGCTACCATAAAAGTATTAATTCGCACATCGAACTTTTTCTGTAGGAATTTTAGATTTGGGATCATCTAGGAATATATTTTCAGGGCATAACAGAGATTTGTGAGATTTTCCACATTTAACACATTTGGATGGAAGAAAGCAATGTCGAGCACCATGCCCAAACGCCAAGCAGTTTGCACACTGAGTTGGACCAATGTGTTTATTTGAATATAGTTGGAATTTGACCGACAAATACCCAACTTGGCGGATTTCGCTAATTTTGTAATACAACAAAAAATGTCGGTGTTGTGAGTAACGGAGACTTTTAATATTGATAATTTTAATATCCAAAGGATATCCAAGTCCAAGTTGACGTAGCTCAGCAAAAACTGTTTCATATGATACTTAGCCCGTAAATAACAAACTTCTTTTTTTGATCTTCCTTAAACGAATGAGTGAAGAAATGAACTTTACACAATTTGCAATATTTTTGAATCTCAATATAAGCATTTAAATTTGGAGCAAATACCTGCTTTCCAAACTGAGTAAGCTTACTGCGTACATTATTGTGATTGGAAATCGCTTGTTTTGCTATTTCAATGATTTCATTGACATTTTTGCCAAAAATAGTAATTGGAGGTGGTTTTTTATGGAACTTGATTGATTATTTATTGAAATATGTTTGGTTGAAACGTTTCGGGTCCTACTATATCGGTGTCCAGTATTTCAAATTGATTCGTTCGATTTACATTTACTGTTTCGATAGATCCTCCTGTGTCATAATAATAATAATTTTCGGCGCGACAGACCGTTGCTGCCAAGGCCGAGCTTATCGCGACCATTTGGGTTGTGCATGTATATTTTTGGACACAAATGGAAGGGACCTACAATCTAAGGCCGGATCCGAACGGCGAATTGAGAAGCTTTCCATGACAAGTTATTACTCTCGGAACGTTTGTCAGACATTCGCGGGAGGTGGGACACCGTGAAAAATACTTTTGGTGTTACTGGGATTCGAACCACTAACCTCCTGCTCAGTAGCCATGCACATTTCCAATGAGCCACGCCAATTGCCAATTGCGCAAAAATTAAAAAAAAGGGATCTCTGATGACAACACTTTCTTTTCAACTTTTGAAGAGAGGCGCCTCATTTAATTTATTTTTTATTCAAAATTTATCCGCTTATATATGCATCCCGAGCTGAGAAGCTCCCATATAATTGTTTTCTAAATTTAACCGATTTTATTGAAACTTTAACACATGTGTATCTCCGATGACAACAATATAATGCTCGTTTATATGAGGAGAAAAGAGGAGATGTCTATGAGCTTGTGTTTTGAATGCCTGTGGTTCATAGTGATGTGGGAAGACATAGCTTGGCAGATCATTCCGCATACGTGTTGAACGAATCTCTGAACTTAACTCTACGACATAAGATGGGCTTGAGGGTAAGCTGATGATCATTAAGAGCGTCACGAGAATTGCGGTTGAATTCAAGGAGAGGTGGCATGCAGCTGGCTATTTCTCTTGAGAACCGCTGGTAGAAGAAGCGATCAAACAGTGGCAAGCAGGAAACGTTTCTGTGGTGTTCAGGCGAATCTATTGATTTCGCTATAGTTTCAGTTTCCTCGATGCAAGTACCATTCATGTATAATGGCATGTGATTTAGGATTCGCTTAGACGACAGGAGACAGCATTGGGTTTTGGAAGCGTAAAATTCTACTCGATTGATTTCTTTCCATTGTATTATCATGTCTATGTCAGAATTTAACATGCTTATATACGAAGTTGATTGAGTTCCACATGAGAAGTAGAGGGCCGTTCCTCAAACTTAGATGAGAAGCTGAGAGTGCTGTCGTCAGCGAAAGTGTGAATTGGATTACAAGTAACAGGTAAGAGATCATTAATAAAAATGAGGAAGAGGCCTGGAGAACGCCAGCATTTAATGAACTTTAGACTTTAAACCGTCCAATATAATTCATCGATATTTGCTTATTAAAAATAAAAGCGAGTCAAAAATATTACAACATACCAATTACCGACTTTTTGTTCGAATTTCGAAAATTCAAAAGTACAACATCCCGGCAGTATCGAAAATACTGACGAAATATTGATTGTGTCGTCTTTGCCTTACATATGTGCAGATATACTGCATGCAGCGAAAATTGAAGAGATGTCATGCAGCGTTGTATTCAAAGCCTGTTTTGTTTCTTCTCGTTGAGATATACATTACTTAGCGTGTTTCACATATGTCGGGCAGTAATTATTCGGAATAAATTACCGCGTCTGTATGATCTGCTGTAATCCAAGCGACGTTCGCACATGTTCGCTGGCTATATTTTAACTGTTTGACCAGAATGACCTAAACAATCGACTTGATATTACCGAAGGTGTAGATCTCTACTGGATTTAGACATAGAGATATGCATACCGCCAATGACCCATCAGTTATTACTGGAATGTGAACATCGTTGCAAAAACCGACACGGAATTGGCAAATTATCTCATGCTGTCGTTTGCGTGATCGTACCGTAAACAGCTGTTATAATGCAATTAGACACGACGTTGGCGAGAAGTCGACGTGAACTGTTCCAACAATTATACCGGAAGCTGCCTGACCAAGTTCTCTACACTGAGTGCGCGATTGAAATTTTGATAATTTTCCAAAACATCGGGGAATACGCTGCAAAATCGATTGGACGCGTTTCTCTGTCCACATTCAGTTCACATCGCATCACAGTTCTCCTGTATCGTTTTGGTAAATAGCCTAAGGCTCCCTTACTGACGTTTGAGCGAACTTTCTACAGCAGGCAGCAAAAATCACACGTAGTATACCATAAATACCAAGGAGTCGAGGACTCTGATGTGAAATACTGTAACACCTTTAGCATTATCGAAATATTATGATTCTCATGGCACCAGGGCAGCTCTCGGAAACGTTTCCTTTGCGGCTGTTACCGGGGGCGAGTATATATTATCATTGTAGTCGTTGTAATCCATGATGGAGGATTCGAGGCTTTTTAGATATTCATTTCGTCACGTATGGTATAGAGTGCGTTAAGCTTCGTCGCCCGTTGGACGCTAAAGCAATTTCAATAGCACTAACAACTTTAACCCGAGGAAACAGAGTTGAACTTAACTCAGCTCACACCCGGTTATGATGCTGCACATCAGCTTCTGGCTTGTGGTCGATGCAAACAAAACGAAGCATTCACCGCCTACTAAATCCGATGCCTTGTCGTCGTCGTCCTTACTGAAGGGTTAAAAAATAATGAAATCGCCATCAGAATTATTGCAGAATTGTCGACAAAGCCATCATGCATTGTACACTACGCAAATACGAGTATTCCATATTATGTGTGTCTGTGGTGGGTGCAGAGCACTATATGTTGTCCAGACTACGTCCTCATAAAATCAACGATGCTTTCGACCGGGCGACTGCCGGCGGGAAAAGTGTCATTAGTAATTTATAGTAATGGCGTCGTAATGCAATATGCACTTCATTAAATCCTGTAAAATGCACGCTTTTGCAAAAGCGGAATATGACAGTTTTTGGACAGTGCAATGGTCATGACCGCGTAGGTTCAGTTGGATACGACGATGCGATGATTCTTATTCGCTTCGTTTTTTACTCGTCGTGCCTAGATGGAGCTTGACACCGAGTGGGTTGGTTGAATGGCAGCAGGGAACGGGCGACACAACATCAGCAACAAAACGCTATTTTATGGTTAACGATACACACTGTTATTGCTGGACAACAAGGAAGATATTATAATTACATGACATAGGGCGCGTTTAATGGACTTATTTTGTTAACGAGTGAGCAAGCTTATAATAAATTACAAAGTTTTCTTCTGCCAATTTGCTTAAGAACTTGTCGAAAAGTTTCTATTAAGAAAATCTACAGAAATAACATAATTTTTTAACCGTCAATTTTTTAAACGTAAGCACTTGAGCCAGGTAGTGTATCACAACAATCCTTGCTCTTTACAATTTAATTGCGGTAGTCATCAGTCTAGTGGGCATGGTCGAAGATTACTCGTCCCGCGGAAGAATACAATTTTGTCTATTTAATTTTTCCTTCAACTTAATTTGGGCGCTATACGACAGGAATGCATGGGTCGCGAATCGACCAACAAAATATATATAAGTTCGATATTATAGAGTGCTGCAATTGTACATTCAGCCAACCTTTTTGTTAGATTTCCCTGGATGAGTAAGCGTTTGCCTACTTCAAATAACTTGGGGAGCAGCACTTTAACCGCACGTTGTTGCACTTTGCACTTTGTGGACACAAGGACGAGAATTTCCTTTATCTGATGATGTGCTCTTTCTTCTTCATCCATTTACCATTCTCTCTTTCTCTCTATCTGCAGTGTGTATTTCCGGCCTCAATTGGCACATCGGCCCTTATGCATGATTTTAAGGGTCCAACTCAAAGGGAAAGGTTTTCAATATTAATGACCACTGGAGTGCTACTGTATGGAATATGTACGAGGAGTACTCATCTCGGTGCAGCTACAGTATATTTATGTGCGGCGGTGGCCGGACAGACAAACTTTGTGTTTATTTTGGGAACGATTTAATGGAATCTCACTCCACTCCTTTATAATATATGGAGCACATTTTGGCTGGACGAAAACAACCTAGTACCAAAAGAGATGGTTATGGATGGAGATGATGGAGGTGCTGGGACATGATAGAGGATGTAGCGAGGTACAAATGTGTTTGTTTTGGGCCGTTTCGCCAGAAGGATGAATTGCAGTAGAATTTTGCCAACCAACCGAATCAACAGACCAGACAGGCCAAGTGGTTTGACTCTCGTCTATAAATGGTTTTTCGGTTGCAAGTCCAAGAAAACACCTCTGACGCAGGAATGCATTTCTCCGCGATAAAAACATCAGATAAGCGTGCACCATGCCACCACACCCCAAATAACCGAGCAAACATGATATGTGCGTTGCACTCTAGAGGTCTGTCCCAGACGCAACCCACCGAACGCATTGCCCTTTGTGCTCACTCAAAATCTACACAAGCGCTCATTGAACCAAATTTGTCGACGAATGCAAAACACTGTTTATCTGATTAAAGGAAAATTGAAAAACATTAAAGTGAGTTAGGAGCGGTGGCGGTGGAGAAGTAGATGATATTATCCTTGTGATGTGTGTGTGGGTGTGTTTGCGACATGCATGGAAATTTAATCATTTTATTGCATTTTCTTCGATGCACAATATGTGATGACGCTTTAGAATGATGCACTTCTATGTAAGTATAGGATTACGGATTAGGGAACAAAATTTAAATTAAATTGCCTCATTGACGAACTCTGTGGGCTATCGCTATATACATCGAACAAGGGTAGTGTTATATGGGTGTAGTCTATTGCAAAATATTTACTGTACCATAAAGACTGATGTTAAATGCTGATGCGTTCCAATCTAATTTGGGAGCTAAATTGTCGACAATTTTGTGAACCATTTGGTTTCTTTATACTTTTGTGATTGGTAGTAAAATTAAAAAAGAATACAAAATACTGTAGGCCTCTTAGTTAAAAAACTATTTTTTTTCTTTCTCTTAAGTTTTCTTCCATTCTAATCAGACACTTAAATCTTGAACTTCCGATTTTTATCACGTTTGATATAATTTTTTGCAACTTCGTACATCTATACAGTTCATTATTTAATAGAGTTGCCTCAAACTTAAAATGACTGGAATTTTTAACTTGTCCCGATTTTGAATTATCATTCATGGGCTCTATTCTACTATTCGTCATCCTTTCGGCTTAACGTGATGCAGTTGCAGCTATTTAGAAAATTATGAAAGCGCCATTGGGATGGTTTAAAGGTGATTTCGAGGGTCCTGATGGGGTCTTGAGCGGAGTCTTGATGGGGTTTTAAGTGGGCCTTGAAGGGGTATTTTGAGAAGATCTTTAGTTGCCTTGAAGGGAATCTTGGAGCGGGTCTTGAGCAAGTTCTTGAGGGTAGGTCTTGATGAAGTTTTAAGGGAGTCTTAAGAGAGCCTTGAGGTAAAAAGAGTCGTAAGTGGATCTTGAGAGTTTTTAAGAGGGGTCCTGATGGAGTTTTGAAAGGGTCTCGAGTAAGTTCTTGAGAACGTCTTGAGGGGGTTTTAGGGCGGTCTTTTAGTGGTTCTCTGTGGGTCTGGAAGGGGTCCTGTAGTTTTTAGAGAGTCTTTAGTGCCGTCTTAAGATCTTGAGAGGGTCTTGAGAGCGTTTTGGATAGTTTTGAGGTGGTTTTAAGGAGGTCTTGAGGTAGTTTTTAGGGGGTCTTGAGTGGGCTCTTAAGGAAATCTTGGAGTGGTGCTAAGGGGTTTCTAAGAGAGTCTTGAAGAGTACCACTCTAAACATTTGAGCCTCTTTTAATCTGTTTTTAAACCTCGAATTCTTAGCGTGGTACCTTGAATTTTTGTGATTTTTTTAAAACAGAAACGTTTCAAGTATTCATTAACAACATTCCAGCAATTTATTTTATTTTATAACAGTGTGTGAATGCTGTGATGGAAGCTTAACTCTTGCTGTTGTAAAGGCATAATACTTGCAACAGTTGGTTTGAGTGCCGTCATTGGTCTTTATCACCACGGTTTGTCTCTATTGTATCGGTGTGTGTCCTAATCGTCTGATGTGCGAATTCAGGGTCGATGTGTGCAACATTCGTGGGCGCAGATCGAATCTCTCGGCCACGTACGTCCACTTAGCAGACCTCAAACCTGTTATTTCACTGCACTAATAGAAACCCAGGTTAATGCTGATTCCGATGTTTCGGATTTTAGTTGGCCTGGTTACAGCTTGATGCCAGTATTTTTCCCCACCGTGGGTCTCGCCTTCTATGTACGTAGTGATGTAGCTTATCAAACTCAAGCACAAGACAACCATTGTTCCAACGTGGTGGTGTGGATGTGGATGCCACTTCTAATACGAGCACTAACATAATCGTCGATGGTATGAGACAGTTTATCCCTTCCAGGATAAAGTAAATGCTTGGTATGGTTTAAGCTTCAAAGAGGCTACTAGGAACCGTGAAGTATGCTTTCGGTTATATAAAGAAACCCCCACTGTGGAAAACCGAATCAAATTTAGAAGAGTCATAAATGGTTGCAATGCCTACCTTAGACGAGCCAAATTCAAATATGACAAAAAACTGAGACAAAAATTACTTCAATGCCCCAAAGGAAGTACAAATTTTTGTTCATGTGAGAAACGAATTAAAAATACCCCCCTTGTCTTCAGTTCCAACGCTCATCCACAATGACATTTCAACTTTCAGCTCTATAGACAAGGCCGCTGTAGTTGAGTCCTCTATGAGACAGATTTACTTTCGTACTCGTCAAGTGGCTAGAGTATAAAATGATCTCAACATTCATAAAACTGCTGGACCTAATGGCATTCCGGCTATAGTTTTGAAGGTGTTCTTCAACGTTGGCATTACCACTGCGCAGACTTTTCCATTTCACTTATACTTCTGGAGTCGTCCCAAGGAATTGGAAAACAGCATTTATTCAGCCTGTTCCTAAAAAAGGCGAACCGTCATCTCTTTCCTCGTACCCACCCATTGCGCTAACATCCATATTTTCCAAGGTTATGGAAACGCTGACCAATCATAAGCTTATGCAATACCTTGAATATCGTGAAATCCTTAGCGACCAGCAATACGGTTTTCGTAGGCAACATTCTACAGGTGACCTGATGGCTTATCTTACTGAAAAGTGGAACCAGGGTATTTACAGATTTGGTGAAAGAAAAGTTCTTGCACTTGATATCTCCAAGGCATTTGACAGAGTCTGGCATCAAGCTATTTTGTCGAAAATGTCATTCAAGACATACGTGCATAGACATCTCATATTTTCATCTTCCTAATTTCCTAATGCTCACGCTTTGCTACGCATTATAAGGGTGCAAGTCCGTTTAGCGTGTGTACATTATTAAAAAAATAACAGTTCTAGTTGCTATAATAGATCTGCCATAAATTTTATTTTCTACCTTTTAAGGTGATAGTTATATTTTAATAAAAGCATCTTTTTTTGAAAAAAAATTGTATTATCTTATATTATATATTATATTATTAATAAAAATATTCGTTCCGGGTACGTCCGTCTAAAACTCGAGAACCGCTTGACACCAAACGTGGACAATATGTTAGCTTGGTCTGCAGGTAGGTTTCTCGTTAGTTTAATCCCAACAGGTGGCAATGTAATCGTGGTATTTTAATTTTTCGTATTTATAGTATGATTTGGCTCAAATTTACAAAATACATTTCTTAATTAAAAATAGTTGTTGGATCCGCTAATTGGCCGTGGAGTCGAGATATTTACGAAAAAACACGTTTATTGATATTTGTTCACATCAGAATGGATGTACGCTGAAATATTTGTAATTATGTTTAATTCTGATAGGTGGCGTTGTATTCCCAATTTTGTATCTGTTGGTCGATTTCGTTGTTGATATTTGAGTAGATTTGTTGCATTTAGTTAAACTGTGCACATAATGAAAATAAAAAAATTGATTGTATAAAAAAAAATAACGGGGGTTATTGACGATCGTTAGGGTGAGGTCGGTGGGTAGGAAGTCGGCGATGGGGTTACTCTTGGGAGTATTGATGGGGGTAATGAACGGTAATCGGAGTGGTGAGTGGTCGAAAGGAACGGAATCGTTAGGGTTGTGTTCGTTGGGGAGTGGGTCAGTGAATAGAAAACGGGCAGTGAGGTTATATGTGATATGGATGGATATGGATATTTATGGGGGCTATGGCGTGATGGCGTGTTGGGATGGGTATTGAGGAGAACGCGTTGAGGGGTGGTGATGGGGACCGATAGGAGCGATGAGCCGATGGTTGGGTGATAAGCCACAAGCAACTTCAGCTAGTTTTATTATAAATATTTTTTAAGCAACAAATAAGCAACAAACCAGCACATAAGTACTCTTTTTAAAAATGGAGCTTTCTGTTAATCGATTGTTCTTAAACAAGCATTTCACTTCATTTACAATAGTCCGACAGAATGATATCTAATAGTCCGTATTATTCTGCATTCTTAACAGAATTATTAACTATGATGGATTTTGTGAACAAAAAATAAAGGAGAAAAGAAAATGTTCGACTCCACCGCCAATAAGCGAGTCCAGTCTTTAGGCTGAATTACAACTATCCATATGGAAAGCTGAGAAGCTTTGATTTACTAACTTAATAATTAGTATTATTCCTCATTAGAATAAATAAAAGAAATAATTTTCTTTAAAGTATTTTGCATTAAAGACAAAAAAAAATATAAAAGATATTTAAAATTTTGACTTTGTGTAATTTATAGCAGTTTTTTAAGAAATATGACAAAAAATACCTGATATCATAAAAAATAATAAATTACATGGCAACAAATATGAGTGTTTAGTAATATTATTTAAGGAAGACTTGTAATTTGATATGAATTTCCAAATAAAAAATATTGTGACATTTTTCAAACGAGAAGCAAATTAATTCAGAATCCCATAATGTTTGACATTTTTCAAGATTTTCATCCCTAACACATTGCCATTGTGAAGACCTATCTAGCAATTGGTAAAAATGCCTGGCAAATTTGCCAAAAAATTAATCGACCAAACCGCAACGTGCGCTTTACGTTTAATCCTTGCAAATGTGCACGGATTCTCCAGATGACACACATATCGGTTCGAATGAATAATGATCACCTCGTTCATATTCACACTCACCCTTCCACAGCGAACCAACTAGTTGTGTTGCATTGTTTTCATAATTTCCGTTTGACAAATAAAAACCATCCCTTGATCTCGCTGGTAAGGGAAGTGTTCCTATAGGAAATACAAATATGCTTCTTGCCGTTGTGCGTCCTCATTATTTCGCTTACTTCAACGCGCTCCCAAAATATTCTTCTGCTCATAATTTTAGTGAAGCAAAGCTATATTTTTATGCAAAGATATGTCGACACAGGATGCGACAAATTTCTGTAAAAAAAACGATATAAACGACAGGATTGCTCCCTCGTGTACGTGAATTATCTTGTGTTGTATTTCATCCTTTTCGTGATGTGCGACAGCTTGTCCTTTTTATTGAATGCGAGATGAACCAAAATTAAAGTAACTTAAACGTGTGCGAATGTGCACATGATGGATGATGATATTTTCTAATGTAGTGAATTTTACATTATACTATAATGTCCTTTGTTTTCTTGTTTTCATCATATGAATGGAAAATTAAAAAACGTGTCATCCTCTGATATTTGCGAAGTCCTTGCGACTTGTGGTACACCCATTGATATACTCAAAATATGCAAATAAATTTAAGAAATATCACTCCTCATACATCCACAATAACCTTGCCATTTTCAATTAATTTCGAGTGAGTAATTTATTCGTATTTACACTGCATTCAAATTGGCATTTATACGCAAGACAATAGTTCAGTCTAATGACTACAAATTACCTAAAAACTTCCACCGCCTTACTGTATACAAGAACAACAATAACACTGCACATTGCTTCAGATTTAAGCCAATTGCAAATTGTATTTTTGCATTAAGTACGCTCTATTTGCATTCAAACTAAATAGTGGAGGTGAGGAAGCACTCCCATTTGATTGGAGATGAGTATTGAATTCAAAATACAAATTATTATTATCGTCCGACGAGTGTCTGTCCGACGAGCCGCAATATGCTTCGCTTTACAATTCATGGAGCAAATGATGATGATCCACTTGACTATGCTGCTGCAATCGAGAATGACGATTATGACGACGACGATGATTCCGAATGAATTGACTGAATGAACTGCCAGAATCAATGGCAGTGCATCGATGGTTCAAATTGTGAACTTTTGCCCAAACCGTTAGTAAATAGCGCCTATCACTAGCAATATGGCATGCATGCGTTTCGCACACACGTCACGTCGTATGGGTATAAAAAGATTTTTTTGCAGTCAGTACGAGTAGTTGGCCAAGCCAGCGATTACGAACAACGGCCCAGTTTATACTCGTGGCAGAGGATCGGACACAGAAGTATATTAGATAGTTGTTGCTGTTATCTTTTTACTCAACTCGAGTAGAAAATGCACATAAGCACAAACATAATGCACAACTACGACCAAGTGTCCTTTATCTGCATCATCGTGGCTTTGTTTGACTGTCGACATAATTTTAATATACACATGTTGTGCTTGTCCTTTGGAAAATTGAGTACAACTGCAGCGGTATTTTATGCAGTACAAAAGCAGAGCACTACCATTAGAGCAGATAGTAAATAATTCGTTCGTAGTTCAATGGTCATTTTGTGTGTGTGTGTGTGTGTGTTGTCTGAGTGTGTGTACCCGTATTCGTTTTGTAAATGAGTATGAGCTGTTTGCAGGAAACTTGTACATTTTGTTGTATGCATTTTGTTTTGTGTTGCAATAATATGGGATTGCAATGTCAACTCAATAATTGATCGGGGTACTGCAGCATCAATCGGTTGCAATGGATAAGACATTGGAGTCACAGTAGATTCTCAGAAGGTGTGGGGAACACGATAAATCGTAATTGTAAAAAATGCGTAAGCTGGGAATTTAAAAATTCTAAAACTTCGGTTCAATATCAAATTATCAAATTCAATTTTTTGTAAGTTTTTTTAGAGCAGAAAAGTTAACTTTTGTATGGCAGTTTATATGGCTATTGACGTATAAACCCCATAATATAATCAGTTCTTTAACTTTTTTTAAAATAATCTTTTTAGCGAAAAAAATCCATCCTGAAGTAATGCCGAGAACAGCCCATATACATACATATGTCATCCCCTCAAAGAATATGTTCTTGGGATAACTTAATTTTTGTGTTTTTTTTTGGGTACCTAATTTCAATAATAGATTTTTTTTAACCGAAGTAAAACTTTAAAAAAATCATCGCATTGAAGAAAATGCTTGATTGAAAAATAAATTTCAGCAAAGTTATAACATTATATATGCTGGAACAAAAATGTATTGAATTCTGAAAGTGGTAACACATGTAAGTTAATAAGTTACAAGAGCTTATATAGCTTTTCAGGGTAGTATTTTGCTCCGAAAAATAATGCAAACAGTCGCCGCTTGGCGGGGGACAGGCGAAGATTAGGAATTCTCTTTAAGCTATCATCTAATCTTATTAAAAAATCAGTATTAGAATAAAATAAAATGATTGTAATGAATAATTCCGAATCATGACATTCGTTAATGGACATTTTGAGCAAACAACTAAAGCAAGCGATTAGTATTGGCTTAAGAATTCCTCTCGATCCTCTAATCTGATAGCCTAAGATAGGATCTCAGTTTGTCATCGGGTAACAGATCTATACATTTATATTTCGCAGTTTTTTGCATTTTTCAACAACAGTGTTACTAACTGACCTAGTAGCAAATCCTATGACTGAAGCTGCTACTTGGAGAAATAATGTTTTTAATAGGAAGAGAATTAATAATTCTGACTAATATAAGATAAATATAATTAAGAATATAACTAAGAATATAAATTCAATAAGAACCACTAGCCTAATTTATAATGATTTCAACCAGATTTAGTACGTCCTGTAGAGTATGAAAAATTTTTGCAGTGAAATAACTCGATCGATTTTTCTATTTCTAGTAACTTTTATTGCAACTTCTACCTCTTTTAACTTTAACCTTCACATTGCCTGTATAAACCTGGGTATAGATGTCGAATTTCCATTTCAAATATCTCTGATATTTTTAAATCGATTCTTAAACAGCTCCTACTCAGTAACTACAATTTAAAATTCTTTCGGAAACTTCATTTAATAATAATATTCGGCGCGACAGACTATTGCGGTCCAAGGCCTAGCATCTCGCGTATGTATATTATATTTTTGCACAACTTTAACTTTGCATACGCATACTTATGAATAAGATTTGATCTTTGGGATCTTTAGGAAATTAGAAATATTTATATGGTGGATGCCAACATTTTATGATAGCATATGGATCGATACGGGTAACTATCAAAAACCAGAGTTGTGCTGGTACCAAAAATAGAGTTATTCAATTACTAGCATATTCTAAAGGTAATGATTTAAAAAAATTATAGTTGATCACGTTGTGTGTGTGTTATTTTATAATAATAAGCGAATGCTTCAAGGGATTTGCACACTTATAATGCCTATGCACAGCGTAGAAATATTTGGATAGAAGAAAGAAAGTGTTGTGGTTGGTGGAGTTGAGTTCACACCCGAGCACGAACAAACTAGAAAATTGTGTTCATAAGCCCACATTGATGGCTCCACATCCAGATTACTTGCACTTCATAAATCAACTCAATCGACATGTGAATACAGCAGTATCGAACCCGATGTTCTCCGAGTGGAAGCTAAGGGTTTTGACCACCGCAACACTAACACTGAAATATGCTGATGCTCGCCGTAGCTCCAGCGCTTAGTGCGTTTGACTACTGAGGAGGTTCCAGGTTCGATTGCTAGAAAAACACAAAAAATCTTTTTTACAGTCCCATCTCTCGCGAATGTCTGACAAACGTCCAAGAGTAAAAGTTGTCATGAAGAGTTCCTCACTTTGTTTTTGGAATAGGCTTTAAATTGTAGGTCCCTTCCATTTGTGTGCAAAAATATAACAAGCACAGCAGGAATGATTAGCTTTTTATCAGATTTCATTTTGATGTTTCGTGTGGCTAATTAAAGCAGACACAACTTCTTTTACCGCCGAAAAACAAAGGAGTTCTATAAAGCGGAAACTTATTCGCATTTAAGAGCTGATCAACCGTTCATAAATTTAACTGATAATATATTAAATCAAAATAGACCAATAGTTTACGTTTCTGCAAAGATGTCTAGAAACTCATCCATTTTCTGTACTCCTATTAACCTTTTACATCTGTATTTCTAAAAATTATTCTTTGAAGTGATGAGTTGAAATGCAAGAATAGTGCAAAAACAAGTAGATGTAAAAAAAACTTCGTTTTTCGGGTACAAACTTTTATGTATACAACGAAACACGTCCCACAGTCCTTTATTATTTGGTAATAATCGCCAAAATATCTGTTTTTGAGGTCGGGCGTATGTCAAAGTATTTTCATTATTTCACGCATCATACGCCCCACACGCGTTAACGCGAATCGCGACACGCGTCACACTCGGGATATTAAAATTGGCACTTGACATTGAGCCGCTTACAAATCTTCAGATGCGAAACGCGACGCACGTCACAAGCGGAATATAAAAAATGCTATTTGGGACCTAGACACTCACAAATTTTAGCTATCTTTGTCGTGTGGAAGATTGTTAAAAAGGATCTAAGAAGTAAAAGAAATGTCCACACATCACACGCGTCACACGAGGGATATAAAAAATGCTATTTGGGACTTTTGACACTCAAAAAAATTTCAGCTGTCTAGGTCGTGTTGGAGGTGGTTAAAAAGGACTTCAAAGAAGTAATAAATTGTCCACCCATCACACGCGTCACACGTGGAATATAAAAAACGCTTTTTGGGACTTAGACAATCACAAAATTTCAATTGTCTAGGTCGTGTGGAAGGTGGTTAAAAAGGACTTCAAATTAATCGAAAATACAGACAAAGAGGGGTCAATTCAAGTTAAATAAAAGGGTTTAAGAACGAAAAAAAAAACCTTCAAAACATCGAATGTTTATGCAACGTTATTACGATCATTTTGAGCACTAGATACTTGCCGACATTGAACTCTGTTTAAAATACCAACGTCTTTTTATCCTTTTTTAAAAAACGGGAAAACATGATAGAACATATTGTGGTCTTAAGATGCTCTTTGGTAAACAATGTCATTAAAATGTAAAACATGCATAAAAACGTACATGTAACCGTAGAATACTGACAGTACCGTTTGAAATTTAAAAACACAGGAGCTTCATACAAAATATATGGAGGTAATTTTAATTTTGTATTGCCGACAATGTGAAGGTTAAAACAAATTCGGAATCCTTAAGTTATGTACTCATCTAGTCATACTTTACCACTTAATGCCTTTAATGACTCGATGAACTTTTATAGTTTCACAATTATTGCTACAAGTATGCCATATTATCCCGACATAATTATTTTACTAAAAGTTCTTGTATAAAAATATTCTTTATATATTAAGGTTTCTTTTAAGAACATGGCGAAACGACATTAATTAATTTAATTCTCCTTCAAGTATATACAAACCATTTTGGCAAAAAATATTAATCACAAGAAATTTGATGAATTTC
Source organism: Nephrocerus scutellatus (assembly GCA_947095585.1). Taxonomy (NCBI): domain Eukaryota; kingdom Metazoa; phylum Arthropoda; class Insecta; order Diptera; family Pipunculidae; genus Nephrocerus; species Nephrocerus scutellatus. The sequence goes on from OX352765.1 coordinate 71,978,862, forward strand.
CCATGACACATTTTCCACACTTCCCAGATACAAATTGAGGGTTATTAATGAAAAACCTCAATGCTTAACCTTTTAATACTTCTGCTTACCACATTGCTCATTCATAACATTGGCCAACAACAAACCACAGGTGCTAACAAAAATATCCAATTTCATATTCACTCAATTTTGTAAAAATATTCCTTCCCATTCTGTTTAAACTAAGAGGGGGAAAAAGTAGCTCCGTAAGCAAAATATATTCCAAAGAAACCGTTCGCTTAGTCTTTTTTCCTTCGGTCCCTTCATAAACTACAGCAAAATTAAATTTGCCCGCATATGAAACTCCTTGTTGCCGACATAAAACAGAAAATAATCATATATTTCCCAAGCTCATGCTTCTTTCGAGATTCCGACATTCGTTCTTCGGTACCATGAGAAGTACTTCAAGTAAAATTTCTTTCATCTTGACCAAAAATAGAAGGGGGATGGATGACGTTCCTGCTGGTGCTGCTCTTTCGCTTTGGTATTTCGTGAGGGAAGTAATAGACCATAAGTACATTCTTACTACTGTTGTACAAAAAGGATACTGTACTGGAAAATGGCAAACTTGTGGTTATTGTCTTTTGTGTGTATGTTTGCGGGAGCCTTAAACAAAAATTCACCAACTTTGTAAACGTTAACACAAAAAAGTCAAGCACATGGGAACGTAAACCAAGTAGTATACCTTATCAAAAATACTTTATGTACATAAGTCAGAATGGCACATAATATTTTCAACAGCTGCGAGAATTATCAAGTAGATGTTAAAATTTTTAACAATGTTCCAATTTTGTGATACAAGAGGAGGAAAGTAGAAGGTGGACTTGAAGATTGTTTATTTAACACGTGAACAAACGCAAAGTATCAAAATCATACGTTAAAACAAACTATATTCTACTACGAGATTTATAATATGCTAAGAGTAATGTCAGAGGAATTCGAGATCCTAAGTGGAGTACGACAAGGTTAAATTCTATCGCCGATACTTTTTTTTTGGTGATTGGCGATGTGCTTCGCGCAGCTTAATCTACAGGAAATGGAGGAATTCGTTGGGCTCTTACATCTTGACTCAAACATCTGGACTACGCTGACGACGTAAGTTAATTCTCACACAGGATTATGGAGCTGCACCAAATGAGAACAAGTGTGGAAAGGGATGCAAATGTTGCGAGTTTGAAGATTAATACTGCCAAAACCAAAATCATCAACCTCGGCACTAACTCCGTAACTCAAGTTAACATTGCTGGACAACCGGTAGAGAGAGTAGAGAGTTTCCAATATCTTGGGAGTATTGTCTCAACCGAAGGTGGAACCGAACAGGACATTGTCAACCGAATCGGGAAAGCAAAATCAGTCGATGCGATCAGCTTAAACACCAAGCTGCGACTGTTCCGTTCAAATGTTGAATATGTGCTGTTGTATGGGTGCAGCACTTGGAAGGTGACCGCTACTATCACAAAAATATTACAAACGTTCGTAAATAGAAGCCTACGGAACATCTTAAGGGTTTTCTGGCCTAACCATATCTCTAACGAACATCTTTACCAGACGACGGATCAGGAACTAATAGACACAACCATCCAACGACGGAAGTGGCAGTGGATTGGTCATACACTCCGAAAAGGCGACAGTTCCATAGCAAAATAGGCAATGCAATGGAATCCGTTATCTCAGGATGGTAGAAGAACGGGTTGTCCGAGAAATACATGGCGCAAAACAGTTGAGAAGGAGTTACGGCAATTGGGGAAGAGGTGGAGAGAGCTGAAGCTCATTACCAGGAACTGCACGAGATAACGCGTAGGCGTAGTAGAGGCGGCCGTAGGACCCTCAAGGGGATACAGGACAAAACTTTAGACGATTTTTATGAATGTAGTCTTAATACTTTATTTTAAATACTATGATGACTTAAAAATCGTAAAAATATGCATAACCTACTTTAACTTATTGGCACAGAAGTAATAACTTATATTAGAGGTAAAAATTCACCCAAATTCTTTAAATTTTTAAGTTTGAACGTTATTAAGGTTCTTTTGCCAAAGAGTATAACCTCATCATTGGATATAATTTAATTGAATTTTGTTCTAAAACGTCAGCTGCCAGCGTAAAGAAAAACGCCATTAGCGTGCATGTTTGCCTTAATTCCCTGCAATACATAAGAAAAAATAATTTTTAAAATTTCAGTTATGTATAAAGTTTAGCTTTCTTCTCTATATAAACTTTAACTGTGCCAAATCGCATACTCCTCCGAGCGCGCAATGATCATGATCTCATGGTCAGGGAAAAACTACAAAAAAAAACAAAAACAAAAGACGTACGTGAGCCTTTGAAATTCTTGGAACCTCCACTGAAAAAAGTAGGCCCTTCAGAAACCAGCTGAAGTCTTTTTTGAAGGCCAATAACTCGACAGTGAATTTTACCGGATTCGTTTATAGTACCAGGCAAAACAAACCGAAAAGGTACGCACAACTATCTATCGTCTATCGCTTATTAAAATTCAAATGTAAATGCAAAGGCAAATTCCACAAAATCAATGTGTTTCTTGATGCCAAACATTGTACCAAGGATAAGCGAAAAAGTTGGATTCAAATAGAGCTCTTGACGATTCTCTGCGGTTCCTCGTAGTCTGGCCAATTTCTCTGGATCAACTTCTAATTCAGGCTTTTAATGACGAGTTGCCATTTTGGTTTTTTTTTGCTGTCGTGACACAAATGAAATGCGCGAGGCTAGTATTTTTCACGGTGCCCCACCTCTTGCTAATGGGTGACCAACGTTCCGAGAGTAGTAACTTGTCACGGAAAGCTTTTCAATTCGCCGTTCGGATCCGGCCTTAAATTGTTGGTCCCTTCTATTTGTGTCCAAAAAATATACATGCGCAAAACAAATGTTCGCGAGAAGCTAGGCCTTGGACCACAATGGTCTGTCGCGCCGAATATTATTATTATAATTAAAAAATTAAAATGAATAATTAAATTTTCTTTTTCTCGGAATCCGATTCTTCCAAAATTCGACCGCTCATGTTTTCTCGAAATACGAAACACCTGTACAAATTTCAGGAGGCTACGATGACCGATGCTCTCTTTTTTGTAGAAAGCTGCTTAACTGGGCCATACAATTGCAGTTCAAAACTTCCTGTTTATCGAAGATTACGTTTCTGGTTCGTTAAAAACTTTGTACCATGACCTTTTGGTGATATGATTATAAGGCATACATACACTTATATGATTAGAAGGATAACGTCTTACAAAGTGGTAAAAATTCATAACAATAAGAATCTGTTTGCCCATTTTGTCCTTTTGAGTGTTCCAGGGTTAGAAGAACTAATTAAGAATTTTGTGGTCGTTTTCTGGTTCTTCTAAGGCATTTCCTGTTGTTGTTCGATGTAACTGATGCTGTTATTGTGTTTTTATGGTAATTTTTCAACCGTGAAAATTTCGCTAATAATTTTGGGGGGTGACAAGATGAAAAACCGTTTTCCAACATCCTATGTAAAAAACTGACACTCATTTTTGGTTATTAGGATAAGTTGCAGGTCGAATAAATAAGCATATATATGGATTAAAGCAGTTAACAGTAGAAAAAAAGCATCGATTTGGTTTATATTCACTGCCGACTATGGCAAGGAGAAATTGGTGAATTGCCACAACGAACACACATACACTCACTCTCTTTGCCGTTTAACTGTAATGCTAATAAATGTGGTAAACATTAACATTATGGTGTTTTGCTGGTCTGCACTCACTACCGTCATCTATCCAATGGCTAAAATATTTGCAACAGCTTTAACCGTCCTCATCGAGCGCACTTTATAAAATTTGCGGACCACTGACGCCATCCTCGGCCAGCCGGCAGCCATATACCACGCGCGCTTTTACGCCACATAATGGCGCAATAGAAACATATTTTCTGTACAAGCGAAAATTTATGCAAATGGCTTTTAGTTCCGACACAAAGAGTGATAGTGAATGAGTGCCGGGTGGATGGGTGTGGAGAAGGAGTGATAGTTGTGTTAAAGCGTTAGCGAGACGGAACTTACAGTTTCATTCAATGGTAGAGAGGGTGTACCGGGTTATTCTGTTCAAAAAGCCTACACAGTCATGCAAAGGAGAGCTACTGTTGGTAGCTATCGGTTTTATGATACACTGCGTCAATTTCGTCCCTTCCAAGGGCGTGAAACTTCACTTCACACTAAATGTAATTGAACATGAATAAATTGTTTTATTACTAATAATAAAAATAATTGTACACATGGTAAACGAACAGACGGACGGAGATTTAAAACGGCTCACTTGGAGAAATTAAGTAAACAAAATTATAAACACTCAGATCACTTTATCCGATTGTTGTTTCCAATGTAAAAACAAAGTTATCATACCTAAGAAAAGCATATTAGAATGATGGTAACATATATCATGTTACCAGCATAGAGGTGGTAGTTTTTATGCATTGACCACAACGTATTCGTAATAATAAACATATGAATACGTTTTTATTGCTTTAATTCGCATTTTGTGGGTGGCCACTGATGGTGTATACCTGTATACATATACATTATATACATAGACTTAAATATGTATACTCGTTTATACATAGTATCCCTGCTTCATATATCCCGCTAACATTTTAGTGGACCGATTTTCCATATTCATGCACATGCACGTTATTTATGAAGATTTTCCCGGGAAGAAAGAGGACGAAGACCTAGAGTGCATAGTCTGCAATGCACCATGCACACTAAACTTAATCAAAAACACTCTAATCTACACAATACTATATGACAAAAGCGCGAGCCATCAGTGTGCGTGTAGTTCGCTTTTTAAGTGTCCTTTGGTGGACCACAACGCGCATTTCAGGCAGCCAGCCGCTTTTTGGATTTGAATTGCACCATATGATGAACACCCTGACGCTGTGAACGTAACGCAAGCATATTAGACGACTTAGTCACTCATGTGCTCTGTCGACAGGACAGGAATTGCGTTTGTCATCGTTCGCTTTATGTTAATGAGATGTCATTGCTGTTGCTGTTGCTGTCGCATATAACCGCCCCGACGTTCTTCACTGCTTTGCTAAATGCTCCTGAAGTCCGATAATTTGTGAGTCGCAAATTGTGTGGCATAAGTCCGTCCATCCAGATGGATACGAGAATTGGTTCTCGCTGATTAATTTAACCAGTGTGAACTTTTTGATTGTGTGTTTGCCTTGTTGCATATCGCAACGTTGGATGGTGAGTGAAAATCTGCATGTGTTGTGTAAATTTTTGTTTATATATTTTTCGCAGCAGTCGTTGGATGTAGTTTGCAAAATGTCAAGAGGATTTCTAAACTGCTCTGAAAGTGATTAGAATAGTTATCGAGGAATTTGGAGTGAAGTAAAAATAGAACAATCGATGCGGTCAAGGATATGATTTAGCTAAATAAGACAGAGAAAGAGTGATATAGCATTAAATTTTTTACCAATAGCACCCATTAGACAACTCCGTTTCATTTTATCTATTGCGATGCCTGGGAGTTTTTTTGGGAAAATTACGGCGTAATATAATTCTAATTGAGGTTGTTGTGATATTGTGACAAGTTAAAGTTAACTAACAAATAGTGCGACTATAATTGGTGAGTATTATTTATTTTCCCGCAAGGGTGCTCTTGAATTAGATTGTTGGGTCTGACAACCCTACGGACCCTAGTCACCTGGCAGTAGGTATAAAATGCAAGGATTGGTTCCCCGATAAGGGGCGCCACGGTTATCTTCCGGCCAAAGCCTTATGGTAAAAACACGTCAATGAACCAATCCAACATTTTACCAATTGGCCAACTCTGCATTGGGTGACCAGGATCCTGGGAATCCCCTCGCTGGCTCGCCAAGGGTGAGGATTCAGTTATTAGTGAGTCATCATCGGAGTGCAACACGTTGACTGCGTCATTGGGATGTCTTCTCTTGGAGAATGACACAGATTAAGACTCGAAGGTCATTCTTGCAACATCTGTTGCAAGGAATAAAGCTAATGAGTTTGAATCTGATAGAACTCTTCTTAAGGGAGGAAAGGTGGAAAGTGTCCATAAGGGCGTCTTCTCGTCACCGAGAACGAGTAATCCTGCAACTCGAAATATCTCTTAGGTACTGGATAGAATCGGTAAAGTGGATGAGACTACACTGGGCACTTTAAAGCCTGTGCTAAAGTCGAAAAGGCGATGGGGAAGAAGAGGCGTGAACGATTGGCTGAAATGAAAATGGATACCGATTTTTCACAGTCGATTCAACTTCCTCGGGTGGCAGACGACCTAGACCTGGTGCGGAATCATCGGATCTGGGGAACTTGTCAAATACCCAAGTCGCCAATAAGAAGAAGAGGAAGAGAAAGAGGAAAAGGAAAATCCAATCCAATTCTGACTTCGCTTCTGAATCTCTGACTACAGCACTGAACACAGAACCTGCACCAGAAATAGACTGCTTGCCAAGTTGTTCAAAGGCTTTAAACTCGCTGAGGTAGACAAGTTGACACAGAGGCGCAGCTATTCTGAAAGCGGCCAAAGTATTGACAGCTGTTATATCAGCGAGGAAGGATAAAGGCAAGATTTCCAAAAAACAACTTGACTTTGTCCAAGAACGGCTTTGGAAATTTGTGGCGGAAAAAGATTAACCGACATTCGAGTGATCAGGGCACCATTAAAGTGCAATGTTTCAATGAACGCTCCTTCGTAGGGCTTTCATCAAAGGTTGGAGCTTTACCAGCCTTTGAAGGCAGTACCTTTTTCGTAAGCAGAGGGGAACGTCAAAAGCTGGTAAAGTGCGAGAGCCATCTGTCAAGATTCTGAAAGAAAGGTTCGGATTGCGTCCCTATTACTTTCTTGGTCGTTCCTCAGTGCTCATCAAGGGAGAAGTGGCGGAAATAAATGATGTCTATAATTTTTAAATTCTCGGTCGGTCGGCTTGTCGTGGAATCTTGCTATAAATTTTTAACCCACTTACCAAAGCCCGATTTTATTGAAATTTTGCACACATGTGTATTTCCGGAGACAACACTTTTTATTAAAATTTGTGGCCTCAGGGCCGAGGTGTGCCCATATAAATTTTTTAAAAATTAACCCTATTTTCTTTAAATTTAAGTATCTCCGATGGACAACATTTTTTGTAAAAAAATTTTTAAAAAATTAACTCGATTTTTTTTGCAAAATTATTAAATCTTTGCGCTTTAATTGCTTTTGAAAAAGTCTAGAAATGGATTTAACAGCCTTATAAACAGGGATCGGAATGTCCCTGAAAGAGAAATTAAATGAACTTTGACTTTTAAAGTTTCTGTGTCGATTAAATTTAAATCATTTTCAATTGAACTTCAACTCACGGCATGACAAGATATTAAATATCGTAAATATAAATTTTATCTATACGATATCAGTCGTCTTAAAAAAACGATTCCAAGTTGGTTTGTATGAATATTCAGAAGAAAATGGAGGTTCACTTCAATCAGGACCAGAATATGAAATTACTTAAGATCCTACAAATCAGACTCAACTGTATCTACAGCACGAAGATCAGGAATTAATAGTTGGATTTTTATTTGTTTCGGAGTGGTATGATCCGATTATAGAAAACCAGCATGCCAAAGCCAAATTCTCTCAACTCGTAATTAGATTCAAGTAATTTAGGATGGTCAGAAACAAATTTTACCAGAGTTTAAACATGATTACGGGGCTGCTAAGTAACTGATAACCAATTCACATTATACAGTACATTAGCCGTGATATGTTTGAAAATAATTTGACTTTGGATAAGAACAAAACTATTTCAAAGATACTTATACATTAGGGTGGATGGGTGCACAAAAAACCAAAATTAAAATTGGGCTCATTTCAGATAAAATAAACTAAAAACGTATTTGATATAAAATAAAAAAAATTTCTGTTCGTAATCCAATTGAATAACAAATCGACAATATAAAACTTTTCTCAGACTTATATGAGAGTTAATTATTTTTAACTATTCGCAGTTTTCACTAAAATTGTACTCACTTATTCGCATAACCAAGCCACCTCTGATGAATATTGGAAAGGATAACTTACCTGAAATTAAAAAAAGACGAAAATAAAAATAACGAAATCTTTTCAATGATATATTATGTTTTTGCTGCAGACATAAATATTTATAAATATTTAAATACTACATTATTCTCAAAAGTCCAATCACTTTCTTTAGAGCTCCGCGCTGTTCCTCTAAGTCACCACACACACCTTACATTCATATTTGATTTTACACTCTGCAAAAGTCAGTCTTAACATTATGCAATCCCTAGGGAGCATCTTAAAGAAAATCTTCAAGAGCATAACACATAATATACCAAAGAACAAAGGTGAATTAAAATGTTTTCTAATGTCCTTTAGTTCTTGAAGTTTATATTGAAGTTCTTAATGGCGATTGTGCTTGTGCATGAACCCTCCTTCCTACAACTACATATACTTCTACTACTAGTACCATGAGTATGACTATTATAAGGACTAAGCTATAGGATATATGTATAACACTCAAACATGTGGAGATGGAAAAAAGAGGACAAATGAGAACAATGTTGGTACAATGAAAACTTTAAACAAAAACAAGCGACGAAGTCCTAGATGAGGGGTTGTTTTTGTTAATGTCGATTTCATCGTCAAACAATTATGAGGTTCAACAATACCATAAATATGTTACAACAGAAGTGTATTGTAGCTACAATTGTCACAACTGTCCCACTTCAGAGGTATAATTTTTATCTCTCACCCTCATTCGTTCTATCTTAATATTTGCAGTTAAACTAAAATAATGTCGCGATTCTTGTATAGAGTTAGTTTTTGTTTGTTTATTAGCCATTTGGCTGTGCTTCTGGCCAACCCCAATAGCGAGATGCAAGCACTCACACAGCAATCACGCTAAAGTCAGACTAAATTACTTCACGGCGAATTGTTGTTTTCTTAGACCATGAGAATTTAAGTTATTTATGTTGTGGCTAGAGAGAAAGAAATATCCAACAAGTAGAGCATATTAAAAACAATAACAATAAAAAGAGTTGTTAACTCCGCCTTGCTACAAGGGTATCATGACGGTCACAAGCCCGGATAAAGGAGTTGGGTTTGAGGCAACGGACTAGTCCTGTCCTCAGCCAAAGGTATTCCTAATCCAAGGTGGAACAGCATACGCCGATGGATGCACGGCTAAGAGGATGCTTAGTAGATAGTATGGGGACTCTGAATTCTTGGCGATTCTGACCCATCATCTATTGGGAAGTCATTAGATGGGCTACTGATCCAGCAATACTGAGGTGGATTTATTAACTTGCTTTTTCCTAAGCCACCACTTCTCCTCAGGAAGAAGCTAAGCACGTCAGGTCGGAAGACCAGATAATACCAGCCTCGACCAACTTGTCCACTAACCCCCTTACAACTGAGCACATGGCTCTTTTTCAGGAGGCGTTTATAGACATCTCAATTGAGGTGGCCGATAGTGACGTGTGACCACATTTTTCCGGCTCGCATTTCAAATCGGGATGGATAGTTTTCATCTGCTCAGACAGTGCTACTGCTGGGTGGAAGCGTTCGAATTTTTGGAGAAAGAGTGGTCTGAACGTGACGTTGGTGAAAGAGGGATCCTTTCCTAAACTACACATTGTCCGTGGATTCTTCCAAGAATTCTGCAGCTCTCCTCCGAGAAGATATTGGCAAAAATGCCTGCACAAAATGCCGAACTGCATGCCAAATCATGAATTAATGTACAGAGGAAGGAAGAAGGTGCGCTCCACCACCTGGTACTGGCGTTAGATGACGCCTAAATCAAACGGCTCAATACCTGAAAAGGTATTGTAAATGACCGCTTTGGCCAGGTAAAGCTGGTCTTTAAGAGCACTGACAAGGTTTCAGCATCTGATCGCGGTACCCCTCACAAAAACGAAGCTGGAATTTCAGCTAATAGCACCAGTGGGCATGCTAGTCTCAGCAGTTGCGGAAAAGCCTCTGAAAATAATTTGGCATTTTTGGCATGCTGATCACAGCAGTTCCCTAACCAGGCCCCAAAAGCAGATCCCACGATCAGCTACTTTGACAAGCAGAGCGACTGGGCATGCTGCATGCTCCCGTACAACAAGCTGGAAAAAGTCTTATTGTTGGAAGCTTTTTAAAATGTGCTTGAAACAAACATAGATTTCTTCGCCGTTCAATACAATTCGGGATTATTGTCCATCCTTTGATGTTAAAAAATTTAGAATTGTAAATAAATAATTTAGTCCTTCGATCCAAGTTCGTTTTCACAATCTAAATAAAACAGCCTCCTGAAACTCCCTACAGGAATTTGCAATGCAGCCCTAATTCTATTTTACCTCTCTTCTTTCTCATGGTACATACAATCTTAATCCACCGCAGATTCTAGCAAGCAAGTAGTCTGCTCATGCGACAGCGGCCGTTTTTCTTCATTCGCAGAAAATATCGTCCAAGGATGCTATGTGCGGTTATACAGTTGGCCAGAGACAGAAGGTATCCTGTTGCAGCCAGGGCACGAAGCACATGAATCACAGGATAAAATAGTATTGCAGCACCAATAGTGAAATGCATTCAAAATGCAAAATTCAAGAAATTGCAGTTAAGACCCACAACGAACGGAGTATACCGAACTGGCTGAGTATGCAAAGATAAGGATTAGGATAAATGCGTCGCGTTCATCACCACAGCATTTATAGTTGCCATGCACCTTGTAGCAATAGCAACAGTCAGTTGCCTGGCTGATGAAGTTTTCGCATATTTTATATTTGCAATCGCAAAGGACAATTATGCACTCGTCGTAGTCGTCGTCTCGTGCTTATGTGTGCACATGTATAATGATTACAATGTCCTGAATCTGTGTCTTATCGCATACTAGCTTTGGACGAAACAATTTTAGAAAATACAGTACCGAAACCAGCAACAGAAGACGAAGCTAGCATTCGTTTTGTTTTTTAGTAATAACACTGACGTCTGTTGCATGTTAAACGGCAGAAAGGGACATTATGCTGCGACTTAAATCTTGTTTGAATTATTACCGCAAGGCTTTTGGCACAACCTCTGGAATGTAACGAATAGAAAAAAAGGAATTTTTCTCGCATTCTAATTTTACTGTTTTTACATATTCATATGAGCTTTGTTTACGGACTTCCTCTACCCATTTATAGCGTATTATTTTATAAGCTAACATTTCCTCTCAATTGGTAATTTTTTGTTTATTTTTTCAATGCCTTTTATAAAGTTGTTAATTTAAAAGGTAAGGGAGCAAATAAAAATCGAAAGATTTATGGGGTTCTTGGCCATTTTTCATTAAGTTCGGGAAAATGAGAAATGAGAGAATTACTCTGTGGAACTAATTTTGTTAAAGCAACCACAAAACAGAGGCGCATAGTAAATTTGTAATAACACATACACAATACTTCCTTGTGTGCCATAGGGTACAGTACCTGTACCTCTTTTGTTCAGCATTTGTGTATTTTAAACATTTTCGAGAATCAACGAATGTAACCCAAGATCTGAATCTCTATTGCGAACGATTGAGTAATTAAGGAAAGATTCGTGCATTTAAGAACTTTAAAGAAGGAGTTACCTCTCACTTTTAAAATGTTTGAGCATTGAAATGCTGGTTTTAAAAAGGAACATCGTAGCTTATTGTGTTTTTAATGATAACTATGCAATGTCTCTTCCCATTTTGAGACTAAATTTTTTCATAGCGTCATTGTATTCGCCACGCAGACCTATGACACTGAGTAAAATATTTGGAAAAAACCAAATCGAAAAAGATTCCAGAAACTCAAAATCGTCTCTTGAATTTGAGTGATTCGGGTTTTCCTAGAAACTTTCAAAACAACATACTAACACCATAACTGCTCCAAGAGTAATGCTCCAACGGTTTTGATAAAATTACTGATTCAATTTCCGCTGCAAGTATAAAATAAATATTTTTCGCAACTTATCTTAATCATTACATTTTGGCTACGAAGTATTCTATAAGGACTGTGGCGGTTCTTGAATATTTTTCTATTATTTGAAGCTCCTATTATAATATTAACTGAAATAGAATCAAAAAGGTTCAAAAGCAGTTTATTATGATTGGACTTCAAGAAATTTGGCTGTGACTAAATAGTAGCTATGACGCTTAAAAGATTGCGATTGCTTGAGTTATCATCATCTTCATATTTGGCTCTACAATCGGGGTCCGGCGATGGCCTCCCGCAAAAAGCCTCTCCAAAGGTCCCAATTTTGGGCTGATGTCATCCAGTTTTGCATCCCTAAACTCTGGGCGTCCTGGTCTACGCCATCCTTCCAGCGTAGGCTTGGCCGACCTCGCTGTCGTGTTCCATAAATCGTACCGCAAAGGACTTTCCGAGCAGGATCCTCTTCACACATGGGAGCTAGGTGTACTGCCCACGGAAGCCTACCAAACTTAATTCACTTCACGATGTCGACATCGCGGTAGTGCTCGAAGATTTCATCATTATAGAGTCTCCGGAATCGTCCCTCCTCACAAACGGGACCAACAAATCTCCGTAAGACTTTTCTCTCGAACGTGGCTAAGAGATCATAATGCTTTTTGCTAAACACCCAGTCTCGGATCCTCATGTAAGTACTGGTATGACCATTGTCTTATATAGCAGCAGTTTGGATGGTGTGGTTAAGTTTCTGGATTTGAAGAGTCTTGACAGACTATAGTAGTCTTTGTTGGCTTTAAGAAACCGTGTCCGTATTTCTGGTTCCATGTTGTTATTGGCTGCAAAGTTGACCCGAGATAGTTAAAGGATTGCACTACTTCAATTTCGCGCTCCACTATTTGAATTGAGGGACCAATGTTTGATCTTCTACTCGCAAACGTGGCCACCATGTACTTTGTTATGCTCTCAATTATGTGCAGCCCCAGATTTCGTGCCGCCTGCTCGATCTGGATGAAACTTATAAGGGATTGTAGCTCTCGTCGTAACGTCAGAGTCTCGAAACACTTTCTCCAACGCCAGGTTAAACAAGACTCAGGCCAGTCCATCTGCTTGTTGGAGCCCGTTATAGATGTTGAATGGACTTAAAAGTGATCCGAATATTTTTACTTGGCTTATAAAATTGGTCATGGTAAACGTACATAGTCGTATCAGTTTATTTAGGATGCCGAATTCTCTCATGGCTTTATAAAGTTCTACTCTGGCTATGCTATCATAGGCGGCCTCAAAGTCTATAAAAATATGGTGTAGTGATTTTTGAAACTTTAGACATTTTTCCATCACCTGCCTACGGGTTTAAATCTGATCAGTTGTTTATTTGCATGGGATGATTCCACACTGGTATGGACCAATGATGACTTTAGAGTATGGGGCTATCCTGTTTTGAAGGATAGAGGAGAAAATCGCGGTACTCAACAATGTTAACTACGATAATTGCAGCATTTTGTGATATCTCTATTCTAATTTATGGGGCACAGGATGCCTCTTCGCCAGTCTTCAGGCTTAGCTTCTTCCTCCCATACTTGCACTATTATTTCATGAATTGCTTGGTGTAATATGGTGCCTTCTGTTTTAATCATTTCCGCTGGGATCCCATCTGATCCTGGGGCCTTATTATATTCAAGGCGATTTATTGCTCTGCTAACTTCGTTTATGGTTGGTGGCGGCAGCACAGTATGGTCTTCGGTTATTAGTGGAGCCTCCAATTCCTCAGTTAGCTGGTCATTTAGCAACTCATGATAGTGCTCTTCCCATCGCTCCAAGATGCCTTTGAGATTAGCGATCAGGTTACCTACTTTGGCCATGCAATATGTGCAACGCAGTGTATATTGCGTCATACCGCGGACTCTTTGGTAGAATTTCCGCGCTTGGTGCGGTCCTTGCTTTCCGTACTGTTCTAGTTTACGATCGAGATTCTTCTCCCAGGCTGCTCTCTTTCGCCGTTGAACTGATTTTTCATATCTTCTGAGCTCTTTATCTTCATCTTCGCGTGCCCGCGTTCTATGAGATTGTTGCATTGCTCGGTACGCACCATTCTTACGTTCAGTCGCTAGCTTACATTCGTCATAAAACCAGTCGTTCCGATCTCTACGACTACTGCCGAAGATGGAGTTAGCAGCACTATTGACAATATACTTAAGGCGTGTCCATTTCTCTTCTATGCCCGCCATCTCAGCCACAGGACTTACTCTCCATGCGTTTAGGGCGAGCCCTATCGCTTGACCGTAGTTGTTTCAGGTCTCTTCGTTGCAAAGGGCAGCCGTGTTCACTCGAAACTTATTCGCGGATGCAGTCTTTCTTGATGATGAAATCCGCGCTTGGAGCACTATACAAACACGATAGTGGAACGAGTCGACGTTGGCACCTCGGTACGTTTGTACCGTCATCTGGTTCTGGTTATGGCGGCGGTCCATTAACACGTGTCTGATTGCGAATGACATCAGGAGATACCCAGCTCGGTGGATATTTTTACGCGCAAGCTTTCTACTTGCAACGACCAAATTATTGCTTGCTGCCATCTTTATGACTCGTTTTCCATTGTCATTAATGTTCTCGTGTAAGCTGTGGGTGCCAATTTACTGCCTGAATACTGGCTCCCTACATATTTTAGCATTCATATCCCCCAGAATGATTTTTACGTCATACTGAGGGCAGCCGATAACGGTGGGTTTCATTTTTTTGCAGACTAAAAACCCCACCCCGAGCACATGATATCTTGCATTACAGTTGTAATATATGTCATATTCTGATTTTTGTAAGACACCAATTCCGGTCCACCGCATCTCCTGGATTGCTGTTATGTCAGCCAGCTGTGCAGCTCGAGCTCTATAGAGTGAGCGTACTTTCCACGGGAAACTCTTAAATCGTTTAACCGTTTTCGTTGCCGTGGTCGTCGTCGTTCATCAGTGTATCCGAGGCTGATTTTGAGTTCCGTAATAATAATTTTTTTTTAACACAAACTTCAACTATTTTACAAAGAGGAAAACACGCTTTAATGTATGTAAAACTAGAGAAATCGTGGCAATTACTCTAGGGTTCACCAGAGATACATTCCTTAAAGGAAAATCAAAGAAAAAAAGTTTAAAAATTGTTAAATTATACGAAGGAGGCGGCCAATTGACTGGTTCATTTCTAGAGATAGCACAGTCACCGAGTTTCGACTTACTCGATTATTTTGCTATTTATATGGCATTTGGTGTCGTCTTTTTGCATCCACATATGCGGCAAGTATACCTCTTCCTGTTTATCCCAAAAATAGTCAGTCAACAAGGTTCCATAGCGTTCTCCATTGACTGTGATTGTGTTTTCAGCCTCATTGAAGAAGAAGTATGAGACGCCTTCGGATTTACGTAGATCGTAGATCTATAATAAAGAGTATCTCAACCTATTTACAACCGCAGATTTCTTCTACACCATTAAATAACGGTAGAGAGATTTTACAATCCCCAATTTTTAATTGCCAATAAGTTGGTCATACTAAAGCTCCTTGCATAACACCAAGCGTTTGTGTAATTTGTGGAGATCAACGTACCTCGAACAATTGCAACATGCGAAACGGAGATCCATGTGTTATAAAATGTAGCCAGTGTGTAGTAAACCACACTGCGAATTACTGAGGTTGTCCAGGCATCTGTCTTATTAAAGCCAACACAAATCAAACATAAACAGATTTGAACAGAATTCATAACCTTCACCAATGAATGTTTAAAAATCAAATGCTGTTAATACACGCTATTTTATCTACACAATGAATACAATTAAAATGTGTCATTGGAATGCTAACGGCCTAAGCCTACATTGACATGAATTAAAATGAAAATCAGCAAATAGACAAAATGATTATATCAGAAACACACCTTACCAGTGCAAACAACTTCCAAAACATGTTTTTAAATTGTACTACACTCAACATCCACAAAGAAAATTTGTGGTGGAACAGCCATCCGAATGAAAAATACAATTAAACAGCTTGTCATTTAAAGCAAGAATATTGTATGGAGTAACTTCTATCTTCGTGAATAGAAATGTAGGGAATTTCATAGTACATATCTGCTATCTACTATACTCCAAAATTTAAAGTCAATGAGAAGTAATTCAGAGATTTCTTTGATGTCCTTGGTATGAGGAGTATTGCAGCGGGAGACATTAATGCACAACATTCTCCTTGGAGCTTTCGGTTAATTATCACAAAAGGCAGAAATTTGTACTCAGCGATTTCAAAAGTGATATGGAAGTCTTGTCTACAGGATAAGACCAACCTATTGGCCAACGGATCACTGAAAAATTCATGACCTTATTGACGTATGTTAGAAATTTAAATGAAACCAATTTAAAATTGAACCATTATATGAGCTCATCATTTAGAAAAATTTCCAATGCCCCCCCCCTATTTGGAACCGATTTGTTTAAAGATGATGGACTTGTACTCTGCCATAAATGGTGACCTAACTAAAAAATAAACAGCAAACGACAGAATTACAGGTAAAATGGTTAAGTAGTTGCCCCTCAAATTGTAGTCAGACATCTATTACATTACATTCATTCAAAACATCTTACATTACCCAGAAATGTGAAGACTTTTCCAAATTCTAATGGTACATATACCTGGTAAGGACCGAACCCTCATATACGCCGATTAGTTCAAAAATTATAGAGGGTATAACAGAACATCAATTTGGATTAAAAAAAAACATGGAACAATTAAACAGCACATACTAGTCTCTCAAATAAAGAATGCTTTAAAAGAAAAACAATATTGCTCTGCCGTATTCCTAGACGTTGCTAAAGCATTCGGGGCCTTGTATACAATATTGTAATGCTTCTGCCCTCAAACCATTTTTCGACATGATAGCATTACTTCTCTGAGGCGGTTTCCAGATTCTAGCTTGAACATAGAAAACACAGCTTTTTTCAACAAAATGGACTACCCACATGAAAATTACCTGGAATAAGATCAGCTGCCCATCACTAATGATTAAAGATCATTCAATTCTTAAACGAATAGACGCTAACTATCTAGGCTGCACACAGCGCACACAGTCATTATAGAATGGCACGATTTGATGCCGCTATATGGCATAATTTATATAAAATTTTTGAACGACTCCGCGGCCCGATCACTTCCGAATTTTAACAGAAAATTTTGTCACTTTGAGAAGTAGGTTTAAAATTATTCGCAAGATTCCACCAGCCACCGACTCACCGACTGACAGACACATGCCGATGCGAAGTTAATATAGAGAATTTAAAAAATAAAATAACGAAATAAGCCTTTATCATGAAACCCGCCATATCATAATTTTCAAGAAACCATTTAGAAAAATGGCTGCTCTTAATTGAAAAATATAACGAACAACATGGAATTGAGAACAATGGATCAATGGTTAATTGCTCTTTTACACTCACCGCACTTCGCAACAAGCATTTTTATAACACATACTAGCTGACCCGACAGACGTTGTCCTGTCCCACTTTAATAAATTTGTTTGTGATCGTTTTGTGAATTTGTGAAAAGCTATTTGAAATGTTATATCAAAGGAAAAATGAGAAGAAAAATGTCAACCAAATGGTTTTTTTTCTTTTATTAAATTTTAAACCACAATGAATCTCAATGTTTTTATGCACATTTCGATTTCGATTGCAATGTCATAGCAAACCAATCGAAACAAAGCATTTGTTTGTTTTGACTTTTTGCTTGAACATCACTATTTCATTCATTGCAATGCTTTATGATACAGGGGACATTTTTGTAAGCGAAAGACGTGGTGAGGAGAAAATTTAGAACGGTTTCAAAAATAATTTTGTGTTGCGATTTGGAGTAAATTTTGGGTTCTAAGTAATTTTTTCAACCGATTTGCATGAATTTATGTATGGTATTTTGAGGGTCCTCTGGGGGGTTTTTTGGGGGCATTTTGAGGATCTTTGCTTGTTAGGGTTAACTACTGACCCTAACCACCTAACGGATGGGGGGAATCAGCAAGGTGGATTTGACTACTGATCCTTATCGCGCGGGTGGGGTATCATTAGTTGCTTGAGTTAAATGAAAGACTGCTTTTTGTGAAGTGAAAAAAATTTTATTTCATAAAGCTATTTATATAAAATCTAAGCTAATCTTACATTAACATCAGAACAAAGAGATAATAATGTGCATTACATTTTGCAACCAGATCATATGCATTAAATCAGGAGTAGTCACTATGGGCGAGTGCATCTTAATTTTTATCTATGGTATCAAGTTGTTTTTTTCCTATCATTGACAGTCAACGAATTCCTAGGAATCGCATTGCACAGCAGTGCAGAACCTAGCGTATGCTGACCATGCGCGCTCTCTGCATTGCATTGCAGGGAAGTGCAAGTCAGCAATGTGTTTTGTGTGTTGAATATTTTGTGTAATTATATATACTAGTTATCGCCCATTGGTCGAAATTCGACCGTCTCTCTGTACTCTATGCGACCCTCCACACGCTCACTGATCCGCCCCACCTTCCATCCACCCAATCCATCGCCCTACACCACCCATCCCCAACCACCCAACAACCTCACTCAACGCCTCCATCACTGTTTCTGTTCTATCAAAAATTTTAACGTTGAACTCTTAGCAACTGCTCTAAACGCTAAAATGAACAATAATAGAAAACTTTTTTTATTGATCACATAAAGCTCATCAATAGCTACAAAAAAAAAAAGAAAATCGGTTGACAAACAGAGGAGATAATAGTTCTTAACTGTTTTGCCTTTGCTTATTTATATATAGATAAGATATCTATGGTACACATTTAAGCTAAGGGCAAAATGTGCAAGGAAGTGCAAATCAGCAAGGTACATACGAAAAAAATATATTGTAGAACTGTAAGGCATTTGTAGACTTATGTTAACTATTTGAAGACTGCAGTCTTTTTGGGGGTCTTTTGAGGTTTTTGACGGATTTATAAGAGTCTTTTGATGGTCTTTTGAGGGTCTCTTGGTGCTCTTTTGAAGTCATTTGTGAAGTATTTTGATGTTCTTTTGAAGGTCTTTTGGAGGTCCTTTAAGATCCTTTTGAGGATCTTTTGGGGGGTCTTTTATGATTCTTTGAGGGGCTTTGGTGTCTTTTTAGTGGTCTTTTGAGGATCTTTGGTGTGTCTTTTTGGGGTCTTCTGTGGAGTCTTTCTAATTCTCTTGAGGGTTTTTTGGTGGTCATTTTATGACTCTTCTTGGTGTTTTGGGTCATTTGATGGTGTTTTTGGATCTTTTGGAGGTCTTTTTGCCCATAACATCAAATAAGTTTCACTTTGACTATGCGTATACGCACTGTTTTTTATTTGTTTTGAGAGTCAGGCGCGTAAACAGACAAAGCTGATGGTTTTCCAACAATGGAGCAGGAGACATACAATTGACCATGCGAGAAGCATTGATTTTAAAGTTTAATGACATAAACACTCAATGACTGCCCTTGTTTATTTTAATTGCTAATGCAAACCACACCCGAAACTGTGAGTGCTTAACATCTATTGGCATGTTGGGCTGAACCTTGCGTTGACAGAAAGCAAAAGAAGGACCGCACATGTGAGTGAGTGAGTGCGCACATTAGAATAGAAATGAAATAACGACTTTTGTTGGACAGATCGAGAATCAACACAAAAGTAAAAACAAATGTAACTTTATTTTAATTCAGGCTGGAATGCGTTTTTCCAGATTTTTCATTTTACCGAAAACATTCAATTGAGTTAATTCCTCAAAAAATATCCAATTTATCGTTTTCTAAATTTTCCTACCCTCTTTTGTAATTTCCCCGAACTTTCTTTTTCTAAAAATTTCTTCGGGAGTATAACGAACAAAACAAAAAAAAGAATCAACCAAATATGTCGTTCCTATCGTCAGTTATGATTGAAATTACACAAAAAAAAGTTATGATTTTTGCTGTTTGTCCTAATTTTTCGACTTTCCTTTGTAATTGTCTTTCTTTACAGGACCATAACGAATAAAACAAAATAAAAATACGCAAACCCATCGTTCGAATCGTAAGTTATGGTCGCGAGTTCATACAAAAATCCTATGAAAAAATAGCACTTTCAGTTTTCCCGAATTTTCCGGGCAACTTTTCTTAAATTTGTTTCCACATAAATCTTACTCGGATTACGATAAATATTTTAAAATAAAAATGAGCCAAATCGGCCCAGCCGTTCTTAATTGAGTGAGTGAGTTCATACAAAAATCCTATGGAAAGACGGAATTTCAGTTTTTCCCGAAATTTCAAATTTTCCGGGCAACTTTTCTAATTTTTTTGTCCACATAAACCTAACTCAAGATATGGTGGACATTTCAAAATAAAAATGAGCCAAATCGGTTCAGCTGTTCTCAAGTGATGCGGTTACCAACGAACAGCATTTCATTTTTATATATATAGATTTTGGAAACTCTGACACATTCTTTGAGACGAAGTCGTACGTCCAATTATAAAATGTTAGGTGATTGATGATTGTTCTTTTTGCCTTTTCCCGCTGTGAGTAACATTATCACATTCGTGCAAAAATAATGAGGGTCCGTACTATTTTTTTCCGAGGATCATATGTGATAATTCAACCAGAAGCCGAAGAATATGACAATTTCATTTCTGATTGTTACAGAACTATAGGTTCAGCCGATGCCGATGCTTTTAGCAGTTTTTCTTTTACATCCACAAAAATTGTGAGGCATTTTCTAGCGGAAGTGACGTATCAAAGTGGATTTCAATTAAATCAATCAACCATAACTCAAGGAAATAACATCATAGTATATACTTTGGACAAACAACAACTAGAGTTTCACATTCTATTGATCTCGGAGAGCCATTAAGCTTTCCCTAAATATGTATAATGCGTCACTTTGATTAAGCGCCTCGGCACCATTGAAGGATTTTAAAGTCATATCTATGTTTGTTTGGTTGCTACAAAAATCAATGAATTACCATTCAAAATTCCATCTGTCATTTCAAAGAATATTTCAACCGAAAATTCAATCATTTTGCTATCTCGTTTGAGCTCTTCGACGTTGGTATGTTGCTTGCAAATGTCTGAGGCAAACCGCGATCACTCGAATCCCAGTGATGAAGCGCAGGCAGCCCCAAACATTATTCAAATTATTGACTTTTCAGAAGTTAAGCAAAAAAGAAGAAAAACACATCACTCGAATCATATATCCAAAAATAGCTCAGTGTCATATCAGCACTCTAATGCCAAGGAAATGAACATCTGACTGACTAAGTAGTTACGAGCTCGACTGCAGTCGTGTTTTCCAATCCAACTGAAGGGCATCTCCCGCCCAGGGTGCTGATATTAATTAAAATTAAAAGATTTTTATAGCTCCCACTTGGTATGTAACAAGAAGGTGGAGATGAATGTTTGTATCATATCTGTATCTGATGGGGAAGGAGCTAAATTCTGAGTTTTGTTTTGAAATTCATCGGAGAGCAATTCTGAATATCTTTCAGCTGCATTTGTCGTAATGGATTCGTGAATAGAAGAATGTCTTCGAGGAAATTTAGTGGCACTTTCGTTCGACAAGTCTATAGCCACATCCATAATCTATCGCGTTCAAGCCATTTGTTCGTGCTGAGTGAGATAGTGTTTCTTGCATCCAAATTGGATAATGTCCCAATCCTTTTGTGATTATTAAAATAGAAAAATTATAATTGTTTCGTGTTAGTGGAAGAACACAAATTTATGCAATAAACAATTTCCTTTTTCATCTTAGGTTTTTATTGTTGTGCGTGTGTTTTTGTATTGCTTCGATTATCCTGTAACGACGGAGATGATGGAACTGAAATCAAAGAACCGAACTTGAGTGAGGCCAACCAACATATTCCAAGTGTTAATAGATTTACCACGAAATTGAGTGCACACATCTGCCTGTGTGACTGGCTGTGTGCAGAGTATGTAGCGACGATCCATTATCATTTGGAGTCTATGTGTATGTGGGCATGGTCGATTATTGGTATTCATTTGATATTTTCAATTTCATATTTCAAAATTTTGGTGATTAGTCGACGAGATTACACGCATAAGTTTCTCATTTTAATTGCACATATAGTAGTTGAGGGAGGGATGCGGTGAATGTACCATTCGTACATTCGGTAGTTAGCTGCTTCCTTTGTGCAGATTTGATGAAACAATTTATTGTCATTCTGTTGTATAGAATGGGTGGATGGATGGTACAGAAGGCGATATGGAATTACATCTAAGGGCGTATCTTTTTAATAATAGCCAGAGATCACAGATGCATGTGGTTGATGCCGATGTCGATGGGGTGTTCACTGATGACATTTTAATGATGAAAAATGTTCGACGTCGATTGAAACATAATCGATGTACGACAATAAATAAAAACTAAGATGGGGTTCCGTGATTGGTGGTGACTGTACATATATATGCTAATGCAACACATTATCGGCTGATGATTTGATTATCAAAATATTGAACAAAAAATTTTAAAATTATATTGAGTTATAAATTGCTTTGGTCATTTTGTGGATGGAAAGCCACAACCGCAAATGTACACTCGTAAATATCGGATTTTCTAATCGATTAACGATAAACATGTGATTTTCAAAATGCTATTAAATATTTATACAATATTAAATACATATCCATTTATTAGAATGATAGCTACTTTAGGCATTTTTCCAGTACTTTAAAGAGTTTGTCGGTTCGATGTGGAAAACTTTTGCACACAAACAGACCTCTTCTAGACTTAAGTGCGTTCTGTAAAAAATGGTTCTCATATAGCGCAAGGTCTTGGCTGTGATGGATGAATCTTTTCAGCCAAGACAAGAAACCAGCTTTCGTAGGCCGTATTTTTATAATCGGTCGAATTCGTAATTATAACAAGCCGTCAGATCGAGAGGACATTCCATAATGATGTACATAATATGTTGTCAGATGTTAATGACAAATAATCTCGGAAAGTCAAACACAGTCTTTCAAATAGGCTCCTTTCAAATAAGCAAAACTTTCTGATTTTTAGAGACTACGCTCTAACTCAACTAAGAGGAAGCTAGACTATGCAAGTCTGTGAAGTGAGACCACCAATTTGCCAATGAATTTTGTAGCCCTGGCTGCCTTAAAAGTAATGGCATACTTACTTACTTTTATTTAGCATTAATTGCGTTTGTTACTGATCTGGTGTCATTCTCAGATGTAGAAAAAACCAAAACATACAAGTTTGGTGCCCGGCTTTTATTTAAAGGAAACAATATGGTTCTTGCTTTCTTTAACCGCAAATACCAATTTTGCCACATCAGCATCACTTCCCACAAGTGCACCATTGATATTGACTCACTGGGTTCTGCATATGTGGGCTGCGTATGTCATCAGTTGGCCATACAAATTAATACAGGTAGGAAGCCATGGACATGACTTTATTGCAATGATTCCAACATAAATTACTTCAATTTACTTAAAAATGGTGCAAAATCCCTTATAAATAACACCATTGCCACTCCAGTAATAACATATAAATTTTGGGTGAATAAGAAAATTGCATCCAAATAATAACCAACGGGTACATTATATGACGGGGAACAGAAATTGCATTATATTTTCATTTAAGATTTTGGGAGAAAACTGTTTCTTTCTTGTCTGTAATTGATGTCTGTAAGGATACACTGCTAATCATCATATAACGTTAAATAGGATAACTTCTATATGTACTCCTACATTTTGTGCCTCCTATTTCGAAAGGAGACATCGACTTTGGTTGACACCGTTCCGTGATTGTATTAACTTTTTGTCATTCCTGGGAATTCCTTCTTGTTACAGAAACGATATAAATAATGTCGTTGCTTCTCTGCGTTTGAATATTATCTTACGATGCGCTTCTACATGTAGATTGGCTATCAGGATAATAATATGACCCCAACCGCACACATGAATATCGCATTTTCCAAAGACGACGAAACCGATTTAGGTTTCATGTGTGATGCTGAGATGGAGAAAAGCTTTACTAGTCTTACTGGTGCCGCTCTGTTTTTGTATGATGATGCAGCTCAATGATGCAGTGGATAAGATGAGTGAATGACGATAAGATGGATATGTGTGTGTATATATGCGTTTTTTATGAAATTCAGTTCTTTTCATCATTGGCCTCTTGGGTAAGATTTTTTTCTTTTTATTCTATATGTCTCACGCCCACCGGTTATTTGCATCATCATCTTGGACTTTATCGAACTGAAGTAAATCAGTGTAGTAGCAGTGGGGGATCATGTTGCAAGATTCAAGTATGCAATGCCATACTTGCTATCCAGAGACAACAATGATCTGATCCTTGTGTTGTGCTGAATGCTTATCAGCTCGATCAGATGTTTCTTGTTGTATGTTATATAGATGCAATATTCATTACGATACATGAGTATTATCCCATTGTAAGCGAAGTGAGAGTTTAAGTCATCGTGCTATATACCCACTGCAGAAACAACAACAACAACAATGAAGTCTATCCTTGTGTAGGGAAATACACACACACAAAAGCGCGGCTGTTATTATGTATAGCATGTAGGTGTGGCGCTAAGCGGGCTGACAAAGGTATATTTGTGCATGGATTTTCTTCTAAAGGACACTTATAAGGACATAATTTATGTATATCTAAGTAACGTGCGTCGTTTGGAGGATTATCTTTTGTCTCGGGAACATTTCGAGGAGCTTTTGTTTGCTTTTCTTATTTTGAAATGGGCCTTTGGCTGGATGCATTCGAGAGAGAGCAAAAAAAAAATCGTCGAGATTTCCGTTCTTTCTTTTGTTTTCAAAGGATTTCAAGCGATCTCAAAGGATAACAACTATGTGGTGTACTGCACGTTTAATCATCGTGTGATCTCATGATTTATACGTGATTACCATGCAATGTGGCCTACCGGCACGCGACGTGTCAGTCCTTCTGGCAAACTTTGTACGGGTATACTAGGGGTTTATTTTGTGATTGGGAATCGATACTTCCTTTATTGATAGGAATGCTAATATTAATCGGCTTAAAATAAAATAATTTTTATAAAAGAAGGAAGAATCATAAAATCCATTCGCGAATTGATTTTATAATAAATTGCGGAGTCTCGAGTTAATTAGTAAAGTACAAAAAGTAAACTCTAAAGTACAAAAAAAGTAATTGTAATATTTTGTTACTGCAGCTTACGGCATACAGAAAGTAAGATGGATGCTAAATGAGGTTGTTTCTATGTAGACAACACAGATACAGCGTTTATTTGCTTACATGACAAAATAGGAAAGAAAGACACATCTGGTTGTAGCATCGGATGTTGTATGCTGTCTACTTGGCACCACTTCTAGAAACGGAGCACTAGGTTTCCTAATCACAAAAAGTCCCATAAGAGGACTCTACGACAGCTGAATCAATACATCGGCCACTCAGTTATTCAAGATGAGTTTTCTAGTTTTCTAGAGTTAAGCAACTATCAAAAGACCAAAATTTACTCGGAAGTATTCCGAGTTGCGAATGTGGAGTTCTAGCGACACACACATGCCACACAGAAAAGACAATAATAATATTCGGCGCGACAGACCATTGCGGTCCGAGGCCTAGCTTCTCGGGACCATTTGCGCTGCCATTTTTATTTTTAGACACAAATGGAAGGGACCCACAAATTAAAGCCGGCTCCGAACGGCGAATTGGGAAGCTTTCCGGGTCAAGTTGTTACTCTCGGAACGTTTGGCACCCATTCGCGAGAGGTGGGACACCGTGAAAAATAATTTTGTTGTTACTGGGATTCGAAACACTAACCTCCTACTCAGTAGCCACGAGTCTTCACCAAACCAGTATCCTGCAATCGTATACCATGCGTAAAGATCCAAGAGCTGTGGACTGTGGACACTGCTAGCTTGCAAATGCAATGCCAGTTTTGGTTATTACCTGACATTTGATGGCACATCTCACCGAACAGCCAGGCTACTATTTGCAAGGCGTTCATTCGCCCTAAGCATGAGTATAATTATCGTGTCTGGTTCAGTAGTCCCAAAACTACACTTTTTCTTGCGGATGGAATACAGATCTCCGCGTTAAATTTTATTTGTAGCAAAAATATTGCGAACTAAACACATTCATTCGAACTTCGCAGAAGGTTTGCTGCTTGTCACTGTTTTTTTTTCTGTTATCACAAGCGACGTTCAATAGAACAGCCGATAGCGTTCAGCCTCTCCGCGTGGTACTCTCGGCTTCACACGTCATGCTCATCAATTTAGCCTAGAACCAACTTTTGGCGTACTGTTTAGCTTAAAACTATTATACTGTCGTACAATGCGTGTACAGAAAGCTTTATCAAGCTGTGTATTCCAACATCGATATGATCCTCAAACATTCTAAGTGCCAGCCTACAGCCATCTCCTTTTTAACCTAACACTCATTCAAATGCCCTTGCTAGATACTGATACTAGTTCAAGTCAAGTCAGTCAGTGTCGTTGGTGCAGTGGTTAGAACCATGCGCACCCAATCGGAAGACACCAGGTTCGGTTCCCGGTCCAAAAAAAACGCATGAATTTTTACACCGCACTGATCATCTTGAATAAAAGTAGACATGATACGAGGCTGTACATTTGATATACAGGAGCCGTATTCTGCTGTGTTCACATGTACGTTTGAGTTGATGTATGAAGTAATCTAGATGTAGAGCCATCAAAGTGGGTTTATGAGTGCTATACTCTAGTTCTTTCATTTTTCAATCGATATATTTCCAAGCCCATGCTGTGCTTAGGCATTATAATGGTGCAAATCCTTTAAAGCGTGCGCTAATTATCAAAAAAAATTCACTTTTTTCGTTATATTTTTGTTAAACTAGTTATACCCTTGACACACTGGCATACTTAAATTAGTTATAGTCAATATTCTTGTTTTTTTTGCTTAACTAGTTACGAAACTCGTTTATTCAAAACTAGTTGGCAAAAATAATTTATCGGAGTTGAACGAGTTCACTGCGGCTGATTTTGACACCTGATGGATAATTTTAATTAGTTGAATAAATTAAATTTGACAGCCATGGGCGTCGGCAGCGGCTTGAAAGAAGAAAATGTACAATAAGATTAATTAAACAAGAAGTTATATTAAATGTTTTTTGTTATTTGTTACACACAACTTATGTCAATAAATGTTTATGTATTTTACACACTTAAATGACATTCTTGTGAAAAGGTATTTTTTGAATAAAATCTTCAGGC
Organism: Nephrocerus scutellatus; assembly: GCA_947095585.1. NCBI lineage: Eukaryota > Metazoa > Arthropoda > Insecta > Diptera > Pipunculidae > Nephrocerus > Nephrocerus scutellatus. The sequence continues at coordinate 72,006,009 of OX352765.1, forward strand.
GTTGCTGTCAAATCCACCTTTATCCCACTAATTCATTTATTTCCAAAGTCATCCGCATCAGGCCTGGTGGCGTTGCAATTAATTCGTTGCGAGTGAATTTAATGCCCACACACAAGTTTCCTCTTTATGAGTTTCGTCGATCGCTAGATAAGTTTTCCTCGTGGACGTGGTGTCGTCGGTTTTTCTTATTGCTTGTCGCTTGCAAATCCTGGAGCACTACGTCAAAAGGATGCAAGACTACACTCAGGAGCACACATATACTCTAAATGAAACAGCAATTTTCCTTTGATGAATGTGTAGAACGAACCATGGAATATGCATCTCATTCCCATCTCGGCCACTGTTGTGCTATCTGCATCTGCATCGTTTGAGTTTTTCAGAAACGAATATGCGAAATGCTCGCGGTTCAAAATTCCTTTCTATTTCGCCAATAACAGCTGGAATATGATTGTTTTATAATGTATTCTCTGGTTTTCATCATGGTTGGTTCTCCATTTGGCGCTGCACATTGCAGAACATCTTTAGTGGTAGAACATTCCAGCAGGCAGCATACTAAGAAACCAACACCACCATGTTTTTTAAGAATATGATATATTTATTTTGTTGAGGAATATGTTGAAGCACCGTAATATCGTCCTATCGTTCCATCGTTCCATCGTTCCATGGTTCCATCGCTCCATCGTTCCATCGTTCCATCGTTCCATCGTTCCATCGTGCCATCGTTCCATAGTTTCATCGTTCCATCGTTCCATCGTTCCATCGTTCCATAGTTCAATCGTTCAATCGTTCCATCATTCCATCGTTCCATCGTTCCATCGTTCCATCGTTCCATAATTCCATCGTTCCATCGTTTCATCGTTTCATCGTTTCATCGTTTCATCGTTTCATCGTTCCATCGTTTTATCGTTCCATCGTTCCATCGTTCCATCGTTCCATCGTTCCATCGTTCAATCGTTCCACCGTTCCATCGTGCCTTCAGCATCCAGAGCATAGAAAATGAATTCAAAACCAAACCAAACCAAACCATGTAAGGAGTTTTACAGCAATAAGTCATAACTTGCATTTAGTAGACGAATGATTTATGATTGAGATACGTTGTGGCATAGTAATGGAGATATAGATAGATAAAGATAGAGAGAGAGGGGGCTAAGAGCTGCTGGCTTCTTTTTGCAATGTTTGAGTCATGTAGCTGCTGCTCCACTTTAAATTGTTATATCGTGTTGTTGTCGGACGACGGGACGGCATCTACGATGAGAGTCGCGTCACCCAAATATTTCTTTGGTTTTATACACAAAATATAAATCGTATTCAACACTAACGAGCTTCGCATGAAGCGATGCGTCCAACATTGTAGCTCAATTGCAGCTTGCAGATGACTGGGATGTGGCATATGTGTCTATATGTACAAGAAGAGTACTCGTATGTTTTGTTTATTATAATGCACATAATGCAAAAATACAAAAAAAAACTTTTTAAACATCGCGACATGTAATTTTGTGCTTTCGAAGCAAGCGCCAGTCTCCAGATTGCAAATGTGTGCAACAACTGCGGCGTGCTAGATTCCCGCTTTCCGTTTTGCATGATAATTTTTTTGCCATGCTGTCATTGTTGCACATTTTACATTCTTGCAGTAAATGAACCCCTTCTTGTTGTTGTTGGTATGGTATAGTAAGTATAATTTTATGCTGTGGGTGTAGTAAAAGTCTAGGGAGCAACAAGGCAACAGGGTGCCGATTTATTTCTTCAGTTGACATTGTTTCCGGTCCTTTCCGTACCAGCAACCCAACATCGTAATGACGATGAACGCTGCTGCACCCGGTCGGTACGACATTCATGAGTATATGAAAGGATATTTTGTGAATGGACAATACACTTGCTATGGGCATGTAGAGTGTAAAAAATATAGGTTATAGGTAGACCATGGAGATGGCATGCATAGCACGCCACTAACTAAAAACTATAAAACTGGAGCATTTAACTCTGATTTAATCGACAAAAACCCAAGCGTACACCGATGTGATGTCCTTAGCGTTCTCATACTCGTATCTTCGTACCCACGCTTATGTTAAATTGTTGTACATGTCCTTCCTGTGTGCAGAGTATGTTTATGAATTGAATTTTAATTAAAATTCAAAGACTTTCGTGTTGGAATTTTCTTATCCGGAAGTGGTTTTTTTCTTTGCATGTAATTACATAATTAAACAACGTTTTTACTAAACTTCTTGTAAAGTTATAAGGACAACAACTTTATTCAGTGATAGTCGGAATTATTTTTGCTCTATATGTACACATTATCAACAGCTTTGTTTTTTTATAATGTACACACGTTCAAGGGATTTGTAACCTTATCATGCTAACCACAGCTTGGTTAGTTTAAGAAGTTCAGGAGAGGTAAGGATGAGACATCAATGTATATTTGTTGTTAGCAAACCATTTACACGCGAAAACACTGAGGCAATTTATTCCCATAATTATATAACCGCGGTTAAGGAAGAAATCTCTGTATTAGTCGGTGCATTGGAAGATGGACCCATGTTTTCGAGAGGAGACATTAGAGTTGAGGATAGGTTAGAAGATGGACTGGATGGACCTGGATTTTTCCGTGGCAAATGCGATAAAAACGGAGCAAGCAGGAAACATTCCTTTATAATGTTCAATACCCACACACTCCACTTCAACAAAAACTTCCAGGTCAACATCCCCTCCAGGTCTTCTTGGGAGGAAGGTTTCTACTTGAAAACTGATGAAGGGGTTGGCGGAGGTCTCTTTTCAAAAAAACTAAATGTTAGTCTCTCTTTCCGTCTTCCTGATCACTGTAGTGTTTTCCAAGCTAAAATCATGGCTATTAAGGAAGCCTTGTCTTGGCTGAAGAGTAATGTCATATCTGTTAGGGATATCCACATTTTCTTGGATGGATGGATTTAGGCTGCGCTAAAGTCCATGGAATCAGTCTCCACAAATTCCATTCTAGCCCGGAAATGCCGATCGTCTCTTGAGGAGATGGTGGAGCATTTCAACATTCACCTGTGTTGGGTGCCGGGGCATAGAGACATTCCTGGAAATTGTATGGCTGATGAACTCGCCAAACATGGAACCACACTACCCCTATTGCCTGAATATGGTTCACTAGGCATGCCGATCGCTACGTGCAAACTCATGTTTAAACGGGATTCTATAATAAAAACTAATTATAGGTAGATGGTCAAACGGCACAACTTGCATAGCAACGAAGCAAATCTAGCCCAAGCTAGATCTGAAACGCTCCAAGTGTTTGATCTCTCAAAACAGACTGCACTATAGTGCCATTATAGGTGTCATAACTGGACACTGTCTCATAGGCAAGCATACAGAAAGACTAGGAGTATTTTCCAACTATTTCTGCAGAAGCTGCATGGATAGAAGGAGGAGGAAACCACTCTCCATCTACGTTGTACGTGCCAAGCTCTCTCGAATAGGCGGAAGCTCCATCTGGGAGCGTCTTTTTCAACGATCTCAACCAACATTAATAGTCTCTTGTGCTTCATACGAAGCTCCAAGTGGTTCAACAAATAGGCGTGGAATTTCCTTGGTCTAAGGTCGGTTTTGACTGACGCCACTTCAACCTTACCTAACCTAACATGCGCCACACGTGACACGCGTCATACTCGGAATATAAAAAGTGCTTTTTTGGACTTAGACACTCACAAAATTTCAGCTCTCTAGGTCGTGTGGAAGGTGGTTAAAAAAGACCTCAAATAATTCGAAAAAACAAAAGTTTCAACCCGCCACACGGCCACCCGCAACACTTGACATGCGTCATGCTCGGAATAAAAAAAATCTATTTTTGACACTTACAAAATGTCAGCTCTCTAGGTCTTAAGATAGTTGGTAAAAAAGGACATCAAATAAGTCGAAAAAACAATGTTTTTAACCCATCACGCGCGTCATTCGCGACACGCAACACACTCGGAATATAAAATAATATAATAATTTGGAACTAGATACTCACAAAATTTCAGCACTCTAGGTCATGTGGAAGGTGGTTGAAAAGGACCTCTAATTGGTCGAAAATACAGACAAAAAGGGGTCAAGTCAAGTTAAATAAAAAGTTTTTTAAAAATAACCGCTGCACCTTTAAATTGACTCAAACCGCCAGATAACCTTCGTGCAGCCAATGTCCACAAGCGAACTTCTGTCTTTCTTAAGAAAATGAAGTAAATGTTGTATTCTGTTTTTTGTTTATCTTCTTTTATCTTTCAGGTTGTGAAATTCTGGACAAGATTAGATAAACTATATACAGATATAGCAATCAATCAAAGCAGCTGTAGTCAGGAAAAAAGACCTAGTCAAAATCATGTACAATATACACCAGCGCGGGTAATTTAAGTTTAATTTTAAAATTAAGTTTAATTAAATTTAATCAATGTACTTCTAAACTTTCTTACCTGGTTACTTAGCAGACATCTTATTTTTTCTTATTTACTCTTTTTCGCATTTAGGGTTCTTATCCTTTGTGCCGAATAAAATGCTAAATACAACATATGAACGTTAAAGGTATACTCGTGCATTGCATTTTGGTACCAATGTGGAATTCTTAAGGATGTTCTCGTTTCCTTACATTTCATCCACATGCATCATTAGTATTCATAGCACATTTCTATGTGTTCCATTTTTACATTACTTACACATGGGAACGAGGTAAAGGACAAACTAACAATTGACTCTTCACATATACTCGTATGTACTTCTCCTCGCTACCCCCACGCAACCTATGTAAAGACCAAAGTAAATGTAAGCAAGTGTTAGTAAGCGAATTTTACAGTGTAGTGCGCGAAATGCTTTCACATTTAAAATCCCCTTTTGTTGCTCCTAATGAAAGGCTTAATGTGCGCTGAGTAAATGGAACTAAATTTTTTGAGCCAGAATGAATAGAGAGTGAATGATCGACTATTTGGAAAGTCCTCACTACCGATCGGTGCAGGCGGAAAAGCGGAGGAAACCTTTCATTAGACGACAAATGAAAAGGATATTTTTGAACATGAAAACATGTGCCACGAGTGTAAAGAACGCCATTCGGCGGGTAAATCGTCAACAAAATCAACATAGCACAGTCATTAAAAGAATAAAAAGAACGTCAATGGACGGCGGTTGTGAATGGGTGAGGGTTTTTTATGTGATTTTTTACATAGATTTCATGTATTCAGACACCTGGCTAAACTGAAAACTCTAAATCAAAAGGATAGGAATTGATGCCTAGCTTGATACCGAACTGATATTATAACACCGGCACCTAAATAAAGAGGAGGACTTTAATCAGAGTTTGGAGAACAAACAAAAAAAGGCAGTGCCGTACGAGATGCTTTAACGCCTTTTCACTTTGCAGTTCATTTCCATTCATTCACTCAGTCATTCATTTATTCATTTGTATGGAAAATGTTTGGCACATCGCATCCATCACATAAGGATACTCGTAAAGAAAATGACTCTGTGAGTCTTTTTCATGCAGTTCTGCTGACAAAAAGATGCGCAATTATCACAATATTGCGCTGATGCGTTAGTGTTGGAGCGAGGACGAATCGTAATTACGCTAAATTTCCGCCGCAGCGATTTCACTAGTGTTGCGTATACAGCATGCAAATAATTTTAATTGATTTTATGATACTGAAGGCCACAGTTTGTTTGCGTTTTTGAATTTGAAAGTTTCCCAATTAATTTTAGTTACATGTACTAATTAATGTAAAGTATATTTGAATAAAATTGTATGCTATCCAGATACAATATTGATAATTCTTTATATTGAATTGAAGTCGCTCTCAATAATACACTAGCCGTTAAGTGGTATTAGTTTAGTTATTCTTGACAAGCTAACATATAATTTGAAACGAGTAAAACTAAAGCCGTTGATTTCGAATTATTAATTTGATTTTATTCACTTCGCCAAGGTACGTCCACACGGTCTCGTATCTCCCGCAACAACTGACAATCATCATTTTGACAATTCATTATTGGTAATGCAGTTCCATATTTGCTGCGTTACCATTATACCATCTTAATACTAAGCAATTATACCATTTAAATCCTAAAATACACAAGTTACAACTCGGCCGGTCTGACAACCGATCGTTCTCGATCGTCTAAAATAAACGACCTCGCCTCAGGGGCAATACTTATGCCAGAAGGGCTATGGTTTAACAAAGCTCATTTCAGATGGAAGTGACCGCAGAATATAGGGTGGAATGAGAAGTGCCACTTTTCTATAATCAAAGGCATGTAGCGACGAACCTGTCTCGTTCATCTTTCCAGAGACGAAGTCTTGCTGCCTCGATCACTCCGTCGTATGGTAGTTGGGTCAATTAGGAATTTTCGATGTCGCGTATAACGTAGCCATCATGGGGAGGAACTTTGTGTGCTACATATGGGCCGCAAAATTTTGGAATGGAACTGGAACCGACACTGGTGTCAACATTGCGAACGAGAACAAAATCAATAACTTTGTAAATAGGAGGATGTTTAAAACCGGTCGATGTTGTAGGGAGCTGTCAGGCACTCGAGGACTCCTTCCATAAAAGACATGCCGGGCAGATCGAGAAGCATTTAAGGTTATATGTTTATAGGTTATAGGTACTTACATAAAGACTTCTCGGTTGGCTACGAGCTGCAAATAGTCGTTCGTGGCGTACTTGCGAATCATATATGCGCTCAGCAGCTGATTCTCGAATAGAGCTTAGGGTTTGTCTTGTTCTCTAGGTGTTCAGAAAGAGTATCGTTTTCAGGACCACGTTGAGTAACTCCAAATAACAATTCGCTAGGCGTACGCTTGGTGGACATTTTTTTGAGTGTTATTGAGTGCAAGCTCGATACGAGCCAGTTTGTATACCGCACGGGTTCAGCGGACTTGCTTAACATACGGGTCAGTACCCGGTTGACATGTTCAACCTGGCTATTTGCTTGCGGCGATGCAACAGCAACCTTAACATGCTTGACTTAGTCAAAAATTCGCTAAACTCGATCGAGGTAAATCAAGTGCCACGATCAGAAATAATTCGCCGGGGTCAACTGTAATAATCAAAATAATTTTGAAGCGAGCAAATCACCTCACGTGTGCTGGTAGTTTTGACGGGGTACAATTTCAAAAATTTCGTAAATGCATTGACAACGACAAGAATGTATTTTTGTATCGACTGGACGCTGGGTAGGGGTCAATGTGTAACGTGTTAAAGGGATTGGACGCTTTGGAATGCTATACAAATTTCTCTCATTGAACCGTACTGGAGAAGAAGCTCGGGTTGATGACACCATCTTTCAATAACTCATCACTCACTTGCTGGACAAAATTTTTCTCGTGCACGGATAAACGACGCGGAGGAAAATGAAAAGGCGTATCTGATGTAAGGCGAATCTGCATTACATGAAATACGAAGCGTACAATAAACAAATTACATTTATCACGAAATGCTAAGCCAGTATCGGGTCCAACATCGTAGCATGGCTCCGCAAAGTTAATTCATTATCTGTAAAGCAGTTGCATATTTGCTGCGTTACCATTATACCATCAATACTAATACCATACTAAACAATTATACCATTTAAATCCTTAAATATGCAGGTTACAAATTTTAATTTTAAAATCCAAAGAAATTTATGTTATGATAATGAAACAGATGATACGACGTCAGGAAGGCATCAATGCAAATACAAAATAGACATTGCAGAGATTAAATCGTATACTCTTGAGCAATAATAAAGCCATAAAATAGACTACGAGATATGTGAAAATTCCACCTTGAATTGAATAGCCATTTTCAAAGTTGTTAGTCTCTTAAATTGTCCTGGACTTTTTACCCGAAATTAATTTTTGACGCGAAAATTGACACAAAAGGTCTCCGGTTCCAAAAAAGTGAATGAACCATCATCCACAATCTCATTGCTTGTGATTGTCGAAAAATCATTTTCGTGTGTGATCTCTTCGCTGTGCCTAGGTAACAGGGCGCCAGCTCAGACCACCAAAAAATGTACGGTAAATAGGTTTATTAGCGCTATTTCTCTTTAAAATAGCCCCTTTTGTTTCACATCTAGTGCCAATGTATTAATCATGGCGTAGCAGGTAAATAGAACATGGTGCTTTAATGCATTTATTATATATTTGTACAATTTCCTATATAAGAAGTTTAGTCGCGATAAATAATTGTGATTGGATCTGAGGGAATTCAATATTGCCTACATGTATTAAATGTGGGACTAGTTTTTGTCGGACAGACAGTTTCCTTTTAATTAAAGCCAAAAAAAAATAAAGTTAGGAGAAAGTAGAGTAAGTAGAAGAAGAAGAAAGGTAGTAACTACGATCGTTGAGAAGTAACTAGAGAGAAATCTAATTGCGCTAGAGTCAATGTCTACAACTAACAATAAATAAACTTTTATTTTAAAGCTGTGGTGCAAAATCCATTATCACTAGATCATTTTCAGCAGTACACTCAAACAAAGTTGTAAAAAATATTTCCTACTAACACACTAACGGCGCCGATATTGCTCCACGGAGAATGTGCATATAATAAGGATTAACTAACTACGATTTAAATTGCTACTAACAATAACAAGCTGAAGAGTGACACAGTCAACTCTCCCTTCGAAAAATAATCTCCTATAAAAAGCAACAACAACAACAACAAAACTAATCCGTTAATAGAAACATTAACGAGCTGCTAGAATGATTTCTTGCACGCGACCTGGCAGTCGACCATTTGTTTTCGAAGGAAGGGTGCATTGTGCAACAATGTCTTGGTATAATTTTTCGATCATTAACCCTTCTCTGGTGGTGTTATACTAGTCGCGAACTAGAACTAGAAAGAACTACCACCACTTTTCTTGATGACGGCCACCGGCAGAGCACAGCAGGCACATATCAACCCCTTAAAAATGTACTTCTCCTCTGTTGAATGCAAAGCAAAGTCGTTTCGACTGTTTGTCGGCCGACCGACGACAACGGCATCACGGCATCACGGCATCAGGATCGGATCAGGTCAAGCTCTTCTAAATTAGTTTCAAGCAAAAGCAAAAAGTGAAAGAAAAAATTTGTAAAACGACAGCAAAAAGGATTACCGTTTAATCCTTACACTCGCGCGTTATCTGTTGCTGGTGCATTTGGTTGGTCCAGCGTAGAACAGTTTCGCGTTCTCACATGGGTTTTTGTGTGAACTTCCCGCCGGCTGAAAGCAAAAAAATTACGATTCGTTTTGCTTTGCGATTCAATCCTGGGAGAGGGTTTTTGTTTTTGGAAACCACCACTTGCTATATTTCATGGATGGTAACACCATTTGTTTCAGCACCAACTGCACTATGTCGCCCACACTCCTGTTAATCGTGTGTGTATGTGTCCAAAAATGTGGGAAGGTTGTCCTTCCGTTCGATGGAATGGTAATGGAAAGCTTTATCCCTAATGAATAATCGATTGGGAAAAGGATTTTCTTCATCCGTCGGTCGTCTTGCCCGTTACGTTGTTGGTTTTTTCTGTGTTTTTTTCTTAATCGCGTGTTATACTTTAAAAAAAAACCAATCGAAATAAATAAACCAAATTTCCTTTAGTTTAAGGGGAGCCGCACCTAAAAGGATATACTTGTTTATGGGGTATGTGGTGGAGCAGGCGTCAAAAGAAAGGAGCGACAGAGGAAAGAGGAAGAAAGAGGTTTACAAGTAAGCGAGAATGAGAGAGTTGTAAGGGAAAACCACAAAAATAAAGCAATTCTTTATGGGTTTGGCATTTTGGATGGTTTTTGCGAGGCTATTTACGCGCTGTGCTATGGTGCGTTTTGTGTTGCCTTAGAATCCCTAAATCGATTCGACGGAAATATGAGGTGTACTGGAGTGTGATGTGTTGGTTAGTAGGGTAATTCGTTATCGGAGTTAATGGGTTTTTCTGCAGTTTTTGTTGCTGTTTGTGAAAATAGTTTGAGGCTTTTCGTTTCCAGGAGGATTTTTCCACCAACTGTGGCATCATTTACTACTTCAGACACTCTTTTGATAAAATCGACTTACGTACGGATTATTTTCAATTTAAATTTTTTTGGAAGAACAATTTTTTGCGCACCTGAACTCCGTTGTTTGGAAAGTACTACATATCAATAAATTAGCAAAGCTGAACAAAGTTGGGGTTTTGTTTAAGTTAGATCCAGACGATTAAAAATCTAGCATTTAAAAAATATTGTTCCGCATAACTTTTAATTCTGATTTTAAAATTTTGATATATACCTTTATTGTTTGCCTTATTTCGAGACATTTTTCTAGTTTTGATGTTACATACGAGCACGACTTTTATTACTTTTTTAAGTGTGGTAAGCTTATTGTGTATTATGAAAACTCCATTTAATTTTTTTTAATGGAGTATATTATGAGTCTCTTATAAATAAAATTCGTTTACTCATCTTAAAATTGTCTCATTGTTTGGATTATTTATAAAACCGTAAAGTAAAAGTTGTGTTGAACAGAATCTCTTCAGCTTCGCATGGGATTAATGCTGGCGTGCCACAAAGGTCATACTTGTGGCATACGCTCTTCTTGACATATATCAATGACCCTTGTCTTTTACAACCTATTTACGGATGATACAACCCTATCGGCTTTCATCGAGTTTGTAAATCAAAAATAATACAATTCTGGCTTCATAGAATTCAGAACAGAGTTGGTCATATGACAAACAAACGTATGGTGGCCAGCTATGGAAAAAACCACGTATAAAAGTTAATTGGGGAAGGTACAAAGAGCGGCCTGTATGCTTATAAGCGGGGCGCTGAGATCTACACCAAGGCTCTCGATGTTATGCTCCACCTTATCCCACTAGATATATTTGGCAAACAGAAAGCGGCAATTAAAGCTACGCGACTGTTAGCTGTCAATCTGTGGAAAAGTCTTCAAAAGGGGCACTCCGCCATAACTTGATTACATAACACCAGTGTTATGCTTTCAAAAAGGTTTTCGGACAACAATACCTTCCAGAGAAGACTGGAAGAGTGGATCCGTAACCGATAATGAAACAATATAGTTTTTCAAGGATGGCTCTAAGCTAGACGGTAAAGTAGGAGCAGGAGTCTTCTGTGACAAGCTGAAAGTAAGCATCTCTGTCCGTCTACCCGATCGCTGCAGCGCATACCAAGCTGAGGTGATAGCGATTGAAGTTATGAGTTGGCTGAAGCATTATATACTTTCTTCAAAGATGATTATCATTTATGTCAGGCGGCCATAAAATCGTTGGATCCGTTCTCGCTGAAATCTAAGGTGGCGTTGAGTTGTTACTGCTCTCTTAACGAGATGAGTGAACAGTTCAATATAATGATCATTTGGGTCCCGGGCCACACAGATATTGAGGGAAACTGCAAGGCGGACGAGTTAGCTAGATGTGGTACGACTCTCCAGCTGCTACCGGAAAGGGCAGAGGTAGGGAGTCCTATCGCGACACTGAAACTTGAGCTTCGGAAAGAGGCAGACACAATAACAAATGTAAGGTGGGAAAACACCGACACTTGCAATAATTTAAGACAGGTCTGGCCTAAGCTGGACTTAAAGCGCTCAACTGCGCTTATTTTCCTACAAAGACGTGAACTTAGAACGGTTGTAGGGATAATGACAGGACACTGCCTTCTAGGGAGACATGCGAGAAGGATGGGTGTCGAATATAATGACTTCTTCAGAGGTTGCATGGACGAGGAGGAGACCATAGAGCATCTTCTCTGCTCATGTCCGGCACAAATGCACAGAAGGCACAAACACTTAGGTAAGCGGTTAATGAATAACCTATTAGATCTCGAAAACGGCAAAGTGTGAGATATACTTCGATTCATTAAGAGCTATGAATGGATTTTCTGAAAAGGAGAAAGGTACAAGATCCTGTGATAACACAAAGGACTGCGAGTGGTCTAATTAGCTGCCATCGCAACCTAACCTAACCTAACATAACCTAACCTAAACAATGTAATTATTACTTTATCTCTTGATACTCTGGAGCCTAGACAACATGTGGGAGTTTTAACTGTTTTCTATAAATTGTTTTACTATGCTCTTCAGAAATATGTTCTCTTGTTCCAAGTCCTTTTATCAGTAACGTAAATACTTGATCCAGTTCTAATCAATATTGATTTGCATTAAAACGTTTTTTAAGTAGAACCCAACATTTCAAATGCTGCTCTTCCGAGAGTAACTTCGATGTGAAATCAATTGGTTGACTCCGTGTTTCAAGAATGACAACAACAAGTCCATAAATATTTTTTACAAATCCAATGTGTTCATAAATAATTGTCCATATGAGTGGAATACATTTCCTTTTACAACGAAGCATAAATGGTCTCCAAAAAAGTTAATATTTTTGTTTTTTTGGAGACGGTCTTATGCTAAAAAACGGTGTTGATAACCTGACGTATATTTATATGATTGTGTCCCAAAAATAATGGTGAACTTTTCTCTCTGTGTATTTTATCCACTTTTTTCTTCACCATGACCAATCCCTTAATATAATAATTAAACAAAACAGCGGAGTCAGAAAATCATTGCTGAAACATAATAGAGTGTTGGCCAGGTTTTCCTCGCATTAATGATTTACATTTGCATACGTCATTAGACTTTTATTATAAGTTACTAACAATTATTTTCTCGTAATTTTATCAACACTAGGGGTTTTTTTTACACATGTGTATCTCCGATATACAAAACTTTTTGGAAATTTTTTGAGCGAATGGACCCTGAGGCCCGAGGGGGTCCCGTATAATTTTTTTAAAAATTAGCCAGATTTTTTTCAAATTTTAAACATATGTTTATGGGTCCTGAGCCCCGGGGGCGAAATTTTGTTTTTAAAAATTAGCCCGATTTACTTTAAATTTTAAACATATGTGTATTTCCGATAGACCAAACTTTTTGTAGAAATTTTTGAAGGGGGCTCTAATATTAATTTTTTCCAAATTAGCCCGGTTCAAACTTTGCACACATATGTATCTCCTATTAGAGAATTTACATGAAAATTTTTAATTTTTATGGGTTGTTTTTTTATAGGATGTGTTTGTGGCTAGGCGGCCAAAAATATAACACAAATAAAATTGGAGACTTATTATCAAAGCTTTTCATATCACTTAACAGCACATTAAACTGTTTCGAGGCAGATTTATCATCATTCATATCAGCATTATTCTAGAATTTTCATGCATGCTGGAGAACGAACAAGGTGCCTGAACGAAATGCAAAAACCCAATCATTTACTCTATTTTTGATTTAAATCGTATATAATGTATGTATGCATATCAAAGGCAGATACTAAAAGGAAACTCTGATACGATGAAAAGACTGTTAAGGGTTGACTTAGCGCTGAACAAGCTGAATAATTTTTATCTTGAGATAAAGCAGCGAACGTGCTGAAAGCATTTAATAAGGAGATGCGAATTTTTGTTTTTTCCCATGCCATAGAGCGGATGAGCGCAATCTGCAGTAAAAAAGCATCCAACAAAGGCGAACTCATTCTATCGATAAGATAAAGACGACTATAAACTTCATCGCTCGAATTGAAAAACGAACAAGATGTATGACGGAACCAGACTTTCACATGAACGAGAAGTACAAACAAAACCACTACAAATGAGAAATTATTTATTAATGGCCACTTGTCGCTCGAAGAAGAACTCGAAGAACTATGAATGTATGTGCTATTTTCTTGTTCTACTTCATATTTTTTCAAGATCCTAAGAATTTCTGTCATTTCAAATGCTTTCCACTCTATTTGGGAATAACAAAGATATACTCCCTTTAGAAGATCTTTGTATGCCCAGCAGTCTTATCTGAATACTTTGCTGATAAAAGTATTACGCTGACTAAAAGGATGATGTTATAGCTTCGTTTAGTCTCCTTCAGCTGTTTTTTTACTATAAAATTCTTTAAAACTGTTTGAAACAAGAATGAACAGAAAAACGTGGCTTTTTCTTTAAAATTTGCACGAAGGAATTCAGTAAACATAGCAATGGCTAATTTTTAATTTTGATTGCTATAAAATTAGCTTAAACATTATCCTTCATAAGCTGGCTGAATAAACATTGCTCATCGGAAAATTGTCATCAAAGCAGCTTATAAAGCAGTATATATATCCATATACTGTTTTGGATAGACGTCCATAAATTAAAATCGCGGACATTTTGTCTCTTAATTTGAATGTCCCTCTGTGTGTGTGTGCGTCTAGTTATTTAGGAAATTTTCAGTCGATTTAATTTCAAATTACATTGCGTCTCAACAACATGTTCAATTTATAACAATTTATACCGACAAAAAATCACAAAAGGCACAACACACAAAGAGGACATACAGGACACTAAACGGGCGCGCGCAGTCAACCAAACAGAAACACAATCTGACACAATTGCGAACTTTGTAGGTTTATACAGTGTTGTATACTGTATCCCAAGAGAAATGATTCTAACCCAGGACATAGAACAGCATCGCACAAAAATTTTAAAATCGCTGAGCACTCTATTCGGAATGATATTGAAAACTACACGAGTAGGACTTTTCAATGGCATCATAATGACGACAATGACACAATGCAACACAACTGAATACCACAACCAGCCTACGAAATACTGTGCGAACACCAAAATGTCACTTATCCTTCCTGCAGCATTTGTACTTACCTACCAACTCAACCCACCTTTCCATCAGAATATGTTGAAAATGCCTTTGGGAATTCTATGAGCTGAAAAATTCCAATTGAGTAAGTCCGGGTGCTAGGGGGTTTAGTTGTTCACCCCAAAACTCACTCGCTCTCTCACATTCAACTGTACGTAGCTCTTTCGACGACCGAACGACAACTCTGTCATTTATCCACCAGTCAACCTACAGCCGGAACCCGAAACCCAGCAGCTCAACCAACCGTGCGCTCATAGGGATAAAATAATGAATACATTTTTCGGGAAAATCAACCCGAAATGCTAATTAAAGTAAGCAGAGCGCACTGAACTGGCAAAAGGGCTATTTGACTTTTTGACGCATAACTTTGCGGAGCCGTCGCAGCATCCGCTACCGATGGTCGGTAACAATCTCATAGGAATATGTAGGGTATGATGTTATAATAATCCTAAAATTACACTAAGGAATAAAAAGGAGAAACGAAAAAAAATTCTGCAGAAAGTCTTTCTATCAGAGTTTCTCAATAGGAATAAGATTACTTAGCTTGTGTCCTTCAAGGATTGCATTTAAAATATGAAAAAATTTGCTGAAAGCTTTTGATGGATGTAATACATTGGTCTAACTCTTTTAAATATTAAAAGATTAATACATATAAGCCGCGCAGCAGATGACTTAAATTTATCTTTTTTGCAAAATCACATACCTTTCCCTCTGTGAGATCTTTTCAGCTGGTTGTATGTAGCAGTATTTGTTGTATTTTAGTTCACCACTGATCACATTGAATTTTGATTTCATATATTACTTCTGCGACAAATAACTGAATAGATTGATGTTATTTGACCAGTTTCCTTTGTCGAATATGAGGAACAATTAAGCTTTCTTTACCCAACCTTCTCGCATGTTTCCAAGTAACTCAGTGTCCTCTGAGTATCCCTACGACCTTTCTCAACTCTCGTCTCTGCAGGAAAAATAAATGAATGCATTTATAGCACACCAGGTCAAGTTTTGACCAAAAATTACAATCGGGTTCCAGCGAAATTATGCATCCGCAAAAGTCGGAATCTCCCCAATGAACGGGAATGAAATGAACGGAAGAATTAACATTCAGTTTATTACAAAAGACTCTAGCGCCTACTATACCGACTAGCTTTTAAATTCGCCATCTCCTTCGGTAAGGATCTTCTTATAGTCGAGTATGCTATTTGAAGACATTGCCCCTAATTTACTGCTGACAACCACGGAGCTATATTAGCCGCCTTCATCTTATTAAAGATATCGACCGGTAGAAGGTTGAACATAACCTCTATGGCGCGTTTAGGTGTTGTCATTGTTAACCACCTTCCACATGGCACAGAGAGCTGTGAGTAGCTTAACCTCAGTGGGCGTTCCTAATATCCGGAATATGACTCGTTTAACAATTCGCGTGTGTTGCGTGCAATGCGTGGAAAATGGGCTAATCTTGGAATAGCCCCGACCTGCCTCCACTTCTTTGTGGTACTTTTTAACCAACTTTCACACAACCTAAAGAGCTGAAACTTTGTGAGCAGCTCAGTGTCAAGGGACATTTCTAAGATTCTGCGCATAACTCGTGTCGCAATTCGCGTGTGACGCCTATGATACGTGGAAAATTGCTTAATATTTCAAATAGGTCCGATCTGGTTGACTAATATGCGGGCCTTTTTAACAAGCTTTCCCACGAACTAGAGAGCTGAAATTTTGTGAGCAGCTCAGTGTTTAGGGCCGTTTCTGAGATTCCGCTTGCGACGCGTGTCGAGAATCGGGTGTGATGCGTGGAGAAGTGGGTTAACTGTGAAATAGGCGCCATCTCAAAAACAGATAATTTGGTGGTTATTACCAAATAATACAATGTAAAAATAAAAGAACAGTGTGGCGGGTGGCGTGTAGCGTGTTACGTGTGTTGACGTATACATAAAAGTTTGTACCCGAAAAACGAAAATTTTTTTCACGTTTACTTGTTTAATCATTTTTAAAATATATCTACGATCGTTATTCTCTTTACTAGAATATATTGGGATCTGACCATGAACGTACCTATGGTTGACATAAATTTTTTTCAAGCTGCTAGGCAAGGGTTATAGCTCGTGCAATGCAATGAATAACTAAATCACAATAAACCCACCAAATTGTCAATCCATACTTTTCACATTTTGACAAAATATATTGATTGAAAGAACAGCGAACTCTGAATGCAACACGATTCTCATCGAATGTTATCTTTCAACTCGAATGTACCTTTTTAAGATCTATCGTATAGATAAAAATGTATCCACATTTTTGAATATCGATGTCTCGCTTCTCGCTTGTGACTAGCTTTAGTGCGGGTACTTAATGCTCGGGTACAGCCAGAAGTGGTTGTCCTATGTATACAATGAACTCATCTCCATTTGTGTGGACTGCTTGCTATATATGTTTGGTGCTGATATCCATCACTCTCTATCCCGTTCCATTACCGACTGCTCGATTACGCATGAAAAGAGTGCACACGTGGAAAGAACCGGTACATAGCTTTTAGAATGGCTCTACAAAAATATAACGAAAACAAAGCTGACAAAAGTTTGTCATACCTTAAACTTTGGTTGGAACAGTACTTGTATTTTAGACGTTTTATCGCCAAAAAACATTTATTGCGACAATATTTCAAAGAAATGAGTTTTTCTGCGGAGCTAGCAATTAAGGAATATATTATGTTGTCAGTGATTCCAGTATGCAAATTGTTTTCCGTAATTATTGTTTCCTTTGGGTCAAAGTGGCGAATCAGACTTTCGTCACTGAGAATTACTTAGGGTTCTGAGTATTTGCATTTCAAACAGAGTCGCATAACTCTTCAATCATTGTTATCTCCATACTGAGCTCGCATCATACATTATAATTAAAGCTCAATGAAGACCATTACTGAAAACCTCATAGATTCCAAATTAATATATGTTCCGAATAGGCTTACAGCCGGAAAGTCAAAGCTTTACTTAATTGTACTTACTTACTTATTTCCACCGTGAATACTACGTCAACGTATGTATCCAAACCATATACATTCTATGCCATCAACTGAATATGAATACATAAGTGAATGATATTGATTATTCTACCCACTTCAGGTCTGCCGGGGCTTGCAAAATGTCAAAGGTCCTGACTCCATGCTTATAATAGATTGTCATTATTTTCATCGCCGACCAAAGCAGAAATCATCAGTGCTGCAAGTTTAGTTTCTTTATGTTTTAACCGAATTGAGTTTCAGTGAACAAAACTCAACAAACTTTAGGAATACACTTTGTCATTTAACATAAAACTGCACTAAGACCGAAGAACAATAAGCTAAAAAAGAAGAAGACGAAATTTGAAAATCAATTGATTTTTGAAGAACAGTGAAGTGTCTCTGTACTCTTTACTTACTTTTGTCATCCACGTTGTACCCTTTTAACCAACCATAGCGATGCATTGTACTAATCTGTGTTTCATTTTTAACACCTCCGGATCATAGTGGTGATGGGATGAAATAATTCGATAGAAGTTCGTTTCACTACTTACTTGCTCTGACTGGCTCAACTTAACGAACAAGAACTTTAGAAAAAAGTGCATCTTTCAATTAAATTGTCTCCAGTAGATTTATTTCAAATGCAAAAAGCTATCCCCCGCCTCATACACTGTGGTAGTGATAGAAGGTATCCGCTGCTCGATTTTGTTTAGATGAAGAGTAACGCTTACTGGTATGTATGGTAAAGTTACATAGAAATGGGAAAAGTTTGATCAAAATACCTAGCGGAAAGTTTTCAATTCTTCCGAGTCTCATATAGAACAATACTAGAACCAGCAGCGTTCTCTAAAAGGACTTAAATTCCAGACAATCCACTGCCACACTCACGTGCACAAAGTGAGTAAGCGTAAGTTTTCTTGCCATTTGCAAAGGAGGTTTTTTGGCAATAAAATTGAAACTGTTACGAACTATACTTCAGAGGAACGTACAGTACAGGTATGCTGTACATGTGTATCTGCGTATGTTTGTATAAGAGCATTTTCGATGGATAATGAATTTCAAGAACTTTTAGTTTCTCTTGTATACTCAAGGTATGTTGGAATAGGTCATATCTTTCATGTGAATTCCGTTTCTGATATATATTGATTGCCCAAAATTGCTCAATCATTGAATATCGTATACTATACAAATTAACTTTGTATTTCCTTGGCAAGATCTATCACAAATGCGAGAAGGACTCGTTGCCATTGTCAAGTTTTGTACATATTTCCCGTTTAATTTCTCAACTACATATGCACGCACAACAGCGAGCTTTATGTGTTTCGAAAATTTGAATAAAACAACGTCCTTTGCGATCAAATGTTATAGAGTGGAAGTTAGTTTATATAGTGCATATAAAAATGAAAATTTTCAAACCAAAAAGTGAGTATGAGTTGAAGTACTGAGGGGGAGAAAACTTTATTTGAGCAATAAATTTCACTTTTGCAGTTTTTCGTCCTTTCTCAGAGTCTCTTGTCTCGATGCATCGTTTTAATGATGTCTTTCTTATATATACACATATGTATACATATATATGAGACTTATATATAAAGTATGATTCAATATAATTTATTTCTCTCAAATTCTGTGATATATCTCTGCAAACTTTAATGAAAATCACAACGCTGCTTGCAATATTTTTAGTAGGTGCACAAATACAATTCATATTATTTAAGGGATTTGATCGGCTAAAGTTATAAAATAAAGTTTTAAAATAAAATCTTTGTTTATGATAATAAATAATAAAAGTTAAGCTCTCGCGAGATGAATAATCATAATTTTCTGAATAAATATTCAGAAACTAACACAAGTGAATAATGACGGAGCTTCCTAAGTTTAAATTTTTTTTTAAGGATCTTAATTAATAAGTCGGATAGCCAATACAATTCATTGGCTGCCTTTGTATGATTTTTTAATTTGTAAATAAGAATGCTTTGGATTCTTAGAGGAAGTCTTTAAAAATTTAAAGGAGAAGACTCTACTCCATTAAATTTTGCTAAAAAAAGTAGTTTTGTAGGTAGAAGATGTTAAATTTTAATTATAATATTTGGCGCGACAGAACGTTACAGACCAAAGCCTAGCTTCTCGCGACCACATGTGTTGTGGGTGTTATATTTTGAACACAAATGAAAGGGAGCTACATTTTAATGCCATATCAGAAAGGCGAGTTGTCAATTTGTCAGACCGTGAAAAATACTTTTGGTGCTTCTGGGAGTTGAACCCCAAATTTTCTACTTATTTTTTTATATTTGGAATTTTGAATTCAAATAGAGTGCCACACCAACGTAAGAACCTCATGGTTTGGCAAAGTGTTGGCGATAATTAATAATCACACTGGATACATCTGCATGAAGTGGTACACAGAAGAAGCAATACTAATCAGTTAGGACTAAGTATGCAATCATTTTTTCCAAGTGAAAATATCTACGTCTTTTCAACTCCTCTGTTCATTGAATCCTGGACACCAAGTCAAATTTCTAACCACTGCACCAAAGTTGGCTAAAGCATAATGTACTATCTTCAAAGAAGATTATCATTTATGTGGACAGTCAGGCGGCCATTAAATCGTTGGATCCGTTCTCGCTGAAATCTAAGGTGGCGTTCAGCTATCACTCCTCTTTTAACGAGATGAGTGAGCAGTTCAGTATAGGGATCATTTGGGTCCCGGGCCACACAGATGTTGAGGGGAACTGCAGGGCGGATGAGTTAGCTAGGTCTGGTACGACTCTCTAGCTGCTACCGGAAAGGGTAGAGGTAGGGAGTCCTATCGCGAAACTGAAACTTGAGCTTCGGAAAGAGGCAGACACAATAACAAATGTAAAGTGTGAAAACACCGACACTTGCAATAATTTAAGACAGGTCTGGCCTAAGCTGGACTTGAAGCGCTCAACTGCGCTTATTTTCCTACAAAGACGTGCACTAAGAACGGTTGTAGGGATAATGAAAGGGTGAAAGGTATAAGATCCTGTGGTAACACAAAGGACCGCGAATGGTCTAAGTAAGAATTAGCTGCTACCGCAACCTAACCTAACCTAACCACTGCACCACCGACACTGACTGAACATGGTCATTTATATGAGTAGTTTGTTATCAACTGAGAGTTTAGAGTTTCGTCCAAGTAACCAATATAATTGTCGGAATTTGTCTCTTATCTGTTTTCGCTTTTTTGTAGTATGAGGCTTCCATGTCAGTTTTTGGTTGATGAAATTCCTAGGTGTTTGCCTTGTTTTTCCACCATCAATGCTTTGTCATAAAATTAATTAACTGCAGGCTTGTGTATGTAAATAAATAAAAATAAATGTGTAAATATCTTGACCTTTTTTATATTTATTTATTTCAATTCCCTATCTGTTAAACCATTCAATTGTTTCATTTAGTTTGTTTTGAAGATAGGTAATTGCTTCACTTAGTTAACGGTAGGAATATGAAAGTATCGTAACGTTCGCAAATATTGCTAACAGAGCATTTTCTGAGTTGGTATATATGACGCATATATTAAGTATAAATCTGGTCCAACTACACTTCATTGTGGTGCCCTCGCCTGAAGATTGCAAAGAATATTTTACTTTTTGTTAAACATAGAAGAAACGATCACTTATAAAACATTTCGTGAGTTGGTAAAAGTCAGGTGGAACAAGTTCAGTTTAACAAATAGTCCGTTGTGCCATACTTAGTCAAAAGCTTTAGATTTAAGGATATATACAGAAGGAACAATTACACGGTCCTGTTCGGACACGGATTGATTTTGTGACGTCGATCAGCGCCTATCCACAATATTGCTATTGTGAATGTATCAGTATATTTGAAGTGTAAGGCTCCAACTTCTCAGTGATAGATGCGAGAGCTATCTTAATCTTTGCCGATATATGGGTCACGGCACCCGGTTGGAAGAACGCAACTCCACGCCGAGTAAGAACTCACGCTGAATAAATACTCTACCCGCACTTGGATCTTAACCACAGCCACCACGATACTCCACGAGGGGGCAAACCTCAATAGCTGGGGCGGAAGAAATTCTTCCGTGGATTTTTTTTATTGTAAGTGAAACTACGTTATTAATTCATGGATCTGGACAACAGGGTATGGAATTTCAAGATCTAAGCCATTTCTCAAGCGATTCGTTTAAAATTCTGTATGAAGGACTAAGATGCTACTATAACACTTGTTCCCATGGAAATTCTGGGGTATGGTCATTAGGAACTGGAATTTCTGGAACAAAAAGCCACTTATCAGGCGATTTGTGTGAATTTCGGTATGCGTGACTAAGATGCGACTTGTTCCCATGGAAAGTCTGGGATATGGACATTAGGAACAGGAACTAAGCAATTTCTCAAGCGATTTGTGCCTTGTATTTGGGCAGTGATATGCAATATGGAGTATGCACCCACCTCCCAATGAGTGGTTATGAACATTTAAATCCGCCTTTGAAATATTTATTTTATTGCATGTGATATGATGATGATGTATGTAAAGGGTGTTTTTTTGGGAGGTTTGTTTTTCCGATAGATGTCGTTTTATTTTATGACAAAACACCCGTTAGATATAACATGTTTTTTTAAGAGGTTGCTGATTTTTTTTTTGAATAAAACACATATAAAATTATGAAATGACCAAAATTTTTTTTTATTTGGTAGATAATTTTTTGGCATTTAACATTTAAACACAATTTCTGGCATATGGCTACCACGACTATTTTTCACAAATGTCATTTTTTTTTTTTTTTTTTTTTTTTTTTTTCATAATAATTTGCCAAACAATACTGAGTAGAAATGCCAACTTTGAGCTGTCAAAACAACTGTCATAAAATAAAACGACATCTATCGGAAAAACAAACCTGCCAAAAAAACACCCGTTATGTGCCAGTCGTAGGACTGTCCACTTTTTAGTATTAAGTATAGAAGAAAAAATTCCTTTGCGATACCCTTTTCGTTTCTTCATTTCTCTTCAAGTTTAATTTAAAACTACTCAAATTTTTTATGAATTGAAAACCACAGCTGCATTACTGTGTTTCGGAGGTGATGTGCAATGTCAAATATCCAATATGCAATGTGCATCCACCTTTAGTTATGAACATTTAAATCCGCTTATAATTTATTTATTTTATTGTAGGTATTGTGATGATGATGTATGCGATGAGCTACGGTGCCAGTCGTAGGACTTTTAGGGCTTTTATTTAATAAATTCTACATTACTAATTGAATTGATTTAAAATGATTTAACTCGGAAATTATTATACAACAACATAAATTGCAGCTTTAAAAACTATCTTAATCTATACACTTTAATTTAAGTTAAATGTACATATATAAAATTTAAATAAAAATAAATAAATAAAAAAAATAAAGAGTACATTGTCAGTAAATGTTTGTAAACTTTGTCACGCTCAAAAGCCTTGAGGCCGTGCAGACGACACAGCCTACCATTTTTAAGAAGCCCTGTTAAGTCGTTTGTATAATAATACAGAATAGAACCGGTCCTCAAAAAAGAGCCTTGTGCCACACTGGATTCAAGCTAGCTATCCGAATAGTAAAAATCCCCGACGAGTACTCTCTGATAGATGGTGTTTAGAGAGAGATATAGTCTTTAAGAGCTTAACAGAGTTATCTCCAAAATCAAAGAGATGTCTAATTTTATTACAAGAATACCATGATTTAAAGTATCAAAGGCTTTAGAGAAATTCAACAAGCAAAGAATAGTAATATGATTATCTTCAAACGAGTTTCTAATGTCAGTCATCACATCGCATCCTGATTATTGTAGTAGACAGTATGTATGTAGTAGTGTAAGAGTATTTAGAGAGAGTTCCTTTGGATTTTGTTACGCGTGTTTATCTCTCTGCGGCTTCTCTTATTGTGTTATTAAAGATGGCAATTGCTGCTCCCAAGTCATTGGGTGTCTTGAGTGTAATGTGAGGTTGCAAACTTAAGTCCAAGATATCTCTAAATGTATTCCAGTTAGGTTTTTTGTTGGAGATGTATTTTGTATGAGATATCACGTAATTTGGGGTTAAAATAATTGGATAGTGGTCCAAGGATAGTTCATAGCATGATTAGATGTACAGAGATTGTTTTTTACCGTTCTTATAGATGCGAAAATCTAAAAGACACGGCGTCCTTTTATTATCTTACGACCAGTATGTTAGTTGTCCTGTGCTTATGTGTATGTTATTGTTTCTCCTTAAAGCGTCAAGTAAATATTCGCACAATGAATTCTTTGTGCTAAATTCATTGAGCTCACTTTATTGTCATCTAAAGGGTTAAAATGCCCCAGTTTAAAACTTTTTACTTGGTAGTGATTATTTTGGAGTTACTGTCTTACCTTTATTTGTTAAACCAGCAATTATAATCAGGTAGATATCAGGTAGGATTGGAAATGCGTTTTTGAAACGAAAAGAAAATAGAAAAGAGAAACAATTTAGTCTTGGAAAGTTTTTTGAACATATTTCGATCAAATCATAAGAATATTTACGTCAAGTCATAAATGAAGTGGATCTTAGATACACGCATATATAAAATTTTCAGGTCTTTTCCACTTTTATACCTTAAAACTTAAGCGCTTACTAAAGACTTTTTGTGACTTCATTACATTCTTCAAATGAAATCTGTAGAAAGTGGTATTTGCTTTATTCTACTTACATAAATGGCAACCAGATAGATAATTTAATCCAAATAATTAAAATTCCTTGATGGATTTCCATAAATTTATTTTAAATTAGATGAACTTTTGTTTAAACATATATCTGCCAACTACTATTGTGATAAAATTGCAAGGGACATAAGTACAACAACAATCAGGAATATCGGCCGTATTCAAATGTCGCTCCTTTTGTCTCAATTTCTGCCAATTATTCTGAATCGGTCATAAAAGTATTCAAAAGGAATTCTAATGACTGACTGATGAATAACTCCATGGATGAATGAATGAATTAACAAAGAATAACTTTCATCTTCCGTCTTTCGTGTCTGTTATTTTCGGAGAAAAGGCAAAATTTATTATAAGATGAATAAGTTGAACGGAAGAGTAATCAATGTAAAAGCAAGCTGCCTATAGGACTTCCATGAGATTATATTAAGCAAAGTTCTGACATTTATTCGAGTGCATAGCAACGCAATAAAGGAGCGTTAGTAGTAGGGATTGAATGTGAAGAAGACAAAAACTTTTAACTTTTTAAATGGAAGGAAATTCCCTGCGAATTTTGTAGTTTTCGCTGATCGGTCTTAAGTCTTAATAAGCGGTTCAGTTACGAATAAATAAAAGGGTTGACTACATTGAAAGAAAAGTAATAGTTTTGAATAAACATTCGTTGTATTTGATCTGAATACACCATCAAATGCAATCATTGTAAAAATTAAAAGTTTGAGTCAATACGAACGTTTTTAGATCAAACTGAATTTTGATAAATACGTAGACGTACACCTGTTTAAAAAAATGGGTGTGGATCTGTCACAGGTACGAACATATGACATATATACGTCAGCAATGTTCAAAATGAAACAGGTTTTTTTTTAAATGCGATAGCGGTAATGAGTATACACATTAAACCAAATTACAATAGTTTTTGATTCAAACGCGGTATATTTTATGAGTAAGTAAGTTTTAAATATGAGTGCGATTCTTACATATGCTCTGGGCAACAATTTGTGGCATTCGAACATAGTTGTTGGCACCACTGATAACAGAAATTTTTAGTGAGTAGTCATTATCATCATCATAATTGGCTCTACAACCGGTGTCCGGTCCTGGCCTCGCGCAAAAAGTCTCTCCACCGGTCCCAATTTCGAGTCGATGTCATCCAGGTTGGCATCCCTATACTCTGGGCATCCTGGTCTACGCCATCCTTCCAGCGTAGGCTTGGCCGACCTCGCTGTCGTGTTCCATAAATCCTACCGCAAAGGACTTTCCGAGTAGGATCCTCTTCACACATGGGAGCTAGGTGTACTGCCCACGGAAGCCTACCAAACTTAATTCACTTCACTATGTCGACATCGCGGTAACGCTCGAAGATTTCATCATTATAGAGTCTCCGGAATCGTCCCTCCTCACAAACGGCACCAACAAATCTCCGTAAGACTTTTCTCTCGAACGTGGCTAAGAGATGAGAATGCTTCTTGCTAAGCACCCAGTCCCGGATCCACATGTAAGTACTGGTATGACCATTGTCTTATATAGCAGCAGTTTGGATGGTGTGGTTAAGTTTCTGGATTTGAATAGTCTTGACAGACTATAGTAGTCTTTGTTGGCTTTAAGAAACCGTGCCCGTATTTCTGGTTCCATGTTGTTATTGGCTGCAAAGTTGACCCGAGATAGTTAAAGGACTGCACTACTTCAAATTCGCGCTCCACTGTTTTATTGAGGGACCAATGTTTGATCTTCTACCTGCAAACGTGGCCACCATGTACTTTGTTATGCTCTCAATTATGTGCAGCCCCAGATTTCGTGCCGCCTGCTCGATCTGGATGAAACTTATAAGGGATTGTAGCTCTCGTTGTAACGGCAGAGTCTCGAAACACGTTATCCAACGCCAGGTTAAACAAGACTCAGGCCAGTTCATCTGCTTATTGGAGCCCGTTATAGATGTTGAATGGACTTAAAAGTGATCCGAATATTTTTACTTGGCTTATAAAATTGGTCATGGTAAACGTACATAGTCGTATCAGTTTATTTAGGATGCCGAATTCTCTCATGGCTTTATAAAGTTCTAGTCTGGCTATGCTATCATAGGCGGCCTCAAAGTCTATAAAAATATGATGTAGTGAGTTTTGAAACTCTAGACATTTTTCCATCACCTGCCTACGGGTTTAAATCTGATCAGTTGTTTATTTGCATGGGATGAATCCACACTGGTATGGACCAATGATGACTTTAGAGTACGGGGCTATCCTGTTTTGAAGGATAGAGGAGAAAATCGCGGTACTCAACAATGTTAACTACGATAATTGCAGCATTTTGTGATATCTCCGTTCTAATTTATGGGGCACAGGATGCCTCTTCGCCAGTCTTCTGGCTTAGCTTCTTCCTTCCATACTTGCACTATTACTTCATGAATTGCTTGGTGTAATATGGTGCCTTATATTTTAATCATTTCCGCTGGGATCCCATCTGATCCTGGGGCCTTATTAAATTCAAGGCGATTTATTGCTCTGCTAACTTCGTTTATGGTTGGTGGCGGCAGCACAGTATGGTCTTCGGTTATTGGTGGAGCCTCCAATTCCTCAGTAAGTTGGCCATTAAGCAACTCATGAAAGTGGTCTTCCCATTTCTCCAAGATGCCTTTGAGATCGGCGATCAGATTACCCTCCTTGTCTTTGCAGTATGTGCGAGGCGGTGTACATTGCGTCATACCGCGGACTCTTTGGTAGAACTTCCGCGCTGGTGCGGTCCTCGCTTTCTGTACTGCTCTAGTTCATGGACGAGATTCTTTTCCCGGGCTGCTTTCTTTCGCCGATACTAATTAAAATAAATAAAATTAAAAAATAAAATAAAAATAAAAAAAATTTCTTTAAATAAAAACCTCCTTAGAAAAAAACATCATCATTGTTGTATTTGGCTCTTATTGACTTGACCATATCATTTAATTCTTATGTCATTCAATAATGCAAACCTTTAACCTATCGCTACTAGCGTTGCTATAATATGGACACGCCTACAAACGAAAAAAAAAAAAACAAAAAAAATTTGAATTTTATTGGCAAAGGGACGGTTTAGTTGACTCGTTATAAAACATGCACGCGTGGCGCCGTGGCTCAGACGATATTGCATTGGATGACTGAGCGGAAGAGTTGAAGTTCGATTGTCAGAAAAACACCAAAAAACTTGTTCACGTTCCCATCTCTCGTAAGGTCTCAGAAAAGTCCGTAAGCATTAGCTGTTATTAGAAAGCTTCTCAATTCGCGTTTTGGATATGGCTTTAAATTGTAGGTCCCTTACGATCGTGTCCAAAAATATAACGCGAGCAACAGGAATGGTCGGAAAAATCTAGCCTATGCATCACACTAATCTGTTGCCTTGTTTGTTGCTATATGTTTAGGATGAATTGGCAACAAAACATCACGTCTCAAAGTATTTGTTCCGCTAATATTTTTTTTTGTTTTGAATATATAACTTCAAATATTTTTTCAAAGAATTTTTTTACACATCATGACGAATCCAACTTTCCACAAACTTCCTTTTTGACGCCAATGAATGTTCTAACAGTCTCCAAGTCTCACACTGATAAACTTTAAATTCCATCACCTTTCATTACACATTTCAAAAGCTTCTTTATGATTAAGAAAAAAAAGGAAAGATGGAAACTTTACTGCTAGGGGAAAACTTGAAAGATTTTAAACTTTATACTGAAGACAATACTCTAATCCGTTTTATCAGTCAACGACGACATCCCATCCACAACATCACCACCTCCCCTCTATTAAGTATAGTTACACAAATCTTGTACACATAATAACTCTCCTTGAAAAATTTCAAGGGAACTTTTAAACTTTTTGTACATTTACCCGGTTGCATAGCTGAAAGCACCACCACTACCACTACCACATGTTATTATCCCATCAGCAATCAAAAGTAGAACAAACGAACTTGAAGTGATCAACCAAACATAGGAGTAAAACGACCAGCGTAACATCGACCGAAAAATAATCTTGGATGAAACTTTATATGTGGGTCATTACCAGAAGATGTTCACATAGTTTATGGACAGCAATATACGAAGAGAATACGTAAGATAAGATGATACTTCACTAGGACACCACGGCCAAAGGGCAAACAACGCCCACCAACTCTCGATCTCTGAACTGACCAACTTCATTCATGCTTTGAGGGTTACCAACACAATCACCCTTACACAATGGTTGGAGACTCTTATGATTTGATGAAGGGTAAAAGGATTCTCGTTTAGTGTTGTGTCTCATTTCGTTGTCATTGTCAACTTTTCCATTATACCATTGTGTATTGTGGAGAGCAATAATGACAGAGAATTTTCACTGCGAGGCAACAGGCAGCGGAAGGATCAAGATTGGAAAATCTTTTTTTTTTTGTTACGTTCAAAAATTTATTTTCATTACATTGACAAAGAAGTCAGAAAACGTTTGCAATTACTTTTTAAGGACATTTTATCAGTGCTTAGATATTTCTTTTTAAAAATGTAGCACAAAACCTTTGATACAAATACAAATTAAAATCAAATGAACATGAGTTGCGCTTCCCATAATAATAATGCCAGAGTTGATCACCGGAATCTTCTCTTTCGAACCGTGCGTGTAATGTAACGCTGAAAATATATTATTGTCGGGTTTATGCTGAAGTAAGTCCTTATCGTCCTTTTGCGAATCCAGGCACTCCTGAATGAGTTCGTCCACCATTTGCAAATTGTACCTGAAGCAATGCATTTCTGTTTGAGGTAATATAATGTCGACACTTACGCTATTACCACCAGTTGAATTGGTATGCTCACAAGTAAATTTTGTTTCGCTGATTACTTTAACGCTCGTGCAGTCGAGTAATTCGGAATTCTTAAAGGCAACGAAATATCGATCTGGCGTAAAGCGCTGTTGGTAGATTCCATAGGATTCCCCCGGAACAATAAGTTGATCTCTGTATCTAATATGTGTTCTGAATGAATAACGGCCGCGGCAATACCGATCATATAACTCCGCTCCAATGTAGGAGCATGACTTTTCTGCAGGCGACTGACGTATACAGCAAATAGAAAGGAGAACAAGTATTTCGAGAATCATTTATTTAAAATTCAATATTTCTGAGATGATTTTAAAATTTAAAAAAAAAATAATTTGAAAATAGTTTGAAGTTTATCTCCATAGCATATTATTTATTAAGTTAAGTAATCCTTAGAATAAAACGGTTAACAAAGACAAACCTGCCTTTTTGGAGAAAATTAAGTCCATGTCAAAAGATTTTCTTCTGCGCTTAATTCTTCAGAGTTTGAATTAAGGATTGGATTGGATTAGGCTGGCGTATAGAATTCATCTGGAGTAAGTCTTTTCTTATATTCAGGAAGATTATAAATTCCTTTCGTCCTTAAGTTCTTATATTGTTCCTTTTTTTGACTTATGCAACAGCTATCAAAATAAAACCGACGAACACAGGGATTGCAGAAGACATTTTTCTTTATATATGCTTTAGTGTGCTGTGTGTGTAATTGGCAGTACGCTCCGTATGCACTGCATCCGGTTGTATTCTAGATCTAGCGAAGAAATACAGCTATTTCGACCGACTGATACCTCATCAGATAAATTTTTTGTTTTTAATTTATTTTAAAAATGTTCTTTTAGCTAGAAATGAAAACCAAAAAGCTGCTCAGAAGTAAATTTCACAAACGGTAAATAAGTTCAAACATTTTATTTTTATTTAATGGTTTTATCATTATCATCACACAATTCTAGGTGGCATCGCCATTCTGGTCAGACAACACCCGAAGAAAGGTGTGTTAAGATATTCGCCGAGATTAATAAGCTTACTCAGCTTGTAAATGAGCCTGCACGAAAACCTGACATTGCACATCATTCCTCGAACACCCTTGACTTGTTCCTTACCTTACGTCCAGATCAATAGACAGTCGATGTATTATCGCCTCCAGGCTCATTGGGCGATTGTGTAGTATTAGCTAATTTCTCGTTAACAAAACACGCAGTTAGAGAAAGATCTAAACAAAAACCCCGTATTGCAATACTAGAAAGCCAATTGGGACGGCTTTAACTACTTCTTTGGGAATATTAACTGGTTTCTGTTATTTCGCGATAGCAACGTGCCGCCGCTGGTATAAGATATTGGTATAAGCGACCGTATCCCTTTCAATAATAAGTCTGTCAAACCAAAGGAGAATGGATGGTATGCATTGAGCTGTAAAGAGGCTTCTAGGAATAGAGGTGTATGCTATGGAAAACCAAATAAATATTAAACGAGCCAGAAAAGATTGGAATGCCTATCTTCGGCGAGTCAAGTTCGCCTACGACCAAAAACTGAGGCAAAAAATGCTACAATGTCCCAAAGGTAGTAATAGTTTTTGGTCCTTCTTGAAAAGAATAAAAATAAAAAAGCCTCGTCGTCGATTTATATAATTTATAATGACATTCCAGTTGTAAGCTCTAAGGACAGGGCCAATCTGTAGTCTGCGTATTATGCAGCAAGCTCCATACGCTACCAGATTGTGCATTGAACCTTGAACCTGAACCTTCGAGTATTGAAAACTCTATGGGACAGATTTGAATTCGTACTCGTGCAGTTGCTAGATTTTTAAACGAGGTGTTCTTTCAAGCTGGCAATACCATTGCGTAAGCTTTTCCATTTATTCTATACTTCTGGATTCTTCCTGAGAAGTTGGAAAACAGCCTTTGTCCAGCCTATGTCCAAAGAGGCGAGTCGTCGTCTCCATCTTCGTAACTACGTATAGCTCTTAAATCCATTCTTTCCAAGGTCATGGTAACGCTGATCATTATATCTTGAAACTAACGAAATCGCTTGATATTTGCATGGCATTTGACAGAGTTTGGCATTAAGCCCTTTTTTGAAGTGAAACTTTTATACGGAGGGGGCAAAAATTTTCACAGCTCTGTTGTACACATTGGTTACACTGCTATTACTCTGTTGTACACATTGCTCTGTTGTACACTTTTGTTAATTTTATGCCTCGTTTTCTATATTTATACTTTATATGTATGTAACTATATATGTATGTATATATAAATAAATATATTACTACGGCCACAGCTCCTATGGAAATTCTGGTTTCTGGCCAATAGGGTCTGGAATTTTTGTGGAAACCGACGAGACTCCGAAATGGCTTAACTCTGTGGAAGTTTAAAAAATTGGGGTAGGATTTATTTACTTAAACTTATGTTCTATATCGCCTTGTGGGTCCTAGGGCCTCTTCTACGCCTACGCGCCATCGCGTGCGGTTCCTGGCAATGAGCTTAAGCTCTCTCCAACTCTTCCCCAATTGCCGTGACTACTCCTCAACAGTTCTGCGCCATGTATTTCTCGGACGACCCGTTCTTCTACAATTCTGAGATAACGGATTCCATTTCATTGCGTAGTTTCCTATGGAACTGTCGCTTTTTCGGAGTGTATGACCAATCTACTGCCACTTCCGTCTCGTTGGATGGTTGTGCATATTGGTTTCTGACCTGTTCTCTGGTAAAGATGTTCGTTAGAAATACGGTTAGGCCAGAAAGCCCTTAAGATGTTCCGTAGGCACCTATTTTTGAACGTTTGTAATCTTTTTGTGATAATAGCGGTCACCTTCCAAGTGCTGCAACCATATAACAGCACGGATTCAACATTTGAACAGAACAGTTGCAGCGTGACGCATGTGAAGTTTTTAACAAATAACAAAATTAACAGAATCTCATATGTATACAGCCTGCATATGTATTGGTAAAAATAACATTTGTTATTTTGAATTTAGAGGTTCGCTGTAAAGCAGATTAACAAGCTCACATATATATCTCACTAAATTGACCCACACCTGTGTCTTCCTAAAGGAATAATCTATCGAATAGAGTTTGTTAGATTACAATGCAGAGGGGAAGAGGCATTTGTGCATCGGTTTGAACTTTTGTTATTTTCATGAAATTCGACAATTTGGAGGTTCCCTGTCAAGCGGATTGGCCAGTTCCCAGAGATGTCGCAACATTTTGACCCACACCTGTGTCTTCCTAAAGGAATAATCTATCGAATAGAGTTTGTTAGATTACAATGCAGAGGGGAAGAGGCATTTGTGCATCGGTTTGAACTTTTGTTATTTTCATGAAATTCGTCAATTTGGAGGTTCTCTGTCAAGCGGATTGGCCAGTTCCCAGAGATGTCGCAACATTTTGACCCACACCTGTGTCTTCCTAAAGGAATAATCTATCGAATAGAGTTTGTTAGATTACAATGCAGAGGGGTAGAGGCATTTGTGCATCGGTTTGAACTTTTGTTATTTTCATGAAATTCGTCAATTTGGCGGTTCTCTGTCAAGCGGATTGGCCAGTTCCCAGAGATGTCTCAGTATATTGACCCACACCTGTGTCTTCCTAAAGGAATAATCTATCGAATAGAGTTTGTTAGATTACAATGCAGAGGGGAAGAGGCATTTGTGCATCGGTTTGAACTTTTGTTATTTTCATGAAATTCGTCAATTTGGAGGTTCTCTGTCAAGCGAATTGGCCAGTTCCCAGAGATGTTTCACTATATTGACCCACACCTGTGTCTTCCTTAAGGAATAATCTATCGAATAGAGTTTGTTAGATTACAATGCAGAGGGGAAGAGGCATTTGTGCATCGGTTTGAACTTTTGTTATTTTCATGAAATTCGTCAATTTGGCGGTTCTCTGTCAAGCGGATTGGCCAGTTCCCAGAGATGTCTCAGTATATTGACCCACACCTGTGTCTTCCTAAAGGAATAATCTATCCAATAGAGTTTGTTAGATTACAATGCAGAGGGGAAGAGGCATTTGTGCATCGGTTTGAACTTTTGTTATTTTCATGAAATTCGACAATTTGGAGGTTCTCTGTCAAGCGGATTGGCCAGTTCCCAGAGATGTCGCAACATTTTGACCCACACCTGTGTCTTCCTAAAGGAATAGTCTATCGAATAGAGTTTGTTAGATTACAATGCAGAGGGGAAGAGGCATTTGTGCATCGGTTTGAACTTTTGTTATTTTCATGAAATTCGACAATTTGGAGGTTCTCTGTCAAGCGGATTGGCCAGTTCCCAGAGATGTCGCAACATTTTGACCCACACCTGTGTCTTCCTAAAGGAATAATCTATCGAATAGAGTTTGTTAGATTACAATGCAGAGGGGTACAGGCATTTGTGCATCGGTTTGAAATTTTGTAATTTTCATGAAATTCGACAATTTGGAGGTTCTCTGTCAAGCGGATTGGCCAGTTCCCAGAGATGTCGCACCATTTTGACCCACACCTGTGTCTTCCTAAAGGAATAATCTAACGAATAGAGTTTGTTAGATTACAATGCAGAGGGGAAGAGGCATTTGTGCATCGGTTTGAACTTTTGTTATTTTCATGAAATTCGTCAATTTGGAGGTTCTCTTTCAAGCGGATTGGCCAGTTCCCAGAGATGTCTCACTATATTGACCCACACCTGTGTCTTCCTAAAGGAATAATCTATCGAATAGAGTTTGTTAGATTACAATGCAGAGGGGAAGAGGCATTTGTGCATCGGTTTGAACTTTTGTTATTTTCATGAAATTCGTCAATTTGGAGGTTCTCTGTCAAGCGGATTGGCCAGTTCCCAGAGATGTCGCACCATTTTGACCCACACCTGAGTCTTCCTAAAGGAATAATCTAACGAATAGAGTTTGTTAGATTACAATGCAGAGGGGAAGAGGCATTTGTGCATCGGTTTGAACTTTTGTCATTTTCATGAAATTCGTCAATTTGGAGGTTCTCTGTCAAGCGGATTGACCAGTTCACAGAGATGTCTCACTATATTGACCCACACCTGTGTCTTCCTAAAGGAATAATCTATCGAATAGAGTTTGTTAGATTACAATGCAGAGGGGAAGAGGCATTTGTGCATCGGTTTGAACTTTTGTTATTTTCATGAAATTCGTCAATTTGGAGGCTCTCTGTCAAGCGGATTGGCCAGTTCCCAGAGATGTCGCACCATTTTGACCCACACCTGTGTCTTCCTAAAGGAATAATCTATCGAATAGAGTTTGTTAGATTACAATGCAGAGGGGAAGAGGCATTTGTGCATCGGTTTGAACTTTCGTTATTTTCATGAAATTCGTCAATTTGGAGGTTCTCTTTCAAGCGGATTGGCCAGTTCCCAGAGATGTCTCACTATATTGACCCACACCTGTGTCTTCCTAAAGGAATAATCTATCGAATAGAGTTTTTTAGATTATAATGCAGAGGGGAAGAGGCATTTGTGCATCGGTTTGAACTTTTGTTATTTTCATGAAATTCGTCAATTTGGAGGTTCTCTGTCAAGCGGATTGGCCAGTTCCCAGAGATGTCTCACTATATTGACCCACCCTTGTGTCTTCCTAAAGGAATAATCTATCGAATAGAGTTTGTTAGATTACAATGCAGAGGGGAAGAGGCATTTGTGCATCGGTTTGAACTTTTGTTATTTTCATGAAATTCGTCAATTTGGAGGTTCTCTGTCAAGCGGATTGGCCAGTTCGCAGAGATGTCGCACCATTTTGACCCACACCTGTGTCTTCCTAAAGGAATAATCTATCGAATAGAGTTTGTTAGATTACAATGCAGAGGGGAAGAGGCATTTGTGCATCGGTTTGAACTTTCGTTATTTTCATGAAATTCGTCAATTTGGAGGTTCTCTGTCAAGCGGATTGGCCAGTTCCCAGAGATGTCTCACTATATTGACCCACACCTGTGTCTTCCTAAAGGAATAATCTATCGAATAGAGTTTGTTAGATTTCAATGCAGAGGGGAAGAGGCATTTGTGCATCGGTTTGAACTTTTGTTATTTTCATGAAATTCGTCAATTTGGAGGTTCTCTTTCAAGCGGATTGGCCAGTTCCCAGAGATGTCTCACTATATTGACCCACACCTGTGTCTTCCTAAAGGAATAATCTATCGAATAAAGTTTGTTAGATTTCAATGCAGAGGGGAAGAGGCATTTGTGCATCGGTTTGAACTTTTGTTATTTTCATGAAATTCGTCAATTTGGAGGTTCTCTGTCAAGCGGATTGACCAGTTCACAGAGATGTCTCACTATATTGACCCACACCTGTGTCTTCCTAAAGGAATAATCTATCGAATAGATTTTGTTAGATTACAATGCAGAGGGGAAGAGGCATTTGTGCATCGGTTTGAACTTTTGTTATTTTCATGAAATTCGTCAATTTGGAGGTTCTCTGTCAAGCGGATTGGCCAGTTCCCAGAGATGTCGCACCATTTTGACCCACACCTGTGTCTTCCTAAAGGAATAATCTATCGAATAGAGTTTGTTAGATTACAATGCAGAGGGGAAGAGGCATTTGTGCATCGGTTTGAACTTTCGTTATTTTCATGAAATTCGTCAATTTGGAGGTTCCCTTTCAAGCGGATTGGCCAGTTCCCAGAGATGTCTCACTATATTGACCCACACCTGTGTCTTCCTAAAGGAATAATCTATCGAATAGAGTTTTTTAGATTATAATGCAGAGGGGAAGAGGCATTTGTGCATCGGTTTGAACTTTTGTTATTTTCATGAAATTCGTCAATTTGGAGGTTCTCTGTCAAGCGGATTGGCCAGTTCCCAGAGATGTCGCAACATTTTGACCCACACCTGTGTCTTCCTAAAGGAATAATCTATCGAATAGAGTTTGTTAGATTACAATGCAGATGGGTAGAGGCATTTGTGCATCGGTT
The DNA here is from genome assembly GCA_947095585.1 of Nephrocerus scutellatus. Classification (NCBI taxonomy): domain Eukaryota; kingdom Metazoa; phylum Arthropoda; class Insecta; order Diptera; family Pipunculidae; genus Nephrocerus; species Nephrocerus scutellatus. Next base: position 72,042,004 of record OX352765.1, read on the forward strand.
TGAACTTTTGTAATTTTCATGAAATTCGACAATTTGGAGGTTCTCTGTCAAGCGGATTGGCCAGTTCCCAGAGATGTCGCACCATTTTGACCCACACCTGTGTCTTCCTAAAGGAATAATCTAACGAATAGAGTTTGTTAGATTACAATGCAGAGGGGAAGAGGCATTTGTGCATCGGTTTGAACTTTTGTTATTTTCATGAAATTCGTCAATTTGGAGGTTCTCTGTCAAGCGGATTGACCAGTTCACAGAGATGTCTCACTATATTGACCCACACCTGTGTCTTCCTAAAGGAATAATCTATCGAATAGAGTTTGTTAGATTACAATGCAGAGGGGAAGAGGCATTTGTGCATCGGTTTGAACTTTTGTTATTTTCATGAAATTCGTCAATTTGGAGGTTCTCTGTCAAGCGGATTGGCCAGTTCCCAGAGATGTCGCACCATTTTGATCCACACCTGTGTCTTCCTAAAGGAATAATCTATCGAATAGAGTTTGTTAGATTACAATGCAGAGGGGAAGAGGCATTTGTGCATCGGTTTGAACTTTCGTTATTTTCATGAAATTCGTCAATTTGGAGGTTCTCTTTCAAGCGGATTGGCCAGTTCCCAGAGATGTCTCACTATATTGACCCACACCTGTGTCTTCCTAAAGGAATAATCTATCGAATAGAGTTTTTTAGATTATAATGCAGAGGGGAAGAGGCATTTGTGCATCGGTTTGAACTTTTGTTATTTTCATGAAATTCGTCAATTTGGAGGTTCTCTGTCAAGCGGATTGGCCAGTTCCCAGAGATGTCTCACTATATTGACCCACACCTGTGTCTTCCTAAAGGAATAATCTATCGAATAGAGTTTGTTAGATTACAATGCAGAGGGGTAGAGGCATTTGTGCATCGGTTTGAACTTTTGTAATTTTCATGAAATTCGACAATTTGGAGGTTCTCTGTCAAGCGGATTGGCCAGTTCCCAGAGATGTCGCACCATTTTGACACACACCTGTGTCTTCCTAAAGGAATAATCTAACGAATAGAGTTTGTTAGATTACAACGCAGAGGGGAAGAGGCATTTGTGCATCGGTTTGAACTTTTGTTATTTTCATGAAATTCGTCAATTTGGAGGTTCTCTGTCAAGCGGATTGACCAGTTCACAGAGATGTCTCACTATATTGACCCACACCTGTGTCTTCCTAAAGGAATAATCTATCGAATAGAGTTTGTTAGATTACAATGCAGAGGGGAAGAGGCATTTGTGCATCGGTTTGAACTTTTGTTATTTTCATGAAATTCGTCAATTTGGAGGTTCTCTGTCAAGCGGATTGGCCAGTTCCCAGAGATGTCGCACCATTTTGATCCACACCTGTGTCTTCCTAAAGGAATAATCTATCGAATAGAGTTTGTTAGATTACAATGCAGAGGGGAAGAGGCATTTGTGCATCGGTTTGAACTTTTGTTATTTTCATGAAATTCGACAATTTGGAGGTTCCCTGTCAAGCGGATTGGCCAGTTCCCAGAGATGTCGCAACATTTTGACCCACACCTGTGTCTTCCTAAAGGAATAATCTATCGAATAGAGTTTGTTAGATTACAATGCAGAGGGGAAGAGGCATTTGTGCATCGGTTTGAACTTTTGTTATTTTCATGAAATTCGTCAATTTGGAGGTTCTCTGTCAAGCGGATTGGCCAGTTCCCAGAGATGTCGCACCATTTTGATCCACACCTGTGTCTTCCTAAAGGAATAATCTATCGAATAGAGTTTGTTAGATTACAATGCAGAGGGGAAGAGGCATTTGTGCATCGGTTTGAACTTTCGTTATTTTCATGAAATTCGTCAATTTGGAGGTTCCCTTTCAAGCGGATTGGCCAGTTCCCAGAGATGTCTCACTATATTGACCCACACCTGTGTCTTCCTAAAGGAATAATCTATCGAATAGAGTTTTTTAGATTATAATGCAGAGGGGAAGAGGCATTTGTGCATCGGTTTGAACTTTTGTTATTTTCATGAAATTCGTCAATTTGGAGGTTCTCTGTCAAGCGGATTGGCCAGTTCCCAGAGATGTCTCACTATATTGACCCACACCTGTGTCTTCCTAAAGGAATAATCTATCGAATAGAGTTTGTTAGATTACAATGCAGAGGGGAAGAGGCATTTGTGCATCGGTTTGAACTTTTGTTATTTTCATGAAATTCGTCAATTTGGAGGTTCTCTATCAAGCGGATTGACCAGTTCACAGAGATGTCTCACTATATTGACCCACACCTGTGTCTTCCTAAAGGAATAATCTATCGAATAGAGTTTGTTAGATTACAATGCAGAGGGGAAGAGGCATTTGTGCATCGGTTTGAACTTTTGTTATTTTCATGAAATTCGTCAATTTGGAGGTTCTCTGTCAAGCGGATTGGCCAGTTCCCAGAGATGTCGCACCATTTTGATCCACACCTGTGTCTTCCTAAAGGAATAATCTATCGAATAGAGTTTGTTAGATTACAATGCAGAGGGGAAGAGGCATTTGTGCATCGGTTTGAACTTTCGTTATTTTCATGAAATTCGTCAATTTGGAGGTTCCCTTTCAAGCGGATTGGCCAGTTCCCAGAGATGTCTCACTATATTGACCCACACCTGTGTCTTCCTAAAGGAATAATCTATCGAATAGAGTTTTTTAGATTATAATGCAGAGGGGAAGAGGCATTTGTGCATCGGTTTGAACTTTTGTTATTTTCATGAAATTCGTCAATTTGGAGGTTCTCTGTCAAGCGGATTGGCCAGTTCCCAGAGATGTCTCACTATATTGACCCACACCTGTGTCTTCCTAAAGGAATAATCTATCGAATAGAGTTTGTTAGATTACAATGCAGAGGGGAAGAGGCATTTGTGCATCGGTTTGAACTTTTGTAATTTTCATGAAATTCGTCAATTTGGAGGTTCTCTGTCAAGCGGATTGGCCAGTTCCCAGAGACGTCGCACTAGTTTGACCCACACCTGTGTCTTCCTAAAGGAATAATCTATCGAATAGAGTTTGTTAGATTACAATGCAGAGGGGAAGAGGCATTTGTGCATCGGTTTGAACTTTTGTTATTTTCATGAAATTCGTCAATTTGGAGGTTCTCTGTCAAGCGGATTGACCAGTTCCCAGAGATGTCTCACTATATTGACTCACACCTGTGTCTTCCTAAAGGAATAATCTATCGAATAGAGTTTGTTAGATTGCAATGCAGAGGGGAAGAGGCATTTGTGCATCGGTTTGAACTTTTGTTATTTTCATGAAATTCGTCAATTTGGCGGTTCTCTATCAGGCGGATTGGCCAGTTTCTAGAGATGTCTCACTATATTGACCCACACCTGTGTCTTCCTAAAGGAATAATCTATCGAATAGAGTTTTTTAGATTATAATGCAGAGGGGAAGAGGCATTTGTGCATCGGTTTGAACTTTTGTTATTTTCATGAAATTCGTCAATTTGGAGGTTCTCTTTCAAGCGGATTGGCCAGTTCCCAGAGATGTCTCACTATATTGACCCACACCTGTGTCTTCCTAAAGGAATAAGCTATCGAATAGAGTTTGTTAGATTACAATGCAGAGGGGAAGAGGCATTTGTGCATCGGTTTGAACTTTTGTTATTTTCATGAAATTCGTCAATTTGGAGGTTCTCTGTCAAGCGGATTGACCAGTTCTCAGAGATGTCTCACTATATTGACCCACACCTGTGTCTTCCTAAAGGAATAATCTATCGAATAGAGTTTGTAAGATTACAATGCAGAGGGGAAGAGGCATTTGTGCATCGGTTTGAACTTTTGTTATTTTCATGAAATTCGTCAATTTGGTGGTTCTCTGTCAAGCGGATTGGCCAGTTCCCAGAGATGGCTCACTATATTGACCCACACCTGTGTCTTCCTAAAGGAATAATCTATCGAATAGAGTTTGTTAGATTACAATGCAGAGGGGAAGAGGCATTTGTGCATCGGTTTGAACTTTTGTAATTTTCATAAAATTCGTCATTTTGGAGGTTCTCTGTCAAGCGGATTGGCCAGTTCACAGAGATGTCTCAGTATATTGACCCACACCTGTGTCTTCCTAATCCGCCAATCCGCTTGACAGAGAACCTCCAAATTGTCGAATTTCATGAAAATAACAAAAGTTCAAACCGATGCACAAATGCCTCTTCCCCTCTGCATTGTAATCTAACAAACTCTATTCGATAGATTATTCCTTTAGGAAGACACAGGTGTGGGTCAATTTAGTGAGACATCTCTGGGAATAGGCCAATCTGTTTTACAGTGAACCTCCAAAATAAAAAAAAATTCATTAAAATTGCAAATGTTCACATTCATAACAAAAGCTTAATTCTGCCCGTACGGTTATATAACATATTTTTTTTCATAGAGCATTCCTTAAGGAAGACTTGGCTATTAGTTGCATCTATGGAACAAAGCTGTGAGCTGGTTAAATTTTATTACAGTGAACATATATTTAACAAATACAAAATGTTTGCATTCTGTTAAATAGCATTACCCATACATACAAATATTTTGTTATTTGTTAAAAACTTCACATCCGTGCAGCGTGATGTTTAAGTTGATCGCATTGCTTCGCCATATCATGGACATCATTCCAAACACTGATTTTGCTTTGCCGATTCGGTTGACAATGTCCTGTTCGGTTCCACCTTCGGTCGAGACAATACTCCCAAGATATTGGAAACTCTCTACTCTATCTACCGGCTGTCCAGCAATGTTATCTTGAGTTACTGCGTTAGTGCCGAGGTTGATGATTTTGGTTTAGGCAGTATTAATCTTCAAACCCGCAACATTTGACTCCCTTTCCACATTTGTTGTCATTTGGTGCAGCTCCATAATCCTGCTTGAGAGTAAACAAACGTCGTCAGCGTAGTCAGATGTTTGAGTTGAGATGTAAGAGTCCAACGAATTCCTCCGTTTCCAGTAGATAAAGCTGCGCGAAGCACATCGCTAATCACCAACAAAAAAAGTAAAAAATGACTAAACTTTATTTCTTTATTTAGAACACTTCTACTTCAATGAGAAGTAGCTTCTTATAATTTGATGTACGAAATTCATCGACTTTGCCTTGCAACTTTTTTTTATTTTCTAAAATGTGAGTCGATGGATGTCGTTAACATAAGCCATATAATACAGTAAACAGGATTGGAACCCTTACTGTGCCCTTCGACAGACCGTTTTTGATATTGAATATTTTATCTATTTGTCAGATAATATATGTTGATATCCTGTTCCAGTTGCGTTTACTAAAATTTATTTCAGGAGTTTCTGGTTGAGTTGCAAGGATATATATTGATTCATCAGGAATCGAAGCTTACATTAATATTGCATTGAGGTAGCTAAGATGAGGCCGGATTTGCCTACTTTGCCTAAGTATATTAAATATGGCAGAAAATGCAATATTTTTTATAGTGTTATTTAATTGCTAAAATTGCAAAAGCACTTAATTTTTCTTCTCTCAAACTTGACCGGAGATCGGTCGGTTTGATTCGTCTTAAGGCCGAAAATTACCTTTTAGTAGAATAATTTTATACAGGAGTGGACAAAACTATACGTAATGCAATATCTGCAATTTAGATATATTGACTCCAAGTTTCTTGTTAAAAACAAATAAAACTTATTTATACATAAGTTATTTTTATTAAATTACTTTAAATAAGCACGAAGATGAATGCACTCATAAATAAAATATTCCACTAAATCCGACTCGTACGTTTTAAGCAAACTTTTAACACTGTTTTTAATTTGTTCACAATTAAGATTCGAAAGATAGTTTAGAAAAACAAATTGATAAGCATAATTCGAATGGGCCTGAGATCGTTTTTTATGTTAGACAATAAGGATACTTGAATTTATCAAATCAAACATATTAATTTTTAACGATTCTCCGGGCTAGCTTGGGAGACTGTTTGCCTTTCGTCATCTTAAAATAGTTTTGGCCACCTTATTAATTTATTTGTATCGCAATAATAAATTTCTCTTACATTACCTTCAAAAGAGCTAAAATTTGTGCTTTGACCTTCAAAGCTAAAATTTGTGCTTTGACCTTCAAAGCCGATTAGCGAATTATATAAGATTTGAACCGTGGTTACATTTGTTTCGATCTTCTGTAACTTTTTATTCGTTGCTTTAAATCTGTGTAATATTGTATCCCTACAATATCTAAAGGCCATATTTATAGGCAATTATAGACTCCACTCATATTGGAAGCGTTATCATATGATTGGCCTCGAAAGTTTTAAATTTTCGTGTTATTTTTTTTTAAAAAAATCAATAACCGCTTTCTTTATTTCGTTACCAAAATGTCCAGTATTAGAAAGAAACTCAAGAAAACGTTCAGTCGCTTTTCTATTCTCTTTATATAGAACGACAATTGACATGTCAGCAGGTTAACATGTGAAATTTATCTGGTCTTGAATCAATGATTATTCCAAAATATTTTCTTTTGCATTTCATTAATAATCATGTTTCTTACTCTTTGTGCAATTATTAAAATTATTTGGTCTCAAATTATAGATGACAAATATGATGTTTTTTCTGAACCGAGATTTTCAAACTTTATTATATGTTCTTTAAGAAACGGGTCAAATTTGGAAAGAATTTGAAGACTTCTCATATTTGTTTCCACGAAGCGGTAAATAGCTTGCCGCTAAGCAGTTTCCGTCCCCAATTTATTTTTGGTTTGATTTGGATCAGAATTATCGTTTTAAGCCAATCCGTTTTTAATTATAAAATTAATCGTTTTGAATTAATTTCCCACACACCAGAAATCACTGCTATTTTGCCAACTTGTTTTAATTCTTCTTTCATATGATACGGCATATAGTAAGGTAGGTATAAACCCACCATACAGGGATTTTATTTAACTATCAAATTTTACCAAAAAACCAGTTTAATGAGTTTACTAACATGAAATTCTCCGCATCTGCAGATCAAGGTATGAATTCCATAGTAGGAGATCTAAACGCTAAAGGCCAGGTTTAGTCGGATTCAGCAGCGAACGAAAGAAGCAGCTTTCATTTGCGCTTAGTTGATCCTCCACATTGTAACTTAGGAATAGAAATTCGATAAAAATAATAAAAAAAACAACCCATAAAAATACAATTTTTCATGTAAATTCTCTAATAGGAGATACACACGTATATAAAATTTAAAAAAAAACCGGGTTAATTTTTTTTTAAATTTTTGGAGCTCCACGACCCTGGGGCCCGGGGTTACCAATCTTTTAACAAGAAGTGTTGTCTATCGGAGATACACATGAGTATTAAATTTGAAGAAAATCGGGTAAATTTTTTTAAAAAATTGTATAAGGCCCCACGAACCCGGGCCCGGGGTCACCAAATTTTTTACAAAAAGTGTTGTCTATCGGAGATACACATGTGTATTAAATTTGAAGAAAATCGGGTTAATTTTTTAAAAAAAGTTATGGGCCCCACGAACCCGGGCCCGGGGTCACCAAATTTTTTACAAAAAGTGTTGTCTATCGGTGATACACATGTGTATTAAATTTTAAGAAAATCGGGTTATTTTTTTTAAAAAAAGTTATGGGGCCCCACGAACCCGGGCCCGGGGTCTCTAAAATTTTTACAAAAAGTGTTGTATATTAAAGATACACATGTGTATAAAATTTAAAGAAAATCGAGAAAAAATTTGTAAAAATTTTGTAAAATATTTGTAGGGGAGCTCTCGACCCCGTGGCCCGAGGGGTCTCAAATTTTAATAGAAAGTGTTGTCTCCGGAAATACACATGTGTGCAATCAATAAAATCGGGCTTTGGGAAGTGGGTTAAAAATTTATCGGAAGATTCCACGACGACCGAAAGACGTCCGACAGACGTCCGACAGACGTGCCACGGGCAAGTGAAGTTAATATAGAGAATTTAAAAAATGGGATCAGTGATCAGGGCTGTTATTGACCATTCTTCATAGGCTATAATATAAGAAATAAGGTCGATTAAAGACCAACAATCAATTATATTCTAGTGGATAAAACATCTTAATGCCAGTTAACTCTAACAAACTGTAAGTACAACTCAATTAATGAAGTATTTTTCCGCACATGCACTTTTTTTTGGATTTCCAATTCATCAACATTTTCCTGGAGCACTAAATTTTATGACACTTGCTATGCGGTTAAAATTATGTCAACGCGATAATGATGACGTTGATAATGAGCAATAGGGAACAAATGAAACTTTCGCATTCATGCGGTTACATATTTTATTCTGAATAAAACAAATCGCTTTAGATTGTACCGTTGTGCTGCCGAAGTTGCGGTGGTAGTCGAATGAAAATTCAATTCGCGTGAAAAACGCCCGAAAGCATATTTGTTCGAAACTATTAATTTCGCTTAAATGAACTAATTCGGCACACCACGTATGCAGGGTTCCGTTCCGTTCTTTAGGGCTGGGAGATTTTTTTCTCCCACTTTTAAAAGCGTTTAACATTTTAAATAGAAATTAATTGAAAAGCGAAGTACCCGCTAGCAGATGTGGAGTTTTCCACGCATAGACGCGAAACTTTTCCAGGGCATACGTGAAGTGCGCGTGTTGAGTGCCTCTTGGCGCATTTTCATATTTTACGACGCTGAAGCAGGAAGCAAAAATGTATACTCCTTAACGTCATATGTATGTGTGTGTGTTTTATTTGGATTTCTGTCAGATTTTTGCTACAAGCACCCACACATAACCCACCCTAGAGCGAGCTTTTTCTTTTATTCTCATGCTACAAAGCAAACTGAAAAGAATATTGTGCGAGTGCGATGTGATGTGAGCTGTAAATCCAATTTCCACAGCTAATGTGTTAACAAATCTGACAACAACAACAAAAAACAGCAAAACAGCAGCAAAGAAAAACAGTAATGAAATCCCAGGAAACATTGACAAAAGTGAGATTTCCGGGCGTTGCGACGCTTTTTGCCGAAGCCGAAACCCCTTTTCACATTCCACATAATATTTAATTCAAAAAATTAAGGATTTAGCTTTTTTCTTTCTTTTCTTTTCATCGCAGTTGTTGTAATCTGGCATTCATGTTGTTGATGCCTTAGTTTTTTATTATAGACAGAAATTATGTATGTACATCATAATCAGATTTGACTTGTTCTGAATTAAACGCCAGACTGTACTCGGACGTATATAAGTGTATGCGAGAGTGATAATTTGCATTTCAATTGAAAAGATTGAAGCACTCTTTGATGTAAGTTTTTGCTTTTTTAAGGCGAAAGACGAAAACTTTCTATTGATTGTCCAAGGAATAAGCTTCTCTGAGTAGCCTGAAGAAAGTATCGATTCTTTTCAAAATGGAAGAATGTTGTCTTTCTCACTAATTTTGTTGATCTCACTTATTTTCTTAGTAGTCGCTACATTATGCAGTGAACTTGGACCTCAAATAACATGCATCTCTAATAAGCACAAAGTTTTGCTTTTGGATTCTATGCCGGCCGGAGCTTTTGGTGTTCCTTTGCTGTTTCCGTTCTAGTCACCACTGACTCAAGGTGAAAATCTGATCGATTGTGGACTGTACTGTGGTTGAATTACAACATACGTGACTGAATAGTGTTGATTTGGCATGATCGCTTACGTGAACGAGTGACGAGTAGTGATCATCCAAATGTAAACACTCGATCACTCGTTAGCGTATAGGTTTCATTCACTCGTTAACTGATGTCGTGATTCGACTTCTGGCTTAAAACCACACTTAGTTGTCTGCCGGTAAAATATTGCATTCCAGCACTTTAAATAAACTATTGTACTCCAATTTCTTGGTTTGTTTAAATTAAAGCTTTCTACTGTGCCGCCTGCATATTGTTACGAAATTTAGACTTTCGAGTTCGTAAAATACAACACAAGTTTATTAATCTACAAATAACAACTTTAATAATTCATAAGCACAAAATAACAACAGTTCACTATTTTATACATTAAAACATTTGTACTACTACTCCTTACATTTTTGCCAGTACTTTTTCAACTTGATTGGTTGAATTCTAAACTACGAATGAATCTCTGCTTTTTTTAGATTAAGATATTTTATTAAACATTTAGATATTATACAATTTTGACTTAAAAACTAAACTTATAACTATTATTATTAAGTGTCGGCTCAACAATAGGGGCCCGACGTATTTACATTGTCTTTTTTTTTGTATTGCTTATTATTAAACAATATTTTTTACTACTTAATCTACTACATGTTTATTTTTAAAGCAATTTAATTTTAAACGATAAATTTTAAAATAAAATAAAAATGAAGAATAATATTAAAGGGGGTATAAACAGGGCGATCTTCAGCCTCTGTAATGTTGATTGCTGGCCTTCTCGTAGAAGGAGACGTCTTGATTATTAAAGATGTCGTCAAATCTTGCATCTGTGAATCTTCTGATGTTTATATAGCGGTGGCTTGGCTCGATTTCTTCGATTCTCAGTCCTTGCATCTCCGGACTTGGATGTGTTTCCAACCCATCAACGAATTTCTTTGCCATTCGGAACAAGTGGTCGGTTATGGGCAGCAGACCTGCCGCGTCGTAAAGCCTTGCACTCGAGACAAACTTATAGCTGTTTGGCACCCTCCAGAGTCCTGTACAGATCCTAAGTACCTTCCTTTCAAATAGGGAGATCTTCTTCATCGTTGTTGGTGAGACGGTGAACCATATGGGATAGCCATAGGTTATCACTGGCCTGATGAGCTGCTTGTAGATGAGAATGAATCTCTGCGGCAAAAGGCCACCTATTTATATCCATTGAAAAAATTTCCAGAGACTTCTAATCTTATATACGGAAATATCTAGCAAAGTCCAGAACATTGTAGTACTTTCCTTATTTACACTACGCTTGCAAGTACATATGAGCCTAGCAAAACTTCTAAAAATATATTCTATGTACAACAGTCATTCATAATTGATAATCGATTTAATTAAGGTATTAGTCTACGGATGACGCTGTACGGATGTTAGCAATGAAAATTTACGTCATTTCTTAATTCTAAATGCTCGTGTCTCATTATCGCCATTAATGAGGAACGCCCTGTTCTATTTAAGCCCTCATGGCAAAATCTATTAATAACTACTTTTTGTAACAATATTATAGATAACAAAAGTAGACTAAGACGTTAGCGGAAAAAAGCTTGATTATTCAATGAATATAAAAGAGACTCTTTAAAGATCAGATATACAAGCATTACCGTGATAAAATATGATGTAGACAATGACGTCCAGAATTAGGGAATGCCCAACTGAATGACATCGGCTTCAAATAGGGACCGGTGAAGACACTACTGCCTGCGAGGACCAGAGTTAAAGCAGGCAACGTGCCTCATAATACTACATAAGTTGCAGAAATGAGAAGTGGTGGACTAATCGAAATAAAGAGCAATTTGACACTACTCAAGAATGTAATGCTTGATTCTGATATAGATAAGGGATTACACTTGCAACGTGTAAGTAGAGAATGAATTAAAGTGGATATATATATATATACTGCTTGCACTATGAATTTATTAATTTTTCATCATCAAAGTTGGGATTACAATCGGTGTCCGGACCTGGCAGTTTCCTCTTATCATATATAGGGATGGTGGCGTGTTAAAATAATCTAAAACGAACAACATCAGTATCGAATAAGTATTTTTCGGAACGGACAAAGCCGGGAACCTTAACTTTGCCTTACTTAAACAACTTTATAATAATAATATTTGTCTCAACAGACCGTTGTGGTCCAGTGCAATTTGTGTGGTTCCTGTGTTTTTGCACGCAAATGCCACATCCGCAATGCGAATTGAGAAGCTTTATCACGACAGTTACTACTCAAAGTTGATTGTCACATATTCGCGAGAATTTGGACCGTGAAAATTCGTACTAGTGATTTTATACAAATACAAATAAAACTGTTATCAAAAATGTGGGAATTTTGCTCAATCCAACAATCATTTTATCAATGAAATCACTTAATTCCTTTGGCTAATTGTATGCAGCAATATGATATATGTACGTGGCGGAAAACTGGATTTATATCAAGAGGTTGTGAACTTAAATTGGTTTAAATAAAATAAGTAATATTTTTAGTTAATTTTTTTAAGACTTTTTTTCATAATTGTTCAGTGGAGCATTTTATTTACTTTTGAGTTTTTAAAACGCGTCCAAGTGCTTACTTGGTTTATTGGCATGTGCGCGACAACCAATTGTCTCTTAATTCGCTGTTTATATTTTTGCACATAAGAAACATAAATTAAACACGATGTTGTATGATAGCAAGAACAAAAAATACATATTGTTCACATTATTCATTGGCAACAAAAACGCTTAAATGGAAAAATATTGTGAAGAAGTGAAAAAGACCAACACAGAATAAAAGGATTCAATTCTCGCGCACGTGTTAAGAAGATGGGAAACAATTCAAAAAGGATAATATGCTAAACTGAAGCTAGCTGCTGGTTGTGTGCCTCTTATGTTATTCAAAACAAAATAATAAGCAACTGTAGTACGTATGTTGAGCAAAGATCTTTTTTCCCTTCCCTTTACCAAGCTCACTATACGAGTATACAGTCAACAAACTGTGGGCATGGGAGGGTGGAGGTGCTTTAGACAATAATATTCTATTTTTCTGTTCTGCCTGACTGACATTGAACATTAAGGATCTTTTATTGGTTATATTTTAACAAGATTTCATCAGACATATTTCTATTCATAAAGGTTGACTCGTAGGCTCATACATATATAACACAATATATTTTCAAAAGGTGCTTTTGTGAGATTTTTGTCATTGGGAGGGAATTTTTTCATTAACATTTTGATTCATATAACTGTTTTGCTATTTTTGCAAAGTTCGGTTTGTTCTTTTTAAAGTCGTTGGTTGGCTGGGTGGCTGGTAAAATTTTGTGATCTAATTTTAACCCACTTCCTAATTTTTTTCAAATTTTATACGCATGTGTATCTCGGATGACAATACATTTTGCAAACATTTGGAAGTGATCGGGTCCCAGGGCCGAGAGGCGCCCATATAAAGTTTTTAAACATCAACCCAAATTCAAATTTTATACATATGCGCAATTAGCGAATGTACATGAAAATTTTTAATATTTATGTGTTGTTTTTTATTGGTTTAGCTGAGCAAGAGACATGATGAAAAGTTTAAAAAAACAGCCCATAAAAATTAAAAATTTTCTTGTAAATTCTTTAATCGGAGATGTGTGTGAAGAAAATCGGATACATTTTTTTAAAAAAAAGTATGGGAATTGAAAGGGAGTCCCCCGATCAATTCCAAATTTTTACAAAAAGTGTTGTCCATCGGAGATACACATGCGTATGAAATTTGAAGAAAATTGGGTACTTTTTTTTATAAATTTTGTATGGGTGCCCCCTGACCCCGGGCCATATCACTACCAAATTTTTAAAAAAACGTTTGGTTATCTGAGACACACATATGTATACAATTTGAAGAAAATCGGGTAAATTTTGTTAAATATTTGAATGGGAGCCCCCCGACCCTGAAGCCCGATGTGCTCCAAGTTATAATAAAAAGTGTTGTCATCGGAGATACACATGTGTGGAAAGTTTGAATAAAATCGGACTTTAGGAAGTGAGTTTAAAATTGATCACAAGATTTGGCCAGTCAGCCAGCCACAAACATTCAGGCACGCAAAGTTTTTTTTTATTTGTTAGTTTATTTTGTATTTATTTTTTTTACATTTTCTTTAAAACTTTTATTAACTTGACTTGACTTCTGTTTATCTGTATTTTTGACTACTTTGAGGTCCTTTTTAACCATCTTCCACACGACCTATAGAGCAGAAATTTTGTATCTAAGTCCAATGTCATGTGTGGCGCGAGTAATGGGTTGAAATTTATATTTTTCGAATTCTTTGAGGTCATTTTTAACCACCTTCCACACGACCTAATGCTGAAATTTTGTGAGTGTTTAAGTCCAAAATAGCAATTTTGATATCCCGCTTTTGACGACGCGTGTCGCGTCTGGCGCGCGTTATTAGTGGAAAAAAGAAAATACTTTGAAATAGCACCGACCTCAAAAACAGATATTTTGGCGATAAAAACGAAGTTTTTTTACATTTACTTGTTTTATTTTAAACTTTTCCGTGATAACAAGAAATCTATATATTTATTTATTCTTAATTCACCTCAACGACCCTGAAAACTATAAAAAACACAAATATCTGTTACCTTACCGCTCTACCAAAGAGTAGAGTGTTTTTACTCTACAAACGAGTAACCACACCACCATATTTGTAGCCTAATTTATAAGGACCATAATTATCAGGATCATAATAACGAATGTGGGCTCAGTGGAAATGAGCATAGCTACTGAGCAGGAGGTTCATGGTTCGAATCCCAGTAACAACAAAAATATATTTCACGGGGTCCCATCTTTCGCGAATGTCTGACAAACGCTCCGAGAGTAATAACTTGTCACGGAAAGGTTCTCAACTCGCCGTTTGGATCCGGCCATTAATTGTAGGTTCCTTCCATTTATGTCCAAAAATATATACATGCACAACACAAATGGTCGTGAGAAGATCGGCCCTGGACCGCTACGGTGTGTCACGCCAAATATTATTATTATTATTATACACCTCATTCATTCAAAATCGGATAAGTCATTTTGGCGCTAGTGGAACATACAAAAAAATACATACATAGAGTGATAAATATGTATTTGTATTTGTATTTAGCCAAAAAATCGGATTTTAGCTATTGAGTTAAAAATTGATCACAAGATTTGGCCAGCCAGCCGCGGGCACTCGATTTTAATATAGAGAATTTAAAAATTAAACTTTTTCATGTAAATTCTCCAATAACCAACAGTATACTGAATTCCACTATAAATGCTGAAATGACAATCGTAAAGCAAGCAGCGTTACTTACAGCGCATCAGCTCATCAGCGCACAAAGAACACAGTCATTATGGTATGAAATGATCTGATGCCGCTATACGGAAAAATATTTGTATGGGAGCCCCCCGATTCCGCAGTCCGATTACTCTGAAATTTTAATAGAAAGTATTATCGGGAAATATACATGTGTGCAAAGTTTGGATAAAATCGGACTTTAGGAAGTGTGTTAAAAATTTATCACAAGATTCTGCCCGCCAGCCAGCCACGGGCACGTGAAGTTAATATAGAGAATTTAAAAACACTATGTTTATCTTTTATATAGTAGTAAAAGGAAGAATAGTAATCATGAACATTTTCGAACTCAGGATTTTTTGAGATATATCCATTTCCGTATCTGCTAATTAAGAAAAGCGAAAAAAATCCCTGTCTGTCTGTCTATGTCCACTCTAAAGCCAAGACGGCTGAATTGATGGGGATGAAAATTCATATTCAAGCGTACTACATAAATTGGGAAGTCTCAGTTGATTTTGCCGGAAATCGGCAGTTTACTTTGACAGTTTTTCGAGTTTTTGCAAATATCTCAAAATGTGCACTTATGAGAAATCTGTTAAGTCCAAGAGAAATCAAAAAAAAAATAATTAAAATTAAAACTAAAAAAATTGATTCAATATTTTCCAACTCGACGTCCACGGCGTCACAAAAATGTTGCATACAATGATAGAAAGTATTATATATTTATAGTCGTCTCTTGATTTTAGAAGTGAGGTAATTCATTTAAATACTCCACTTGATGTTAATACCTGCAAATACACATACACATACATTGACTGAAGATACCAGCCCGTTCGTAAGGGAAAGTTGTGTTGTGGCCACACCTCCATTTTCATAAATTCCTTAAATTCAAGTATTACTAAAAAATTTAGCAACAAGATATTGCTGTATTTATGCTAACTACGAGCGATTGCAACATTACCCCGCGTGCATATGAAAGAATAAAATTCAATCCAAAAGTCCAAATCCTTTTCGATAGAGACTGCATGCGGCGTATGTAATGCGGTTTCCTGCACATTGCCGGAACCTAACACTTCCCACTCATAACGTTTAAAAATAAAGAATATTTCAGATGTCTCGTACATCGGTGTACATATCCTTAAAAAGCTAATTCCACTACCTTTACTTAATCGTTGGTGTGCGATTTCCTTGAATTATTCATATGGTAAGTGGCTTTGGTGGTTTCTATCCAGTGGAGAAGTCCTGGTTTGAATGTGTTTATATCATGAAGCTACAGAGTATAGTTTGTACAACACAGGAGTGAGCGGGTTATTGATTGTACACTGGGGGAAATTTCGTTATAAAAACTATTATATTTAATTCTGATTACTTTACTTAGAAAAAACATCTGGAACGAAGTCAAACTTTTCTGTCTGTCTGTTTATAATTTTTTGTCGTCGTTTTTAACCAAATTGCACGCATCCTAGAAAGCTGATATTTTGTAAGCGGATATTTGTGACTCGTATTTAACCAAAACAAGTAAATGTAAAAAAACTTTCGGGTACAAACTTTTATGTATACATCGTAACACGCCACACAGTCCTTTATTATTTGGTAATAATCGCTAAAATATCTGTTTTTGATTTCAAAGTATTTTATTTTTCCACGCTTCACATACGCCACAACTGACTCCGGACACCTGTCAAGCGTGGGATATCAAAATTGGCTCCTTCACAGTAGGCCGCTCACAAAATTTCAGCCCCAAGGTCGTATGAAAGGTGTTTAAAAAAGACCTAAATTAAACGCGAAAATGCCGCGATTTCAACCCATCGCATGCGCCACAAGCGAAACGCGACACGCGTCATAGAGGGATATAAAAAATAATTTTTTTGGACATAGGTACTCACAAGGAATGACAAACTGGATGACATCGGCTCGAAATCGGGACCGGTGGAGAGACTTTTTGCGGGAGGCCAGGACCGGACCCCGGTTGTGGAGTCATTTATGATGATGAAACATTTCTTAGTATTCTTAGCGATGGCGAATATGTGGTCCTTCCAACGAAGCTTATTGTTGACGCACATACGCACATAAAGTTTGGTGATTTAAATTATCTTAGACGAGAGAAGACAGTATTAAGTTTTCTACTCTATCGACTAGTTGCCACTTTGTTATGCTGTCCAGGTCAAAAACTAATGTGCTTAACATACATTGTTGCTCAAGTGTCACTTGCAATGAAGAGGGTGTGCAGAAAGCGCGAACTCATGTGAAAATCTAATACTGCTGTCGTCAGCGAAAGAATGATTTGGATTAGAAGGTTGTTAAAAAGGACCTCAAATAAGTCGAAAAAATAAACTTCAACCCATCACACACGCCACCCAATACACGCAACACGCGTCATACGCGGTATATAAAAAATGCTGTTTTGGACTTAGACACTCTATCGTGATCGTGTGGGCGTTTTTAACCAAAACCTAAGTCGAAAATACAGACAAAAAGGGGTCAGGTTAAAAAAAACTTTTTTAAAAGGCGTAGGAATAAGCGATTTTACTTTTGTTTTGCACTTAATGACTTAATGTCATTATAAAGTAAGTATTTAAAGTATCAATGGAAGAAACATTCATTGCAAATTTTTATTCAAAGTTAAAAAAGGAAGGCTTAGAGGATCCTGTTAAATACATAATGTCTTTCAAATTTTTCCCCGTGTATCATGCTCTTTCCCACATATTAAGTTGGTGCATTTAACTTTCGTCCCAAAACATTACCACAAATCCCTTTAACTAACACAACTGCAAAATTCTCCACATACAGGATGCTTTAAAAGAGTAAAATGTAATAACGTTTCACTCTATGAATATGGATGGATTCTTCTTTCTTCTTATACTCATTCACACATGTAATGTAATGTGTGTGGATGCATCTCCCAATAGAAGTATTATATTTCTTGATTTTTTTTATCAGGACATCCAAAATCTGATAGACTCACTGACGTGTTACTCAACATATTTATCTGCAGTACGGAACACACCTGACCCAACGCGAACCTGTATCATGACTTTGGTAAACCGTACACAACCGTACTACAGCTCTGCCACTAAAACCAATTGAAAATTCAATATGCAAATGAGAACGGTAACTATTTCATAATCACTGGAAACGGATATACCTAAAGATTCTCACAGAAATGCGTATATTCACATGGAGTCAAAGTGAGTCGTTGAAGGACGAAATATATCATGACTATCATTTAATTTTTCTCACCTTTAATTTATTTGAATTACATTGAATTTATTACATTTCCGATATAAGAAATAGCAGAAATTTAAGAAATTGCATTTACATTACATTTTTAAATTACGTGAACTAAGTTATTTCTCCACCGATTTGTATGAAATTCGGTTTGGTCTTTTAAGGGGTCTATGGGGGGTCTTGGGAGGTTCTTTAGGGGTCTTTTGATGGTTTTTTGAGGATATTTTAGGGGTTTTTGGAAAGTCTTTTGGGGGTCTTTCGATGATCTTTCAGGTGTCTTTTTTTGGGGTTTATTAGCCGTATTTTAAGGGCCTCTTTGTAGTCTTTTGCGAGTATTTCGGAGTTTTTTTGAAGATTTTTTGGGACCTTTTGATGGGCTTTAGAAGAGTTTTTCGGTGTCTTTTGGGGAGTCTTTTGAGGGTCTTTTGAGGGTTCTTTGCTCTACAACATCAATAAGTTGTTTACCGCGCGTAAAGGTTACACACACTGTTCTTTTTTTTTGTTGTTGTCTGGCGCATACACAAACAAAGCTGATGGTTTTCCGACACTGGAATAGCCCACATACAGTTGACCATGCGAGAAGCATGGATTTTCAAGTTTAATGCCGCAAACACTCAATGACTGCCCTTGTGATTTCTTTATTGTAATTGCAAATGGAAACCGCAACAGAAACTGCAGGCGCTTAAAGTCTAATGGCATGTCGGTCGGAATCATTGGGATGCGTTGACAGATCGCAAAAGAAAGACCGTGCAAATGGATCAGCTGTTGGAATATAAACGAAATAACTACTTTTGTTGGACAACATAAAAGGTAAAACAAATTTAATTTTATTTTAATTTAGGCTGGAATGCGTTTTTTCAGATTTTTCATTTTATCGAAAACATTCAATCGAGTTATTTCCTCAAAAAAAAATATGCAGTTTATCGTTTTCCAAATATTCCTACTAATTTTTTCGCAAATCAATATATGAACCTAAACTCATTTTCTTGACTTACGAGATGTTAACCTAAAGATTTAAGGATAGTCAAACTACTCGCATAATTGCATAATTAAGAAAAATGGTTGCAAAATCTTTCAAGAGTTCTTTGCTCCTACCTTATTTAAATATTGATATAATAATAATAATATTCGACGCGACAGACCGTTGCGGTCCAAGGTCTAGCTTCTCGCGACCATTTGTGTTGTGCATGTATATTTTTGCACACAAATAAGTTTTGTTTATACAACACAATTAATCACGAACAAATGAATGCGAAGTATGTAACTTTTTATGTCAACCTAAATAAAGTTTTACAACGGAGGATGTTGTAGTGATTAATGAGAAGGAATAAATCAACAAAAACATCGTATTTGCTTAAATAAGAATGGCTACTCACAAAACTACTTTAAAACCCCAAACCAAATTTATACGAGCCAGAACTGAGTCAGTCGGCGAGTCAAATTCGCATACGACCAAAATTGAGACAAAAAATCCGAATGTCCGAATGTAGTTAACATTTTTAGCCATTCGAGAAAAGATTTCGTCCTCACTCTACTGATCGGGCATTAATTTGCCACAAACTTGTCATATCTGGGGTGTTTGAACTAATTGGTTTGAGACGACTATATTGCGATGAAAGTAGATTCGCTAAAATACGGCAGCGGTGCTCAAGCGAAATAGCTAGTTGTACGCTGCGGGTCCACGAACTCAACGCAATACACGAGTGCTCTAAATGCTCATCAGTTTACCCTTAAGTCCATCTTCCGACGTACAGTTAAGTTCAGAGATTCTTTCTTCAGCTGTACAGTACGAATGCGAAATTTTTTGCCAGAACACTAGCATATACACATCTCCTCTTGTCTCCTCCCTAATCATAACACACAGATGTATCAAGTATATAGGCTAGAATGTGCAATTTAAAAAAAATTCTATGGTCTTGATGCCTATGGGTCATTTCTTGCTTTAGAACGGATGTCCAGTCCAGATCTATCGCAAAAATCTCTTCACCAGGCCCGATCACGACCCACGGTTGTCGAAATTTCTATCCCTAGTAGAGTATGTTTGAAGAATTCAGGAGCATTTTACCAATGCTCTTTACCTTTTTGCGAAGTTTTAAGGTAAGGAACATCGCGTGACAAGCGTAATTATATTAACAACCTGGTCTCATAAGCAGAGGAGGCCTGGAGCATGTGCAATAGCAGAACAGTTTACAGAATCACCAAAGAGCTGACAGGTGGTCACCGTTCTAGCCAACATCCGGTGAAAGGCCTAGATGGTGCCGTACTCGTTTGAGATAAGGATCAGCTCAAGCGATGGTAGGAACATTTTTCTACGGTCCTTAACCGTGTATTCGCCAATGATATGCACCCAAATCAAACGAAGCTGCCGGAAGTAACAATTTCCCGAATTCGCACCTCAACTCCCAATAAAGACGAGATCGCTACCGCGATCAACGCACTAAAGTCAACAAGCCGGTAGAACTAGATGGTATACCCGCAGAGCTTCTGCGTGCCGCTCCAACGACATCAGAAGAGCTTATATATCCTCTTGTAGAGAGAGCTTGGGAGGCAGAAAGTTTCCCCGACGAGTGAAAGAATGGAATGATTGTCAAGCTCCCTAAAAAAGGTAGTTTTTTGGAGTTCGAAAACTGGAGAGGCATTTGCGTTCTTCCTGCAGTTCCAAAGGTAATAGCCAAAGTAGTACTTGAGAGAATTAAGGAACATCTTGAAGATACATTGATGTCGAACAAGCAGGTTTCCGCACTGGATCCTCCTGTGTCGACCACATCAACAACCTGCGGATCACTATTGAAGAGTGCGTTGAATTCCGGACACCACTACACCTGCTGTTCATCGATTATGAGAAGGCGTTCGACAGTGTCAACAGACATTTTATCAGGCTTGGCTTGTGTAGGAGTGGTATACTGTCAGAGGAACTCGAGATCCTAAGTAGGGTTCGACAAGGTTGCATTCTATCGCGGATACTTTTTTGTTGGTGATTAGCGATGTGGTTCGCGCAGTTTTATCTACTGGAAACGTAGGAATTCGTTAGACTTTTACATCTCAACTCAAACATCTGGACTGATCTGAAGACCTTTAGTTAATTCTCACACAGGATTATGGAGCTGCACCAAATGACAACAAATGTGGAAAGGGAGGCAAATGATGCAGGTTTGAAGATGAATACTGCCAAAACGAAAATCATCAACCTCGGCACTGACGCAGTAACTCAAGTTAACATTGCTGGATAAACGGTAGAGAGAGTAGAGAGTTTCCAATATCTTGGGAGTATTGTATCGACCGAAGGCGGAACCGAACAGGACAGGACCGAATCGGCAAAGCAAAATCAGTGTTTGGAATGTTATGGTGCGATCAGCTTAAACACCAAGCTGCGACTGTTCCGCTCAAATGTCGAATCTGTGCTGTTGTATGGGTGCAGCACTTGGAAGGTAACCGCTACTATCACAAAACGATTACAAGCGTTCGTAAATAGGTGCCCACGGAGCATCTAAAGGGTTTTATGAACTAACCATATCTCTAACGAACATCTTTACCAGAGAACGGTTCAGGAACCAATAGGCAGAACCATTCAATGACGGAAATGGCAGTGGATTGGTCATACACTCCGGAAAGGCGACAGTTATATAGCAAACTACGCAATGCAATGGAATCCGTCATCTCAGGATGGTAGAAGAACGGGTGGTCCGAGAAATACGTGGCGCAGAACAGTTGGTAGGAGCCACGTCAATTGGGTTCATTGCAAGAAACCACATGCGTGGAGCGTAGGCATAGTAGAGGCCCTAGGACTTACAAGGGGATATAGGACATACGTAAGTAAGTACGAACATCGCTGGAAAAATGAACCATAATGAACATATTTTGAAAGTGGTCAAACTCCTGAGTCAAAGGGTCTCCATAAGAATTTTTTTTATTGTTTCTACAAATTGCATTGCAAATTATTAACCAATCGCGTTCAAACTTTGCGTAGGGGTTTTCTACAATAATAGGCAACAAATAGGTATATTTTGAAAGTGTGCATACAGGTGTTTTCAAAAAAAATTAACCCGATTTTTTTCAAATTTTATACGCATGAGTCACGAAACTGCATTAGTAGTTATTTTATTTTACACACAAGGAATGTAAAATGTTAATATCAGCCACATTTTTAAACTGAATTTTATGAAATTTTAAGATATATTATTGGCAGGTAGGGGAAAGTTATAGGTATAGATGGAAGAAGGGAAAAAGGGAAAATTTTTCCATGAGATTTACAAACGTATTTTTAAAAAAATGTCAACGTAAATTATTGGCAGGTGAGGGAAGGTTATAGGCTATAGTACTTCCGTCAACCCGGGGGTTCATGTGTGCGGGTAGCAAAGCACCCGGGACCAGCTTGTATCTTAATGTATTAAAATGAAACTTTTTCTGTATCTGTTCACGCTTAGCTCGAAGACGGTTCTTCCGATATACTTTGAATGTGGTGGGGACGGTTCTGATGGATGCTTGTAGTTGGTTAATGCGGTAATGGTGTTGAGGGGGATGAGTTGGTGGGTGGTTAGGTATTGTTTGTATGAGATTTACTCGAAGACCGTGAATTTGATTAAAAGTGGTGATATATATGGGCGGGTGAGGTTATTTCAAGGTGGGTCTTGAAGGCTCTTGGTGATCGGTTGGGTGGGGGAGGGGGTAGTGTGGTGGGGACAGTGCAGCCATGCAATGCTAGGTAATTCAGCTAGTATATTATATATCATATATGTATCAAAACACGAAACGCAAACTCGTGAGACTCAAATATAGAAAAAAAAAACATAAAAGCCTTTCACTTGTAAACGACGATTGGTAAAAATTTCAATTTGAACCACAAAGGGGTGCTACAGTTGTTGTATTTTTATTAGATAAATTGTAAATTTTGCTGATTTTTTATCCAGCGTGCTCACTTTTACTAAATCAAACAATGAGGAGTACCGGCAGCGTGTTGTGGTTCATTGCAAGTACATCAAAACACATATTTTGCTCTTCAAAAAATAACCATCGACTAAGTAGCGACCCGCATTCGGCAAAAAATTCCATTCTCCCGTACAGAAAGTTTTTTTTTCTGGAACTAGCATATGTGTATGTGTATTCTACTCGCATATTATTTTCTCGTTACAATACAATTTGGACAAAATGTCAAATAACTGAAATTTACAAAAAAAAAAATTAAAGGTATGGTGGGTAGGGTATCCAGCGCGTCATATTTGTTTTCAAAGGACAACAACCGACAGCCAGCAAAAAAAAGGCAATTTTTGGTTTGACATTATGACTAGAGAACTGGTAACGTAACGTTATAACAACATATATAACACAAACGGCATATTGTTACTTTCTACTAATGTGAAAGGACTCCATTTTCACAGGACATAAGATGCATTGCATATACAGAATATTTAAAAATAGAAAGGAATTCGCCGAATATACAAAGCACAAAAATTAGAATACGAGTATCATCGTCGTTTTCTTCGACGTCTTCCTGATGACAGGCTGATTTAATTTTATTCCTTTCTTGTCGCCCTTTCTTTTAGGCAAAAAAGAATTGATAATATGCGAACAGTTGGAGGAAAGAGTAAACCAGTAAAAAAGTAGAGTGACACGATATCAAAGTTGGCCAGCCTACCTACACCGAATAAATAGAGTTATGGCATGTCCAATTAGCTGACATCAAAATAGGGAGGCGGGTGAAGAGAATATTTAGAGATTTAAATTTGTCTGTGTATCTTTTATTTGTAAAAAAAGTGTTACAATCACTTATACTAGTTTTAACCAAACGTTTTTGTAGGTTATGGGTTAGAAAAAGATTCGTTATGATAGGTTTTTATGTTGTTTACAGGTAAGATTATTTTTTGCAATTAGCGGACGCTTCAAGAAATTTACACCAATATAATGCCTAGTGACAGCGTGGGCTTGGAAATATTAGGATATAAGAAAGGAAGAAAGTGTTGTTGGTTCTGGTTAGCAGGTAACGTACTTACATCCTATAGGTAAAAACTTACAAAACAGTTTTGCAGAAGTATCATTTATTTGCCCCACTGTTTTATGCATGTTGCCTACATGACTGTCTCTGCCTGAATTCTGCTAAAGCATGTTGTCTGTTCTGTTGTTGCCCGTGCCGAATTGAATTTGTTTTGACAAAAGGGTTTCTATTAAGTTACATAATGGTGCAAATAATAGTGGGTGGATAGTGGTCGGATTTAAGACACAATAGGCTGAGGTTGTCATATCTGTTTTGTTCAAATTATTGAAATTTGCTTCTTTTATTTACGATGGTATGCTGCTTGAGGAGCGGAATTTGTTTTCATTTCATCCAGTTTACGTATTCAGTTTTTTGTTATCATGCAAGATGTATCGTCATGATGTTGACGTGCATCGATCCGCATCCTTTTCTCGTCGATGATGATGATGATTACGACGATTTAACTAATAATACACGTACACAGGAATACGTTTTATTTTCAATGTATCTTTTGTCCTTCTAACAATTCTGTCCTTTTATCAAGTTTGGTAATTTTTTTTGTTGTTGTTCAGCCTTGTCAGTATACATTTAAAAGCCAGTCGGAGGTTCTGGTGAACTTAATTTTCGATGGGAAATTACCTTGAAATTGGGCAATTTCAATGCAGAATTTGAATTGGAATTTTATTGATGATTGAGCAGGACTATTATCTGTGAATTTGAAATTTCCCATACAAAGACTCCATATATAAGCATTGATGGCTGTATGTGTAATCAGTATAGCGGTAAGAAAAATTGCATAAATTCAGTAAGGAAAAATTCATCGTCAGTATCCCTTGAGGAAAATAAAAACCGAAGGTAATAAAAAAAGGCAAACAAGAAAAATACACCCATCCGGCCATTGAAAGTTTAATGACGATGGTGGTAGGCGGCTGGGTTTTCGTTTTTCATTTGAGCAACATAGCAGAAGATAACGTGAAGATTATAAACGGCTTAGGAACATTTGCATACTAAAAAACCCCCGTGTACGACAATATTATACATCTACGCGGTGAAAAGAAAAATGTTAGTTTGTGTGGTAATATGGTTAAGGTTAATGTCGTGGCTTAGCATGGAAATTTGCATTCCATTCCAAAAACTAACCTTTAACATGCATTGCATGTCCTATTGCGATAGAAATAGCTTAGTTTTTAAATTAAATAAACTCCATAGAAAAATCATACAAGTAGGGATGAACACACATCCAATTCAAAAATATTTTGAATGTACTCCTGTAGAGAGAGACGTTGTCACTTAAAATTAGAAAGTTTGAAGAATAATCTGACTGCTATTTACAATGCGTTTATTTGTCTCGATACGACTATTGTTTTTTCATCAACCTTTAGCCAACATTCATCACAATAAAAACAAAAAAGGAAAAAACTTAAGTTGACAATTAGTAATTTAGTTCTCCATAGTCTAGCTTAATGAATCAGTAAATAAGCAAATGCAGACTGGAGCACAGCCAATAAGGACAAAAAAAATATTTGTTCCCACAGTTGACATAGAACTACAAATGTCTTTACATAACAACTAACTTTAATTTGTGTTAACGTTGCTTAAGCTGCAACACCTAATGACGATGCTCATATTTTGACAAGCACTAGTCTATCAACTTCTTTACAAGCACATCGTTTCACGTCTTATTGAAAAGAAGTGACTCCAATTGGAATTCAACCGTAATAGTGTGATTGACTTGCTTTTTGGCGGAAAATCGCAACCAGCTATTCTTCCAGAGCTCCAGCATTTACGCGTGAATAAAAGAATGATACTGCAATATAAGCAGAAATGGTTCGTAATCCTGAATAGAAATCCACGTCATATCGCAACAAAATTGACTCAAGTTTATGATGCCTACTGAAAAATTACCTGAAATTATGGCCTTAAAAATACAAGAAGTACAAGATTTAACAAAGATGAAAACAATATTTATAGTTTAACAATACGTAAACAAACAAAATGATCGTGTGTATTTAAAGTGCAAGTCCTGCAATATTTAGACAACCGATCTGCTCATTCCTATGCGTAAACAAACGCCTGCTTTAGTGATGCTTTGTCACTCTTTATCCGTTTTTATCGACCAGGATATAAATGATAACTAGCAAGAACCAGATATTAAATAATATTATTCATATCTGACGAAACTACAGCATTTTAAATTGTAAACATTTCGGGTCCGTCACGTTTCCTGACGCTCTCTTCGAAAACATTTTAGGAACCTTTCGCTGCATGCTTCCTCTGTAATGAAATATTTTCAATCAAAGGCAATTTCCGATATACAATAAGAAAATTTATAATTCGATAAAGAAGTGAATGATTTAATTGATGGCGCGGAATAATGGACATTCGACTCAGCTTTCTGTCATCTCAGCAAGAATAATTGTCAAAGTCATCTGACAAAGCGAGAAGAGATAACGAGTCAAAACAATTTTTGTCAGAAAATCTAATAAATTCTTCAAGTCATTAGTGAGAAATCGTGTCCCAATTAATAAGATTAGTGTTTGCCAAGTGGTCGAAATTCGACCATAATCATTATTGGAAATTTGAGGAAAACATATTGATTCGAAGCACAGTAACACGTCACCACACTTAATACTTTATATTATATTAGACATTGCCAATTAGAAACTGACAATTTATTTTATAAAATTTTACTGAGGCTAGTGATGAGCAAACGCAAGACCAAGACCATTTCATCTCGGTCTTGGGGTTGGTCTTGGTCTTGCAGCCTGAGTCTTGGTCTTGGTCTTGCGGTCTTGCTAAAATTCTTGCAGACCAAAGTATTTTTTGAATAATTTCTATATGAGTATATACATAAATGGATACATGTATGTATGTATTTTTGTTCTAGAAGAACTGTGGAGCGCCTTGCTCCATACACCCTAGTGGTGTGTACTACCATCACTATTCGTCTCAGCGATACCGAAAATTGTAGAATCAACACTAACATTAGTAACCAATGTTGATAACTTCCCCCCCCTCCGCAAATCCATCAACACCAACCAGCTGTGGAGAATCC
This sequence comes from Nephrocerus scutellatus, assembly GCA_947095585.1. Lineage (NCBI taxonomy): Eukaryota > Metazoa > Arthropoda > Insecta > Diptera > Pipunculidae > Nephrocerus > Nephrocerus scutellatus. The sequence continues at coordinate 72,069,117 of OX352765.1, forward strand.
ACACAGAAGGAGACAATCATCATTTCAACACAAATTCAGCGTCAATAGGTGGGCAGGTAAAATTGGAAACAAGGTAATCGGCCCCTTCAAACTACCTCCTCCAAAAAACCATAAACGCAAAAAAACTCTTTTAAAAATTTTATGTTTATTACGCATTTTCTGGAGAAAATTGACCTAATAGTCAAAAATTAGCATGGGCAAGAAAACTAGAACAGGCATTGAAGTTGGATATCTGAAGACTCAAATAAGATATCGATTTCATTTAAACGCAGTTACATAGGCTAGTATTTCTTCTATAAATAAAGTCCTACTAAATAAATAAAGTTTCTACAATTACTATTAACAGAGCCATTTTCGTTAACATGGGTCAGGGTACACAAAAGTAAGCTTTTTCTTAAATCCACGAGAAATGATGTCAACATTAGAAATACCCCCATACTGTTTAACGATTTTTTCATCAGAATATAACCAAGAATCAGATCCCAATTTATTGTGCATGAATACATTTCTATATAGATTTCCCAGTCACTTTTGCATAAATGCTTACATTTCTTATATGGTATTTAGCTGTGATGACGTTCACAAAGACTTGTCCTACAGTCTATCCTTTACTTTACTCTCATCACTTAGTATATACACATAAAACTACCAACATTTATGTTTAGCGGTTAGTTCGAAAAAAATTTATTCTTCCAAAAGAACTCCGTCAATTTCATCATTTCTTTTTGTAACCATGCCATGTCACACACGTCTTCGCTAAGGTTTTTTTTGTCAAACCTCGTTTATATGACTTGTCTGGAAAGAAAAAACCTATAACAAAAAAAAACCCAAAAATATAAAATGGTCAGGAAATAGCAATCTATGTATGTACATACATATGCCTGTAAATACCATACTACACAACAGACTTGGTGTAGATCTTATATAAGTACTTACTCGTATACAAATAAACATACGATATATGTAGGTTTTATAAATAAATATCAACAGAGATATTACGCAATTTTAAATGCAAGAGTCTTGTAGTCGCAGTCTTGCATACATATTCTTGGTCTTGGTCTTGCACTCTCAGTCTTGGTCTTGGTCTTGGTCTTGCAACTGAATGATCGGTCTTGGTCTTGGTCTTTTGCTCATCACTAACTGAGGCTATCACAACAACGTCGGTAACAACGACTGTGGCGGCTGGATTCAAAGCACAATTTCAAAAAGTTAAATTTTGAACTTCTAGCGACTGCTTTAAACGCTAACACGAACGATAATAAATATCGTTTTATTTCTAATTTTTTCTTGATAAGCTCTTCAATAGCTACCAAACAAGAGAGAAAAAAAAAGAAAATCGGTTTACAAACAAGAGAGAAATAGGTACTGGAACTCGTTTGTCTTTGTCTATTTATATATAGATGGCTGAGAATACTAGAATGATATTTGCTAGGATTCGTATATTAAAATTATGAATTAATATATAAATAATAATTTGGGTTGGAAAGAAAAATTGTCGCATTTGGGGATCGGAAAATCCACAAGAATATGTGGAGAAGCCAATGCATTCATTGCGTGTTACTGTTTGGTGCAGCTTGTGGCGTGGCGGCATTATTGGGCCGTATTTCTTCGAATATGAGGCCGGTGTAACCGTTACGGTCTACGGAATCAACTACCGCCACATGTTAACATCTTTTTTGTAGCCATATCTTGAAGATATTGGTTTGGACGACCTTTGGTTCTAGCAAGATGGTGTGTCATGCCACTTATCAGCCGTTTCAATAGCGGAAGTGCGTCAAAAATTCGATGGCCGCACTATCAGTCAAAATGGTGACGCGAATTGGCCGGCAAGGCGCTGTTATTTGACGCCTTTGGATTTTTATTTGTGGGGTGCCGGGTAGTATTATGCGTACAATCCACAGACAATTGAGCAGTTGAAAGCCAATATTGAAAAAACCATTGCCGAAATAGAGCCGCACACAATCAAAAATGTGCTCAGAAATTGGACCGACCGAATGGGGTTCGCCAAGGTCAGCCGCGGCTTCCATTGGAATGAAATCATTTTCCAAAAATAACCAGGAGGATTGTACTTTCAAACAAAAAAATAAATTTGGAAATATATTAAGCCGATTTTGTTTTATTCAATTTTTAAATCTGAATTTCTTATTTGGATGACGTTATTTATACTAACAGTAGTCTAGACGACAGTAGCAGTGCTCACGAGGATTAAAAGCAACAAATAACGAAACCTCTGAGTATACATATTTTTTTTTAGAAAAACAAAAATGTAAACCAATAAAATCTCGTCACTTTGACACCTTACCAGTGATGCTTTAGGTTGGTGGTGGTTCATAATAACCTACAGCTACTATACGGTGTAGGTCAACGACGAACTAAAATTCCTGTTAATACTTTCCGATAAATTGTTCATCATGGCTACAAATCAATTACCTTTGCTATAAAGTTCAAGAGTAATAATACTTTTCACAAAGCTACAATCAAGAACCTTCGACTGAACAGGAGTAGGATAATCTGGTGTAGAATAATTTGGTTTTATGAGCATCATAAGCTGAGTAAAGTCAACACCCTTCAGAAGAGCTATTGCCGTGTATACATAAAATAAATTTTAATTACACAATCGCCGGTCGAGGACCTGCAGCGAGTGAGCGTTTCCATTGGAAATTAATCAACTTTTGATTTTAAACGAACGCAGTAGAATAGGTAGGTATATATCCTTCTCTTTGTGTAGCGAAAAGTATTTTATTATCGAATTTTGTTTACCTCTTGATTTATTACGAATTTAGCTATTTGATAAGATTTGAGTTTTCGGTTTCCCTTTCTAAGAGTGGTGATAGATGTAACATTTCAAGCTTTTGTGATGAAATAAAAAAGTTTCGACAATTGCTTGGATTCTCGATTAAGTTGTAAGCTCGGGTAACCGCGATGATGAATATTTATATAAAAGAATTAATCTGAAACGTTAAAATTAATATTAACTCAAATAAAACAGAATATAATAAAGCTGTCATGTCAATTATACAAAAGAAAATATTTGTATTTATCGTGACTGGGTATTCGTAGGCATTAGTTGCTTTAAATATCTGAGGAAACTTATGCACTGTCGCTTATTGATACTTAAATGTAATGCAATTCTTATTTTTATATCGCTTCAATCCACATTGGGTGGTATTAATAAAAACTAGCAATTGCTCGAAGTAAAGTGTAGCAAAGTAAGTTTATAAAGTAATTGCTCGAATCCGTATGAACTTTACTTTACTTTACTTTACTTTAGCAACCTCGAATATAAGAACATAGCAATTGCTTGAAAATTTTCAGCAAAACAGTTGCCAAAAACATTTTTTTATTTAAAGTGTACTCGTATTTTGAGTTTGGAAAAATATAAATCTATTCTTACGCTTTTTCCACTATTTTTCGCAGACATACCAATTAGTAATGCTGTCGGTAGTTTGGTGATTGCCAACATCTGCGCCGACACCAACCTAAAAACATTAATTAATTATGAAATTGCTCTGCCAAATATTCCACATTTCGACGTTTGATAAGATACAACTGCTTAAAATTTGTATCGTCAAATGATCTTGATTTTGTTCCCGAGCGTTGTTTGCATTTGCAACCACAATCGGCAAAAGTGGTATGACATGCAAATCCATTTAAAATTAATTTATTTGCTTCTTTTTTTTAAAGAAAATTCGTGGAAACTGAAATTGCAAAGCAATTCAATCCAAATACATATCATTTATGTATCAAAAGTTCGTAGAAAATGCTTCTAGTCAGCACAATAGCAGACTTGACATTTTCTTAGCAAATGCTTAGTTTTATGCGTTTTATTCATACCAATTTTAGCAAAAGCTTTGTTCGAACAAAGCAATTGCTCAAATAAGTTTTTTATCATACGAATCTAAGCAAATGCTGCAAACTGTCAATTTTGAAACAATTGCTTTATACGAGGGTGGGTCAATAAGTCCTAAAAACGCACCCAAATTTTTAGACAGATCTGTCAAATAGTTTTTTTGTTGCAGCCATTTTTTATAGACGCCTACGAGCATTTTCGTTAAAATGGAAAAAAGTGAATTTTCTAGTGCTCATTAAATACTGTTTTTTGCAAGAAACAACTATAATGCAAACCAAACAAAAGGTTGACAAATATTTTGGGGACTCTTCACCATCGATTGGAACCACCACTGGTTTACTCAATTTCGGTGCGGCCGTTCAAGCACAAGTGATGCCGAACGTTCTGGTCGGCAAATTCAGGTCACCAAACCAGAAATGGTCGACAAAATCCATGGTTTGATAATGGACGATTGACGAGTAAAAGTGCGCGAGCTTGAAGAGGCCACAGGCTTATCACATGGCTCAGCGATTGCATAAATTCATAAATATTTGGACACGAAAAAGCTTTCCGCAAGATGGGTGCCGCGTTTGCTCACAATCGACAACAAACGTATTCATTTGACAACTTCAAAGGTGTGTTTGGCGATGTTCCAGAAAAATTCGACTGAGTTTTTGCGCCGTTTCGTAAAGTAGATTCACCACAACACACCAGAAACCAAGGAACACTCAAAACAATGGACGTCTCCTGGTGAATCGAACCCGAAAAAGTCAAGGTGGGTTTGTCAGTAAACAAGGTCATGTCGACAGTTTTTTAGGATACCCTTGAAAAGGGTAAAATGATAACTGGCGCATACTACGCAGAGCTGCTGGATCAATTACAAGACGATTTGAAGCAAAAACGGCCGCATTAGGCGAATAAAAAGTTCTTTTTCACCAGGACAACGCACCGGCGCACAAGTCCGCAGTCGCAATGGCAAAATTGCATGAGTTAAGTTACGAACTCCTCCCTTATCCAGCGTATTCCCCAGATTTAGCCCCCTGTGACTATTTCTTGTTTCCAAACATGAAGAATTGGCTTGGAGGTAAGAGATTTGGGTCGAATGAAGAGGTCATCGCTGAAAACAACGCTTATTTTTAGGGGCTCGAGAAATCGTATTATTTGTAGGGCATAAAAAAATTGGAGAAACGTTAGATGAAGTGTATCGAGCTAAACGGAGACTACGTTAAAAAATTAATGTTTTTATGCCGAAAAGAGTGTTCCTTATTTCATTTTTCCGGAACTTAATAACCCACACTCGTACCTAAGCAAAGTCGGTTTTTTTCATAACAACCAATATCTCGATTTTAAATACTTTACTTTTTGCTTCGGATATCGCTTGCGGCAAGTGCAATTTCTGTTATATTTCATCTTTCTTTCCCCGTAATTTCCCTATTGTCAGTTTAACTATTCGTTCAGGCGATTTCAACGCACTGAACACTCTTATTTTTCGCTATCTTCTGTCTTGTTACATAACTATAATTTCGTATAGGATTTTAATGTCCTTGTTTATTTCGCAAAAAAAATCTATTTCTTCTCCAACTTCAACCGCAAACCCCACGCATCATACCGAACGCAAATAATAAAGCAATTGTATTTCGGCTGTCGTTCGCTTTTATATGTACAAGGATTCATTTTATTCTTGTTAACGAAGCGGTTACTATCTTTATCATTGCCATGACGCCGACCGTCGTCGTTGAGTTTGGGAATCAAGGAAATTCACACAAAAATTGTCATTAAATTTACTGTGATTCTTTGTCGATTGTCTACATACAATATTGGCAATAGAACTTTACACACACACACACAGTGGAATGGGAAGATAACACCACTCAAGTGGATAACGTCATATAAATTGCTTTACTCGTAGTGCTTGGCTGCTCTTCGTGGTTTTAATATCGATAGTTTCGCTGCAACTAATGGGTATCTGATTGCTTCTTGCCTTTGTGTGCAGTTGCGAAGTTTCTATTTGTGTAGTCTTAATGGTTCTCAAGACAAGAATCACAATAATTATTGTTGTTAGAGAACAATTTTTTTAAATTAATGGTATATTAAATTTCGTGGTCGTACTAAGATGGACATTTTATATACTCGTATAATCAAGTAAAGGTCCTTCCATGCTTGCAAATGTAAGTACTATTTTTTTATATATGTGCTATATTTGGACGGTTTATTTTTGTGTTGACAGAATAATGTATTCTACATCATTACCCACATTTCTATACGATTGTAGGGATTTTTATTTCGTCATCGTCAGTTTTTGCGCTGTTATCTTTATTTTGTTCCTTCTACGTCTACAATTGTTTTGTCTAGAACTGCCGTCTCAATTTCAATCGTAACATCATTCCATTTCTACAATGAATAGAAAGGAGGTTAACCATGCCCACCCACCAGAAGAACCACATTATAATATTCATATAATTCATCCTTATCTTAGCCGCGTCATCGGACGATGTGCTTGGTTAGTTGGTTGTATGTCGTTGCTGTTGTAATTGTAAAGCATTATGTTGTTGTGATTGTAGACTTTTGATATCCGGTTCGATTTGTTCTGCTTACACTTACATTGTTTCTAACGGTGACAAAGAACAAGCAGTTCTATGAATGAAGACTTAATTGGATTTTTACGATTTTACTGGTATGTTTTGTTTTTGTAGCGACATAATAGCGAACAGTGGAAATTTACTTACATAACGAATAATGGCGAATTAATTCATTCCGCGTCCTTGCGCATTTTAGTTTTTGGCAACATTAGACTTGACCTTATCGCTTATTTGTTCGTGTATTTTCTGTGTAATATTCTCCTCTCCTCTAGAAATAAATAACAATTTTTTGTTTAACTTTGGTAGAGTATTTTGCATGATGTCACTGTAAGCAAGACATATTCTTCGAGATAGCCATGGTCACACTACAGTTAAACTACGAATGATACGAATTTACGAATAAATTTACAATTTATGTTGTTTTGGTTGTTTTGCCATTTTCCATCCCAGTTAAATTACAAGTACGCGTAAAGGTGAAGTGCGAAGACCGCGTTGAACGCACAAAGTGCTATCCTTTAAATTCATTAATTTATACTTAGGATTTTTTTATTATCTACCATATTAGAGGTCAAAAATTTTCTAGCAACAAAGGATTTTTACGTTTTTTCAAAGATTTGTATAGAAACTCTGCTCCACTCTGATGAAACTCCATTGCCCTTTCAACTGAACTACTATACTACAAGAATAATATATCCAAAACACCAACGACAGTTTTGTTGGATTTTGAAACCGCATTTGCGAGGCAATTTTTAACAACTAGTCTAAGATCCCCATTTTTGCAATCGCGGATATTGGGACATCGCAATTGAAGTTTAAAGACTTATTTCTCCAAAAAAAATTTAATTTCTATGAAAGATTAGTTATGTTGTAGAAATTTGGGCGGATTTTTTATTTTTAATTAAAATTATTTGTCTTCCATTAACATACAAAAAAATACTACATACGACAATATTTAAACAAACTCGAACAATAGGTTTGAGTTAGATTATAGATTAGACACATATAATATGAGAAAGTAGGAGGTTAGGTTAGGTTAATGTGGCTGTTAGTGGTCTATTGTGATACCACACGGATCGGGAAGAATTTTTTACACCTACTCGATGAACCAATTAGAGCTTCGTATGAAGCGTAGGAGACTACCAATATCAATTTTGATGAGACCATTAGTGTCGTTGTAGAAAAAAGCTACCATATGGAATTTACGCCTTTGAGACAGTGTGCAGTGATGACCATACATTAGCACCGATGTGCGATATTTTTTGAAAGATCAACCACTTGGAGCGTTTCGGATCCACCTTTGGCCAGATCTGCTTCGTCGCTATGCAAGTTGTACCATTTGACCACCTACAGTTAGTTTTTAGGTTAGCATCCCGCTTTAACAAGAATGTGCATGTAGCGATGGGGATGCCTATGGAACCATATTCAGGTAAGAAGGGTAGTGTGCTTGGCTTGTTCGTCAGTCATTACCGGAATCAGTTACCCGGAATATCTCTGTGCCCCGGCACCCAACACAGGTGGATATTGAACTGCTCCGCCATTTCCACGAGAGATGAACGGCAGTTAAGGGCTAAAATTAAAATTGTTGAGACTGATTCTAGGGATTTCAATGCTACTTGGCTATCCGAGAATATACGGATATCCTTAGCGGATATGACGTTTCTCTTCAGCCAAGACAAGGCTTCACTAATTGCCATAATTTCAGCCTGGAAAACACTACAGTGATTTGGAAGACAGAAAGATAGGCTAAGATTTAGCTTTTGTAAGGAAACACCTCCGCCGACTCTGTAATTAGTTTTTGACCCGTCTGTGTAAAAATGAATGTGCTCATCTTCCAGGTAAGCGTCTTCGTCCCGAATGATCTGAAGGGAAAGGTGACCTGGAAGTTTTTGTTGAAATGTAGTAGCGGAATGGTGTAGTCTATGCTGTCTGGGATCCTGACTAAATTCAGGATAGAGGAGTGACCGATTTTATTTCTAGTCCACTGGGAGATAGCATTAACGCGAATAGCCGAACTAGCTTGCTGTAAATGTCGAGTGGTGTAAAGTCGAACAGGATGTCCAATTGTAGGAAGTGCTCCGCTCATGAATAGACTAGCTGATTTTTGGACTATGCTTACTATGTCAAGTTGGGCGCCGTGGCTCAGTGGAAATGAGCATGGCTACTGAGCAGGGGGTTCGTGGGTCGAATCCCAGTAACATCAAAAAGTATTTTTCACGGTATCCCACCTCTCGCGAACACGGTATCCCACCTCTCGCGAATGGGTGAAAAACATTCCGAGAGTAATAACTTGTCACGGAAAGCTTCTCAATTCGCCGTTCAGATCCGGCCTTAAATTGTAGATCCCTTCCATTTGTGTGCAAAAATATACATACTCAGCACGAATCGTTGCGAGAAGCTAGGCCTTGGACCGCAATGTTCTGTCGCGCCGATTATTATTATTATTACTATGTTAAGGTTTTGTTTTTTATTTAAGGCAGTCCACCATACAGCAGTCATACCGTATAGAAGATTAGGTCTTACTACCGCTGTATATAGCCAATGGGTTATATGGGGTTGAAGACCCCAACGACTACCAATGGCTTTTTTGCATGAGAACAGTGCCACTGTGGCTTTACGAACTCTTTCTTGTATGTTAGGTTTCCAGCTCAGCTTCCTGTCCAAAATAAGATCCAAATATTTGGCTCTATCAGAGAATTTTAAGCTTATACCTTTATATAAGGAGGGTTAATAAGTGGAACTTTATATTTCCTGGTGAATACGACAACCTCAGTTTTGTGAGGATTTACCCCTAAACCACAGCGATCTGCCCATTTAGGGTAATTGGGTACTTTCCTGAGACTGCAATAGCAACGTCATCCGCATAACCGATTTCTTTGCAGCCATTACCTCTTAGGCTTACCAACAGTTCTTTTACCGCTAAGTTCCATAGAAGGGCGACAGGACTCCACCTTGTGGGGTTACTCTTCAGACATATCTTCTAGCAGACGAAACGCCAAGATAATTCCAAGCGACGCAATGTGACCCAAATTTATCGAATTTTGCTTTTATTGTATTTTTTAAATGTTTTTTATGGCATAATATAATAAGCCAAACACACTTTTGAACAAGATTGGTTCCGATACTGTGCACTGTGGCAATGCGATAGTTCATAACGTACTGCCTATCTGTTGGTAAGAAATATAATTTAAAATCAAGTTAAACCTAGTCAGTTTAAAATAATATTAAATTTTACAAAAACAAAATCTTAGTCTTTAGCTTACCACGTTTTTCCTGAAAGAAATATAAATAGTAGTTATTACAACCCAATCCTAAATCACGCGTCCTCTGCGACTTTATCAAAGAAGTTTAAAGGTCAGGTTAAGAAAATAAATCAAAAAAAGAAAGCTTTATAGGAGAGAGAGATAGTCAATTTGATAATCATGATATTTGAATCGGTTATTTCCCTTTCAATTTACCTCCCTTTGTAATCTTTGATCGAAAATCATTTTACTTGCGTGTATTTCGACCGCAAAGGACTTTTGCGATGACAAAATTTAAATTGAAAACGCCAAATAGAGGAATTATCGATATACGTGTGTACCTCAAAAACTCACGCACATAAAAAAATAACGTCAATAAAGAAATTGTTTAGGCGAATACTTTGAGGAAATAAAATTTTATTGTTAATCTAGCGATACAGTAGTCGAACACATTAACGCTAGGAAATCTTTTTGGAGGATATTACATGGCATTAACTGCGAGACAAAACCTCATTTAGCAAAATAATGATTCTCGTAAGTATGAAATGTATTTCTGCGAGCTTGCAATAGGCCAATTCAATATTTTGTAGGAGTTCAATAGCTTGCTTTCAAACGAATAAAAAAATATAATTGGGTACTTGCTACAAATAGCAGACTTCACCTTTCAAGTGCGTATGTATATCAAACTAGTGGACAAAGTAGAGACCCACCCCAAAAATGTTGTTTCCAAATATCTTCATCATATTCGTACTACCGTACAACATTTAACAGTTGAAATTGATTCCCTTAATTTATCTAAAAGTTCGGCAAAATTAATTACGAAACAGTTTTAATGCGTATTTCGTGCTAATACAACTCATGACAGCCAACTATAACGTTTATAGGAGTAAGCGCTTTTTGTACAAGTACGTACCATACATGTATCAGTCGGATGCAACACGAACAGTGGGAACAAAGCAACAAAAAATTTAATGTAATTTTCTTAAATATTTTTTGATTTGGCTGAAACTTTTTTGAAGAAATTAATTGAAAACAGTCATGACATAAAAACAATACATTTTATCTAAACTTTTAACTACTCGTATTTTTTACAGGTGGTGTACAACTAAAAGTACCTCTACTCTACGCAGGCTACTAAGCCTTTGCCGCAATCAGCTGACCTATATTTTTAGACTTAGCTACATCCACGGACAGTTTAGCTGCAGTATATTGAACGAAGCTGTGAACAGTTATTTAGTAGCGAGTTGGTCTGGTTGACAAAATACACCGCGAGTATACCAAATTTAGCCACAGTCAGTATCGCTGCAGTTGATGTTTAGTATTTTTGTCTGATAACACACGCTTATAGATAACTGTATACAGTCAGGACAATGCTCTCGGACTTTCAGAACCTCGATTGTGTGATTTTCTTGGCAAATGTAGTTAAAACTTAACTACAAGTGCCTCTAAACAGCACACAGTTATACCAGCGGAGTAGGTTAACGACTACTAGAAATTGAAAAAAATTCGTTTAAAATATTCTGAAGAGAAAAAAACATAATATCTTTAAACGTTCTGTATAAAGGTCCTTAGAAAAAATGTTCTAACGACCTTTTTTTCATTTGTTCCTACCACCATCTGAGCCGAACTTATCCGAGTGAGTGACAATCACTTGTATATGACAATCAAGACTGCTTCGCAAGTGCTCAACAAAATAAAAACATCGATACACATAAATACACGAGTATATGCAAATTTTTAAAAAAATATTAATTATCGCCTAATAACATAAATACCTTTGTCTGTTTGTCTGTATGCATATAACGCTTTTATGTAGCCTCATCCCGCCTTAACCATTGGACGTATTGAAGCCAAATTGACACCATATGTTCGTTTGGTGTTTCGATAAGTTTATGTTTAAGGTGAAGTCGAGATATTTACGAACATTTGTGTTTATGGTTGGGTTTGGGTTATATTCACACCATATGTTCATTTGGTGCTCCAATGAAAAATGCTGAAATGGTTATAATTAATATTCGGCGCGACAGACCATTGCGGTCCAAGGCCTAGCTTCTGGCGACCATTTGTGTTGCGCATTTATATTTTTGGACACAAATGGAAGGGACCTACAATTTAAGGCCGTCTCCGAACGGGGAATTGAGATGAGAAGCTTTCCGTGACAAGTTATTACTCTCGGAACGTTTGTCACCCATTCGCGAGAGGTGGGACACCTCGAACGACGAACGTCCTGCTAAGTAGCCACGCGCATTTCCACAAATTATCACAGGAAGTAATAAGAGGGAAGAAATTTGCATTCCTAGAATTGATTTGGAGCCAAGCGAAAGTACTTTGCCATTCAGGATGAAGCGTCGCCAATTTCCATTGATGTTGGCTTATGCAATGACCATCAACAAGAATCAAGACCAGTCTTTTGATCATGTCCGAGTATATCTTTCTGAGCCAGTTTTCGCTCATGGACAGTATAGGTCGCTTTAACTCGAGGAAGATATTATAAAAATTTAAAAGTCTTTTTTAAAAATACAGGTTGTCAAGCAGATTTACTTAAGAGCTCGAGAATGTTTACAAAAAACAGTGTAATTAACGAAATCCTGAACTAAATAATTAAATATGCCTATTTTAAAACGTTTTTATCAGCTCGCTATCGTGTATGTCTGTCTATGCGGGTGGAATTTGTAATTGATTTTAAACTAACTATTCATTGAGCTAGAGACTTGAAAATTTAAACATTGCTCAGAACTGGATGAACATTGACAAATCACAAAAAAAGACAACAAATTGCAAAAAAAATAATAATAATAAATCAAAGCAAACTTCTACGCACAATACTCGTTTTAAACGTTTTAAATTAAAAATGTTTTTTTATTAGCTGACATGTTTTTAACTTAATTTTATTCAAACAAAAACTTACTTTACTTTAAATGTTTTTAGAGTAGTAATTATGTATTGGGACTCAATTGAAAAAAAGTTAATTCCGCCATTTTTGACGGGTACTCACTACTCACCAGTTTTAACATAATTGTGTACAATCAAAAATGTGTGCCCTTTGAAATGGTTTAATATATACGAAATCCAAGATATCCGATAAATCCGATAATTTTTTTCTCTGATCAGATCAATCACATCAAAAAAATTATCTCCTGTATTTTTTAGTATCAGAGATAAGTTTTATTTCTCATCTGAATGCTCCATGATAGTAGTCGACATGTCTCATGTTTAAAGAAAGAAACAACTAGAGCTGTCACGAAATGTTCTGTATACTATTTCAGAGTAAAAAGATCATATCCAAGAATTATCGGAGCGTAAATAAAACGCTTCAGAGAAAAAAGATTTCTCGGAGAATGAAAAAAACACAGATATGAATTCTGACAGTTAAATTATCTCTGCGAGACTCCGAGATAAAAAAAAAAACAACCCATAAAAATTAAAATTTTTCATCTAAATTCTCTAATCGCAGAAATTGATATGGGAGCCCCTCGATCCTGGGCCATTTTTTTTTTATTGTAGGAGAAAATCATCGAAACAAACATTTGACATCAGATGTTAAAATTGAAAAAACAACCCATAAAAATTAAAATTTTTCATCTAAATTCTCTAATCGCAGAAATTGATATGGGAGCCCCTCGATCCTGGGCCATTTTTTTTTATTGTAGAAGAAAATCATCGAAACAAACATTTGACATCAGATGTTAAAATTGAAAAAGCTCAGATCATTTTATTCTGAGCACTTAGAGCACGCTCATACTCTGAGCAAATAAGAAACACGAACATTTATCTTGAGAACTCTTTGACTGCTCTGAACTAATTTATGAAAACGAAAAATGAAATGACAGAATATTGTGAAAACTTGTTGTTCTATCTGTAAGTTGATATCGACAACAAAAAAAAACGACATCAATAAAAATACAATTCAGTATATAATAAAAATGTAAGTTGAAGTAAGCATAAAACATGTATGTCTCGTTTCATTTGCTGGGTTCATTTGTGCGTGCGCTAAGATTTCTCTCTCTCTCTCCACCACCAACAAAACCATGCAGCGCAGCCGACTGCGCAGCACACACCGCACAAAGTCCATAAAGGGCGACGAATATCTGATGCCAGTACAGATATTTAAAAAATGTATAAGGGCCTTGCGGCCGAACCCGGGACCCGATCACTACCAAATTTTCGAAAAAGTATTGTTTATTGGGTATACACATGTGTGTAAAATTTGAAGAAAATCGGGTAAATTTTTTAAAATTTTTGTTTGGGAGCCCCCCGACCCCGCAGCCCGAGGGGCCTCAAAATTTAATAGAAAGTGTTGTCTCCGGAAATACGCATGTGTGCAAAATTTCAATAAAATCGGGCCATGGGAAGTGGGTTAAAAATTGATCGCAAGAATCCACGACAGACGACCGACCGACGACCGACCGACGACCGACCGACAACCGACCGACGACCGACCGACGACCGACCGACAACCGACCGACGACCGACCGACGACCCACGGGCAAGTGAAGTTAATATAGAGAATTTAAAAACACGGTCAATAATAACGTTGCAATAACAAAATAGCAGTGATACAATACATTGACTGATCCATCATACTCATACGTGCATTAATATTTGTTTGTGGTAATGTTCGCAAAATAAGCAAAGGAAGATGTACAAATGCAACGAAAATGCACGATGCACATGAATGGGAGGGAAACATGGATTTGCGTTTCCTTAAATGATATGCACATACATTATACATATACAATCTCGATATTTGACCGAAGAGTAACAGTTTAACAGCTTACGTTTAACGGTTCGAAGCAGCATAGGGATTCACATAAAATAATTGTGGATACTTTGAGTTACTTAATTTTTATTTCACTGCCACTGTGATGTTTGCCCCACTTTGCAGTAAATGTCATATTATGTGAACGGTGCCTTACGTGATGCGAAACTTTGGAATCCCTGAAAGGATTAAAAAGGAATTTGCGCCGCTTACGTGCATGTATGAAGCAAAGACCATTAAGAATAATACGTACAAGTTTTAACTTAATTTTTCCAGGAAGAAGAACAAAGTTCTATTCGTGATAGATACGGTTAACCGAGAGAGCACGTTACTCGCAAGAAGTCCACGGGTGCACTGGTATCCAACTCAGCTTGGATACAAAACTTGCTGAAAAAGAAATTTTCCCGAATTAATTTGCTTTTTAATTTTTTGGTCGTTTATTTGAATTAAGTTTTGAAAATGCACACTTTCTCGATGCGAGCATTAACTATATGGGGATTGAAACTTGATACCGAATTGCCGCATTATTGAAGTAGTAGTAGGTACTTGTACAGGCAGTCAGGAGAAGGACTGATAATTGGTTTAAAACACATGTGAGTGAATATATAAAGTTGTTTCGCACGCAACTTTTTGAATCATTCTTGAAACCGTTAAAGTTTCAAATTGAAAAAGATTTTCTTTGTACTGCAAAATATTGCTAGTCAATCCATCCATTATCCTTATGAAAATCTCTTATTAGCTCAATTCCGATATGCGCTAATGGAATTCAAACAGCGAATAATACAAGGATTAAAATATTATTTTAAGTCTCATTCTTTTTTGAAAATTGGAGAATTATCCTTTTGCTAGTTCTCCACGTAAAGTTGATTTGCTTAACTGGTTTTCCTCAACAGGTTTTGCTGTGCACCAATTTTATTGATATCCTGCTTTACTATTTGATCATTCAAGTCCTCTTCCATAAATGGTCGGCCAAGAGTATCTTTACGTTTGTTAAATTACCGTAAAGTGAAATGAATTCCCGTAGAGCGACCGAATGAACATTTTTCTGGGGAGTGCATGTTCCGTTCAATTAGCTCTATTATGTCCGTTTATACTCCTGTTCTTGTTCCTGGTTGTTTTTTTTATTGTTTTAATAGATTTTTCCGTATTGTCCTGATCGTTCGTATTACGTTGAAATCAATTATTAATAATCGAATACGGAGTAGATATGTGATATTTCATGGATGTGTTCCAGAACACAAAGCTTCCAAAATTCTTCATCTAAAATCTAAATGGTACGTTGTCGAATAAAGTAAAAAATACAAACAATTCGTTGAATATTAAATAGGACTCTTAATTAACTTATATAACTTATATAACGCTCTTATCTTCGATAATGTGACGTTAATTTTTATTAAATGATAAAAAAAATTCAGCCGATTTTCTTCAAATTTTGGAGTGACCGGGCCCCGGGGTCTAGGGCGCAATACACATTTTTTAAAAAAAATTACCTGATTTTCTTCACATTATATACATTCGTATTATATCAATTATTGTAAACATTAGTAACTGGCCCGCCACAGGGAAGAGGGGGTCTCATATATTTTTAAAAATTAACCCGATTTCTTTTAATTTAATACATATGTGTATCTCGCGGTCGCGGTCGTGGTCGGCGGTCAGCCATCAGCAGAATAGGGCGAGTAACACAGAATGCTCTAGAATTGCTGGTGACCGTAACTATCTCTGACTGGTGGAAGTGCGATCAAACCTCCACGTGGTGGCCGCCGGTAATTTTCCTCCTCTTCAAATATTGTGCTGATATAACAGCAATTCAGCCATCAGCCGAATAGGGCGAGTAACACAGAATGCTCTAGAATTGCTGGTGACCGTAACTATCTCTGACTGGTGGAAGTGCGATCAAACCTCCACGTGGTGGCCGCCGGTAATTTTCCTCCTCTTCAAATATTGTGCTGATATAACAGCAATTCAGGAGATGCGGTGGATCGGAAATGGTGTCTTACAAAAATCAGAATATGACATAAATTACAGCTGTCATGCAAGACATAAGATGCGCGGGGTGGGGTTTCTAGTCAACAAAAGAATGAAACCCGACGTTATCGGCTTAAAAGCAGTAAATGAACGGCTATGCATACCCTTCGCGTGCGGGCCAGATTTAAAAAAATAACCCTCATAAACGTTCACGCACCTACAGAAGATTCCGAAAATGATGAAAAAGAAGAATTCTTTGATTCAGTCGAACGGGAACTCCATACATGTTCAGTATGATGTAAAAATCATTCTGGGTGATATGAATGCCAAAATAGGTAAGGAGCTAGTATTCAGGCTGTACATTGGCACCCATAGCTTACCCGAGAACACTAAAGACAATGGACTACTAGTCATAGAGATGGCAGCAAGCAATAATTTGGTCGTTGCGAGTACAAGGTTTGCGCGTAAAAATATTTACAAAACTACCTGGGTAACTCCTGATAGAGCCACTCCCAACAAGATAGACCACATGTTGATAGACCGCACCACAACCCGAACCTGACGAAGGTACGAACGTACCATAGAAGAGAAATGGACACGCCTTAAGAATACTGTCATTAGTACTGCTAACTCCAATATTCGTAGAGATCGGAACGACTGGTTCGATGAGGAATGTAAGCTAGCGACTGAAGGTTAGAATGTTCCGTACCGAGTAATGCAACAATCTGATAGAACGCGGGCACGCGAAGATGAATATACAGAGCCCAGAAAATATAAAAGAACGGTTCACCGGCGAAAGAAATCAGCCTGGTAGAAGAATCTCTTCCAAGAACTAGAACAGTGCACTTTCATGAGTTAATAAATGGCCGCTAACTGAGGAATTGGAGGCTCCACCAATGACCGAAGACCACACTATGCTGCCGCCACCAAGCATAGACGAAGTTAGCAGAGCTATAAATCGGCTCAAAAATAATAAGGCCCCGGGATCTGATGGTATCCCAGCGGAGCTTATTAAAACGTCCTGCAATACACCAAGCAACTCATGATATATTAGTGCAATTATAGGAGGAAGTGGACGCCGTGGCTCTGTGTATAAGAGCATTGCTTCTGAGTAGGAGGTTCGTGGTGGTGATGACTTTAACGCATCATTGGTCCATACCAATGTGGCTTCAACCCAGGAAAATCAACAACGACCAGATTTACTCCCTTAGGCAGGTGAATGAATAGTGTGTGTTCAAAACTCACTACACCATCTTTTTATAGACTTTAAAGCCGCCTATGATAGCATAGCCAGAGTAGAACTTTATAAAGCCATGAGAGAATTCGGCATCACAAATAAACTGACACGACTATGAAGGTTGCCTATAGAAATATCCGGATCACTATCGAGCACATTCAACATCTATAACCGGCTTCGACATGGGCAGGTCAGTCGCCTGCGTCCTCTTCAACCTGGCGTTGGAGAAGTGATCCGAGACTCTTGCATAACGGCGGCAGGACAAATTCTCTGTAGGACCATTCAGATACTGGCATACGCAGACGACATCGACATCGTTGGTAGAAACCAAGGGGCTGTACAGCAAGCTTTCATCCAGATCGGGTGGGCGATACGAAATCTGGGGCTGCACATAAATGAGAGAAAAACAAAGTACAAACCAGATAAGATAAGATACATAGTGGCCAAGTCTGTGAGAAGAAGTTCCAACATCCCTCAATTAAAATAGTGAATAGCATCCTGCTGGGAAAGAGGAGGATCACCGGAGATACAGATGTGTACATTTTAAATAAAATCGGGTTATTTTTGAAGAAATTTTTATAGGAACCCATCGAACCTGTGGCGTGCAGATTTTTAAGGTAGATAGTTTTGTATTTGTCATCAGAGATACCAGATACACATGTGTGCATAGTTTGAATAAAATCGGGTTTTAGGAAATGGATTAAGAATTCTTCATAAAATATGGCCAGCCACAAACAAACAAAACAAACACATCCGAACGCAATGTTATTATAGAGAATTGAAGGATTAAGGCTGAGCAACGATACAGGGTTGTTTTTTGGTTTACATAGCTAAATTTATATATTAATGTATTTTGCATTAACTGTACAAAGATAGGAAAGTGTCAAATATTGTCGAATGGGCAGGATACCAAGCTCGCATAGGTAAAGCTGATCCTGCTTAGAAAGTACTTTTCGGTAGGACTTTTGGGACACGCTAATGAGAGGCCGGCCAAGCCTAAGCTGTAAGGATGACGTAGACCAGGATGCCCGGAGTTTAGGGTTACCAAACTGGTTAACATCGGCTTGAAATCTGGAACGATGCGGAGATTTTTGAATAAGGCCCAGGACCGGTCCCCGGTTGTAGAGCCCCATATGATGATGATGAATTTTTTAATTTTTCATTTATACTATACTCATCAGCTAGAGCAAAAACAAAGCGAAAATTTTTATTTATATTTTCTAAGTTTTATTGAATTTTTGATCCAAAAGGCCAACTCCACCCATTAATCTATATCGCTGATAGTACCAAAATCACAGTGGCATATTGAAAATGGAAATAAATTTATATTTAAGTTTATACTTATCGGAGTACCAAACGAACATATGGTGTGAATATAAACTTTTCGTAAATATATTGACTCCAGCTCCACCTATTCAGCGTTATATCCAAGCCGACTAACTACCAAATGGACAACGGCAATTATATTATTTTCATTTATAATATTTACCTCATTTTTAACACTCTTTTACTAAATTTTTATAAAAAAACTTACCAGCTGAAAAAACTAAGTCTTAATTCAAGCTCTCTCCCTAACCATCTGACTTAACAAAAAATTTCTTTACCAGAGAAATTCTATCTGACAAATAAAAGAAAACCGAAAATTAAGGTTATGTACATAAACACGTTTGAATAGTACCTCAAAAAAACTCTCATTGAATGAATTTTATTATAATATTTCTACGAAAATAGTTTTAGTACGCTTAACAGTGCTATCTACAGACAGTATTAGTAGTATTGTGTGTAAAATTTTATGTATTGATATTGCATGTCGGGAATTTGTTTTATAAGTTATTCTGGTATTAGCTCTGTGGTCCTTTATGTCGTTTTCAAAGATAAGAACCTACTCAAAACTGTTGATTTAGTATAAATACCCCATATTTCTTCACAGTAAGTAGATAAATAAAGTTGTGTTGTGTTTTTATTTGCAAAATCCATTACGAACTCGGTAGAAAGCCTAAATTACGTAACAATACCTATATTGCGCGGCAATATTGATGTCAATTGTAATGGACAAGGGAATCCATAGGGTTAAGGGGTTATAAATGAGTTTTTATGTTTTAGTTTCTTCTATAATATTCTGGCTTTTTATGATTGACATATATGACATTTTAACGTTGAAGCCTCGACTGCGTACATTTGACAACTTGACGTTTTAGGCATCAATGACTTTTAATTTTTAACTTTAACCTTTAAACTTTTTAAACGTAAAAATCCTCCCAAATCTTCAAATCCTTTAATGTTAACGCTTAAGCATTTTTCTGACCTTTAACCTTTGACCTTTTCCCATTTAAATAATTTGACTACACCTTTCAAATTGTATAATAAAATTGCTTTGACCGGCGACAATTGCGCAACCTATCAGTGAGTGCAATAAATATTTTTTGAGACATATCAGACAACTGCTTGTCGATCTAGGTTTAAAGTTTGAAAAAGGAGTCTATTACTTCCAACTAATCTTGAAACCTAGCTAACGTTTTCTTCTTCCTTTGAAAAATATAATTTAGTAAGACCAATATAGTTTTCCGAATATGGGGAAGAGGAAAGCTAAAACTTCTTGTCCCTAATGTCAACGGTTATATGAAACAATTCCCCAAAGGTAAAAAGCTGAACACTATGCTGAATACCGTACAAACGATGCATTGCCATTGGATTACAATCATTCTCTGTATTAGTCCTGTAGATATCTATTTCACATTTCTAATCCAATAATATATTATGATATTTTTGAATTAAATTCAATCGATCGGGGATATCCGACAGAACTCAACCATATTTCTATACTCCCGTCGCTTTGGAGTATTATAAAGGAACAAATAATATCCGCCAACATATCGAACGTAAAACAATAAAACGATTCCCAATGGTGATGACAGGACACAAAAGAATTAAAATCCAATGATTTCATATTTTGTCATTGTTATTCAAGACGTGTGTGTGTGAGTGCGAACACAGCGAACATATGACCAAAATGCGAGTATGCGAAGGACAATAATAGATATGTGACGGGTAATCCCCTGGGAAATTTTCTCGGAAACAGTGTAACTCAGTCCTATAAAATGGAGAAGGTAGGCTTTGATAAAATTGCGTGGGCAGACGCACGTCTTGTTTGGTATTACTTTCAGTGATCAAGGTATATTTAAGCACAATATTTAAGTCAAGGATGTTATTATTTTTTTATTTTAAATTTGCCAATCGGATAGCCAAATACCTAGCCAATTTTCTACTCTGGTGCTATTATATTATTGTTGTTTCATTAATTCAAGCCTGTTTCCATAGTAAGGGAATAGTACAAAAAAACTCGATGAAAATAAATGGAAACTTTTATTGCATTTCAAAGTGAACTTAGCTGATCGACACTGTAAAACAAACCTCATATGGACATTCCGCTTTGTATGAAAATTTATGAAAATTACGAGGGCAAACGCCCCCAGGAACAGTTCAAGTAAACGGCTTTCTCGCCTTTGCGCGCTGATTTGTGCGGGATTTTTAACAAGTCCTTGGAGAATTCTGCACCATTTATACAGCAATTGCAAATCACAAATTGCAATTACCTGCTCCTCATGGCACTTGCACACATATACATTGGTACAGGACACAGGAAACAACAATAAACGACAGGCATAGAGGATAACAATCAAGCGTCATTTTACCGCTTAATATCTCGCGCAAGGCGAGCTCACGGACGGATTATGACATCTGCTCGAGTTATTAAAAACGTCTGGCCATGTTAGCATTGCACTGCGTTGAATGGCACTGGTTGGTTGTGCAGCGACGCGGTGGCAATAACGACGCTATCCAGGTTGCCAAACGGAATTATTAACCTCGTAAAAGTTGCCTCATGCGTACGTTTGGTATAGAATAGAATAAGCCTTCACCATTATACCATCGACATCGATTACCAACGAAGACCAAACTGCAAATGAAATTAACTTTAACCAATACCAAATGGGATAGGGCGCCCGTGCGCTTTAAGGATTTGGTCCGCAAGGGTATGAGTTCCATGCGGGTGGGTGGAAATACGAGTGTTAATTTTCACAATTCAACACACCAAAACACTGACTGTGGTCTTCTCCCTTTCTTTACTCATTCCACTCGTTTGTAAATACGCCCTGACTCCTGTATCTGCTGTGTTGTTCAATATTTTGTTTTCTTTGCTGTTGCGCTCAACGACAACAACAAAGAATGATTAGGCAAACGACCAGCTAGTGCCACTGCAACTGTTGCAACCGTCATCGAATGATAATGCACAGCAGTGCGGTAGCTTTAGCTTGGCAAAAGTTAATAAAAAAATATTATCTCCTTATTTGCACAGATGTTCCTAGGAGCACTACCTAAGCTACAGCTTCTGTTTCTCATGCTCGAGTTTCAGTCCTTCCTGATGGCAATAAATATGCGAGTAATGTCGCTGATGTTGCAGTTTTATGATTTGTGTTTGCTAATTTGTAATTTTCTATTTGGTTATTCATTATGACCGTAGCAGGAACTAAGGGGTTGTCCTGAGGTAACAGGAGCATCATAGTATTATAGTAAAACGTTTGGCTAAAGGAATTCAATACTCTTTAAGATTTGATAAATTTTTATTTGCACTCTTTGCAAAAGTGAATTCCTTTTTCTTTTTGTATAAGGTAGAATTATAGATGCAATTCAGATTCACTAGAGTGTCATGTTCTGCTTATTTGGAATAAGGTATTTTCCAATAGTCCAAATAGATAATTTTTAAAGACTTTTAGTTATTAGTGTTGGGTGGTTTTCCCAGTGTTCCTTAGAGTTTTTTTTTATCTGTGTCGAGTTGTAACATATCAAATGTTTAAAAGTCTACGAAAGCTAAAGGCTAGAATGTAAGTGTAACAACATCAGCTAAACTAACTAACAACTGCACTAACATACCTTAAGGCATTAACTTGACAAGTGCTCAAGCAAAAAGCAAAAGTTGAGCTACTCACCTACCTGTGGACTTTGTGATATAGGGTATAATCGGGTGTATATGCCCTTCAGTGTCAGTGCCTCAATTTATTTCAACTGTTCCGTTGATGGTCAGACCAACAAATAGAACTAAATTCAAGACTTGCTGCTGCGGCTACCAATATCAAAATACCAGAATTTGTTTCGAAACCAACAAAGACTTTAACAAAAACCCTATGTGTTAGGGGCAGAGTGAGGAAAATGCTTAGCGGAAGTTTCATTACTGCTTCGGCTAGCGTTAGACCATCCACAAAGCTGCCCATACTGCAACACAATGATTCACACAAAGTGCAACGTCAGGATGGAGTAAAATATCCTAAGGCAACAGAACATATCTCCGTCATTACCTTGTTCTCTTTCACGTATGTGTTGGTGGTGAGCTACTTTTTTTCCTATTTCTTTTTAAGTTTCGTCGAGTTTTTTTCCAGAACTGCAAATGAGCAGTTCAAAACCGAGAAAATTACCTTAGGGGATACATGCGTTATGCTGCTGGTTGTTGTGAGTTAGGCGTTGACATGAATATGAAGCAAACTAAGCATCATCACAGGTCCTGATGTACGTGTAGCAATGTTTGGGTGTAGAAAAACTTCCTGATGAGCGGCTGAGCTGTTCGTCCAAGCGACCGGCGGGACCGTCGTCACCCATCATCTTCATCACTGTTAGCCTGCTGTTGCATTGCTACTGGTATTTACCGATTTGGTCTTTTGATCCATTATCCGTTGCAAACTACACGTGATGTAATACGATGGAGACACACCACCAGCAAAAACACATAAACAGACATCATGATATTCGATGGAGCATGACTCCTAGCCACTCTGACTTTTTCGTTTAATCCAAAAAAAAGCCGCTGACGGTGTTACGTCAAAATATTTGTTTGACTTTGACCAGCATACTCTATGCACCAACACATGAAGGCGTCAACTGTTAGTGATATTCGTTGAAAAGTTCAAAATTTTCTCTGTGGTATTGTCATCCTATTTAGAGGAAAACCACCTATGAAAAGTTTTCCGCTTTGGCTTAGGAAGCTTAAAGTTAATGCAAGTGATTTTTAGTAGTATGGTTACGTTGTGGTAAAAGAAGTTCTCAATAAGTTGAGTCGTTGAGTGTAACATCAAACAAAGTAAATATAGTATATTACATAACGAGCGACGAAATTGGACTGGGGCAGCACTTTTCTGCGAGCAATGTACGCTGTTTTTCACACGACCAAAATCGGGTTTTCTGCTTAACCGATTATGTGCAATGCAAAATTACTCTGGGAATGTGTTTTCGCTGTGACTGCATTAAATTACAAAAGTGGCTACTTTCGAAGCTAGGTTACGAATAATAACCATCCCATCCACACTCCTGTGATGGGTATAGGGGTGCCTTGCCGTCATTATTCATCGTCGACTTCTGAAACTATTGATTAAATATGAGTCTATAGGCTAATTGTTCCCGCACAACTCTTCTTAGGCAATTATTCTCGAATAACTACCTTTTAAATTTGTAATTGTGCTTTTGTGCTAATTTGCATTTGTGTTGTGCATGGATATTTTTGCACACAAATGGAAGGGACCTACAATTTAGTGCCGTATCCGAAGGGCGCATTGAGAAGCTTTCTGTGACAAGTTATTACTCTCGGACGTTTGTCAGGCATTCGTGAGAGGTGGGACACAGTGAAACATACTTTTGGTGTTACTGGGATTCGAACTACGAATAAGGAAGTATAGTTATCATGAAAATTTTCGAACTCGGGATTTTTGCAGATTTACCCATTACCGTATCTCCTGAGTCAGAAAAAGCGAAAAAAAAATCTCCGCTCTTTTTATTTAAATTGTGAGGGGTCAGTTGATTTTGAAGGAAATACAACCGGAAGCGACAGTTTATTTGGAGAATTGTTCGAGTTTTTGCAAAAAACTCAAAAAGTATAGCACTTAGGAGAAAACTGTTAAGTCCAAATGAAATTAAAAAAAAGATTAAAAAATAAAAAAAGTTATTTCTTGCTTCGGTTTGTAATTAATTTTATATTTTAGCAAAATAAAATTTTCTGAGAAGAATTTTTCGAGAATAATTGTGCGAGACTAATATCAGCCGATTTAGATTATTTTAAATATAATTTTTCCCAAGTGGAGTAGATGCCATTTTCTCACTAACAATTCAAAAATAGTTTATTGCATTAGGTTAACTATTAATGTATTTTTGTAAACTATGCCTATGTTTAAGCGCCTCAACAACCAAATTTTCTCTTAAGCTTGTGTTGTGTCAACAAATTGTTAATAATATGCTATAATTTGATGGAACAATAAATAAATGCTTTCAAAACATTATCATCAAATCATAACAAATAAACTGGGTTGTCTAAAATACCTCGTAAGTAACGGAGGCCTAAAAAGTACGAGCTAGTATTGATCGGTTGTGGGCGTCGTGACTTAAGTGGTAAGTGCATTGCTCTAGTAAGCTGGAACTCCGAATCACAGAAAAATAGCAATAAGCTTTCTCACTGTCCCACCTCTCACAAATTTGTGACAAAGGCCCGAGAGTAATATTTATCATAAGAAACACTATCAATGTGTCTTTCTAATATAGCTTTATATTGTAGGACTTTTCCATTTGCGGCAAAAATATAACACGCACACACCGTATGGACACGAGAAGTTAGCCCCTTAGCCGCAAAGGTCTGTTGCGCCAAATATTATTAAAACGGCGGATAAAGAATAAAACTTATGCAGCATATACGACTTTAGAGAATTTTATTTCTCAAAAAGCGATATTATCTTTGTACTGGAAATTCGAGAAAATCAATTTTTGAAAGTTTTGACATATTTTATGTGAGAATCCTGTCGATACATACACGATCTAAACTAATTTTTTAAATTTCCGATTACCCATTAGAGCGCAAAAAATATCCTTGATTGTCTTGTGCTAAACTAAAATCCAAGTATGACACGTACGACGGGAAGACATTTTGCACATCTATCCTTATAACAATGATAAACACGCGCCGTGACTTCAATTTAACAGGGAAATCATTGCCCGGATTTTCAGGACATAAATCCTGTTTCTATGTCATGAAGAGAGCATGCTAGCTGAAGCTCCTCCGCCGACTCCGACTGGCAATTCTTTTCGCATTCTTTTTTCCAAACATAGCTGATTGTTCGCGTCGTCGGCATCGTCATCCTCTCAATCTTGATGTCGTTGCGCGAGTAAATTCGCAGTTTCGTATTCATCAATCGTAGAGCAATATCTCAAACTGACTCTCGTATTCTAGTGATTGTGCTGTGGCACGCGCTATTGTGGCTCACTACCATTGTAAGATTCTCATAAATTAATGGCTGTCGATGAGGTAAAGATTGCCGCTATTTTCTACGCATTCTCGTATCAGTATCGGGTTTAACCGAACATCGCAAAATCTGCTGCGATTTGTGCTGACTGGTGACAGCAAAGTTTAAATTTCACTAAAACCATTATTTTTTGTATGCGCAAGTATAACTACAAACATTTTGATTTACAATTATTAATTGCATGCTGAATAATCAGTAAACTGATGAACTTAAGAGAAGCTCTGTAGATTTGAAAACGTTTTGACAGACTTCAACTTCACATTTATTCAATAGCGCTTCACAAAATGAATGGCTTCTGATAATAGTATATAGCTAGGAAAGTGGAAAACGACTAACACAATTTTTCTGCTCAACTGCTCATCCGCAATGCAAAACTACTGCGGGAATGTAAATGTTCGCTGAGACTGAAAGTACACTTTCGGCTAAGAACGTTTGCAAATGTAACGCAAAATTACACCATAGCCCGTTCTAGACATTTGTGAATATGCAATCCGAACGTCCATGATGATCCCTCTCATTCTAACCAACATGAGATTAGGATTAGGTTTTTTCAATCAATATCACTTTGAGTTTTAGATCGCTTTAGCTATGGTCACGAAAATTTCATCCTAAATAAAATGTAAACGACATGAAAACCATATTGTAATGGGTCATTGTTTTTTTGTTTTTTAATTTTCTTACACATCAATACATTTATTTTGAAATTGAATAAAAAATATTCAAGCTTGCCTAGTATGACTGCTTTATAGAAAGATCTGTCTACTTTTTTAAATTCTCTATATTAACTTCGGGTGCCCGTGTGTTTGTTTGTTTGTCGTGGAATCTTGCAATCAATTTTTAACCCACTTCCCCACTTCCCATTTTATTGAAACACATGCATATCTCCGATGACATCACTTTCTATTGAAATTTGGAAGTGATCGGGCCCAAAGGTTGGGGGCTCCCATACAAATTTTTTATCCATGTGTATTTCCGGTGACAAAAGTTTTTATAATAATTTTGAAGTAAATTTATTAATTTTTTCCAAATTATCCCGGTTCAAACTTTGCACACATATGTTTCTCCTTTTAGAGAATTTACATGAAAATTTTTAATTTTTATGGGTTGTTTTTTTTTATCATTTTTTGCTGAGTGAATACCCCTTATTCCTTTAATAAATAAGCGCAGGCGATGGGCATGTCGCACACGTCTGGTGTTAGCGCACATGCTCATGCCTCGATCCAGATGTTCTGAAAAGTGTTTCAGGAGTAGAACAAAAAAAAACATAAGGACGGTTATAAGCAAAAAAGTTTAGAAGAAATCGGTGCAATCGGAATTACTTACGGTTGTTATTTTCAATGTTATTTCAGGTGAATGTTCGATCATTGTATTTAGTTACTGTGAATGGAACGCCACTCAACGCGGTAAAATGCAGCGGATTGAAACATTTCTTTGATTCTATATGTCAAAAATTAGTGTTTACATGCCCATAGAAGAAAGTGACTGCCTCGAAGGTAGCAGTTACACACTAGTAAGTTAACATATAAAATACTTTTGTTATTTGCTGCAGTTACATCGACCACACATGCACAGAGTAACTTTGCATTGCGCATAGCCGGTTTTGGTCGTGTGAAAAATAACGTACAGTACTCGCAGAATAGTGCTCATCCATGAACTCCACTTTCCTCGCTCCTTATGTAATATACTATATTACAATTAACCGACGGAATATTCGTGATCACATTATGGAAAATTCGAATAATTATATAACGTTAATGGGGAAAAAAATTTGAAATAAAGTCTTGCCAATTAAAGTGGTTGGACCGATCCGTTCTTGGAATCAATATTCAGTTCCAGAAAAATTCTGAAATTTGAGTTCGGACTTTGGCAGTTAAAGAGCTGCGAGAAAAACATACCGTCGTATATTTATGTGAGCAAATCAGAGACCTGCTCAAGTACATTATATTTAATTGAATTAAATAAAACGAATTTATTTGTATTTGTATTTGTATAGCATAAAAACGTTATAATGTGTATGTGAAGTCGCACAATTTACAGAGATATGGTATATATGCCTTACTACTGAGAAATTATAAAGGAATCTAAATACATGCTATTAAAGAAAAAGTAATTTGAAGGAAAAAGCTATAGAAAAAACCTCCAATCTAAATAGTGTGCTTAAATATAATGTTATGTGACACTAATAAATAAGCTTAAGATTATAAGACTAGATTAGAAAAAACGCAGCAAATAAGTAAATAAATATATAAGTAATTATATAAATTAAAAAAAAATAAAAAAAAAATAAATAAATAAATAAATAAATGAATAATAAATAAATATAATATAGATAATAAGTTAACAATTAAGAATATAAATAAGAAAAAACTATAATGAATGAATTATGAACAACAAGTAATATAAATATAAGTAATAACGAGAAAAAAAAAAAACTTAACAATCTTAAATAAATAACAACAATAAATTTCGATGAGGTGTGATGAACAATCAGGTACACAGACTGTTGATGAGTGGATTATCCGACATTTCACAGTTCATATAGAATTTAGTTCTTATGGAGCGAATTCTATTTTTATGAGAGAAACATTTGATTCCTCGTGGAGGGCAACGGTGGAATAATGCCAAGGTAGATTTAACATAATTTTAAGCAGCTTGTTTTGTGCCACTTGAAGTGTTTGGATATGTGTAGTTGCACAGCTACCCCATGCTGGTGATGCGTAAAGGTATAATGCCTGAAAAATTACCTTGCAGAGAATAACTTTATTGTCGTTGCTAAGCAAAGACCTTCGATTAATAAGTGGGTACATCATTTTAATTGCTATTCTAGATTTTTTTACTGTTTGCCTAATATGCTCCTTAAACGTTAATTGGGAATCCAAATGTACACCGAGGTATTTGACACAGTTATTCCAGTTTATGTGTATGCCATTTACTTCGAGTGTATTCCTGGTTAAAAAACAGGGCTTTCTTCTTCTTGAAAAGAAAATAGCTTGGGTTTTACCAGCATTGATTTTAATCTTCCACTTATTGAAATAATCGATGACAGTGTGCATTGCATCTTGTAAATAAGTTTCAATTATGAAACCTATCTCATGCGTGCTGAAAATTCCGATATCATCGGCGTAAATGGCATACTCGCAGTGAGGAATGCTTGGAATATCAGATGTATAAATGTTGTACAGTAAGGGGCCAAGAACTGATCCCTGAGGAACGCCGGCGGGAATTAGTCTTTCTGAAGAGTAACTTTGAGAGACAGAAACCTTGAAATGACGGTTTTGAAGAAAACTCATTACTATATTAGTTAAGTATGATGGGAAGTCTAGCTTTATCATTTTATAGAGCAGTCCCTCGTGCCACACTGTATCAAAAGCTTTTTCTATGTCAAGAAGGACTAAACCGGTTGATTTTTTTACATGCAAATTTTTCTTAACATGTTTACTAATTCTTAGTATTTGTTGGCATGTACCGTGGTTTTGTCTGAAGCCGAATTGTTCCATTGGTAGTATATTGTGGTCGTCAACCTATCTCGAAATTCTTATTTTTATAATTTTTTCAAAAATTTTGCTTAAGTTACTTAGAAGGCTTATTGGTCTATAGCTTGAAGCCAGTGAGGCTGGTTTTCCAGGTTTTAAAATAGGAATTATTTTCGCTTTTTTTCATACCTCAGGAAAATATTGTAACTTTAAGCATGCGTTTATTATAAAAGAAATAAAAGCAAAACCAATTGGAGGTAAATGTTTAATATATATATTTTTTATATTGTCGATTCCAGACGATTTTTTAATTTTTATTTCAGATATGATATCCACTATATCATCAACATTTGTAAAATCAGAAACACCGGATGTTGGATTGTTAAGGCGCAAATCAGCAACAAAACTACTGACTTCTTGTTGAACACTAGTAGTGCCAAGATTCATTCCAATGTTATGATTTCCGACAAATGTGTCAGCTAAGCAATTGGCTTTGTCTTCGTTGGTTATTATAACATTATTATTTGCTGTTATTAAGGGCAAGAAGTTAGAATGTTTTTTTTAAGTACTTTGGCAATGTTCCAAAATGGTTTTGCACTTTTACTTAAGGTACTTAATTTATTATTCCAATGTGTGTTTTTAACTTTCAAGATTTCAGCCTTAATAATATTATTGAATCTGTTTAACATTAGACGAGAAAAAGGCTGCATAAAACGCTGCCAGTTTCTTCTATGCATGTTCCTAATTCTAATTAAATTAATTACATAAAACGGAAGACTTAAACCTATGTTTTTAGGAACTCTTTTTGGAACAGAAGAATCGATACTATTCAGCATTTCAGATTCAAAAATTTTTATATTTTCATCGATTTCAGAAATACTATGGATATCGTCAATGTTGGTTTGCTTATTTATTAGTTTAATACAGATTTCTTGCTTGTATTTTTTCCAATTAGCCTTCCTGTAATCGAATATTTTTCTATTTGTAAAGGAGCGTCTAAAATGTGGCAAACTATGGGAAGATGATCAGAACTAAGTTCATTTAAGGCAATAGGCTGGGTAATTTGGTTAGGAATATTGGACAGAAGGAGGTCAATAGTGGATGGAAAGCTTCTGGCATCAGTAGGAATATAAGTGGGAGATGATGAATGTAGGATAGAGAAAGGATGCCTTGAGCTAAAGTTCGATAGAATGTTACCCCACGAGTTCGCTCTCAAGCAGCCCCAGTCGCGGTGACGGCAATTGAAGTCACCACCAATGATATACTTGTCTCGTATACTAATTAGTTTACGAATGTCATTGTTGAAGTAATTTTTCTTCTCCAAAGTTGACGCTCCTCCAGCAAAATAAACCGAGAAAATTTTTACCTTTGTACCATCATTTAGAAAAAGCTCTATACCAATGTTTTCTATTAGTAGCGTATTTAAAGAACGTATAAGTTCATGTTTGATTCCTTTTTTAACTACGATGGCAACACCGCCACCTCTTCTATCAGGGCTATCAACACGATAACAATTATAATTTGAATGAGCGAAACTCACTGAACAATTTAACCAGGTCTCACTTACAAGATAAAACGAATTTAATATTTAAGTTATTTCAAAAGGAATAAAGAAATAAACACAGCCCTATGATTGCCAATTTAAGAACCCTAAGCAAAGATTTGTAGAAATAGCATATTATAGCGTAGAGAAACGGAATGCCGTAACGTTATGAATTTTCTTTCCGTTTTTCATCACTGGTTTATAAATAGCCAACGTTTTTAGTTCACAGTTTTTAGTATCGGTAAACAGTTAAGATGTTTTATATTATTTTCTTAAGAGTTGGGTGGATAGTTAATGATATGCAATTCACTGGTCCTTGCAAGGAATTGAAAGGTATATAGAAATTAGATTCAACTAAATAATAAATGCTCCATAACTGGCAACGCCTTAAAGTCATTAATTAGCATAAAGAACGAACCAGTCAGAGTTTATAATTTATTTCATCTCGCACAAGTTAACGAAAAAAAACTAAGTTTTCGGGTACTACATTTTATTTATACCTGTAAAACTCAGTTAAAAA
Organism: Nephrocerus scutellatus; assembly: GCA_947095585.1. Classification (NCBI taxonomy): domain Eukaryota; kingdom Metazoa; phylum Arthropoda; class Insecta; order Diptera; family Pipunculidae; genus Nephrocerus; species Nephrocerus scutellatus. Next base: position 72,100,594 of record OX352765.1, read on the forward strand.
GGACCTAAAAGGAGCTGAAAACCCAACTTCCACATGCAACACGCCACACGTTATATACCACACGATTCACATGCTTGCGCGCGGCACCGGCGACTAAGCTGTGTACAAAATGTCAGCTCTCTAGTTCGTTTAAAAGTTGGTTAAAAAGGACCTCAAAGAGGTCGAAAAAATACATAAATAGTCATGTTAAAAACCACCAAGGAAACAAGGACAATTTGAGTTCGCTTAAATGCGTCCCTTAAACTCTTTGATATTACATAATTTTCATTATCTGTTTCAAAGCTAGTTAGTGTGCAAGCAACTTCGAGCTTGTTAATTTGCAAGTTAATTTGTCAATTCCACTTCCAGCATCGATACCCTGGAGGCTCGGATTTTGTAAACTAGAAATGTTTTCCTAATCTAGATATTAGATTGTATGCACTTGATTACCGAAGTTGCGTTCTAATAAGAAAGAGCTGATGTCGAACCTCTTATACAAACATATACAAACAAGCACAGATGACCTGCTTTCGAGACGACGAAGACCCATAAATTTGTACGTGACAAAATAAAAGGCTTTCCATCAGCTTTATGCGTTATGTTTACGTTAACATTACATCACGTTCTCGATCTGTGTCTGTAAATAATTGACATTCTTGAGAGGATTTCACTGCAAGAACACACAAGCGGTTCCCATCCAATTAGGCAAACTTTTTGATTTGCCGGACAGATTTACCTACTGGTAGGTTGATTGGTCAGGGTTATTTGTATGTGTTGAAACCACTAAAGGAACATTCAGTTTTAATAAACTATTTGAAAGGACACACACACGTTTATTTATAAATGATAAATAAATAAAGCGACTTTCGAAGATTGGAAAAGTGCGATGCGTAGTGCTAAAAATAGGTGAACCTCTGCTCAGTGTGTTTTGTGACATGTACCACATTTTGTATCTTCCCTACAATTGATGTGATTTTTGATACAAAACCAAGGGGACGTGGAATTTTCTTTCTTTTTATTTACCCAACTAATGGTCTTATCTTAACACATAATGCATGTCTCAAGTGATGTACGTGTATGTGTCCTAAGAAAACAAAGCATTTTTTCGATGTGAACTAATGGTAATTGAAATCATTCAAGGTGTCACAGGAAAGAGAAGCTGGTGCGTTGTATGACAGTATATGGATGGGACTTCTTGTCTCTCGTAGAAAAACTGACGTACGTTTACTTCTAGCGCAGGATGCAATCCATGGTGTAATACAAGGGAATCTATGAACTCTAAGATTACCACGTGGACGTGGAATTTTGAATGATTCTTTTAGACAAGAATCTTATGGACAAAAGTGGTTCAATATCACTGAACAACTGCCAGTGATATAATGTGATTTCCCAAAACAGAACTTAGCTAAAAGCCAATTCATGTCAATTAAGATAAAGGTTATTATCAATTCAGTCAAAAACATTAAAGGAAACTGAAACTGTTGTTACTTAACCAATTATTTTATATTATCTTTCCGATCGTACGACGTTTATTTATATTTATTTGTATATCTAATATATAAAATTCTCGTGTCACGGTGTTTGGGTCTCAACTTCTCCGAAACGGCTCGACCGATTGTTATGAAATTTTTTATGTATATTTGGTAGGTATGAGAATAGGTTTTAAAGTGAAAAAAAAAATTGAGAACGACTGGACCGATTTGGCTAACTTTTATTTTATAAATTCGTAATAGTCCGTGTAAGGTTTATGCGAAAAAAAAATAGAAAAGATGCCCCGAAAATTGTAAAATTCGGAAACTGGAAACTGAAAGTGCTGTTTTCCATAGGATTTATGTATGAACTCGCGACCATAACTCACGATTCGAACGATAGATTAGCGTAATTCTTTTTTTGTTTTGTTCGTTATAGTCCTAGGACAATTACAAAGGAAAGTCGAAAAATTCGGATCAACAGCAAAAATTGTTTTGTTCGTTATGTTCCCGGCGGGAAAATTTGAAAAACGGTAAATTGGATATATTTTGAGGAAATAACTCTATTGAATGTTTTTGGTAAAAAGGAAAACTTTGGAAAAACGCGTTCCAGCCTAACTTAAAATAAAATTAAATTAGTGTTGATTCGCGATCTGTCCAGCAAAAGTCTTTATTTCATTTCTGTTCCAATAGATTCCAATTGTTCGGGTTACTCAAACGTCATTTGACAGCTTCTTCTTGGATTTTGTGGGCAAAAAGAACCCCAAAAGACCCTAAAGGCCCCAAAATTCAAAAATGTAACACAATGATGTGACTAATACTGTGACTCGATATCGCAAAACAAATAGCTTTTCACAAGTTCACAAAACGATTACAAACAAATTTATTGAAAGTGGGACAGGACAACGTATGTCGGGTCAGCTAGTTTTATTTATAAAAATCTACATTTCATAAAATTTTAATATTAGAGTATAAAAGTTATTGTGTAAGCGATTTGTTTATAATAATATTTCTTTTATGTTCGGCTGGTAATTTTTCTTATTATAATTTGTAATAGAAAAAGTCTTCATATGAAAAAAAATCCTATGTTTTGACGAAAATTTGTAAAAAAAAAACTAAAACTAATTTTAAAATGAAAGAGAAGATGAGTATTTTGAGGTTTTCTTGAGTGGTTAGTTGGTTAGATTTTTTTGGCTATTCGATAATAAGATTATTTAGAAATCTAATATGATATTTTCAAAAGAATAAGCACAAAATTGTAAACTATTATTATGTCAGATCTTGTTTTCTTTAAATACGAAAAAAATTTTCAAGACCATTTCTATTGCTATTAAAAAATGCATAGATGCATGAGATTTGTAAAAACAATTTGTATGATGACCCAGGATCCAGAAGTCTGACCACTTCCACAACCTCGTCATTATCGTATAAAACCCATACACAAACTTTGAATACTATTGGTTGAACCGTTTGGCAGTCTTTAGGCGTATAGATCGTATCTGAATGTGTGAAAAATACTAAAAGAGATGATACTGGCGAACATTGAAGTCATTCGTGATTGGGGCAGATCTAATAGGGTGGAACTTAGCCCAAATAAATTCCAAGCTTGTCTTTTTCGCAGAAGGCTGTTCAGCATTACGTTCCACCAGTAATTAATGGTGCCCTATTACGAGATCTGTCTCTCTTAAAATGTTAGGTTTGAAAGTTTCAAGTAAACTTTCTTGGAAGTAATAATAATAAAAATAATAAAATTCGGCGCGACAGACCATTGCGGTCCAAGGCCTAGTTTCTCGTGACCATTTGTGTTGCGTTGCGCATGTATATTTCTTTGGACACAAATGGACCTAGAGTTGAAGGCCGGATCCGAACGACGAATTGAGAAAAGCTTTCCGTGACAAGTTATTACTCTCGGAATGTTTGTCACCCATTCGCGAGAAGTGGGACACCATGGAGTTACTTGGATTCGAACCACGAACCCCCTGCTCAGTAGCCATTCGCATTTCCACTGAGCCAAGGTGCCCAATTGGAAGTAATGTATTGTTACGAAATTAAGGCTTTCGAGTTCGTAAAGGATTTTGCAAATATACTCAAAACAAGTTTATTCTATTATAAATTACAACTTTATTAAACAAACAGTAAAAATAATAAAAGTACACAAATTACACTTGTCTACAAAAAACATTTATTGCAACAATACTTGTATTTCACTACTATTCCTTTAGCTGGTAGCTCTTTAACTGCCCTGGTTGAATTTCAAATAACTAATGAATCTCTGTGGAAAAACGCCGTCTCATTGAAAAATTTCTAGAGTCTTCCAATCTTATATACAGAAATATCTAGCAAAGACCAGAACATTGTGGTACTTTACAACTAACCATACTTATGTAGTAAAAAAAATTTGCATGTGCATGTGCAAACATGTACGCACTTCAATATACCAGAGAAACCGGTTTGACTATATATATGACAGCACCAGTACATAATGGTGTAATCTGTCAACTACTGCTACTAAATGCCTAAAAGTATCATCATCATATTTGGCTCTACAACCGGGGTCGAGTCCTTCGCCATCCTTCCAGCGTAGGCTTGGCCGGCCTCGCTGTCGTGTTCCATAAATCCTACCACAAAGGACTTTCCGAGCAGGATCCTCTTCGCTCATGCGAGCTGGGTGTCCTGCCCGCCGGAGCCTACCGAGCTTAAAAGTTCCATTATCGACCGGGGCACGTCTAGTTCCATTTAAACGCCCGTGGCTACATCTACTACTAACTACTTTTCGTAACAATATTTATGAAATTGGTTTTATAAAACGTTGTAACTTTTTCTTCACCCCCGTTGAAGTATTATGATTATACAAGTCTTAGGCCAAAATTGCATTTGCAGTATCTTGATAGAATTCAGAATAAAATTGTCCGTATGATTAATGATGTAACCATTACTTCATCTCTTGATTCTTTGAAGTATAGTAGGAGCTTTAATTTTTTTCTACTCTTCAGAAGTAGACTCTTCAGAAACCCGTTCTCTAGTCCAAGGTCGTTTTGTTGGCACCCGTTTCAGTTCTTATCAACATAGATTTGCCTTAAAACCTCTTTTGCATGTAGTAGCCAACATTTCAATTTTTCCTTTTATCCAAAAGTGACATGGATGTGGAATCAATTAGTCGACTCCGTGTTTCCCGAATCATTAACTCTACATGCATTCAAAATAGACTTTAAGCGGTTCCTGAAGGTCCGAATTGTTCAATAGAGGATACAAGCATTTTTCAAGGCTGACTTACGTTTTGTATTTTATGTAATATTTTTTTGGTCAGAGTTTTTTGAAGTTTTCCCTGACCATGATCCATTGGTTAAAGCATTTCTACTCGTGTCGTTTTGGTTTCGTGTTCGTTTTCCCTATTGCGTTCTCACTTAGCAATATGTTTATGTATATAAAAAACAACCCATAAAAATACAATTTTTCATGCAAATTCTCTAATAGGAGATGGGTATGTGTTAAACTTTGAAGAAAATCGGGTTAATTTTTTTAAAAAAAGTTATGGGGCCCCACGAACCCGGGTCCGGGGTGTCCAAAATTTTTACAAAAATTGTTGTATATCAGAGAAATGGAAAGTATTGTCACCGGAAATACACATGTGTGCAAAATTTCAATAAAATCGGGAAGTGGGTTAAAAATTGATCGCAAAATTCCACCACACACAAACCCACAAACATACGGGCACGCGAAGTTAATAAAGAGAATTTAAAAACAGAAAAACTACGAGCAAAAAATCGTATGGGAGGATGGTTTCTAGTATCACTGCCTACGGTTTTAACTCTAAATTACACCAAGCTGATGATAATTTAGTAAAAAATGTGAAGAAATTTACCTTTTTTAAAAGTTTGGAATCCGGTATCCTACGCTACTGCCGCCGACAATACGATTTATTGCTTGTAACGCACATTTTTTGTCACCCATTCTGATTCAGCCTGTTTACGGTGGTTATGGTCTATTATGGACCATAAAAAATACTTTTGGTATTTTTGGAATTCGAAACTGGGATCGCCTGCTAAAAAGTTTAACGCACTAACCACTATAACCACGGTGTTCACAAAATAAAGCATTTCATTAAAAATCAAACACGCTCCATTTTATTACCATCATTTGGTGAGTTAATCGTATGCGTAGAAAAGAGCTAGTAGTAAGAGTGCTTCATAGATTTTCCTGTAAAAACATCTAAAAACAACTGCCAATAAATTTGATTTTTGCTCGTAATAAAGTGCTGTCAGTTTTATTACCAAAAAAATAAGAAAAAGCAAAGGCATATCCTTAATCCCCAAATGAATTGTTTGCCTTTTTTACGAAATGACTACTGAAGCTCGTTTATCCCATAAACCGGATGAATGTTTCCTATTTTTATTGCTATAAAATCGATGATACATTGTCACAGTGGGAGGTCAAATTAATCAAGACATTTACCGTTTATGGGTGATATTCGCGTTACTTTCGGCCTGTAACAAAGTCAAAATTGAGGCTATATATTTCAGGAGATGCGATGGATGGATGCACGCCACAAAACGAAACGAACGTCGCGCTATGTCCTAATTAAAGTTATCGCGAATCAATTGTCGAGATATGGAAGTTTGCATTGTGAGATACTTGCAAAAGGAGCAAGCATCGAAGAGATTAAAAAAATGCCTTTCAAATTTTTGGTAGCACCCCGTTCGTGTCCGACTACCGACCGGATGTCCAAGAGTATAACTGCGAAAATGGTGATGCTGGTATTTGGTTTGACTTTTACGCATGATGCTGTCAATGGGTGCTCCTTATTTTCTAGAGCAGTGCTGATAAAGAACTTTAGGAATTTTTACATGCCTTAGTACAGTAAAGGGAAAAAGTTTTCTAAACATTAAAAATATTAATTTTTAAAGCAAAAAGAGTTTTTGTAGTTTTTGAAACAATTTTGTGAAGCAGGTTTCCGGTATATAAATGAACGTACATAAAACATTATGTTACATTATACATTTTAATTATCTTAAGCTTTTTTATAACTTATTTTTTGCCGGTCGTGAAAAAGTGGTCCGAAAACTGGCATCCTTTACTGTCTACCAAATGCGGACATACTCGTACGGACATTTAATTTCTGTCAAGACTCAACTAACTATTTTTATGATCGCGACATTAGGAAAGCGAAGTATTTATTACAAGGACAACGAGGGACGCAAGTCGAAGTGGATAGAAGAAGAAAAGAAAATGAAATCGAAGAAAAACGAACATCGAAGGAAACTAAAAAAAGCAACAAAATTCACGACTTGCCAAATGGAAATTTATGACAATGACATGGCGTGATTAAATGACATTCTGCTGAAGGATATCATCGTTATCATCATTGTCCGTATTGTCATCGTCATTGTACGCCGTTTTCACCCGTCCGTCCGACCAGCCATCTTTATCAAATTAATAAGAATAAAAAAACACGAACGGATATTATTAGTGTTAAAGTTTCTTCAGATTTCCTCTTGCCGTTTATGCCTTACAATACATACACATAGCCATACAAACACACACTTCATTGAGTTTAATAGCTCTGGGCACGCCTTGATAGACTGACTTCCAGTCCACGTTATCGTCATTTAATCGCAGAAAAGGAAATTATCATCGTCATCGTCGACTTCGACTGTTGGGATGACAACTAATGGCTGCCGGGTGAAATATTCACCCGGTGAGGACACTCGTGTGGGGATTCGTGAATTGTAAATTGTGATTCGTGCGATATTAGTTAATGACTTTGTAGATAATAACAGTGCACATTCAATCCCAAAGTTAAGGCGAATCATCAGCAGAAAAATATTTCTCTGATTGTTAATTAATTAATGGTGTTTCATCTAAGAAGACATTCTGAAAGAGGGAACCCAATGCAAAAGAGTATTGAATAAAGCAACCCATAAAAAAAATTTTCATGTAAATTCTCTAATAGAAGATACATATCTGTTTAAAGAAAATCGGGCTAATTTTTAAAAAAATTAACACACCTCGGTCCCAAGTGACCGTTCACTTCAAAAAATTTACAAAAAATGTTGTCCATCGAAAATGCACATGTTTCTAAAATTTGAAGGAAATCGGGTTAATTTTTTTAAAAAATTTGTATGGGGTCTCACGATCCTGCTCCAAAATTTTTACAAAAAGTGTTGTCCATCGGATATACACATGTATGTATAATTTAAAGAAAATCGGATTAATTTTTTTTTTTAAATTTGTATGGGTTTCTCCACCCCGGGGCCCGGGGTCCATCGGAGATACACATGTGTATAAAATTTGAAGAACATCGGGCTAATTTTTTAAAAAAAAAGTTTTGGGGCCTGCAGACCCTCCAAAGTTTAAAAAAAATGTTTTCCATCGTAGATATTTATGTATGTAAAATTTTAAAAAATCGGGTAAATTTTGTAAAATATCCGGGCGCGAGGGGCCCCAAATTTTAATAGAAAGTGTTGTCATCGGAGATATGCGTGTTGGCAAACTTTTAATTAAATCGGGCTTCGGGATGCGAGTTAAAATTTATCGAAAGATTCCACGACAAGCACACAGGCACGCGTTAACATAGAGAATTTAATAAAATAAAGTCAAAAAATGTTTATAAGAAAAAGAGATTCGTAATTTATTAACCAGTTATTGTGAGCCTTTTATCGCATAAAAACTAGACACTATAATACTCTTCCGTTAAATAAGATTTGATGAAATATAAGCTACAATATCTCTATCTTCGCTCGGTTTGTTTGGTGCTTTGGCAGGTAAAGAAACTTATAATGGAAAAAAATAATGTGTATATGTTTTTTAATTCGAACAAATTGGGGTTTCCTGTTTGAAATATAGTAGCCTGTAGAAATCTATAGAAGACAATTTTTCCAAATTTTCAACGGCTTTAGTTGATTTAATGAGATGGGTCCTTAAGCGTCTTTTCAAAGCCAGCGAAAAATCCACATTCTCCCAAAGTGGCTCCATTAAAATTTGTAATTTGTTTACCATTTGTTGGATAATTCAAATATGGATATTTTATCCAGTGTGTATTAATAGCCAACGAATCTATATAAAACATAATCTTTTGTTACTATTAACAAAGCAATTTAAAGTGCTTTGCTATTATCTTTACAAGTTTCCATACAAAAAGTCAGTCCAGAATACCAAGGACGTTTATCAAAACAATGCAAATTTAAGGTTTCGTTTGTTTTTAATTATTGCTTTGAAGATTCTCTAGTGACTTAGCAATATGTCATGTCCTTGCTAACATTTTTAATTAAGATGCAGCTAAATACCCAAAAACGGCTTAACACTCGAAATAAATTCTACTCCTTTTCTACCTTTTTTTTTGGGAAATAGGTTTAGTGCTATGGATGCACTTTTGCAAGTACTTGCGTGAACTACTAGTCTAGTGAAAGTGTTTTCTGAAATTGCTTCCCGTTTGATTTATTCAAGTGACGTCTTTATAGTCAAATTTTATTTTTATTTTTTTAATGTTGACTTAGAGTTACAAGAATTGCCCACCTAAAGTATATACATATAAAGAAACAATGAATTGGTAGACAATATCGAGAGGGAGGATACGGATTCAGCTTTAGGTTTAATTGAGCTAACGTGGATTTTGACTTTGCTATATATTTAGGAAAAAAATGTGTAAAGTTCGCGAACGTTTCTTTTCACAATAAAATACAGAGAGTACAGAGTCAAATTTGTCAGGTTTATTTAAAAACATTGAGTATCAAAAAAATTTCAGGCAATTAAAAATTTTCTTATGAATAACTAATTAAAAATATAATTGAAATACATTATCAAATTGATATTACAACACTCTGCATACTTGGCGCTGTACTTCATTTGCTCGGTGTACGCTGAGTGGTCGCCAAGGTTTAAGTAAAAAAGACAGACTCTCTATATTGAAAGAGATAACAAAAATTAATTGGGATGCATAGATGGATATATATCCGCATACAGCTTCCACAAAATGCTGGGTCAGAATATTTCATTTATAAGCAGTATCACTCTATTGTTTTTTTAGAGTTTAGTTTATTAGATGCAAAGGAAATTTTATTGCAATTGATGAGAAACGATAAGATTTTCTTTGCATGCGACTTTGTTGATTTTAACTAGCTTTATATGTTAAATTTAACACTATTGCTAAGAATTATATTTAGTAGTTTTTAGTAAGGTATATTTTATTTTACAACGAGCACCAAATGGTGCACATATGTGTCAAAAACTTTAAAAAATTGTAAGTTATTTAGAAGCGATATCTTTATATGCATCTAATGTATTATGTTAAACTGTTTTAATTGACAGGGTAAAGTGCCAGACTACTAATGAAGATAAAACAAGTTTCTGTCGGTTTTAGTCATTTACTTTTAATGTAATTTTTTTTTAAATAATACCAGTCGACGTGAGAGTTCTTTGATTTCTCTTATCCCTCATAATCTGAAAATGCAAAAAATGTTAAGTATATTTTCGTAAGAAACAAAAAATACCATAAAGGTTAATTAAAATTTCCAAGCTTTCAGCCGTCCATAAGCTCTCCTCTTCACTTAAATTAGGAGGCTCCTAAGGCAAAGCACTACGCTTTTAGTTATGTGCACAACAATTCCAAACAAATTAGTCTTGACGAGTTCAATGACAAGTTTTGTACTGCTATATCCCTTGTTCATGAATCAGTAAGATTTTTATTTACATTTTTACTATAAAAGGTTAACATGGTTGCTTAATTCCTGCATTGACAGCGAGTAGAGGAGTAATAGACATGTCAATTACTGAAAGAAGTCATCACTTTGATCAAAATGCGCTGCTACAATCCACTTTTTCTTTGGTAGGCTTATGTCGTCGTTTTGTGTGCTACGAGAAAACGTCAAACAACAACAACAAAACTGCGAAACATTTCTTAAAATATGTATTTGACATGAAATGTCAAATGTATACATTACAGAGTTCACGATTTCGGGAGTATGTAAAATGTATAAAATTTCCTTTAGTTACATTGGTACAAATCCTCGTACTTGAACCAGACGATACCATCGTCGCTCGTCAAAACAAAGGCTATCGAATGGTATATTATACTGGGTGTCCCATAATTCGTGCACAATAATTTGAGAAATTATTCATGGGTATATTCTATGAAAAATATCGTTCTACAGTTAGGGTCTATCCCCAATGTTGACATCATTTATCAGAAATTTAAGAAAAAGCTTACTTTGGTGTACCCTGGCTCATGTCAACGGAAATTGCTCTGTTAATACTAATGGCTTCACTTCTTAAAATATACTCAAAAATCATTTCCCAAATTATTATGCACAAATTGGGGACACCCTTTATAAATGAAAATAACCATGTAGTTATCCAAATCGAGAGGTTATTTTAAAAATTGTTTTTCAAAGAACCTAGAAGTATTGGTTTTGGTTTTTCTTTTAACAAAATGGTTTAGGAAATGCAACAAAGTTTGTTACTGTTGTCACAGGACGTCTGCGGTAGAAGGCACTTTGTATAATTTTTGTTAATCAAAATATTTAGTCTTCTTTTTTTTAGACTCAACAAATAAATGTTATTGCTGGTGATATTTGCTTTGAAGTGACCGTTTGAATGAGAAATAATTAACATCGCTAATTGTCACCTGACTTTCTCTGATGTTCTGTGTAGTGTTGGCCAAGTTTTATGGCTAAGTAAACCATATGTTGATAAAGTTTTGGTTTGTATTCTGCTCTGGGTTTTATTATTGTAATCAAATACTTGAAACAAATTTAACTAAAAAGTGCTTCAGTTATTATCCTTTTACTCTTATTAACCAAGGTACCTACCCATTTATAGTAAATATCTGCACAATGACTTTATATTATTAGAAAAATTACGTAGTTTAATAATTTCCTCTTATTATGTCGCTTGTTGTATCTTTCACTGATTTTAAGTGACTTTCACAAGAGTGAAATTTTTTTTTCAATTAAATTTCAGTTTATCCCTTTTCTATATAATGTCTTGAGCCATTTTCAATATAAATAGATTAAAGGCTTTTGTTATATTCTTTATGCTACTTGACGTTCATCACCAAAATTGCTGTCTGTATTGTCTGTTGATGGTCTTCAAACCACAGCCGCATGTGCCGAGTTGCAAACATTTAATACACGAAACACGGAACCAGACATATCAGATAAATATCAGTCAGAAAGATTATTGAAGTTTTTTACAACTTTCTAGTTTCCTTTCTGATTTCTTTGACTCCCTGTTTATGTATAATACAGCAGGAAGTGTATCATCTAAAGAAATACAATGTACGTCTTATATATAACTCAGATGTTTGACCACGAGGGACTCAAAACTCTTAACTCGTAACTCAACAATGATGAAAAAAGTAATCTTCTTTAAAAAGAGTAAATAAAAGAATCACGCCCTTACCACTCTATAACAGATAAAAAATGTCTGTATCAAATGTCCCTACAGGGAAAAAAATGCTAACAACAAGAAAGGCCCAAAAAATAAAATTTTTCAGCAGATTGTTCTGAACAAGTATGTCTGGATCGTTGTGGAAAAAAAGAACTCAAGTCCAGTATGTTCCCGTTGGACTCAATCAAAAAACAACAAAAAATATAGAAACATCCTGATAGACAAGAACAAAGCGGCACAAAATAAAAGCAAGAAACAACGCATGGAGTAGACGTACCCCACCTTCAATATTCTTAAGCGGTAGTTAAGGATTTCTGCCACAACAGGTTATCTATGGTTATCTCACTCTCACTCCTTCTTGCTCTCCCACTATATAACTTTCTCTCTATGTCTCAAAAAACCGCATAGCAGTCACAGGCAAGACTGCTGCAAAAGATAATCGTTGAAAATATCTGAAACTGAGAAGAATTCCAGAACTATTTTATGATGATTCCCCCCCAGACAGATAATGCCAATTCGCAGCCCCTGTAGCAGAAAAAAACCTCGCCTCAACTACTTATTGAAACGAGAGTCCACCGCAAGTATAAAAAGAAAAATCTTCCTCAAGAAAGTTTTTCGATTTTGCTCCAGAACCCTTCTGCTCCTTCCTTCTGACTTTGTCGCATGCTTTGGGCACGCGCTGTCTTCATCTTTGTCGGAAGAGTTCATTTGAGTTGTTTTAAGTTTCAGTTTCAATTTCAGCTACAGTTTCCTCGAAAAAGATTTTCCCCGACGTTAGTCGGTGTCGGCTGTCGCGACATTGTCATCGAAGTTGTGGTCTTGCTCTGATACTGAATGTTTCTTCTTATTTTTTGAAATAAAAACAAACTTTTATGCCATTCTGTTGATTATCAGAAAATTAAAAACTTTACTTTATTTTTGTTGGTTCTCTGTTATTTGCCGCATAAGTTTTCCTACAGACGAGTCCTTGTTGTGGTGGGATGAAGATTGAAAGAAGATTTTTTTCTTTTCATTGTCCTCGATATTGTGGTTAAGTGATGCGGCTTTACTCTGATTCACGGTTTAGCGGGATTTTAAACTTTTCCCACCGAGAGAAGTACAGAACATAAGGCTGGACACCTTGCAAGGCAAGTAAATAAAACATAGACACAAAATATTCTAATGATTATCGTTTTAAAAAGTTGGTCAGCTATCAGCAGAATAGGGGGAATACCACAGAATGCTCAAGAATTGCCGGTGGTCGTAACTGTCTCTGACTGGTGAAATGCGATCAAACCTCCACAATTTTCCTCCAATGCAGCAAAAGCGGAATGATCGGGCTCTTACAATAAACAGAATATGACATATATTACAACTGTCATGCAAGATTTCATGTGCTCGGGGTGGGGTTTCTAGTCAGCAAAAGAATGAAACCCACCGTTATCGGCTTTAATGCAGTAAATGAACGGCTATGTACCCTTCGCGTGCGGGGCAAATTTAAAAAAATAAGCTTCATAAACGTTCACGCACCTACAGAGGATTCCCCAGATGATGAAAAAGAAGAATTCTTTGAATCAGTCGAACGGGAACTCCATCCCTGCCCTCAGTATGATGTAAAAAATATTCTGGGGGGATATGTATGCTAAAATAGATAGAATAGGACGAATGTAAGCTAGCGACTGATCGTAAGAATGTTGCGTACCGAGCAATGCGACAATCAGCGAACTAGAACAGTACAGAGAGCAAGGATCGCACCAGGTGCGGAAGTTCTACTAAAGAGTCCGTGGTATGACGCTATATACACCGCGTTGCACATACTGAAAGAACAAAAAGAATAATCTGATCACCGTACTTAAAGGCATCTTAGAGCTTTGGGAAGAGCTCTTTCATAAGTTGCTAAATGGCGAGTTAACTGAGGAATTGGAGGCTCTACCAATGACCGAAGATCATTCTATGCTACCGCCACCAAGCATAGACGAAGTTAGCAGAGCGATAAATCGGCTCAAAAATAATAAAGCCCCTGGATCTGATGAAATATCAGCGGAACCGATAAAAATAGGAGGCCCCACATTACACCAAGCACTTCAGGAAATAATAGTGCAAGTATGCCAGAGGACTGGCGAAGAGGCATCCTGTGCACCATACATAAGAAGGGAAATGTCACAAAATGCTGCAATTATCGTGGTATAACATTGTTGAGTACCGCGTATAAGATTTTCTCCTCAGGATAGCCCCACATGCCAAAGTCATCATACTAGTGTGGCTTTATCCCACGCAAATCAACAATTGATCAGATTTACACCCTTAGGCAGGTGATGGAAAAATGTCTAGAGTTTCAAAACTCACTACACCACTACAGATTTTAAAGCCGCCTATAATAGCATATCCAGCTTAGAACTTTATAAAGCCATGAGAGAATTCGGCATACCAAATAAACTGACACGACTATGTAGGTTGCCCATTACCATTATAAGCCAAGTAAAAATATTCGGATCACTATCAAGCCCATTCAACATCTATAACGGGCTCCGACAAGGGGATGGACTGACCTGCGTCCTCTTCAACCTGGCGTTGGAGAAAGTGATCCAAGACTCTGACGTAATGGCGAGAGGAACAATCCTCTATAAGTCCATTCAGATACTGGCTTACGCAGACGATATTGACATCGTTGGTAGAAACCGAAGAGCTGTACATGAAGCTTACATCCAGATCGAGCAGGCGGCACGAAATCTAGGGCTGCACATAAATGAAAAAAAAATTATTTGGTGGCCACGTCTACGAGCAGATGATCCAATATTGGTCCCTCAATTCAAATAGTGGAGCGCTAATTTGAAGTAGTGAAATCCTTTAACTATCTCGGGTCATCTGTAGTAGCCGATAGCAGCATGGAACCAGAAATACGCACACGGTTGCTTAAAGCCAACAAAGCCTACTATAGTCTGTCAAGTCTCTTCAAATCCAGGAACTTTGGGGTAGGATTTATGGAACACTAATAAGGGAAAGTTATTTTTTATTCACTTTAAAAATCAACAATAATTCCAATCCTTCTATAATGCCTTCAATGAAGATAAGTTGTAATGTAACGCTTTATTTAGCTAATTTATTGCACAATTAATATTCAGACTATAATGACTCACTAAGACTACTTGCTTTACTACCTACATACCTTGCGAATTTCTTAAAAAAAATAAAGATGTTTTTCCAAATAAAAGAGCGGTAGTTCCTTTGCATAGCAATAAACAGAAATTAAACTACTCAAGTGTACACTTGTGAATGTTATAGAGTCTGAGGCAGACCATCGAAAACCAAGAGATTGCGACCCGCACAATCTGTCTAACAAGACGATACAAGGACTACATAACAAATGCAGTAAGTAGACAAGTTTATATCAATTTGTGCTCGGTTGGCTCGTTTTTGCTCCCCTCGGGAAATGCTCGTATTGGCATTGCACACAAACAAATGAATTATTTTATTCCTTTTTTCAGAATGCATATACGTACAGAACTGAGCAAGATCCCAAAGGTTTTATTGAACAGCAATCGAGACTAGACGGTCGTCGTCTAGTCTGCTAGCCAGATACTAATCTCAAACTCCAGAGATTAACTGAGCTGAAACCTGATGTTCTGCAACAATTGCTTCCTTTATTCTTATAATAATATATGGCTCCGGTAAAATTAAGTATATAAAAAGTTGTGTTGCTTTTTCCGCCCTCCCCTGTAACTTGGCAATCATCGAGTTGTTGTCTCTTTTATTCGGCATATAATAATTATTTCTGTATTGCAGTTAGTAAAAGTAATATTTTTCTTCCTCTTCCCTTGCAAGGGTTGTAAGGGTAATTAATTCCTCACAATTGAATAAAGTCCTCGCTATGCCGTACACGGTATCATATAAATAGCAAGTTTATTTGAGTTAAATTGCTGTGAAGAGTAAAGGAGCTGGTATACTCGTACGTTATTCTATCTAGATCGCCTGCTGGAATCCTTTTTATATTTTGCGATGATGCGGTTGCCAAAGTAGATAGAGAATAAGGAATTTTTATAGTACGTAGATGGAGCATTATAAGAGGCCGACGGCCAACGCAACGCCATCGATAATTTAAGTCGCGTAATCGATTGATATTGTGTGCTCAATTTATTGCTAAAACATCAAGAATGTATCTTTTACAGCGTTTAATATGTGATTCAAGTATAAGAAGTAGCGAACTTAATTGTGAATGGTTACGCAGTACAATACTTTGGTATTCGATAAATGCAAACGTGCTTGGTCAAAGGGTAGCCAGATGGTTTTAATTTATTTAATACACATATAACATACATACATAAAAAAATTGAACGGGGTGACACTATGAAGCAATTTGGGTGGCTTTAGGTAAAAAAATTACACGTGGGGGTGGGGTGGCAGCCGATATTAACCCCTTAACCAGAGAAGGTCATCACACTCCAATCCAATTCTATTCAAACTCAAAATTGTTTGCGCTCTAGCCGCCAAAGACGTTTTTGTCGGTTGAACTTACCTATCGAACGGTGCCAGTTAAAGAGAAATGTTATATCCGCTAAGGATATCCGCATTTGCTCGGATAGCCAAGATTTTTTGAAATCCATAGAATCAGTCTATACGAACTCTATTGTAACCCTATACTGCCGATCATCTCTCAAGGAGCAGTTCAACATTCAAAATTGCTGGGTGACGGGGCATAGAGATATTCTACGTAGCTGTAGGGTTAATTAACTCGTCAAATATGGAAATACACTGCCATTTCATCTGAAAATGGTTCCTTAAAGCACACAGATCGCTACATGCAAACTCATGCTAGAACTGGATGCTTTTGAGAAAACTAACATGGTAGTCAAACGGAACAAATTGCGTATCGACAAAAAAGATATGGCCTAAGCTGGATTTGAAACGCTCCAAGTGTTTGATATTTCTAAACAGATTGCATATTGGTGCCACAGTAGGTGTCATTACTGTGCACTGTCTCATGGGCAAGCATGTTTAGGTCAATGCCCAATACTATTTACTTTGAATAAAAACGATTATTTTGTACTTGAATTATACAGCACATTTTTTATTTCATTTCACCTAACCCACTAAGACGTCTGTAGACGGTCTTTCAACTTTTTCACCAGGTGATTTCAGGTAAAACTTTTTTGACAAACATACGAGAAAAGAACTACAACGCGAACAGCTAAGTGCATACGTTGCGGAGTAGTAGCCACTTTTAAATCAAGCTCAGAAAAAAAGTACCAAAATACCATTGATCAGGTAGCGAAACAACAAGGTGGTAAAATTTTTCTAAAAGCTTCTGGATGCACAGGGAAAAATTTTTTAGCTAATTTAACTCTGACTGAAATTGGGGCTCAAGGGGAAGCTGCTTTTGCCATCGCCTCTTCAGAAATTGCATCGACGTTAATGGAAGGAGGAAGGAAAGCCTAGTCCACACTTAAGTTGCCGCATAACGCCATATGCCATCGCCAGGCAAGAAAACACTACCTATAACATGAGGAAGACATATGGTTAGCGTATGTTCTTAACACCTGTAAATGAATCGTATGGTATGTATGCACCATGGCTCAACAGAAAGCTCTCGAGGCACTTGACGTCATTCACAGAGATCTGAGATGAAACAATAACATAGTGGGAGGTGCTCTGGGAAAACTACTTGAAATCGGAGAAGATAAATAAGAAGCCGAGCCTTCTGGCAGTATAAATTTGCCATCTGATTTTTGTAATCTGGTATCATCTGTTGAAGAGCTAATACATTCCATTTATCCCGGCTGTTTTTCAGAACTATCACATTTGAACTGGTTGGGAGAGGGGGTCATTCTTGCTGTTAAAAGTGAAGACGTCCACAAAATAAAAAATCAAATACTTGCCATGTTAACAGGCGTAGTCACTGAATATAAGTCTATCGATATCGTAGTAGATGCTGATAAGGTAGTTAATTATCCAACAGAGTTCTTAAACTCACTTGATTCATCTGGATTGCCACAATATCGCCTTTAACTTAACTAAAACTTCAACTTTGACTTAAAAACATCGTATATAATCAAGTTTTGTTATAAATTATTGTTATAGTTTTTTCTTTAATTTTCTTTTATAACTAGCTGAAACATACTGCTTATTTTGGTAATAAAATACCAATTTTGTTATCTATATATATATATATATATACCCCTGACTAATAGAAGATTGGGATAAATAAATACTTGGGCAACGCCGGGTAATCAGCTAGTCAATATATGTATATAAAAGTGAAACAAAGCGTCACGAACGAACAAAGCGTCACGAACAGCTTCGGATTTTGGTTGGCGTGATTATAACTTGGTGCCAGTATTTTTTCCCCACCGCGGTCTCGCCATCTATGTACGTATAGTTATGTAGCTTATCAAACTCAAACACAGTACAACCATTCTTCCAACGCGGAATTTAATTTCATTTGGCTCAAAGTCAAAGTGCGTAAGCATGACATTACCTACTGCTTCATATACAGAAGCCCTAATTTAGACAGTGCTTCAAC
The DNA here is from genome assembly GCA_947095585.1 of Nephrocerus scutellatus. NCBI lineage: Eukaryota > Metazoa > Arthropoda > Insecta > Diptera > Pipunculidae > Nephrocerus > Nephrocerus scutellatus. The sequence continues at coordinate 72,118,921 of OX352765.1, forward strand.
TTATACTGAGTAAGGTGTCCAACTCTATAACTAGGATTTTCTCGCTTGATACATTTTCTGAAATCATCACACAAATACACAATTCTGAGTGGCTTCGCCATTCAGGCTTAACAACACTGCATGGAAGGTGTGTTGAATTATTTGCGAACCAAATTTAGACGAGTCAGAAATGATTGCAATACCTACCTTAGAAGAGTCAAATTCGACCATGACCGAAATTGAGGCCAAAAATACTTCAATGTCCCAAACGAAGTAAACATGCTTGGTCATTCGTGAAACGAATTAAAAATGCTGCGTCGTCTTCAATCCTAACGATCATTTACAATTTTATTAAAACTCTGCTATATATAAAAAGCCAAATTGCTCTCATCTCGTTTCGCACCTAGCTTCACGCTACCAAATAGCGCCTTGTCGCCGGCTGTTCAATCAAGAGTCGAATCATCTATGGGACAGATCTACTTTCGTATTCTGCAAGTGGCTAGAGTATTTATCAACATTTATTAATCTTCTGGGCCTGATTGTATACCCGCTATAGTTTTGAAGAGGTGTTCTTCAACGTTGGCATTGCCATTGCGCATTCTCCATTCTCCATTTATCTTATTCTTTTGGAGTCTTCCCAAGGCATTGGAAAAAAGCCTTTGTCAAAAAATCAACTGTGCGCGAACGACATATTATAATGTATTATTAAATTGGCTTCCTAAGGATAATAATGATTACCTTGAAATACATTCTTTTATGTGACCTTATTACTTTGTAAATGTCTTCATCGTACTCAGCCTAATTGAACGGCTCGTTGTGAACGGTGGATAGGCTGTTCTTTCGTTTATTTGTTTAAAAACAAAAGGACATAATAAATCAATGATCATTTTTTAATGGGATACACATTACGCTACGTTTGTACATAAACAATGAGTTCCGGCGAGCGACTTTGTTAGGAGACCACAACATATTGAGCAGACATTAAATTGAAAATTTTCTTTTACTGCGCTAAGCGACTGCATTGATATGGTAAATGTAAGGGAAGGTATTTGCAATAATCCAGCGAAGTTTAATGTGGGAACGTAATAGCAGTTATTAAAATGCCATATCGATAAAAAGAATACGAAATCAATAATGTAAGTACAATCGGTTATGCTGTCTGATGATTGCCATACAGTATGAGGAGCAGATGTTTGCGCGGATATTTTTCCAGCTTGTTGTTTTATAATTTGTGTGGAATTTTTGGGTGTTATTAGAATCCAATCAGCGAAATTTTTGGATTCTCTTATCATTTTCTTTATTTTTGCCTTTCTTTAATGGAATTTTCTTGGTCAAAAGAATGTTCAATAGAGTCATCAGAGGCTACTAACAAAGACATTTAGCAGACGGTTTGGTTTCTAATTAAGGAATTTTTTCCTTCAAGGGCTGGATATCTATTCGGTGAGTTTCGATATTTGCTGAAAAAGCGTAGCTAGCAGAGTATATAGTCGTAAGTATCCCAACTCCTAATAAAATACGATCATCGGCTTTAACTAAGTCTCCTCACAGCATGTCGAGTTCTGTCACAATACAGAGCCAGATGCCTCCATAAATACATCGACTTGTAGCATCTGTCAGCTTCAAATGCTCTTACTATCCGAGAAAATCTTGTGCTCCTACCTACGGTGCTCCCCAATCAGTACAGGATGTGCAATAAGGACCTTTTATCTTATATCAAGTGTGGGCGCCGTGGCTCAGTAGATAGGAGCATGGACTGCTGAGCAGGGGGTTCATGGTTCGAAAGTATTTTTCACGGTGTCCCACCTCTCGCGAAAGTTTGACAAACGTCCGAGAGTAATAACTTGTCACTGAAAGCTTCTCAATTAGCCGTACGGATCCGGCATTAAATTGTAGGTCCCTCCAATATGTAAAAATATGCATGCTCAACACAAATGGTCTGTAGCGCCGATATTATTATTATTATCTTATATCAAGCCGCGTCAAAACAATCAAGATGGATTTATTGTTCATATCATTGTACTCTCTGACAGCCTGGCTGATACAATCATCTAAATATAATATCAGAGAAATCCGATTGCACTAGCATCGGCATCGGGTCTGCTTTAATGGGCAAATTATTCCTATATTCCTACAATAGTGCTGCCCAATATGCTGAGATTGTAGCGAATGCGTGGATGACTTTTAAAACTTGCGAATCCAAGCTCAATGATTCTTAGTAGGAATCAGCAAGACTTGTGATAAAAGCGATAACCTAAAATGATTTAAAGAAACATCCAACTAGAAAAAAGTTAATGTCACCTAATATACACTTTTATAAAGGCATTCGATCCTTCTTTTAATAAACGTACATATATATTTCCTACAAAGTAAAACAATTTTTTTTATATTCCCAGTGTAATGACTCTGGATCGTAAGACCAGTACAAACAAGAAAAAGCTATCAGCTACTCTGAATATAAACACAAAGCCATATACATATATACTTCCTGAATATGACATCAAACATAGTATTGTTTGATGTTTAGAAAAAATACTATTGTAGCCTGTATTGTTGTGCATCCATACCACACCATAGCTATTATAATAATGTCTAAGCAGGCATTAGCATTCGCCAGACTGAAACGACTAAAGCGACTATAGCACTTCACGACACGACAATGCGAAATACATTTTGTTGACGTATGAGTCTGCATAATATGTGGAGAAGTTCAAGAAACCTCACAGCAAAAGCATAGGACAATGTTAAGGACACGATGGGAAAATATAAATGCACATTCACCGGTAATAAATACAAATAGAAATACAAATTCAACCCACCGCAAACACCACCATAATGCTTTGATTATTACAAATGATGGCATTTTCGTGCATTTAAGTGTATACTTCCGTTGACCTGAAGAGTGTGTACCTTACTTTGTAGTAGTTATTGCTAAGCAACTTGTGTCTGCTTTTAATTCCTCTAAAATCTTTTTTCATTCATTATTGCGCTTTGTTTTCTATGACATAATCAACCTTGAACATTAAAAGAACAAAACTGAAAATCCTTTCAATTCGATACATTTACAGATAAAATGTTCTGTAAGAATCCGGCAGTGTGTGTGTATCTCTGCAATTAAAATTAGAAAAACTTTTAAAAACACACACCGACACAAATAAAAAAGTTTGCCTTTATCTAAGATATCAAACATTGAGTTGTGTGGACCTTGACGTCTTTTCAATATTAAAAGAAATAAATCTAACTTTTCGACCAAAGACTCGCTTCTCCTGTAAAACATAGACGACAAGGTAAAAACGAAAAAGTCGGGAAATCCATTATAGAATTCATATATGTATAACGCATATCAGATATTGGTTTCCATTTTGATTTGTCTCATTCTGGGATTTTCTACTTGGACCTGTAGTAAGAGCGTAAGTGGATGCATCTGATTTAAACGTAATTTTGCCTTATCTACTTTATCATCATCATCACCGTAATGGTTTATGCGATAAATCCTTCTATTGACATCCTGTGGCCGAATTTAACCCTCAATATGCATAATATTCGATGTCGACGGTGTATCCAGCCCGAGAGTCAATTCCAATAGCGTGCGTTTGACTTCAGGCTGATAGACGAAAAAGTAAGTGGTTTCCTCTTCCGTTGGAAAATTATGTGTAAATGTCCCTGAGGAACGTCAGATTACTATATGGCCGAACCTTTCACCTATACACAATTCTTCAATCAATGGCAAAAAGATCGCACCATACGCACTCACGTTCTTTCTAACGTTAATGTGTGTCAACGGTACCAGAATCCAATAATCAGATTGAGGTACATAAAGTGGACGATATGGCTCTCGTCGGGCGGAATATATAATATAGTAACGCACTTTGTCGTCGAAATCGTCAGGAAGCGGATATCGGTGTAGATGACGACAACTGAGCTTCTCACTACAATGACAGTGCCGGTTTAGCGTTAAGACGTACTAAGGCTCTGCAGGAGTTGATTGCTTTGTCATAGAATTAATAAATAAAACGATATAAATTCTAAATGATTAACACAAAATTTAATTGAATTCATTGTGTTATTCTTGTATATTCCGTATTCTTCAAACGCCTGACACTATTCTTCTGAATGGTCCATAGATATTGTGAAAAACTCACAATTCACGATAAACTCATACAAGTCATAATTAGTGGAGCATAGAAGTTATATTGTTGCTCAGATTATCTGAAAACAAAGGTAGTTTCAATAAATTTTTTTGGAAAACAAATTGTGTGGTGACCATTTTCAAAATATGTTGAAGTCCTTCTTATTATGCTATAAAACTACAACCAATTTTTAGTCAGTACATATATATATATAAATCATAGCAAACATTTTTCAAAACATTTATACACGTTTTTATGTTCCTCGGGCCCAACATCAATACCCTCGAACAAAGTTTCCTACCTTAATATTCACAGAACATAAACAATTTACGCGTAATTGGTAAATGGAAAGCAAAGGATGAATGGATGTTCATCACACATGTGAAAAAAGTGAATGAGGTGGAATAAAAAATAAAAACACCTCTCCTCTTTTTTTCATAAGCTTTCCATATTCAGATACGATGCTTGAGAGCAACGTTGAACGGCTTTTGTAAATAAAAAATTCTCTTTTTTATTTTGATAATTTATTAAAGCAATAAATAATAGTAAAATGCATTAAAAATGGCATTTTCAATGCCATTAAGATGACTAAATTGAGATATTTCAACGAATTTATAGTACGCATACAGGCACATACGTTATAGATTTTTATTTCGCATCTCCCTAAGAGGATGAGAAGAAAAATCGTATCATTTCGCTCTAAACGAAAGAAGTAGAAATATTGAAATGTTCTGTGTATTGGAAGACGTAACAGGAGAATGACATATAGACGTGGATTAGGGGGTGTTACACCCCTTTCAATCATATTTGGGGAAAGTTAAGCAATATCAACCATTATGCACCCATGATGGACGCACTTTTTCTTCTCGAAATAAGACATACGAAACGTATAGTCAGACAGATCCTTTCTGATTTTTTTCTCCCGCAAGTGGCACGGCTTTTCGAATACTAGAATTTTCATTTCCGGTATTTTTTTTTCATTCACTCTAATAACCAGCAATACGTCGTTATATAGGCTCATCTAGTATCAGAATGCGTGTGACAAACGACAAGGGATGAAAAGGTTGAAGACATAAACCAACCGGATGGCCAGGCAGGAAAACCGAAACAAATTTTGGTTTATGTGAGAAACGTGCAACTAAAAAGGTAAAAAGGATACAGCTCACGTTATTGGTGCTAATGCAGATGGCGATGAAGACTATGGGTCAAGGCCTACAATCCTGATGAATTTGAATTCAAACTCGTTTCTGTCGTATGCTTGAATTTTTACCAGTTTGCTTCTTATTAATGACACATGCACACACAACATAAAGTCTTGAGATTTGAGAGGAAAAGACCAACATTGACGCAATTTATTTTATGGGTAAATCACTTCGGATTAGAGACTGAAATCTGTGCTTATTGTGGATTCTTAAGTGTTTCAATGTGAAAAACCAAACGTAATTTCCATTTATTCCAATGAATTTAGAAATTTATTACGTGGTGTGTGTAGAAAAATGGGGTGTTGACTTTTTGCAGTACAAGAATTTGCATAGCAGTTATAAAAAAACAACCCATAAAAATTAAAATTTTTCTTGTAAATTCTCTAATCGGAGATACACACACACACACACACACTCTGCGTGCTCGTCTTGTGGCAAAATCATCCACGAAATTACGCAGCGGCAGCGAACAGCGCTGCTCACAAAGCACAGAGCTCAGACTTTGCCGTGATCTGATGCGATATAGCGATATTTAAAAATTGTATATTGGGGTCCCCAAGGGGCCGATCGCTCCAAATCGAAGACACACAAGTGTACAAAATTTTAAGAAAATCGGGTAAACTTTGTAAAATATTTGTATGGGAGCCCCCCGAACCCGAGGTCCGAGAAAGTATTGTCACCGGATATATACATGTATGCAAAATTTCAATAAAATCGGGCTATGGGAAGTGGGCTAAAAATTGATCAGAAAATCTGACCAGCCAGCCAACCAGCCAGCCACGTGCACGCGAAGTTAATATAGAGAATTTAAAAAAGAATTAACAACCAAATGGAGTTGTTAGCACCTAAACCCTTAAACCCCTTAAAATCCTTAAACCGCTTTTATCGGAATCCAGGGATCTGAGAACATATCTACTTATACTATGTGCCTATGTGATATGTACTATGTGGAATACTTCCTTACGCAATGGATCATATCAATCGGTAGCAGGATTATACATGCCAATATTGGCAGTTGTAGCATTACCAAACGAGTCGACAGAGGCACTCCACAAGGAGAGGTCATCTCTCCCTTACTGTGGCTGATGGTAATTAACAAAATGCTACTAAAACTTGAAGAGGATAGGACGAAGGAAGTTGCATACGCAGATGACGTAGTGATACTCGATTCAGGGCCGTACCTTTCTGTGATCAGTGAAGTCATGGAAAGAGCCCTGGGTAAAGTCAGCTCCTGAGCAACAGGCGGTGGCCTTGGAGTCATCCCTGGGGAGACTGAAATGGTATTGTTCACCACTTAATCCAAAATACCGGCCTTTATCATTCCAAAACTCAATGGGAAAACTCTCAACCTTACCCCCAGCGCCAAATATCTTGGAGTAATCCTGGTTCTGAGCTAGAAGGCTAACATAGAGAACAGAGTTAAAAAAGCGTGCGTGGACCTCTGTGCCAGCAGCAAAACTATCGGAAGGAAATGGGGTTTTCTACCAAAGATGGCTCTCTGGCTGTACACAGCTGTTGTATGGTTAATTCTTACCTATGGATCATTGCTCTGGTGGCCAGCGAAAAAGGGGAAATTGGAAGTATGGGGCAGTATAGATGGTTAATGAGATGGCGTTCGAATTTGCTAAGACGGGCGTCGCTATGGACACCGGCTCTATGGAGAGGGTTAGGTGTCCAATGAGCTCAGTCAAGGAACAAATGTTCTCCTTCACAGCTCAGGTGAAGAAGTCTGTCGAACTGCGCCATATCAAGATTGATGTGGCCATCCTTCAACAAAAGGAAAACCACCGAGTTGTTATCTAGAACCCGGAAGGATATTGCCAGAGTTGTGGCTATCAGCACGGGCCACTTGTCATCCATGCTGTTAAGTTTGGCTCTTTGCAATTCGACACTAGTTTAATACTATTAAAAACGCCTTAGCATTTTTATAAGTGTCTAAATTGACACCTTGACAAGTTGCACTTGGATTCACAAATTTTGAGAATACAAATAAAACCAAACTGTGATGCAGTGTTAATACTCGGCTTCTTCTCTTTGTAATTAAGAACAAAATTAAGTGGTTCGATGTAATTGCGTGATCCTGGATCTTACACTTAAGAATACCCGAAAGGTCAATTCAACTTCTATAAGATCTCGGGAATACGCAAGCAGGAAACAACTCAACGTTATCCATGAAACCATCTCAAAAATCACAATTTCAAAAAGGTTCTAAATATCTTGCGTTATTAGTTTTGCAAAAAAAAGGATCACCTGGTTATCAGAAGACTTTTAAAACTTTAAACCCCTCCCCATAAAAGTATAAAAACCTGTCAATAACTATAACTCTATAACTATGTAGCTTGTGACTACAGATATGCCCACTATACAGATACTGTCTTATAAGAACCGGACCATACTACTATTATAGATGACATCATATGTGCTATTCTAGTCAGCACAAGAAAGAAACAAACAGTTATTGGCTTTATAGCAAAAAATTAACACTATGTACCCTTCGCAAACGATGAAAAAAAAATATTTGAATCAGTAGAACGGGGACTCAATGACTGCCCACAGTATGAGTTCAAATTATTGTGGCGAAATGCGCGAAAAAATACATCGGTAGCCAGTATTCAGGTAAAACATTGATAACCGTAGTTAACACGAGAACACTAACTTATGACAATGGAGGGCACGCACTACATCAAGCAGTTCATGAACTGAAATGCAATTTTGGGAAAAAGAAGTGATACAAAAAGAAGACACGAAGAATCATGTACCCTATGCATAAGAAAGGAGATTTAAAAACGTGCGGCCCTTATCGTGGTATAACTTTGTTGAGTATTGCATATAAAAATATCAAAAGGAAGTTGACTAGTGTGGCTTTATCCCTGGCAAATCAACATATAATCCGATTTTCTTCGTTTGCAGGTGATGGAAAAATGTCTATAGTCTCAAAACTCACTACACAACCTTTAAATGATAACATAACTAGAGTAGAATTTTATAAAACAATGAGAGAATTTGGCATGCCATATAAACTGAAAGGACTATCTAGGTTGACCATGACCGATCTTTGAAGCCATGTTAAGATAACTTTATTACTATGAAGGTATCAAGACCATTCAACAACTATAACGGAGTTAGACGGACTCCCCTGCGTCCTCTTCAACAACAACATAGAATTAAACCGGTAGGCTCCAATGGATAGAAGACCGTTGCATGAGCGAAAAGGATCATTCTTTACAGTAATATTTATGGAACACTACATCGAGGCAGAATAAGCCTACGCTGGAAAGTTGGCGTAGACCTGGAAGCCTTGGTTTAGGGATGCCAAGATTGATGACATCAGATCGAATTCGGGATATTTTTGTACATATAACGCCCTAAGATACGTTATATGGCATAATGGAATCCGATAGCTTTGCAAAAGTGTAAACCAACGTTGTGCATAGAAAAGTCTTGCTTTAAGCAGTATCACAAAAATGTGTCCATTTATAACCTTGGATGTCCTTAGAAAAGTTAATATTATCAATGTATGTATTTCCGAGGGCGCCATTGCTCAGTGGATAAGTTAATCGATTTCTGAGCAGGAGGTTCATGGTACGAATCCCGGTAACATCAAAACGGTCTTGCGAATGTCTGACAACCGTTCAAGAGTAATAACTTTTCACGGAAAGCTTCTCAATTCGCCGTTCGGATACGGCATTAAATTGTAGGTAATTTTCATTTGTGCGTGAAAATATACATGCACATGCACAGATGGTCGCGCGAAAAGCTGGGCCTTGGACCACAACTTGTTATATATTGTTATTATTATGTAGAGGAATATATTACGAATTTATTTTATTTGTTTATTTGTATAGCATAAAAATGTTATAATGTCTATATGAAGTCGCACAATTTACAGAGATATGGTATATATATATGCCTTACTACTGATAAATGATAAAGGAATCTAAATATATTACGAATTTTGTGTGCCAACAATCAAACTGAAAAAATTTATGTAGATATGATTTTAGTAAATATTTTTTATCTAAATATGTACGCATGCGTTTAAGAGAAGTTAATTATAAAAAAATCAATAAAAAACATGAAAACTTGAATTGAACACATGCAATAAATCTGAAGTATTTTTCCGAATATTTCTAAGTACTACATACAATTACACAAAGAACAGGGCACGTATGGAACAAGTAAACAAATGAAAGCATTTAAATAGTTCATAGAAACAGGAGAGTGTGAATTTATTATTTTTTCGAAATTTAGGGATAAGAAATTTTAATCTGAAAATATTTCATTAACAAAATTAATTTAAGCTGTAAACGAATGGCGGCGGTAAAGACTGTAAAATTCCGTAACTCTCGTATTAACTTCAATATACAAAAAAGCAATATTTAAAAAAAAAGATTAAAGTTATCGGGTGTCTTAAAATGCAAAATACTAATACTCTGAGACTACGTCATTTTGGCTTTGTTATTGTGTTCTGCGAGTTGATATTTAGCATATATAGCCAATAAGTAGTAATTTTTTTAACATGAATCGCAGTTACAATTAAAAACGTGACATTTGACGAAACGTAAATCATATTACTATTATAATGACGCCCGAAATAGTGCCTCAAATAAGCGTCACAATTTAATTTTGGAAACGTTTTTCTCAGTCGTGAACAGGTCATTCAGCATTGTGGTGCACTCCATGATTGTTTTTGCTGAATGAAACTAGCTGTAACTTCATGTAAGGACACGCTCATAAGAACTGAACATTTCTTGTCACAGGATTTTGAATATACACAGACTTGCATTTACAAGCAAGATCTTCAGCATTCAGCATTGTAGTGACTATTCTTTAAAGCCCCTAATGGCTATAAAAATGACAGCACTAAATTCCTCTAGAGTAAAGTATTGTTCGAAATTTAGCCTGAAGGAAGAATATGTTTATAAGGCAACTGCTAGAAACACTGTTAACGAAACATTCGAGTTTTGTGGAGGGAGATGCATCCACATGATCAAAACTAACAAATTTACATCTTTGGCAACAATAACACCTGGTTATGTTGAAGCAGATTTTTTAGTTCTACATCCGAAGAGCAGGGAAATTGTGTTGGGAACATGTAGATGCCACAGGCTTATCACATGGCTCAGTGATTTCGATTTTGCGTAAATATTTGAACATGAAAAAGCTTTCCGCAAGATGGGTGCCAGGTTTGTTCACAATAGACAACAAACGCATGCGTTTGACAACTTCAAACACACCTTTGGCGATGTTCCAGAAAAATTCGAAAAATTCGTAACCGTGGATGAAACCTGGATTCACCACAACACACCAGAAACCAAGGAAGCCCAATAAGGCCAAGGTGGGTTTTTCAGCAAACAAGGTCATGGTGATAGTTTTTTTTTGGATGCGCGCGGTGTAATTCACATCGATTACCTTGAAAAGGGTAAAACGATCAGCGGCGCATATTGCGCAGAGCTGCTGGATCGATTCCAAGCCGATTTGAAGCGAAAACGGCCGCATTTGCCGAAGAAAAAGTTATTTTTCACTAGGACAACGCACCGGCGCACAAGTCCGCAGTCACAATGGCGAAATTGCATGAGTTAGGCTACGAACTCCCCACTTTTATCCAGCGTATTCCCCAGATTTAGCCGCCTGCGACTATTTCTTGTTTCCAAACATAAAGAAATGGCTCGGAGGTAAGAGATTTGTGTCGAATGAATGAAAAGGTCATCGCTGAAAACAACGCTTATTTTTATGGGCTCGAGAGATCGTATTATTTGGAGGGCATCAAAAAATTTAAGAAATGTTGGATGAAGTGTATCGAGCTAAAAGGAGACTATGTTGAAAAAAAAAATGTTTTTATACCGAAAAGAGTGTTGCTTATTTCATTTTTCAGGGACTTATAGACCCACCCTCGTTAGCGTTCGTTTTATGATTAGAGACTGGACTAAAACTGAACTACTCGGGTAAAGTTCAGAAGCATATAAGAGAAGAAGTTTTGAGAGCGTGAAATAACTTCTTTATAACTAATCATGAAGTACAATCTGACTATTCAAGTGATTTGTAAATGCAAAATGAAATTAAGAAAAAAAAAGCTCGCGTATTCGACATTTGGAAGTCTAGGTGGGTGCAATGCGCAATTTTGAGGTGCAAAAGGTAGCTGCAAAGGTATGCAGCTGAAAGTGGGAGTTACATTGTAAAGAAGTGTTGGGATTGGCAATGAGTCGGTATCCTAACCCTTTTCTCAAATTCAAGTGCAAATAATAAAATATACTGGACATGATTGAAATGTGGTAAAAGAAAGAGCTCGGATTCACGCGGATACCTCGAGTTAAAATAAATGACGGTGGTACCTTTTTTAAAAAATTATTAAAAATATATGTAATAGGTAAGTTAATTTTAAGACCCTCTGTTTATATTACGAACTGAAACTTGCTGACGAAATTTAAAAGTATATGAAACTAAAACCCAAAACACTGCAAACCCCCCATGCAGACTATAAAGTTAGAAATTCTGCAAATGTTTAAATAATTTTAGCAACAGTATTTAAGTTAACAAGAAATTAAAGAAAAGAAAAGAAAATTTTAATATTTATCATTTATTAATTTAGAGTTTTTTGTATGCAAAAAGGCATCGAGTATAGAAGGCATCAAACAAAGGATACTCAAGATTGATTTTGTGATTTTATGTGAAGGATTTTTTTCCAGTGTAACGGTTTTTGTTCATATTTTTGTTATAAGGATACAATATAACAACTCACGAGTTATAACTTTTCACATTATTCACTGTTATATATTCACTTTCACTTGTATTAAAAAAACATTTAAAATATTATAATAACACACACAAAAATAACCAAAATAAATAAGAAATGAAACTGTTTGCAGTGTTGTTGTTTTCATTAATATTGGGTAAATACGAGTATATTTTTAATGTTTTTTTACAAAAATAAAACAAAACAATAACAAGAAAAATTCACGAATGATAAAAATACAATAAAGAAAGAAGACACAACATAGAATAATTATTATGTTTTTTTTCAGCTTGTTTTGTTTCATTTGTTTACTTGTATTTGTTGTGGTTGTTGTTGTTGGTTTTTATTTTATTTTTTTATTAAAATTGTATTGTTGCATTGAAATATTTAAGTGCAATGTCTCTGAATAACCGTACAACATAATTATTAATGTATTTATGTACAAGAATAACACACACAAAATAGGGGTGATATCAAACAAATAAAACTGATTAACAAAACAACAATAGTTTTTGATAAGGAAATAAAAACCGTCTTAAATTTATACAACATTAAGAGACGTGGTGAATGTGGGATGATGCTAACAAACTGGCCTCAGTTTTGGACGGTTTCAATTGGATTTGTTTCCAAAATACACCAAAACCCGTTCAAAACTAACGCCTGTTGGAAGCCAAATTTAATTTCAAACAAAAAAAATAGTTAGTTACTTTTCACTTTACATTTTTCATCTTCTTCTTAATATTTTCAATTACTTATTACATCACCGTATCCTGTTTTGGGGCCTGTTTTGGCATTTGAATTATATTACTGGGGTGTAAGAGTGATGCATGGTGGCGTGGGTGGTGTGTATTTATTTACAATCTGTGTTGTATGAAAGAAATTATAGGAGAAGAAGGCATTCAATATTTTAGTAACAAGTAGGAAGAACAAAAAATAGGCAAAACATCAACAGAACCTTAAATGCATGACAACAAAATTATTGCAGTATTGAAAATCAAAGGAAGGCACGCGTAAATGTATAAAGCAATGAGAATTAACAGACTTAAAGTGAGTAGGAAAATGTGCTATATTATATATTATGATATATTACGTATAATTATTAACATGATGAGATGATGATCATGAGTTAACAAAAAACTAGAAGTATTTTTAGTTACAACAGACTATATTTACAACACTGAACCAAATTTCAACATTACCTAAAATTACCTTTTATGCCTAGAAGGGTAATCTTCGTCGATTCGACGAACATCAATTTTATTTTTAAATTCTCTATATTAACTTCGCGTGCACGTGGTAAGCTGGCTGGCTGGGTGGCTGGCTGGCTGGGTGGCTGGCTGGCTGGTCAGATTTTCTGATCAATTTTTAACCCACTTCCCAAAGCCCGATTTTATTGAAATTTTTCACACATGTATATTTCCAATGACAATACATTCTATTAAAATTTGAGGCCCTTCGGACCTCGGGGTCTGAGGGTTCCCATACAAATATTTTACAAAATTAACCCGATTTTTTAAAAAATTTATACAAATGTGTATCTCCGATGAAAACATTTTCGTGATATCGGGCCCTGGGTGGGGGGGGCACCCATACAAATTTTATGAAAAAAGTTCCCGATTTTCTTCAAAATTTATACGCATGTGTATCTCCGATGTACAAAACTTTTTGTGAAATTTTTGAAGCGATCGTTCGGGAGGCTCCCAAACAATTTTTTTTTTAATTATCAATTTTTAACGCACTTCCTAAAGCCCGATTTTCCTAAAATTCGGTGACAATACTTTCTTTTAATATTTGGACGTGATCGGGCGCCGGGTTCGTGGGGCTCCCATACAAATTTAAAATAAAAATTACCCGATTTTTTTCAAATTTTACACACAGGTGTATACCCAATAAACAATACTTTTTCTAAAATTCGGTAGTGATCGGGCCCCAGGTTCGGCCGCAAGCCCCTAATACATTTTTTAAATATCATAAAGGGGCATCAGATACTGTCGTACTTTAATGACTGTGTGCGGTGTGTGCTGCTCGGTTTTGGCGGTGGAGAGAGAGAGAGAAATTTTAGCTCACGCACAAATGAACCCAGCAAATGAAACGAGACATAAATGTTTTATGCTTAATTCAACTTACATTTTTATTATATACTGAATTGTATTTTTATTGATGTCGTTTTGTTGTTGTCGATATCAACTTACAGATAGAACAACAAGTTTTCACAATATTCTGTCATTTGGCGTTTTCATAAATTAGTTCAGAGCAGTCAAATAGTTGTCAAGAAAAATGCTCGTGTTTCTTAGTTGCTCAGAGCGTGCTCTAAGTGCTTATAATAAAATGATCTGAGCATTTTCAAATTTGACATCTGATGTCAAATGTCTCTTTCGATGATTTTCTCCTACAATAAAAAAAATTACCCAGGATTGAGGGGCTCCCATATCAATTTCTGCGATTAGAGAATTTAGATGAAAAATTTAAATTTTTATGGGTTTTTTTTTTTTTCAATTATCTCTTTACTCTTCTCTCTGATGGCATTTTCTCTTCGTGTCACGTTAGCCATCTCTAAGTTCGTGTAGTGTGCGAACGTTCCATGGCTTAGTTGTTTGTCTAAGTGTTGTTTTTATCAAAAAATGCCTCAAATGTTCGTTGAAAAGACGAACATTACCTTGTGTCTAACTTTTTGTGTTCGATTCGATTTTTTAATGTACATAAACTTTTTAAATTCTCTACATTAACTTCGCGTGTCCGTGGCTGGCTGGCTGGCTAGTAGAATCTTGTGAACAATTTTTAACCCACTTCCTAAAAGCCAAATTGTGACCAATAAGTCTGCCTTTGAAGTCGAAAATGCCACTATAAGGTTGATGAATAGTTCTGCAATAAGAGGTCTGATAGGAATTTTAGTTCTGAAACTGGCACAAAAAGATAAATATCTGACAACTGAGGAACTTTTTGATTGCTACTACCTTGGAAACAGATACATTTCCACAATGAGTGAAGCTCGATTTAAATTTCTTATCAGGTGTTTGCGGTTTGATGATAAATCTATGAGACCAAATATTATTACTGAGAAATTAGCACCAATAAGATATTTGTGGGAAACGTTTGTTCAGAAATGTTGCAAAAACTATACTCCTGGTCTCTACATGACAACTTTTAGCATTTCGTGGCAGACCATCCTTCCGCATGTTCATTTCCAACAAGCCGTCTAAATATGGCTTGAAAATTATTATGCTATATGAAAGTGGAAGGTGGAACTAAATATATGGTGTATGCAATGCCATATTTGGGGAAAGGTACAAATACTTCTAATGCTGCGTAAAAGAGATTACCAAAAGTATTCATGGCTCAAACCGAAATATCACGATGGATAATTGGTTTACTTCAGATCAACTCGCAAAATCACTTCTCCTTGAGCCGTACAAACTAACACTTGTAGGAACAATGCGCTCTAATAAAAGATACATTCCGAAGGCAATGACCAAATCTAAAACTCGGCGATGTGGAACGTCAATGTTTTACTAAGACACAGAATTGACAACACTGTCCTATAAGCCAAAGCCGAATAAAATGATTTATTTATTATCGTCTTGCAATGAGGAAGGTCCCGTTAACACCAACACTGGAAAACCTCATATGATTGAATTCTACAATCAAACAAAAGGAGGGGTTGATATATTTGACCTATAATGTGTAGCAACATGCCATGATCCGTAAAACGAATAGATGGCCCATGTATATGTTTTACGGGATCTTGAAAATGGCATATGTAAACAGTTATGTCGTCTACGCCCACAATGTGATTTTTAAAAATGGGAAGCCAATAAAACGGAGGGATTTTATGAAGGAGCTGCATTCGCGACTTGTAGCAGAAGCGGTTAGAAGCACTAACTTTACATGCCAGGATAATGGCTTATATTGAAAATAATAGCACCGAGAGTAAAGAACCGATAACAGAGGACAACGTAAGTGCAAGTAAAATAAAATAAAGAAAAAATTTGTCCGTACACAAAACGACGCATGACTAAGTCAACATGTGGTAGATGCAACGAGAGCATATGCAGTGCATTAATTTGAATTTTGCATAAATGCTCAAAATTATTTTTTTTTTGTGATTTTTATTTTTTTTATGTTTAATGAATTAATTTTTAAGTTTCAACTTTTTATAAAATGTGTACGTTTTTTTCTTTTTTTAAAAAAAAAACCTTATTGATCTTAAAAAACAACTGTTCAAAGAACTTTTGAAAAAATAGAGAATCACATATTTAAAAAAACAACTCTTTCGGATTTTTATTAAAAAAAGGGACTGATAAACATAATATATTTAAATTCATAAGAATTTGTCAAAAACTTTTCCGAAAAATTAGAGTTCAATATTAATTCGTCGAATCGACGAATGATTACCTTTAATGTACTAAAAAATATGATTACCCTTCTAGTGGGTTAACGTTAACGCCAACAACCTAGAGAAACACAGGGAGTACCGAGAACATCGCGGATGTAGCCGCGAGTGTAGGTAAGGTACCATTTTTTGACTCTGTGTCCAGTGTGTAGCGAATTTGGCGAAAAAAAAACCTTCCTGCATTCCCATAACATCGCTTAAGGCTGGTCATAAGCTGAAAGGTTACTTTAGTGATCGGGCCCTGAAATGTGCGAAAACGATCCCAATTTGAATTTCAAATTATTTTCACCGATAAAGTCATTTCTGGCTCAACGCCTTTGTTAAACACTAAAAATGACTGATTAATAATAATAATAATATTCGGCGCGACAGACCATTGCGGTCCAAGGCCTAACTTCTCGCGACCATTTGTGCTGCTGCGCAGGTATATTTTTTGGACACAAATGGAAGGGACCTAAAATTTAAGGCCGGATCCCAATTATGCTGGCAACGTAGTCTCAGTCAATGGATATCACAAAGCGGGCTTTTGGGCTTACACTTGCACGTCCACGGTCTATGCGAGTTAACCAAAGACTTTCGGTGACCCAAGGACAATCATCGCTTAATTGTCGACTTTAACGAAAAAGTAATTAAAAATTGTGGAATTTTTTGTGAATATTCACTCGTAAAGTCCTTTCCGTTGAGATGGTTTAAATGTCGTGTTTCATAATTATGGTATCGGTTATACTCTCACACAAGCTTTATATCTCAAACACAAGTTATTTTATATTTATATTTTAATGTAATCTTTTTGCGATATTTCAAAGTTTTGCTACACGACGTTAGATTGTTTTTTAACCGTCAACTTTGTATACCTATATGACTGTCAAGGATTAATTACAATTCGGTTCTTGTTATAAGGATTAAGAATTTTTTTAATGATTAGTTGTGAAAAATAGTTAAAAAGGTACATTTTAAATTCAAAATAGCCATTCAACACTATACTCAGATAGTATTACATTATTATTACTCCATTTATTTGGCAAAACAACCGATAATTAGTATTCCTTGCCAAATGTAAACAAAACTCGATAAGCAAGCTGACTTTGGTTTATGTCTATCAGAAATCTGGAGGTGTTTATTTTCAAGTACTCCCATTAACAGAAATTAGTAAACAAACACCAAGAAAAACACTCTATATAGTAAGAGATTTCAAAAGGATTATTGCTATTATTACAGGAATTTGGAACAACAAAATCAACGCAAAAGATTCGTTTAAGGCAACATCAATTTTCTTTATAGTTAAAGGTTGTTGTAAGAGCAGAATGAAAAAGTAAGACATACATACCCTAAATTCATCAACACAACATTGATCAATTAAAGAAATTGTACCTTCAAAATTTTGCGCTACCCTATAACCGACTCATTAATAATGAAAATTTAATTTGCGGTTGGTAAATAGAATTGAACTCGTCAATAATCCCTTAACCCCTTGAATTTGAGAAGCTTCAGTAGGCGGTTAACATATTGTGAAACCAGAATCATCAAAGAAGTGTACTCAAGGATGGTAGCCGAACAAACTTATGACGGACGGTTAATGAATAAAGATGTGGACGGCTGCAGGTTGAAGCATGCAGAATGAGTGAAGACTGAAATTGGAATCTCAATCTTGCAATATTTACAGGATAAATATTGTATCCAAAATTGCAAAAATTCGCAACGTAAGGCTGGACGGACGGACAGACTTATAAAATAATAATTTTACAACCAATGAGTAAACAAACTCACGGTGATGTGTAAGTGAAGAGGAATTTAAACAAACTCTCACTTATACTACATACCCACATATATACATACGTGAATATGACTCAAAAGTAAAAGCAATTTATCTGAACAAAATAGGATGGACCACACTACTTACCCTGAGCACATAAATCTGTGTGCAGATGTATCGGTCATGCAAAGGGGTGGTGTTTCGCTTGAGGCAGACGCTGATGTTGATGTTGATGTTTAATATTTTCCTAAGGCTTATATATTTTTAATTTATTTATTTTATAAACAAATATTATTTGATTATTTTACTCAGCTGTGCAACATTGGAGGAGATATGATTTCTTTTATTCTTCTTGTTTAAGATGAATTTTGCTCCCGTGAATTTGTAAATGTATCACGATATTCAAAAAAATTAGGGTGGATTTTTTTGAATAAATTTAGCAAATAAATTCAGTAAGTCTTAATAATTAATAACAATACATATTGATTCAATTCTATTAGATTCTCTAACTGTCATTCCGCTGTTCATTATCTCTGTTGTAAAGTTGTGATCTGATCCTCAACTGACATCTCTAATAATAATTTTCCTACCCGTCATAACACCACTTAGTGCTGATAATAATTGACAACTTGGATGCACCGAACGACACTTATGCGCCAAAACCATCATGTAGATGATACATACGAGAGGAAGAAAAATTAATAGAAGACTATTATAAAAACAACTAGAGAGAAACATATAATCCAACGATTGCCAGTATTTTAAGCCTATTAAATGTATACTATTCCAACGCGATTTGCTAAGGGTACAGACGTACCTACCTTATCTTCAAGCCGGAGTTAAAGTGCATTACTAATGTTACAAAGAGACGAATATTGCTCTTTAAATCCAAAATGCCCTCATTCAGATCCATATCTTTCTTTGGTGCAATATTTGTCGCGTTCGTACGCGATGCTAAAAAGAAAAATAAAGCTATGCGATCGCTATTTTGTACCTGCGGAATTGCATGCCAAACTCAACAGATTGAAGTGGAGTTGCTAGTCACAGCCAAATACCCTACAATGAAGTAGTGTTCCAACATAGACACACCCACGATGAGATGGCATCGAAGAAATTCACCAGGTAGAGTTAACGGTGCGTACCTACATCAAGTTCAGCTTCACCCGATCACCACCAGGAAACCGCTGATTTAATGACAAATCAGGCAGGCGCATCCAAACAATAATTGCATACTTAGCTGCGCTGCAAAATATGATGACACCGGCTTTTTCAAATTAAAAAGAAGGATCATAAAAAGTGTGCGATCGGAGGCATTGAATGATACTACTTTAATTTAAAAAATGGTAAAAAGAACATGTGAAAGCCAAAAAACCATATCAAAAACCTCTCATAAACTGGTAATGGAACCACAGTCAATGCTGAGAACATGAATAGACCAACTCTACATACTCAAAAACGGTCATGAAACATTCCACCTGTGCAATAACAGCCAATATATCTGTCATGTCCAAGTGAAGTGAATACTATAACGTTTGATTAAGTGAATACAGCAGGTTATCTTCAAAATTTCGTCAGATAAAATGATGCCTGATGAATCAAATATCAAGATCCACAAGACACAAGACAGACAACACTGAGCCAACTATAGAATAGTCCTTATACTCGTAAGATCTGCTTTCAGATCATATATTCAGAAATGTCTAAATAGTTGGAAATGAAATCTGATTGGCCCCTATCAGTGCTAGCAACAGGATAATACAGAATCGACCAAACATTTACACTGAAGCAGACCTGGAGAAGAGCCAAGAATAAGAACCGACAGCTTAGAAAGTCAAAATAGATATCTACAACTTTGAGGTAGTTAGGGACTTTGTCTTCCTAGGCTCCATAAATACACTATTACATAAATAAAACGAAGAATCACTCTTTCCTTGGGTTAACAAGGCATCTGAATTGTTACGCCCTCTCTCTAAACAACTCGGATTACCTTGTGTAAAAATTTAATAATCCCATAATTCAAAAAAAAACCCTAGCACATAGTAGACACTGCGACCTAAAAGATCTATTGTATCTTAAGGTGTATTTACTCTAAGAGACGTAGCACCTCCCTAGCGAAGGATAGTATATCCTCAGTAGCAGAATTTCTCAGCTCCGCTGTCAAGCACATAATCCTTATGAAAAATGCGTCTCCTTAAACCCAGTCGTGCTGGGCATTTGCAGTGAATGTTCTCGGATGACTCAAAATCTTCCAAGCAGAACCTACATGCTGTATCCGAGTCCACGCCAATTTTGTTAAGGTGATATCGCAAGCCACAATGACCTGTTAGAAAACTCACTATCTTCTTGATGCTATCCCTAATTAGATTAAGAATTTCCTTATAGGATAAGGGCCTGATTAAATTGTTTGGATTGCCTTAGCCCCGGGATGTCATCCCCACATTCCATCCAATATACAACACAGTAGGGTTCAGGTCCTATGAACGCAGATTTTGAGCCAGCCCAAGCTAAATTTTTTGCAGATTCGTTTCCTGCAATTCTCTGATGAACAGAGTTCCACTCTGTTGTGTCTGGCAAGAAATTGCAGTGCATCGTAGCAGATTTTGGCTGAAAATAAGTCCATTAAGTTTACCAACCAGTTTACCCGGTCCAATATTATTACCTCAAATAACTTGCCGAAACAATGCTCCCTGACCATAATGTTGGGGATTGTGCAGAACAAGTCTCTTTCAGGACTTTAGTCAAGAATCTTCAGGTGTCCCCCATAGTCAATTGATTTATACTCGTATTCTAATTGCAACTTAATAGCGCATCTAGCAGCTGTCTTCTTGATGAAGATTTGGGAGGGTGAAATCCCTACAACAGCTTCCAATGCAGTCATAGGCCAAATGCGCATTTCACCCGTTATACCTAGACAGGCAATTCTTTATTTCTTCTGAACTGAAATGAACTGAACATCCAAGAATTTTCGGCCACCAAATGATGGTATATTAATAATAATAATATGTCTCAACATCATTGTATATATCCAATGTAACATTTTAGGATTAAGACCCCAATTTCTGCCGTAAAAGCATATACTGGCCCACAAGGCTCTAGTGACGTGATCAATGGCGGACTTAATATGAGAATTTCAGCTTAGCCTTTTATCAAGGATGACGCCAAGATATTTATCTTCACGGGAATAATCTTGTGGTGCCTTTGATGGTGATAGGTCCCAAATCGACCAGTCTTATTCTCGTGAAAGACACTAGAACGGTTTTGCAAGGATTGATGGACAGTCCTTCTCTGCTACACCATACTTACACGTGTAGTAAAGCACCTTGCATGACACTAGTGATAGTTGTGCAGTGCTTACCACTAATAAAAATTGCCAAATAGTCCGCATAACCATTGGTGATATGCCTGATCTGTGAAGATCGACTAAAAGATTTTCAATGACTAGTGACCAGAGAAGGAAAGACACTCCACCTTGGGGATATCCCTTAACTGAAGTCAAAGTCACAGACACTCCTCCCGAGGAGGAAATAATATCTCGACTTTCAAGCAAGGTCCTTATCCAATGATTGGTTGAGACTTCAAGACCTCTGCTGCTTATTGGCCTTGAAACAGAGTCATAGCCAGTGTTATAGAAATACCGAGGAAAGCACACAGGGTCATTTCCTTGGAACGAAAAGTTTCTTCTATCTTCTTTTCAAGATTTTGAAGGTGACCTTCTGTGCTTTTGCCTTTCCTGTACGCAAACTGACTGAAGTGCAGAGGGGTATACAATTCTAACCGGCCTATAATATGAAAATCAATAAAACTCTCCATGGTTTTGACGACGAATGATGTTAGACTTATAGGTCTGTATGATTTAGGCAGCTAAATAGGCCTATTGCCTGATTTGGGGATAAATATCACATTTACCTGTCTTCAGATAGTAGAAATGTACCCCCGGGTGCTTAATAAAGAATTCATACCCAGTAGGATGAGATCGATTGCGAAAGATCCTATCAGCGCCAGGAGCTTTGAAAGGTTGAAAGACCTATTGTCTAACCTTATCCGTCTAAAAATTTCACTGGGTAAACTATTTACCCTACTTGAAAGTACAGACCCTTTGGTCAGATGTGTTTGGGTACGTGTATGGTACACGAGTAGACGAACCTGGGAAATGAGCCTTGAGTAGGGTTTTGATTGTATCATCACGGTCCGATGTGTAGGTGCCATAGGCTTTTTTCAATAAACCTACACAGTTTGTCTGATCCTTAGCTAATGCTTTATCGATTCGTGCCGCTACAGACATTTCGACAATGTATTCGCAGCAGTTTGGATCATCTTAGCTCAGAGTTCTACTCCGTAAGGGCGAACATATATTCGTCCCAACTCTTCGTGTGTTTAGCAGCGTTGAAGAGTTTTCTTACTTTCTTCCTAAGCTTTTCCTAATTTTTCGTTTCACCAGGGAACCTTACGTTTACACAAACTAGTTTTAAAGACACAACTGTCATGATAGGAAGTAAGTAACAATTCATTTAATTGGTACGCTGCCTCATATAAATCCCCTTTGGACTCTATATGCGTGACAAGCATATCCAATTTAGAGAGGACAAGTCCCCGATACAGATTCTAGTCCATAAACTTAGGATCGTATCTAGAAGAAGTATGTATCAGTTTGCCGGGAAGGTCAAACCTAATGTGCTGATGGTCTCACAGCGAGCCTTCGGTAGACACATGCCAGTTTTCATCTATGTTGGAGATAAATGGACTGACGAGTGTGATGTCAAATACCTCTTCACAGATCGCATTTATAAAGGTAGTTTTAAAGACCTCATGATGTGAATTGGAAACGCAACCTATAAGGTACTGCAGGTTTCTGCTCTGACAGTATACCGAAGCACACACAATATTATGAGTTCCCCTCTCGGTCGGAACTTCCACATGATTCTGGCTTGGACGTGATACTTTGCAGAATTCGCAAATAGCCACAAAACGCAGTACTTTGATGATAGTGCATTGCAAATTATGTACATTCTCTTCCTAAAGTTAGTGAAAATTTCGATTTGTGCCAAGTTCAACACCAACTACTATGCACGAAAACAAGGCACTTGATAAAATTTCGCTTGAACTTTGACTTCATTGGCAGACATGGTATTGAATTAGTGCATCCAGTCTTTGTATTATTCTTGAGCAAGAATATTTACTGGATTCTTAATCAGGCGTACCAAACCATCCAGAAAAATTCTAATTTTCTAATCGAAAATTCAAGTTCATTTCCAATAAGACAGACTTTTATTGCGTAAAAAACTTTTTCTCTTAAAACCGAGTCCTGCATAAAACATGTTTATCGGTCAACTATGCGTATTACGTGTGTAGGTTACCCTACTCTGCTATTAGAAATTTATAATCCAGCTACCAATCGTGGAATAATCTACGAACACTCCTCATGCAATCAGCAGCAAATTGCAACAAAACTTAATGTTCATAATCATCCTTCGTCATTCTGTCCAGCGCAGTTGCTGTTACTTCGCAACACAATTTAGCAGATTTATTAGAAATTAATTGGCTTGGTATTCGGAAGTTATTTCGCTAAATGTCCTTTGACTTCACAGGTAGAATACTCGGTAGTTCGGTCATTCACGATTTTAATGAGAAAAGTCATCAAATTTAGCTTTTGGTTTTTTTGCAATTAGTACGCTGCAGTTGTTTTGTCCTGCATTTGTAATTTTAAATTTTTTTGCCAGTTTGTTGGCTGCAAAATTGGATAGCATTACTATTAGGCTTATGTTATGTGTTGCATGTGTATGAATTGCTACGCTGAAAACGGATAAAATTCCCTGCCTTCAAACTTCTTAGACAAACTTATAATTTCATAGTTTCACAGTAACTTGTCGAAAAGATGAAAAGTTACAACTTATAACAATCTTTTACAGAAACTTTTGCACACCCAGAGTGCACTTGCATGGCTGTAATGAGGGTTTCCTGGCTTCCGGACTGTTGCTTTCTATTTCGCTTTTCCTGATGGTATGTAGGGTGCATTTCCTTCTATTACAGTTTACATGTAGTTTGGTTGAATTATGTTCCGGATAAAATATTGTGTGTACGTGTGTATTTTATACTGAAGTAGTTCTTGTTGGGGACTAGTTGCTTGTATATTGAGAAAGTTCAGTTCAGGTTTCGCAAAATGTCCCCCATAAATACTTAACGATGGGAAATTTACCGATTGGGAAAAGATAATTATACAAGAAAATTTATTTAATGGTGAAAAATTACTTGCTTCGTGGCGATGACAACACAGTGTTTTTCAGTGGCTTTCATGCATTTTATTTTACAGGGTAACTTTTATGTATTTCGAACACTTTTTCAGATGGAAATCTGACTTAAAGAGCAACTTTTTTTCAAATAATGTTTCAGGATCACAATAAATTTATTCGCAGTCATTTAATCTGAATTCTATGAAATACGAATTTTTGTGTGAAATATATTCATTAAATATGCATGGAAAAGCATATTTTCGATGTAACTCATAGCCCAAAAAAATCCAGAAAATTGAAATTGATGCAAATCGCTAGTTATTATCTTACAAATAAACTTTCGGAGTGTCCTTCGTACCTATCTTATAGACGCTGAAAGACATAAATTATAATGCAACATATGCATATAAATAATTGTACAACTTCAGTTAGCCTTTGTTAAACGGAGAGGAGATAACATACACAACACATAACAATTTCGAATAGCATTATAATCAAGGAAATGTCTAAGTACGCTGCTGAAAGTGCACTTCTTGTCGACAGTTGACGGCTTTGTTCACCATTATGTGTTAAATTTGAATACAGAAATCTTTTCTACTCCATTTTTAATTTCACTGTGCTCTGTACCTGACTATTATGGTAACAGGTGATTCTTTGTTATGTGTGTGAAATTGTGCATATTGCAATAATCTAGAAATGCTTAAGTTTATATTTTTGAATTTATGCCTACAATGGCAAAGAAAACCGTCGAGGAAGGAGTAATAACTAACTAAAGAATAGGAGATAAGAAAGAACTTGATTAGAGCTTACGGAAAAGTAGAAAGAGAAAATGGATGAGGAGGTTCTTAAAATAATAATTAGTTTAGGATTGATTTTTATTTTGCAGAATGCAGTTAAACGACTTTTTCTTGTTCTATGATATTTTTATGAACTCAGTTAATATATCAAGCTTGGATATAGCCCTTATCAAAACGTTACGGTTCTGGAGTTACTGATACGCTATTTTTTCATATCATCAGTTAAGTTATGAACTAAGTGTACTCTTCGCCGTGCTGTATCCCTAAAAGTTTGCAATTCAGAAGCATTTTTTAAACTCGTTATTAAATTCATCTTATTCGCTGCAGCTTGATTTGTTTCGATAACATATCATAACAGAGTTGCAAAAATTTCGTAATTGCAGCGCATTCAACTAATATGCAACGAAGCTCATAGATCTCACGTTCCAGGTGTAAACGGTTGTTTCAAATCGGCATAAGCTTCAACCAGGCCCAAAACAATACAAGTTAACTTGACTATACTTTGTGTTTTTTAAATTTTCTGCAGTGTTTTATCAAATTTAAAAGAAAACAGAAAAGTTATACTCCTAATATTATTGAAAATTACAAAACAATTAGTTATTCCAGCAGTATGGATTCTTTGGTGCGAAAATCTGCACAAAAGTTAATAAATTGTTCCAAACATTATTTATGTGAATAAAGTTAACTAGTAGTAAGGCAATAGTAAGTGTTAACAAATATTTTTATAATTTAATTTTAAACATAAATTCTTCAATTTTCCAATACCAAAATTGAAACCAACAACAACAAAATTAATGCTGTTTGCAATTATTAGTTTTCCGAATTTACATACAGAAAAAGGACGAAGTACGTAATAATTGTTTTTCCTTTGAAATTTCCAATCTACTCCGTTCTGTCCTCCTGCTCTGGGAGAAGCAGTAGTCAAGCGAAGCAACCATGGCGCTTGTCGTTCTTTGGTAGTTTTGTGTATCGCAATAAGGACTTCTTACCAACGTTTCCGCTACTACTTCAACACTGCGTCAAGTGCAGTGGCGATTAAGTGCATAAATAGCGTGACAACAGTGATGTGGCGGACAGCGGCAACTTTGTCAGTTGAAATAAGTTTCTGAATATTAAAATTAATAAATAGGAAAAATTCCGATTTTAATATTTATGAGGCAAGACGTGTTGAGTGCAATTAGTGCGATGAGTAAAATGCAATTAAAGTGCGAAAAAATTAGAAAAGTCGTTGCCTCTGACTTTTTTAACTTGACTTGACTCCTGTTTGTCTGTTTGTTTTAACTTCCTTGAGGTCAACTTTCACACGAATCAGAGAGCTCAAATTTCGTGAGCAGGCATTTCTGAGAGCTCGCGTGTAACGCATTATTGTTTTTTTAAATTCTCTATATTAATTTCGCATGCCCGTGTTTGTTTGTTTGTCGTGGAATCTTGCAATATTTTCTTAACCCACTTCCAAAAGATCGATTTCATTGAAACTTGGCACACATGCATATCTCCGATGACAATAATTTCTATTAAAACTTGGAGCCCCTCAGCCCTCGGGGGGGCTCCCATACAAATATTTTACAAAATTAACCCGATTTTCTTCAAATTTTATATAGATGTGTATCGATTGACAAAACTTCTCGTAAAAATTTGGAAGACCCGGGGTCGTGAGACCCCATATTTATTTTTCTAAACAATTAACCCGATTTTCTTAAAATTTTATATACACGTGTGTCTCCGATGGGCAAGATTTTGTAAAAAATTTGGAGATCCCAGGCCCCGGGGTCGTGAGACCCCATACAATTTTTTTAAAAAATTAATCCGATTTTATTTAAATTTTGTATACATGTGTATTGATTTTGAAGATCCCGGGCCCCGGGGTCGTGAGACCCCATATAAATATTTTTAAAAATAACCGATTATTTTTATACACATTTTTGGAGTGATCGGTCCCTGAGACCCGAGTGGTGCCCATATGCATTTTTAAAATTAGCCCGATTTCCTTCAAATTTTAAACACATAATATGTATCTCCTATTAGAGAATTCACAAATGAAAAATTTAAGTTTTTATGGATTGTTTTTAAATTTAAAAAACATTTTTTTATAAAAAAACATTTGTAGTTCACACTTGAAAACTTTTGGATTATTCCTATTTTCCTCTTCTACACAATTTCAAATTGGTTTTTGATATTATAGGTAAAAAAATCCCCAAAAATCTCAATTTACTGCAATTAGTCCTTTTAAAACGTTATGGGTACATTTGCAAATGGGATTTTGTAAATTGAGATTTTGATTTTGCGATTTTGTATTCGGAAATTGGATTTTCGGATAGCTCACCCAACCAAATTAATCGTTTGCCAGTATTTCTTAAAAGATTTTACCGCTAGTGTAGTCGATTGGCCCTGGAGTAACAACTTGACTTCGGATTTAAATGTCAAAATTTTGCAATTCGAAATATCTTTCAACATATTTATTCAGATAACATCAACATAAGAATTCATTCAATTAATCCTATTTGCGCGTCCCATAAGTTACAATTTGAACTGCATGCAGCAGTGCAAAGATGTCCTCTGTGTCACAAATTGCACCTAAGACGCAGCAATATAAAATTTGTCGCTTAGTGATGACGTCGTGAGTCGTTTGTCTCTGCTTTAACTTTTAAAAACATTTTAGTGGCTCCTCAATCACTGTATATTATATGCAACTCAAGTCGAACGGAACATGCACCAACATATTGCACAAGCACATGTTGGATAGCAGCCTCACTCCTAACTACTGCTGTGCCTAGTCATCATCATCGTTGCAGACGGATCTACCAACCCCAGCGATGATTAATAGCCATGGAATCGCATCATCAAAGGCCAAAGATGTTTTGGCTAAAATACATGGTCGCCTGTTTGTTTTCTGTATGTTGTCTCCTCAGTCAGCAATTCTGTCCGAATGCTAATTAAGGAGCTGCATTTGACAAACGACCTCTATTGCTTTATGTCTTCAATAGCCGGGTTGGCGGGACTTGGCCCGCTGTTTGTTTGAACTGCGGGCGGAGTGTTGTTGTAGTGCATCCAGGAATAGAAAATACCGACCGCCGCACTTAATAGTCACCACGTGTCAAAGTACCAATCTCTCATTTCTCATCTACTCATTAGAGTGTTTTCTCGCCAACCTAATGCAATGTATGTACTCGTATGTACTCGTATTTTTGCAATGAAAACTGAAGGGGCGACAGACAGAATTATTGTACGAGTAGCTTAGAATTGGTCCTGCTTATTTATTGTGATCTGTCATAAATGTGAAAACAACTTTCCTTGTTTCATCCCAAATGATTTGTAGGGAGTAAGTTAGTTTTATGGTTGATCGTTAACTTCTTAAGAAAATGATAAGTACGCGACTAATAATGGTGTACAAAACACGTAACAGTGCGGTAGTGATTTAGATATACAAAGGCGGCAGACATGTCGGCCAGCAAACGACAACTTATATGGAATCTTATTTATTAAAGTTGCTTGTCGGAATTTCGTTTCATAAATAATTACATTTGAAATTAACATGATGGCAAAGGTTCGATTCTAATTTTAGAACAAACATAAAATGTAAATTCTAGAAAGTAAAATTATTGACCTCAACGATCTTTTTTCTTTGATTCCTCAATTTAAGTTTGTTAACGTCAGAATCATAATAAAAAACTTAATTGTTTTTAGTAAAACCTCAAAAATACAAAAATTTCTATGGAAGACATAGACTTGTTGGCCTTTCTTTATTATTCCTTAAATAATAGTTTCAAGTAACATTCGCTATAACTTTTGTCTTTTAAAGTTTTTACTTTCTATATTAAATTTGTTCCTTGGCAACAAGAATGCACATCAAGCAACATCACGTATAACGTCAACCCGACTGATCCGCACTTAGCCACACCTACATTCAATCTCGGACGAAGAAAAATAGGGTAATCTTTTAAGCAATGCGTTCTGACTTTTGCTTTTGCAGATGCGACATATCCACTCTCGGTCGGGACACAAGATATACCTACATGAATAGCATTTTTAAAAATAACACTTCGAGAGCACAAGGTTAATTGTCCAAATTAGAGCTCCAAAATATAATTGTAATTGAGCAATTTGAACCAAAAGCGCAAGATGACGAAGCTCTTAGATATTTTGCTACAATGATAAGCTTTTTTGAGCCTCAGTAGTCGAAGTAACAACAAGGAGAAAAGCATCTCGGTACTACAGATATGCTAAAACTTCCAAGCTTCGAAGAGATATTTGAACAGTTTAAACATTCTTGATGTTTTTGACTTTACTTGGATCACAGATACTATAATTAATATACAGATGTCGCATACCCATGCATTCATTTGCGGCGAATCGATTTGTTAGATTAGGCAGATTTGTCGACTCTATGAGTTCGAAGTTTGAATTTATTATCTTGGAGTATATTGCAGAGCAGTACTCATATGTTTCTGGTAATTTTTTTAATTATTTAAAAAGAATTGATACAGAGATTAGGACTTAGTGTTACTCAAAAACTGGTAAGTGTCTTTAAGTGTGGTATTATTTGAAAATTGACAATAAAATTGCTTACCATAAAAAACTCAGAATTATTTTTCAATCAAAATCACAGTAGACGCAAAGAGAACTTACCTAAAAAGACAAAAATTTAAGAATAAAGTGTTAGTTATATTATAAAATAGTGCAAAATAATTTAATTGTTTTTTTTTCTTTTTCATCTTCGAGCGAATAAATCTGCCATCACAAGCCATTATTTTAGCAGTTTTTTCACATACTGTAATATATTTTATACCTTTTGGAAATTACTTTAAAAACTTACAATTACAATTATAATTATGTATAAATAAAATTTTAAAGGAAACTAAATAATAAAAACTTATGCTAAAATGTCTTTATTAATTATTCTTCAGTATAAAATTCTCAAAAATAATTCAAGCTGTTATGCTGTTTAAAAATGAAACAATTTAAATTGACTAAAGTGTTTCTTATTATCTGTATAATTTTTTTTAAGTTGAACTTTTTAGGCACGACTAGTGGTAACTGAAATCATTTTGATGCGGATGTAAGATCACATCCGCATCTGCGTAGCGGTTGTTGGATATGATATGAAATTAGTTTGTATTAACTACCTTATCTTACATATTATATTAAAAAACGTAATTGAAAATTTAACTGTGAGCGAATTCCAAGATGAACTCGCGAAAAATATGACATTGCCCAATGTAGATGCTTTAGTTTATCGATATTTTTGACGAATTGTGGCTTCTTTAATAAACTTTTGAGTTTAATTGAATTTTTATTCTTTATCGAAGTTATTGTAGAATAATAGATGAGAAAATAAATTTGGAAACTTAATTGATTTTAACAGCAAGATCAATACGTCAACTAATAAAATATATGACCTAATATTAAAAAACAACACCCACACCACCAATATAACAACTAAATAGAGGATATTGTATTTTTTTCCAATTATATAAAATTTCAAGTAATTATTTAAACTGATGGTATCGATATCGATATTGTATTGTTTAAAATATAACAAAAAAAAATGTTCAATATAATAAATCGCGATTTTAATAAAAATATTTTTGTGATAAATAGTTTTTTCGTAAAGAATCTTATAATTTTTAAAGTGAAAAAAGTGTACAAAAATCACAAGTTAAAAACAAAATATGTTTGACAATAAAATAATATATTTCGAAGAAACTTTTTTAATTAAACTTATTTTTTCTTCATCCTAAAACTTGGGATCAAAAATTTTGTTAGCAATGGATTTAATTAAAGTAAGATATTTTTGATCTGAAATAGTAATTAAAGTTCCATAATATAATATCCCAAAGATCAGAAGGTATCAAGCAGGGGTTCGATGTTTTCGTTCATTATTAGAAAAATTGACAATATTAGTAACCGTGTAAGTGCCGAGTTAAAAATATGGCGACGCAAACTCGTAGTGCTGCAATGAACAGGCAGAATTGATTTTGCAATCAAAATCCACCAAATCAAGCAGCGCAGCCGACTGCGCAGCACACACCGCACAGAGTCGTTGACGTGCGAAGGTATTTAAAAAAATGTATAAGGGCCTTGCGGCCGAACCCGGGGCCCGATCAGTACCAAATTTTAGAAAAAGTATTGTTTATTGGGTATACACATGTGTGTAAAATTTGAAAAAATCGGGTAATTTTTATCGTATTCAGATTATTTTCATGGGAAATAACACGAAATTCATTTCTGTGATTTTCAGTTTTACCCTGAATTTTTATTGAGCCAATAACACATTAGCTGCACGGCATATTTTTTTCCATTTATTCTTAATATAATTTTCATTTACAACAATATTCTTAAAAAAGATATTTTCTTTTCTTTATTAATATTCTACCAAATATAACCGACGCTTTCCAGCTGCCCCATCCCACTGTAACCCACCCAACTCCAAATATCGACCACCTCTGACACACTGACACAGAAAATTATAGAATCGACACTAATATCGAAGAAAAAACAATCATTTATACAAATAAGTTAAATATACGTGGTTTTTGAGTGGCGGAAATATAATTACACCTAGTTCCTTCCGCACATTAGCGAAGCATCATAAAAAAAGGCATACCACGAATTCAAAGAATTCGAAAAAAATATACATATTGTATAATGACTTTGTCGTGAAGTAGATAAATTCCGTTAGGAGTACTCAAACTGACATACTAAGGAACAAAACTGAAGGCTGTCTCATTATCATTACCCACGCACGCACACTTGTTCGAGAGAATGCACCAATACACGCAAGATTCAAAAACAAGGATTTGCATGCTAGTGTGAATGCCACAGTAAGACTTCCGTTCTGGGTCCTATACCACAAGGCAACAAGCATTGTTCAACAAGCTAATTTTAACATATAGTTTTAAATTCTGTACCACAGTACAATTAAATTATAAACCCTTCTACAATTGTTTACATACTCCTCAACAAGTGGGACATTTTTGATAGGTTCCCTTATTCCGTACTTTAAAGAAACGGTTGTAATAACATACGCGTTATCTGACAACAAGTTGAATTTTGTAACAAATAATACATTTTTATATTAATAAATTATGATTCTATTGTTGGCAAAAGGAATTCAAATCCAAACATTTGTTTAAAGTGTGAACTTTGAAAAATTTGTATCTTATGTATCGTTTTGTTTTTTGTTTTCTAAATAACTTGCATACCAGACATTCAAAATGTAATTTCAATTTAATTTTTACAAACATAACAGTTTCTTTAAAATTTGCCTTGTTTTTCTTTGTCTTGGGTAGCTGCGCCGAAATTTATTGTTAAAATGACTTAATAAGTTATGGGAAATTTATGTTTCTAACAAATTATCGTAGTACAGAAATTACCATTACTTGTTAAATCCAAATTTTTTTACAATGCCTGTTAGTAAGTTAAATTGTTGCTTTGTCGTATAGGCAGGAGCGTTAATGACATTTTGTTCGTTGTATCTGGCAAGATAATCAGACTAAATCATTTCTTACACTATTTGCACTATACTGTGTTCTCTTCGTCTATTTACTAATTCCAATACGAAACGACACTTAAATACTTTCACAATACTTAAAGAAGAATCACAAAATGTTTAAATACTCGCATTTTAATTCTTTTTATATTTGGAATAATATAAATATAAATGTAAAAAAAAAACAACCCATAAAAATTGAAATTTTTCTTGTAAATTCTCTAATCGGGGATACACACACACACACACACTGCGTGCTCGTTTTGTGGCAAAATCATTCACCAAATGACGCAGCGGCAGCGAACAGCGCTGCTCACAAAAGCACAGAGCTCAGACTTTGCCGTGATCTGATGCGATATAGCGATTATTAAAAATTGTATATTGGGGTCCCCAAGTGGCCGATCACTCCAAATTTTTACAAAAAGTGTTTTCCATCGAAGACACACATGTGTACAAAATTTAAAGAAATTGTGTAAATTTTGTAACATATTTGTATGGGAGCCCCCGACCCCGCGGCCCGAGGAGCCTCAAATTTTAATAGAAAGTGTTGTCATGGGAGATATACATGTGTGCAAATTTCAATAAAATCGGGCTGTAGGAAGTGGGTTAAAAATTGATCACAAGATTTGGCCAGCCAGCCAGACACGAGCAAGTGAGGTTAATATAGAGAATTTAAAAAATATAACACAATTACCACGGATGGTCACAGGAAGCAGGACGCTGTACCACAATGGTCTGTTCCGCTAAAATATTTTTTCCATAATTTTGAAATAACGACCTTTTTCGAGATAGGATTATGAAAAAAGAATGCACTTTCTCAGCGGAAATAAGTGAAATAAATTAACATAAGTTATATCTATAGAGAACGGAATTCTGGTACGGAATATGGACCTCACGCAAGTTAGAATAGTAATATATCTGATATATATTTGGCTCTAACCTGGACTTATGTTGATGGAAACTCGGTTTAACTAAAATATAATTGGTTATTACAAAATAAAGATTACACAATAAAACGACTTATATTATTTATGAACTTTGACATTGGATTGGAAATTCAAAGTTGAAAAAAATGACTTAAGCGTTTTCGTTTTTATTTCTTAAATTGGAAAGTACTTAAGGTTCAAGCTTAAAAAAAGTCTTGAGAGAATTAAGACTTGTTCTCAAAGGACTTTCCGGGCAAGTTCCCATCAGCCAGCATTGCTATCCGTATTTAAAATGTTCAACAAAGTCCTGTCTGTAGTATTTTAATTTCTTTATTTTTTTCTAGCCAAGTCAAGACACCTTTTATTACATTACCAAAATCCATAATAACTCATAAATACTCGAATTGGGGGCGAGAATTAAACAAATTCATTGGTACATTGACATCATCTCAATCGTACATTTCCCTAATAATCTCTAAATGTGGTAAAGCAAAAACTAACATCATTGAACTATAATCCGAATATGATCAGAGTAGAGCACAACTTTAATACTAAAATACAAAAATAATGCGACTTCATCACAATCACCGTTAATTCCCACCTAAAACGGTATTCTATATTTACAACTTCCCAATACTAAACTTCAATTTAAGCATTGTGACCAGCAAAAGCCTGGTTTGTTGCTATAGGCGAGCGAAACAAAGAAAAAGCCATGATGCTGCAGAAATTCCAATTGCAAATATACACAAATGAAAGAGGTATGTATGGAGAGTGTTTTATAGACAACACATAAGGCTCAGACGCTTTTGTTTGCTCTTATTCATTTCGTTTCCGATAAATCAATGATATGAGAGGGATTCTATGGCGGTAAGCCATCAGCAGAAGAGGGAAATAACACAAAATGCATCAGAACTGCAAGGGAACGTAATAATCTCTGACTGAGGGAAGTGCGATCAAACCTCCACGTGGTGGCTGCCGGTAATTTTCCTCGAATACAAGAAAAGCTAAATGATCGGGCTAGTCCCTTTAAAGAAAGGCTGGCGTGAGGCCAATAGCCACCCTTAAAAAACATTATTACGGAACCCAAAGTCAACCTCGGATGCACTGTACGGAACGTACGCTCACCGTTTAGAGTTCGAGCTGCACAATACCTGGACGATATCCTGTCTAAATATAATGCTGACATAACAGCATTCCAGGAGATGTGGTGGACGGGGAATGGTGTCTTACAGAAATCAGAATATGACATATATTACAGCTGGCATTCAAGATATCATGTGCTGGAGGTTTGGTTTCTACTCAGCTAAAGAATGAAACCCACCGTTATCGGCTTTAAAGCAGTAAATGAGCGGCAATGCATCCTTCGCGTGCGGGGCAGATTTAAAAACATAAGTCTCATAAACGTTCATGCACCTAGACAGGATTCCCCAGATGATGAAAACAAAGAATTCTTTGAATCAGTCAAACGGGAACTCCATGCCTGAATACTGTCATTCGAACTGCTGACTCCATCTTAGGCAGTAGTCGTAGAGATCGATACGACTGGTTCGATGACGAATGTAAGCTATCGACTGAAAGTAATAATGCTGCGTACCGAGCAATGCAACAATCTCATAGAACGCGGGCACGCGAAGATGAATATAAAGAGCTCAGAAGATATTAAAAAACAGTTCACTGGCGAAAGAAAGCATCCTAGGAAAAGAATCTCGTTCGTAAACTAGAACAGTACAGAGAGCGAGGACCGCACCAGGTGTGGAAGTTATACCAAAGAGTCTGCGGTATGACGCAATATACACTGCGTTGCACATACTAAAATTAATAAGGGCCTGTGATTAGATGGGAGCTTATTTAAATAGGATGCCCCACAAAACACCAGGCAATTCATTAAATAATAACGCAAGTATGGGAGGAAGGTGCGATGCCAGAATACTGGCGAATAGGCATCCTGTGCCCCATACATAAGAAAGGAGATATCACATTATGCGGCAATTATCGTGGCATAACGTTGTTGAGTACTGCGTATAAGATGTTCTCCTCTGTCTTTCAAGACCCATATGCTAAAGTCATCATTGGTCCCCAACATTGTGGCTTCATCCCAGGCAAATCAACAACTGGTCATATTTACACCCTTAGGAAGGTGATGAAAAAATATATAGAGTTTCAAAACTCACTACACCATCTTTTTATAGACTCTAAAACCATAACATAGCCATAGTAAAACTTTATAAAACCATGAGAGAATTCGACATCCCAAATAAACTGACACGACTATGTAGGTTTTGACTATTACCAATGTTATAAGCCAAGTAAAAATATCCAGATTACTTTTAAGCCCATTCATCAGCTATAACAAGCTCCCACAAGGGCCTGCGTCCTCTTCAACCTGGCGTTAGAGAAAGTGATCCGAGATGTCAGACGTAATGGGGATAGTAACAATCCTCTATAAGTCCATTCAGATACTGGCTTACGCATTTTATATTGACAACGTGCGTAAAAAACCCAAGAGCTGTACAGGAAGCTTTTATGCAGATCGAGCGGGCGGCGCGAGCAGAAGATCCTATATCGGTACCTCAATTAAAATAATGGAGCGCGTAAGCTTGCTATCCTTTTACTTTAACTGTAATAGCCTATAACAGCATGAGACCAGACACACGCGCACGGTTGCTTAAAGCCAACAAAGCCTACTATAGTCTGTCAAGACTCTTCATGTCCAGGAACCATAATATCCAAGCTGCTGTACTTACATATGGATCCGAGACTTGGGTGTTTAGCAAAAAGCATTCCGACCTCTTAGCCGCGTTCGAGACAAAAGTCTTACAGAGAATTCCGATTCCGGAGATTCTATAGTGATGAGCGTTACCGCGATGTCGACATCGTGAAGAGAATTAGGCACGGTAGGCTCCTGTGGGCAGGACAACTAGCTCGCATGTGCAAAGAGGATCTTGTTCGGAAAGTCCTTTGCAGTAGGATTTATGGGAAGGATGGCGTAGGCCAAGGCGCCCAGAATTTAGTGATGCGCAACTGAATGGCATCGGCTCAAAATCGGGACCAGTGGAGAGACTTTTTGCGGGAGGCCAGGACCGGACGCCGGTTGTAGAGCGAAATATGATGATAACGATTCAAAAGAACAATCTAAAAGTACCCGTCGAAATGTGGTAATCCAAATGTCGCGATTCAATATTAGTGATTATATACATCTCTAACATTTTGCCATGTTGTTGTCTTGCAATTTTACTATTTCGCAATTATTTTATTCAGAATTTTGTTCTGCAAGTTCTCATTTCGCGTTGTGATTAGAAGAAAATATATTTAGAAAATTGGCGAAATAACTATTGCGATAAGAACAAAATTTATTTCGATTAATGCGAAGTAAGGCTTTCGAAACGAATTGTGTCGAATAAATTGGCACCCGCTGTTCTTGAATTGAAACAAAATCTTAACGCCAGTTGCTACTTTGTACCACTTATAGGTATTTTAGGTTCCTATAGTTTTCGGGAACTTAGATTAACTAAGTTTTAAAATTTCAGAAGTTCTTTAGTAACGCAACAATAATATTTAAAGGAGACCAGAAGTAAGTCATTTTTAATGTAATTGCTTTCTACTTCGTATTCACTTAATTCTACATTTGCATTTTAACTTCTACGGAAACTTAAAAAAATCAATAATACAAAAACGTAACTCTCATAATTTTCCATATTCAGCTCTATTCAGAATCCTATTCCTCACCTACCTTCCGGTTTTTTTGATTTTTTCATTTCTATGACTGCAGAACAGAGTGCCAACTGCAGTATTAACTCTACAAACCTAGCACTAAATAGTTTTTAGCGCATAAAAGAGTTTGTCATCATCGTGCTATCATCGACATAAATGACGATGTTATCCTGTTGCTCTACTCGTTTGCATTTTTCATCTCTCATATTGCCATGACTGCGAGTATTATTCAAACTGCAGAGTATCTTTTGCCTGGAGAAGAAGATGGGATCAGAGGAAGGCACAATTTTGTCAAGGACTATACGCCCATTCATGTCGTAAACGGGCACACACACTCGCTTTTCAAGAATGTCCTTAAGCTTACGCTCGGCATAATATTTCTTAAAAACGCAAAATATAGAGCAAATCTGCTCGGAGTGTTTCGTATTTCATA
The DNA here is from genome assembly GCA_947095585.1 of Nephrocerus scutellatus. Classification (NCBI taxonomy): domain Eukaryota; kingdom Metazoa; phylum Arthropoda; class Insecta; order Diptera; family Pipunculidae; genus Nephrocerus; species Nephrocerus scutellatus. The sequence goes on from OX352765.1 coordinate 72,156,688, forward strand.
GATAACATGGACACTTTTTTTAATCAATATGAAAAGGATAACAAGATCCTGGTATTTCATACCAAGAATTTAATTATTCCAGTTTTAATTAAAGAAAAAACTTATCTTTCTGACAAGAGTAGTAGGAAAAATAAGGTCCTTCCAACTCCGGGACTTCACTAACAGCCATTATATCTTTTGAGAGTGCATTAGAAATTAATCGCCTTTTTTGACACCATCAAGCTCATTTCAGTTTCCTTCATTAAACTTTGCAATGGTGAAGTAGGAAATACTTCTGGAAAACTTCAACCAATTACACTTCACACAAATAAATATGAAGTAACATTGCATAATATGTCCATTGGAAAAGTAAGAAGCAATCACGAAATGCTTAATGCAGCATGCAGTTGTTTATCCGGTCTAATTAATAATTCTGTATTTTGGCGTGGTTGGTGTTATAACCTACGCACAAGTATTTAGTTGTACCTGGCAACGTATATTTGAATCATTATGAAGCTATGTTACACTTAAAGAATTGTTTTACAAGATGATTATTTACAAGTTATCATAGAATTTATAAACATTAGACGTTTGTACACTTTTTTGTATTAGGATACATTCATTTAAGTGAAGTTACTGATACATCTTTTTATAGTTCTTATATTTGAATGGAGAAGCGGAACTACACCAGTTGAAACAGGTTTTAGTATATTTGATATTCCATTAATTGTAATACTCAGATAGAAAACTCGGAACAGCTAGTGCTTAATATTTTTCTAATCGTAATGTTATCCTTTTTCTGCATCTAAGCTGCGGTGGATCAAAATGATTATTTGATAATGATACATACTCACGATACAGGCACACATATGGGCAAGTGTGCAACTTTGACGCAGCAAAAATTTGTTGATCCGATTCGTCCCATCGATCTTGAAATTTTATCAGACGTCTTGTCTTTTCCTGCTCTTTTTCCAACAGCAAAAATTTGTGTTATCAAATCGTTTACGTATCGGAAATCTTTTATTTATCATAAATTTTGAGGCATGCATTTTTTTCAGGCGATATTTTCAGTTCCGTGCTTGGCGGAAAAATTATATGCAACGAGACAGACAAAGCGAACAGTACTTACTGTAGCTGAGTTTAGAGTTTAGATATTTATGTGTAAACGGTGTGTATTGTAAAGTACCAAGCCCACGCAAATCAATTCCTTTTTTAATTAAAAATATCGGAAAGTGAAAACTTAACTTAAATTAAATGTAAATTAGCAGTCAAATTTTAGGTCGCCGGAGCTGAATTGAATATTTGGACAACAAACTACTTGCAGTGGCGTATTTTGTACATTACTTAAACTTAAGTACCGCTAATTTAAAATTTATGCCACTACGACTCCGCAGCAATCACCTTTCACTAACCTATCGTTAAAGTCTTAAGGCCCGATTATAATAGACTTTCGGGTGCATGGGCTAGGGTCAAATGTCAACGAAATGCTTGCTCATGTTTGCCAAATTACAACAAATGATTATAATGAAATTTTGCCTGCATTAGCATTTGTTCTGTCATTCAGTCACATTGACTGCTTTTCACATGGAGGTTAACACCAAATTAAAACAATTAAAAAATTTAAAACTGTTGTACAGTGTGATGGAGGGACTATGTGTGCTCCAGCAAATTAACGATTTAATAGATAAGACAGTAAAAAATAAAAGAAAAAGATCATGCAGTGTTCGCAAAATAAATCGCGACGGGAACAGAAATGGTTTTTATGCAGTTACGTTTTTAAGAATTAAAGAGATGGACAGTGGTCAATTTTTTAAATATACGCGAATGAACCCCGAACTTTACAACGTGTTGTTAGGATTAATAGGACCCTTATTAAAGAAATATTCAATCCGAGAGCCAATAAGTCCCGAATGCCGTCTCGCATTAGTTTTGCAGTGAGTATGACTATTGTGGAAAGAAATAGTAACTCTATTGTATTATAATTAGGTATTTAACTCAAGGTGCTTCCATTCAGTCATTGGCTTGGTCCTTCAAATTAGGCAAAACGACTTGTCGTAAAATTATTTTCGAGACATGTGAACAAATTTGGACAGCTTTGTATCCTGTTTATGTAGCCGAGCCAAATGTGGAGATTTCAAGAGAAACAGTGAAGACTTTTGGAATTTTTGGAATATGCCTAATTGTGTTGGTTCTATTGATGGGAAACACATTGCTATCAGGTGTCCACCTAACAGTGGAAGTCAATATTTTTGCTATAAGAAGCATTTTAGCATAGTCCTTATGGCAGTTTGTGATGCAAAATATACATTTACTCATATTGACATAGGAGCTTATGGAAGCCAGAGTGACGGAGGTTTGTGATTATTTTTATACAATTTTCCCATGCCATACACATTTTTAAATACACAGGCATTTTTCATATAAGTCGATTTGGCAGAATGCTTTTGGGAAATTCACTTCCAATACCTGACCAGGAAAACTTACCCTGTTCCACAGTAACAATGCCGCATTATTTTGTAGGCGATGCCGCATTCCCGCTAAGTACAAATTTAATGCGACCATATCCGGGAACTCAGCTGTCCCCAAAGAAAGAAAATTTCAATAAAAGACTCTCCAGGGCACGTCGCACAATCGAAAATTCCTTTGGAATTTTGGTCGCCCGTTGGCGTATTTTACTTACAACGCTACACATGCTGCCAGAAAATGTAGAGACAGTTGTACTGGCTTGTGTAGCACTTCACAACTTCATTATGATAAACAAACAAAATGCTACATCCTACTCTTCAAATACGTATACAGATTGGGAAGATGCTGATGACCAATTGCATTACGGGTCATGGAGAAGTGAAGTAGACAATAACATCCCATCTATCGCACCATCTTCAAAATCCATCAATATGGTGGTAAAACTTCCACCAGAATACGAAACAACCTCTGCGAATATTTATTTGAAAATTAAAACAATACAAATTTTAATGTTTAATCTTATTAAATGAACATTTTAATTTTATTAATTTCATAAATATACATTCTTCAATTTATTTATTTGGGTTTTCTAAATTTGTTCCTCAATGACATTACTTTTTCAAAAGTTTCTGCTCTAAACGTATCTTTTACGTCTTCCAGCAAATCTTTTAAAAGACAGATAATTGTCTCGATAAACATCTCGTCTGTATTGTCGATGTTTTGGTATAATGGTGCATTTAGTTGCTCCCCAACTCTATCAACAACATCACCAAACTTCTTAAAGAGAATATCCATTGCTCCCTTCTTTTTCGCCGGAGTGGAGCATATGTCGTTGGAATCCTCCAATAAATCCTTGTGGAATTCGGAGAATCCGCTGTTATCGTTGGCTGTAGTGTCTTCCGATAATGAAGCGTTGCAGAGAGTTCTATAAGCGAAAATTTAAAAATGTAAGGACCAATGAGGGGAAAATGTACGATTCTTACCTTCGTGGCTTAATGGTATCTTTTAAAAAAACCATTTCGTCGTAAAGCTCCCATTCCACCTCGTTCTTCGCACCACTGCCGGAAGGCAAATTCAGATTTCTTAGTTCTCTCGAAAATCGCTCACGAAGCGCCTTCCACTTATTTTTGCACTCTAATGCTAAACAAAGTGCACTTCATTACATGAAATAATTTAATGAAATAATAATCTTTACTTACATGTTATTCCTGTTTCCATTGCTACTTCTTCCCAGGCTTTTTGTTTTTTGAATTTTTGAAAATAAAAGGCGTCTTTTTTATCATAAAGACAAGTTTTATTTTTTACGCTTATAATTAAATTGCGAATTCCTTCTTTTTCGTTTGCACCTGCCATTATTTTGAATTTCTAAATGGTAAATGTCAAATTTACACATGCAAAGTGCGACTTGAATCGCTCGGGCCCATGCTCGTGAAAGTGAGCGAAAACTTAGCGAATCGGAGCTGAACTCTATTATAATCGCAAAATACACTTTCTGTGTATTGGCAAATTCGCCCATGCTTGATCATGCTGGCCCATGTCTATTATAATTCATGCTTTAGCTACATCCACCGTCTATTACGCAGTATAAACGATACGATCGTTGCGAACAAATATAAAGTATACAGTCGATGCGGTGGATATAGCATACACCGCGCGAGCTTTCTAACTTCAGGCACCGCCACCATCGTTGCGACCGCGCAGAACAGAATGTTGAGAACTGTTTTCTGCGCTAATTGATAACTGTACACAGTTAAGATAATCTTGAGCAGAATTCCACAAACTGGAATGTAAAAGAATTGCCGATCAGTAATAAAAAAGCTGATAAGCCCTTACCTAAAGAAATCCTATTATCGCTGTTTAAGTATATGAACTCTAAACTATTATGTATAAGTTACAACAATGACGTTTTATTTGTTTTTTATACACTAGCTGAAATACCCGGCGTTTCTCGGATGCCATATCCCACTGACCCCCACCCAATCTAACACCCACCAACTGACGCCACAAACACTGACAAAAAACATTCCGGATTCCGGAGCACCACACGAACATATGGTATGAGTATAAGTTGGGAAGCTGCAGTGGTTCAGCCGTGATAGTGAGACATACATACGTACCAACGTTTTTATATATTAAGATATGGTATCACAAAATTTGTTTAAAAAAATGTTGTTCTAATTAATTTTCAGAAATTTTTTCTATTATAGTATTTTAAATAAACCACGCGAATATTTGTGTGCTGTTTAGGCGCCTTTTAATAAATGTTATGTCGACATCAATGACAATATTGACCGACCGTCTCTGTCACCTCCATGGTTGCTTTGCTATACATGGCAAACTATGAACATATCCCAGCGCTGCATCTTACTTACTTACTTATGTCCTATATCTGCTTGTGGGTCGTAGGGCCTCTACTACGCCTACGCGCCATCGCGTGCGGTTGCTGGTAATGAACATCAGCTCTCTCCAACTCCTCTTCAATTGCCGTGACTCCTCCTCAACTGTTCTGCGCCATGTATTTCTCGGACGACCCGTTGTTCGTTCTTCTACGACGATGGTAGTGCCTTTTGGTTCCTGACCTGTTCTCTGGTAAAGATGTTCGTGAGAGGTAAGGCTAGGCCAGAAAACCCTTAAGATGTTCTTTTTGTGATAGTAGCGGTCACCTTCCAAGTGCTGCACCCATACAACAGCACAGATTCAACATATGAACGGAACAGTCGCAGCTCGTTGTTTAAGCTGATCGCATTGCCTCGCCATATCATGGACATCATTTCAAACACCGATTTTGCTTTGCCGATTCGGTTGGCAATGTCCTGTTCGGTTCCACCTTCGGTCGAAACAATACTCTCAAGATATTGGAAACTCTCTACTCTCTCTACCGGTTGTCCAGCAATGTTAACTTGAGTTATTGAGTTAGTGCCGAGTTTGATGATTTTAATTTTGTCAGTATTCATCTTCAAACCTGCAACATTTGCCTCCTTTTCCACATTTGTTGTCTTTTGGTGCAGCTCTATAATCCTGTGTGAGAGTAAACAAACGTCGTCAGCGTAGTCCATATGTCTGAGTTGAGATGTAAGAGTCCAACGATTTCCTCCGATTCCAGTAGATCAGTAGATCCTCAGCGATGCACATCTTTAATCATCAACAAAAAAAAGTATCGGCAATAGAATGCAAATTTGTCGTATCCCACATAGGATCTCGAGTTCCTCTGAAAGCTTTCCTCTATGCAGCACATGACATTTAGAGCCGTCATAGCTTGCTTTAATAATAGCTGTTAGTTTATCGGGTATAGCTCTCCTGTGCAAGGCGAGCCAGATAAACTGTCTGTTGACCCTCTGTCAAACGCCTTCTCAAAATCGATGAACAGAAGGTGCAGTTGTGGCCGGAACTGTTCAATATTGATCCGCAGGGTGTTGATGTGGTTGACACAGGAGGATCCAGTGCGGAAACTTGCTTGTTCGGCATCTAGTGTATTTTCCAGATGTTCCTTAATTCCTTAATTCTCTCAAGTACTAAGCGCCGCATCTTATATAAGTCTTATTTTGCAGGAGTCATTTCCTCCTTTAGAGTTTTAAATTGTAAGAAACGGTTGCATAAAGGGCAACGCCAAACAAAAACTGTCACATGATATATTTAATTTGACATAGTTTTAAAAACGAAAAAGGAGTGCGAAAACAATCGTAGTTAGCTTTTTGAGAGGTTTCTTTGGTTGCTCATTCTTCAGTTTGCCAGGACATGTTAGGATCTCTTTCATTAATGACATTAATTTTGCGTAAATTCCTATAAGTGTGCTCTACTTGCTCGCATTTTTTTTGCAACATATCAAAGTTACAGATTAATTTTTAATGGGTTTGATTTACCGAAGGTGATCATTGCAATATCTCTGGCTCTTTTTATACTGAAATATTTTCCAAATTTGACAACTAACCCTTACTACTTGTATAACAATAATATAACAAAGTTAAGTTTAAATAAGTGAAGTGCTTTCATAAGCTGCTAATGTAACCAAAACATCTTATCCAGTAGAAGTCAACCAAAAATCTCTTAATAAGTCAATCACGACGTAGCAGAGCCTCAATTTTACTACTAATACTACTATTATCGTAAGTGTCAAGGAAATTTATGAATTATGTATTGACATTTTTTATTACAACTGCAATGAATAATTTCACAATTCCTGATTTCTATTTTTACTTTTTCACTAATAAGTTTTTCACTACTTCACAGAGTAATTCATTTTCAATTATTCTCAATGTCATTTGCTGATGAAGGATCCGTCCTCCATCTGTATCCAATACCTAAGCGAACCAACAGATTGAAAAACTGGTCTGCCGCCAGTTTCACTTTTTTTTTTAAATTGTCCTGCACTTCTACTTTTTCGCCGCCGATAAATCCGTCAATAATTCAAAAGGAAAAACCTGCGAAAACAAACTCAACAGCGTGCCATGAAACTAATGACTTCAACGCGCTCACAAAAGGCTATCTCACAAGCACAGAAAGCACAGAGCACATAATGTTTATTCACATGCGGTCGCTTTGATCGGTATCGATTACAAGAAAATGAGCAATCGAACAAGATGGAAGGTTTTTGTACGTGAAGATGGGAAAAAAAGGAATTTATGGAACGACGGACTTCCACAACCGATTCGAACAAACAACATTGTTACTTCTCGCCTCTTGCACTTATTCAACTTGCTAGTGCAGTAATAATTAACGTTCCATTTTATCTGATCAATGATCAATAAAGAAAAAGATTCATCGTGTATTGTGATGACGACGCGACGACTGCAGTATTTTACCAATCAATGCCCATGGAATTTAACCAACAAGATTCCTTTCTTTTCGATTGCAAGAAAAACAAAAAATAACGACAACTTTGCAATTTTCAAGGTCCCTGTGGCATAAAAAAAAAACACTTCAATGAAGATGAAGAAGGATCAACATCCAGCCATGGCAACGCCGCATTGTGTACTAATAGTACCGTGCCATCCATAAAACAAAGGAGTGCCATATGACATGAAGCATTATTTCATTTCCAAAGCAGAAGCATATCGTATTCCAAGCCAGTTTTTGTTGTCAACTTTCAGTCTTAATATCGTCATCGATTTGCAGAATTACGCTAAATTGGTATTGATAATGTTCATCGTCGCCGAACGCAGCTAATCAGCGATCGCAATCGATGTTGATTTGATGTTGAAACGTCATTCTTTTGACTTGATGGGATTCAATGGGATACGCCGGACACGACACAAATTTACTTTTATTTTGTTACCACTGAACACTTGAATATCATCAACGTGCTAATATTCGTGACGAAAACTTGTTGGCAAAAAATTTCGGAAACAATAAGTTTCGTAGATACTTCAGGGTTTAAAAGAACACCATATAACTACTGAGTATTGAAATTGTATTCTCTATTTGTGATGATTTTTAAAATCTTGCCTCGAGACTTAAAATAATACACTTTGTCAACTTTCATAGCTTTAATTGCTGACAATTTATTCACTTTTAATATAAAAGAAATAAAAAGAAAAACCACAAACCAGTCACAGCACAGCCTCTTCGTCTTTCCTTTTATGTCCAATTTTTCCTTGGAATTTTTTCCCTACAACGATGATGATTTATGCCGCTGCAAATTGCCGTACAAATTATGTTCCTCACGAACTGCAATTCAATGACTATAAAAGGTTGTGTCCACAATATAAGCATTTGACTCCTGTCCAATATGTCCAAGCGAGGACCACTTGCTCATATATGAAATCTTTTTGATGCTCCTTGTCCATGTGACAATTTAAAAATCGTAAAAAACTACATTCATAAAGGTAAGACGCACAGACATGGACAAGGACATGTCTACTCGAATGTGATCGATTTACTAATCGGGCAAATCGACCAGAAGTAAAGATCGAATTCGTATAAAGCATTCGTTGTTTTTCGTGCATCAAAAGTTTCATTGAAAGAAAAGAAAAAAGCAAGATACAGCCTGTAGGAAGAATAGTTCATTCCAGCGTAAAGACATTAGTTTTGTCACCTTGCTATTTCCACCAGAGAAAGAAACGCATGTCAACAACATAACGTATAGCACAGGTCTGCATAGGGGGTCTGATGCATAGCCCGCCCGACCCAGTAAATCACAAACGAATAGACGAATCATTCAACCCTTAAATTGAGCTACGAAAAACGATGGACGGTCGTCGTCGTCTATATGTAAAGTTACCCAACGCTTGAAAGAGATTTTCGGAAATCGATGATGTGGTGTTGGTTGGACGTGTGGTTACTTGGTTACTGACTGCCTGCCTGTCTGCCTGCTGCTGTTAGACAGCTTGACGTCTGACGGTTGGATAATTCCATACCAATAACTGTGCAGCAGTAGACACTTAATTTACTGCTATACTGGGCGAATTCACGAATATACTCAAACAGCCAGCTGGCTTCTGGGCGTCCACATCCACATAGCCAAATCCGACTAACGAGACAGAGGATTCCGGTCGATAGTTTAGATTGGCACGTGACTGCACTTTTTTCATCCGTTTTTTCCATCACCCGAATTTTCACGATACCTTGTTAACTTCGCGTCGTATAAAACTCGAAAGGACACGTCTATATTAGATCAAAAGTATGTACATATATTCTATCCCTTTTTGTTGCAGCTGTTTACCCAATTCGCTAAACGATATGTATCCGATTGAGTTTCCCGCGTAAATTCCTTGCTTACGTTTAACAAAGATATAAAAGTTTATTAAAGGGGCAAAGCTCCGCATAGCAGTCGCATCACAATCCTGGCTTGGCGTCTGTGACAACAGCGTATTTAGCAGCGGGCTTGTTCTAATTATTCTTTTGGTTGTTCATGACGCACAGATGGTATTTCATCAGTGACTACGGGAAATTAATCCATTGTGATTAAATGGGATTTGGGTTGATTAGATATCGAAAAGCGCAGAAGAAAAGTGGAGTTAATTATTAGTCTGACAGTGTGGAGAAATTCTAACACTGGTGCCATTTGATTTACGTTAAATTAAAATTTGCACATTTGTCAGTGAACAGACATAAACTGCAAATCATGGAATTCAATAGAACCCACTAAACCTACTACTACTATATACATGGTGCAGAAAAGTTCAAAAGAGGAGTCTAGGCAAATGAAGGATTGTTGCCATAAGGTGTGGCAAATTGTCGAAAACCATACGCAATAGAGGTTATACGACTCACATTATGGAAACATTATAAAATTATAACATTGTTGCTCTCGCTATTACATTAGAGTCTCGGACCAATTTTGCTAGTGCGAGGTAGAAGAGGATGTAATTAAGTCCATTTCATTGGTGGATACTGGTATAGATGTAGAATAAGCTTGACAGTAATCCCAATATGATTACTAGTCTACAACATTTATCATAGTCAACATATCTAATCGTGTCAGTTTATTTGGAATGAAGAATTCTCTCGTGGTTTTATAAAGTTGTTCTCAGGCAATGTTACCATAGGCGGCTTGCAACTCTATAAACAGCGTTTTGGACCTCTAGATATTTTTTCATTGAGTGCCTAAGGGTTAAGATCTGATAACTTTTTGATTTGCTGCGATGAAGCTATACTGGTATGGGCCAATAATGACTTCATCGTACGTGACCTTGAAGTAAAATATCGTATGCGTGGTACTCAATAATTGTATATCGCGATAATTGCTGCACGTTGTGATACATCCCCTTACTTAAGTATGGGGCACATTCTGCCTATTCTATCATCGTTTCTTCCTCCCATACTTGCACTTTTAATATCATGATTTAGCGCGGGCTCTCCTGATTTAATCAGCTTCATTGGAATGCAATCTGATCCCACGGTATTACAATTCTTGAGCCGACTTATCGCTTGTCTATTGTCTATGCTTGGTGACGGCAACATAGTGTGGTCGTTGGTCATTTGTGGAGCCTCCAATTCCTTGGTTTTTAGCAACTTACGCAAATGCTCTTCACATTGCTTTAGGATGCCATTGAAATTGGCGAACATAGGCTAATTTGATGAAATTTGTACAAAGCGATGTATATCGCGTCCTTCCTCCGCGGCTGGTGCGGTATTACCGATCTGTACTGTTCGAGTTTACGGACGAGACTCTTCTCCCAGGCTGCTTTCTTTCGCCGGTAAACTATTTTTTACATCTTTCTGAGCTGTTTATATCCTTCTCCGCGTTTCTGTTTTCTATGTGATTGTGTCATTGCTCGGTACACAACATTCTTACGTTAATTCGCTAGCTTACATTTATCATCGAACCAGTCGTTCCGATCTCTTTGACTACTGCCTAATATGGAGTCAGCAGTAGTAATGACAGTGTTCTTAATGCGTGTCCACTACGCCCGACATCTCAGCTCAGTTCTCTACGTTGCGAGGCAGCTATGTTGACTCTAATTTGATACGCGGATGCATTCTTTCGTGGTGATGCAATTTTCGCGCTGAACACCGTTGCAACAATATAGTAGTCTGGTTTGGCACCTCGGTTCGATCGTACCGTCATCAGGTTCAAGTTGTAGCGGGGGTCCATCAACACGTCTATCTGGTTACTAGTGCGTCTATCAGGATATACCCAAGTAGCTTTTTTGATGTTGCTACGTGCCACTACATGTTGGTTTGATCGAACTTCCACCAGCAGTCATAATAATTAAGGACATGCATATATATATGTTATTTCCCCTATTTTTGCTTATGGTTGACGGCCATTACTTAGTATTTCATAAAAATCATTTTTTTTAAATTTTTACTGAACAAACTGCTTGTAAAGTTATGACAACAAAATATAAATTTAGTGTTTTAGTATTCTCCTAGAGCTGATCTCAAGGAGAATCCACGTTTTATAATTTTAAATAAAAAATATAATTTAAAATTCTAAAAACCTGAAGAATTCTCCGAATTTTTGTCACATGATTTGGAATAATTTACTAATTATATACTGCGACGTTAACAATGGCAACTGATTCAGTGGAATACGGCTGCCTGCTTAGTGTATATCGAAAAAGCCTTCGACACGGGTTTGGACCGATGCGCTTATTTTTTTAAATTATTAGATATGAGTTCCTACATCATTTAGTTAAAATGATTATATCAATGATATACGGGAAGAAATTTGTGGTAACAGATCAACAGGTCTGCCACAGGGTACAGAAACGGCACCAATCCTGTTCAACATATATATTTCTGAAGTATTTAGTGACATGGAGACGTCCCTAGCATATGCTGACGATATTGTACTATATGCACACGGCTCGAAAATTGAAGAGATTCAAAGATTCGACGAATTTCGGACATACTGCGAAACATGGAAACGTAAGACCAGCTATTCAAAATGCGAAGTTATACTGCTTCGTGCCCCTCTCAGGCGAGAAAACCATGATCTACGAAATAATTGGAAAAATCTTCGGATAATCGGTGCAAATGGTGTTTAGGTCCCATCGAAGAATGTCGTGCGCTATTTGGGTGTTCATCTGGACAAATTTCTTTACTACAATGAATATGTAAAAATAGCTTTGGAAAAAGCTATGGCGGCATTTATCTCGTTTAAAAAGCGTATCCTGTCACGATACCACCTGAAAAGTGACGTAAAGACTGCTACCAGGCATATATGGAAAAACTTCGTGCCTTTGAGAGGAAAAGCCTTCGAGCATGTATGCATATGTACAGAAGCGAACGTTGTGAGTACAGGCATTATATGTCAAACAAAAACTCCTGAATGCATCCGGAGTGTCAAGAATTGACAATGTCATTCTTAACCTCACTAGAAATCATTTCGCTCGGCCAGACTCTATTGAAAATTACTTCATCTCGAGAGCTTTTATCCTAATCCTAAACATTTGAGAGTGGATTCATACCACCTGAGACATTTCTGTATATGGGCCAATTGTAAGATTCATGCAACGTTCCTATGATATACCATGTTGCTAGAAGGGCCACTGATAAGAGAATTCCGCATGCCGTGTTGCTCAATGGGGTTGGAAATGATATCTGGTGAATACTGGTGGCTTGACTGGAGTGTGGCCGAAATTTAACCCTAACCGCTACCTGCAGGGATTTTGTTTTTAAGTCTATTTAATTATTTTAATTAGTTTTAAATATTTTGAGTTTTTTTTCTTTTTTATCTTATAAAATATAGCGGAAGAATTTTTTTTTCAATATATATTACTTTAGAAATAAATAAAAAAAAACAACCCATAAAAATTTAAATTTTTCATTTAAATTCGCTAATAGGAGAAGGGTATGTGTTAAAAATTTATATGGGCACCCTTCGGGCCTCAGGGCCGCTCACTCGAAAAACTTTACAAAAAAGTTTGACAATCGGAGATACACAGGTGTATAAAATTTGAAGAAAATTGGGTTTATTTTTTTTTAAAAATTTTTATGGGGCCCCACGACCCCGGCCACCAAAATGTTTGCAAAAAGTGTTTGGGGCCCAATGACCCTGGGGCCCGGGGTCTCCAAAATTTCTACAAAAAGTGTTTTCTATCGGAGATACACGCGTATATAAAAGTTGATGAAAATCGAGTAAATTTTGTAAAATATTTGTATCGGAGTCCCCTGACCCCATGGCCCGAGGGGAATTTCTCCGGAAATACATATGTGTGCAAAATTTCAATAAAATCGGACTTTGGGAAGAGAGTTAAAAATTGATCGCAAGATTCCACGAAAGACGTCCAAAAGACGTCCGACAGAAGTCCGACTGCCGACCGACATCCGTGCCACGGGCAAGTGAAGTTAATATAGAGAATTTAAAAAATGGTAAATCTAACCAATTAAAATTAAAAGTATTGAAAGTAGTGACGTGACATCGTAGGTAAATTTACTAGTCAGTAAGTTATTTATTTATTACAAACAACAGTACTTAAGATTTCTATAAAATAAATAAATGGTTTTAAAAAAAAACAACTGATTCAGTAGTATCTTCGTATTTAGATATATTTTAATTAGCCGAACAAAAAAACCCTTTACAATAAATTGGACAAAGAAAATAATCAAAAGCTACACTAAAGGTAGAGGAATTGTTTTATTAAAGTCCAATCTAAATTCTCCCAGACAAATCAAGTTTAAAGCGAATAAAATTTAAATTTTCGAACTAGTTGTGAAACAACAAATAATCATTGTCCAATCTCGTCAGTTTTCCTGTCGACTATAAGGTCCAACAGAGACCGGCCGAATCGTGACTGCAATAATGTCGAAAATGTCAAATAAAATCAAGGTAAAAATGCAATAAACAAAAACTTTATACTCGTATGCACTGAAGAGTTTCGTAGCCAAACAAACAATTGAATAGAGAAAATCAAAGGACGCAAAAAAATTTACCTTTTGGTAGAAAATCCTATTAAATTTTTTGTTTTTTGTTTTTTGTTTTTTGTTATACATAATAATTACATTCGCCTTTGAGCGGAGCACAAGGACAAACTTCTTATTGTCTCGTACACATACTTCTTGTTCGATTTGCTTTAACGCTCTGCAGATGAACTTGTGTACGGAGGAAACACAAACAAAATGCGATTAGTGCGGTTGTTGGACTCCTGGAAAACAATAAGACACACACATAGTGATACACCCAAATAAATAAAGTTAGCAAAACTCAAATCAACTCCCAGCATAGCCAACACCATCAGTGTCGAATATTAATGTCGGGAAGTGACGGCCATAAAGTGCATCAGTGCGACTCATTGCTTTGCTCATGTTTCGTCTTCGTGAGGAACGCAACGCTTTTCCTAATTTCGCCATCATCACGAGCCAGAAGAAAAATCACATAGTAGGAAAAGAAAAACAAAGGACTACGAATACAGGTCCTGTTTTTTGTATTTTAGTCCTTTTTTTCTCGTGCTTTTTTCCTTTAGTTCCTTATTTATTTGAAAAGTGTTTTCCTATTTTAGTTTTGGTGCGCGTTTATCCTTTTCACAGCAGGTCACAAATTTAGCAAATTTCTTTAAGCATTTTTCTTGATAGCATCGGCATCATAATATTATCCTCCTTCGGCGATTTGTTAGGAATTTGCAACAGAATGGTTCTCGTCCATTTCTTTGGGGCGGAAATATGGGGTAGGGTGGTTACGTGTTCATGCACTCCTAGTTGTGCAAAATAAATTATTTAGAAGGAAGTGTGGAAAAATAAACTGCAGTGCTTATGCAGAAGTACAAAAACGTGAATTTAATTGTATTCTATGTCGATTATTTTGTGTGCATTGCGGTACTTTCTGAACTTACAGGCTGCTACAGAGATTTGCCGGAAAATAATATTAAATGTTTGTTGCATTTGTATCATTTGGCGAAATATGGTTTTCATGAAAGTACAAAACAGATCTGAAATTTAAATTCGAAAAATCAGCCGACATCTTGTTTAAACCAGAAAATGAACTTTTGGCCTTGATTTTGCCATCAAGAAAAAATTAAATTAATTTTAGATAACGAGAATGAAACTCAATCACTAGAAAATAAAATTACGATAGACATTGAAATGATTTTCGATCATACTTACTTACTTATGTCCTCTATCCCCTTGTGGGTCCTAGGGCCTCTACTACGCCTACGTGCCATCGCGTTCGGTTCCTGGCAATGAGCTTCAGCTCTCTCCAACTATTCTCCAATTGCCTTAACTACTCCTCAACTCTTCTGCGCTATGTATTTTTAGGACGGCCCGTTCTTCTACCATCCTTAGATAACGGATTCCATTGCATTGCGTAGTTTGCTATGGAACCGTCGCCCTTTCGGAGTGTATGACCAATTCACTAAAACTTCCGTCGTTGGATGGATGTGCCTAAAGATGTTCATTTGAGATACGGTTAGGCCAGAAAACCCTTAAGATGTTCCGTAGGCACCTATTTACGAACGTTTGTAATCTTTTTGTGATAGTAGCAGCCACCTTACAAGTGCTGCACCCATACAAAAGCACAGATACAACATTCGGTTGATAATGTCCTGTTCGGTCACACCTTCGGTCGAGACAATACTCCCAAGATATTAGAAACTCTCTTCTCTCTCTACCGGTTGTCCAGCAATTTTAACTTGAGTCACTGAGTTGATGATTTTGGTTTTGGCAGTATTAGTCTTCAATCCTGCAACATTTGCCTCCCTTTCCGCATTTGTTGCCATTTCGTTCAGCTCCATAATCCTGTGTTAGAGTATACAAATATCGTCAGCGTAGTCCAGATGTTTGAGTTGAGATGTAAGAGTCTAACGTATTCCTCCGTTTGCAGTAGATAAAGCTACGCGAAGTATATCGATTATCACCAACAAAAAAGTATCGACGATAGAATGCAACCTTGTCGTACCCAACTTAGGATCTCGAATTCCTCTGACAGCTTTCCTATATGCAGCACATATATATGTGTCTGAGTCCTTCGTTGTCTACGTTGCCTACCTTGGCATTCAAGTCCCCCATCACGATGACGATATGTCCGTTCGGCGTTGCGTTGAATACAGCGCTTAGCTGATTGTAGAAGTTGTCCTTTTCATCCCAAGTCGAGGGATTCGTCGGGGCGTAACACTGTATGATCGTGACGCGCCGTACTCTAGTCCGAAATCTGGACGATAAGATCCTATCACCATGTGGGTGCCAGGAAATTAGGCTTTTGCGTGCTGTTGGCGTTAGCAGCAGAACCACTCCAGATTCACGGGGACTGCCGGAGGTTTTGCCGGAGTAGAGTAGCACACGTTAAGCATTGGTACATTCCAGCGTCGCGTCGAGCTTTCTTACTTCACTCACTACCAGTATGTCCAAATTATATTAAAAAAACTCGCGTTCCGGTTGAAGAAATCTGGCATTTTGAGGTACTTCACTCCTTGAGTCAAGGAGCGTCCTCACATTCCAGAAACCAATTTCATTCTGGGTACAATAGCCAAAAGCGGTCATTATTCGATCATTACTTATCCGAGGCACTGTGTCGGTTTCAGTAGCGGGCATTATTTGGTACCGCAGGGTGCTAACCCACGATACCTATACTAGAAACGCTGGACCGTTCGTGCTTGCAATTTTAGCCTAAATATATAAGGATATATGTACACATAGTTGCCCGGGGACCCATAAGGAGTTAAAGCAAGCACTACTGGCTCAAACCAAGTTTTGAGCAATCAGTAGTTTCCCTATCAATCGCAATGCTGATCTTCGATCATGAAAACTTTCAATCATCTTTAAGTGAACCTGAAATTATGTAATTTGTTAAAAGCTTTTATTTAACTTTGCTTTGTCTTGCATTAATTAATTTTTTAGTTATAAAAATTTTATTTTCTATTGATAAAAATATATCTTTTCCTTTAATGATTAAAGAATAATAAACACTCTGTATGGGTTTCGGTAACTCGTTTGCAGTTCTGACTGAAAATAAAAAAAACCTTTTTTTGTGTTCATTGTTTCTATGGGTAAAGCAACCAAAAAGTTGGCACAAGTAGCTGGCACAGAATCGAAGTTAGAGGTGGTTATTGCATTATCTTTCTGGCACATTCAGGACTGGATTTCTTGATCCAACTACCGCCGATTTTTACGTAGTACAGCAATATGCGCGACTTGCATTTTTAAAAGGCACCAACACCACTATTCTTATCCCATTTGCTGTCTGTTATCGCGTGGGCGGCGTCGAGAGAATTTATTAAAAACATCAGCAAAAACCTGGACGACACTTAATTTCGACTGTTGCACAGGTGGTAGGTATTTTGCACGTGCTTCTCTGAATTTCCAGATTCTATGTCTGGACAATTAATTTCTCATGAATTTCTCGCCTCTTTTCTTAAATGGTGCAGAGAGCAGCGTGTCCTCGTGTGAAAACTTCCAAGGAGCAACACACGTCGTAATCGTATATAATAGACGAAGAAGGTGTTCGACGACATAAATGTTGTATGCGCCATCAAGTGGAAGTTTGCCGAAATTTAGTGATTCTCATGCTTCTTCTCTACCATCTCTTTCGCTAAGGAGGGCCATGCAATAATTTGTCGCTCAAGAAATTAGTATCTAAGATTTTTCGAGTTCAAGCACGAGTAGCCAGGCCCGCTTTTCTGTGTTTTCTCTCTAAGCGATCCAATTAATCTAGTATCTTGAAATGCAGTAATTATACAGAGTGAAGTTCCACTCTGGAATGAACTCGAAGTGCGATAATAAGTTCATACATAAATTTTGTTTTATCACATACATACACTTGAAGATTTGTTGTTTTAAAATTTTGTTGTTTGCGTTTCTTCACATTGGATTGTATTTAATTACGTTTAGGCAATTATATAAAGGGTGTTTTTTTGGGAGGTTTGTTTTTCCGATAGATGTCGTTTTATTTTATGACAGTTGTTTTGACAGCTCAAAGTGGCATTTCTACTCAGTATTGTTTGGCAAATCATTATGAATAGGTTTACTCCAGAACAACGTTTTCAAATCGTGGAAATTTATTTTCAAAATCAGTGTTCAATTAAAAATGTTTATAGAGCACTTCGTGAATTTTATGGTGCACATAATCGTCCGTCAGAGACCACCATAAAGAACGTAATTACCAAATTTCGGTCTACATTCACTCTTTTGGATGCCAAGCCACCGACAAGAATGAGAAGAGTTCGTACAGAAGAAAATATTGCTGTCGTTGAGGCCAGTGTCGAAGAAAACGACAATTTATCGATTCGTCGTCGTGCTCAGCAAATTGGACTTTGTCCATCGACTTTATGGAAAATTTTACGTAAAGATTTGGGTTTGGTGCCATACAAAATTCAATTGGTGCAAGAATTAAAGCCACACGACCATCGTTTGCGCCGTGAATTCAGTGATTGGTCGTTAAATCAATTGAACGAAGATCCATTTTTTTACCGTAAAATTCTCTTCAGTGATGAGGCGCATTTTTTGTTAAATGGATACGTCAACAAACAAAATTGTCGCATTTGGAGCAAAGATAATCCACACGCCGTTCAAGAATTATCAATGCATCCTGATAAATGTACTGTTTGGTGCGGTCTATGGGCTGGCGGGATCATCGGTCCATATTTCTTTAAAAATGAGGAAGGACGACGCGTTACCGTGAATGGAAATCGATACAGAACCATGTTAAATGAGTTTTTGTTGTCAAATCTTGAAGATATGGATATGGATGAAATGTGGTTTCAACAAGATGGTGCCACTTGCCATACAGCACGTGAAACAATCGACTTATTGAAAGAAACTTTCAACGACAACATTATTTCGAGAAATGGTCCGGTGAATTGGTCTCCGCGTTCGTGCGATTTGACGCCACTCGATTACTTTTTGTGGGGATACGTGAAGTCATTGGTTTATGTGGATAAACCTCAATCGATTGACGCTTTGGAAACCAATATTCAACGTGTCATTGCTGACATACGCCCTCAAATGCTTGAAAAAGTGCTGGAAAATTGGACCTCCAGAATGACATTTGTGAAAAATAGTCGTGGTAGCTATATGCCAGAAATTGTGTTTAAATGTTAAATGCCAAAAAATTATCTACCAAATAAAAAAAAATTTTGGTCATTTCATAATTTTATATGTGTTTTATTCAAAAAAAAAATCGGCAACCTCTTAAAAAAACACCCGTTAGTTTTGCTTTTAATGAATAAATTAAAAATTCATCTGAATCGAAATTAAATTTAATATTTATAAACAAAAAATTTACGAACGAAAGGAAATACAGGGGGCATTTCTTCGTTAATACTTGTACACTGAATGCAGCAAGTATAGAAATAATTTTGAAGCTATATAGTCATAGAGGCTTGTTTAAAAGTCAAATTTTAGTAACTTTATCCGCATTTCTTAATAAATTATAGAAAAGCCAATGAAACCCGGTATGTATTTTTGGCTATCAGATTACATTGTGGTTAGTCACGTTAGATGGTTCATTTCTGTAAAAAAGACCATCGAATGTAATGCTACAGAAAATGATCGATTCGATATAGAGAAGCGAACTTCTCCGTAGAATCAGAGTCAGTGCTTAGACCATGATGAAGACAAAAACTCTGCTGTGAAAAGGTTCGAACTGGACGATGACAGCTAATACTTTTTTTTCAACGTGAGTAGGAAAAAAACAACCCATAAAAATTATAATTTTTCATGTAAATTATCTAATAGGAGATGGGTATGTGTTAAAATTTGAAGGAAATCGAGCTAATTTTTAAAAAAATTTATATTGGCACCCTTCGGGCCTCAGGGCCACTCCAAAAACTTTACAAAAAATGTTGTCCATCGGAGATACACACGTAGGTAAATATAAAATTAAAAAAAAATTGGGTTTATTTTTTTTTTTTAATTTTTGGGGCCCGGCTCCAAAATTTTTACAAAAAGTGTTTTTCATCGGAGATACATACGGCCACGGGGCCCGGGGTCTCCAAATTTTTCACAAAAAGTATTGCCTATCGGAGATACACGCGTATATAAATATTGAAGAAAATCGGGTTAATTTTTAAAAAAAAAATTTATGGGGCTCCACGAGCCCGGGGCCCGGGGTCTCCAAAATTTTTACAAATAGTGTTGTCTATCGGATATACACGCGTATGTAAAATTTTAAGAAAATCGGGTTAATTTTTTTAAAATTTTTTTATGGGGCTCCACGAACCCGGGGCATGGAGTCTTCAAAATTTTTACAAAAAGTGTTATCCATCAGAGATACACATATGTGTAAAATTTGAAGAAAATTGAGTAAAATTTTGTAAAATACTTGTATGAGAGCCCCCCGACCCCGTGGCCCGAGGGGTCTCACATTGTAACAGAAAGTGTTGTCCCCGGAAATACACATGTGTGCAAAATTTCAATAAAATCGGGCTTTGGGAAGTGGGTTAAAAATTTATGGCAATATTCCACGCAGAAGACCGACGACCGACATCCGTGCCACGGGCAAGTGAAGTTAATATAGAGAATTAAAAAAAAGTGAAATTGCAATATCCAGACTTAAAGTCTATGAAACATATAGCCTCAACGGAGGTCACCTAATAGGTTGTCAACATCAACTAATCTCTAAAATTTAGTCAGAGAATGCTTATGAATGTAGCACTTAATAGCTGCAAATGTAGCAGATAAATGAGACTGAAATATCCAGCACCACGTAAAAAATTAGCTTAGGTGATGAAGTGGCATCAAGTGGATCAAAGACAGTGCCAAGTTACAGTGACATCACAAAAGCCATTAGGTTGAATATTTTCTGATGTCAAACTGGAGACGGCAGAGATGTCAAAGATCCAGGACAACATAAAGGACGCAGTAGCCGAGCTCCCCTTAGATGGTATAAGCTCTAACTTCCTGGGCTGCAGAACCTGCTATCTGTAAGTTACGCAGATGAAGATACGGCAACATGGATCACTAAGACAATCCCTGGGAAAATGCCAAACTGAAAATATTCGGGGAGGATGAAATCCCTCGCCACTAAATCTTTTACGTTTATCTGTCACATGGTAGAAACGAAGAAAACGTAAATATAAGCAGGCGCCTAGTGGTCTAGAACAAAGAGCTACGAAACGGAGATTGTAAGATTCTGTCGCGTAAAGACAGAGATAACGATTATCTTCAACTAACTGTTTCAGCCTTGCCAAAATAGCGGAGAGCCTGAAGAGCTCCGAATACAGAGTAAACTGGATCTTCGGGTCTGTATACTTTAGACCCAAGAAAGAACAAAACAGAAGTAAACAAGAAGCAGTGAAAGCTGGACCCAGCAAGGCAACCCAGCAAGGCAACCCAGTCTAACAGAGAGTCAAGGACAGCACCGAGTCACCACCGATTTTAAAATCAAGACCGGTGACCGACCACAGAAAATCAGCCACTCAGCACACAGGGCCGATAGGGCAAACAAACAAAACAAGGTCAGACAATCCAAAAAATACGACCTAGTAACGAAGCAACCACAGCCCCCAACACAGGGCCCACAAGATAGACAAATAAGCCAAATCAGTATACATAATGCTGAAGTGTGTGCAGATAAACCTGCATAAATCCGAGGCAGCTCTGTCAATCTTTGCCTGCTTCTTGCAGCCCAAAACTGGGACATAGCTTTCATCCAAGAGCCATGGACAAAAATAAAACAATTTTGGGTATCCCAAACAAACTGGGTTAGGTGATTTACAGCAAAAGAAACGAGAGACCAAGTCTCCACTCATTTAAAATTTATTCTTTAAATCAATTCGTTTCCAGAGACCAAACTGTGATCTGAATATAGACACATATAACAAAAGGAAGTAAAAGCACCATTAATGCTTGCCGGAGAGAAAGAAGATCCACTTCCAGAAACTTCATTGTTGAATGTCAACGCTTTTGACAACACAAACTTTGAAGCAATTCAAATAAAAGCTAGAACTAGGGGAAAATACTCCTCTATCATAGGATGGGTCATGAGCATGCTAAAATATAGGAAAATTAGAGCCTCGTTCGGTGGCGAACTCATCACAGTAGCGGCAACTAGAGGCTGTCCTTAAGGCGAAGACTTATCAGCACTTTTGGGGCTACTTGTGATGGACCAGCTACTAGACAGGCTTAATAATAGTCTTATCACAAACATTAGCTATGCGGATAGTCCTAATGGTGCGTGGTAAATTCGAGAGTACGATAACAGAACAGAACTCTGTGGCTATACCAAAGCATTTCCAGACACAGGTTCTCATACGCAACCCTGATATGGTGACCAAAAACAGAGCAATCTACGACACGCTCAAAACTAAATAAAATTCGGAGACATATCTGTGCAACATGTGCGATAAGGACTTCTCCAACGGCATCTCTTGAAAAGCTCTGGGACCTCCACCACTCCACTTATACATCAAAAGAGAAGTTGGAAAGAGAGTCATAACACTATATATATAACTTACCATACAACCATAACTAACAAAATCAACATAGGCATTGGTATTGTCCTTCAATCAGACTCAATGATAAAAACAACCAAATGAACTTCTTAATAAGAATGCTAGAACGAAATCAAGTTGAAAATAACATAAACAACCTTCCCCGTCATGCATCTATCTGGTACACAGACGGATCTAAAACAGATACAGGGACGAGTGCAGGAGTATTCAGGCCCAGAACCGCAATACGAGTACTCCTAGGAAAATCCCCAACCGTTTTCCAGACAGAAACAACAGCCATAAAAGCCTATCACGACTATCTAATGCAATAAAAGGAGATTTAGAAGAACCGATATCTACATGATCTCCGCCAGCCAGGGCGTATTGCTAGCATTAAAAACCCAGTTTTCAACTCCAAAACAACGTGGAGCTGCTACTGGCACTTAAACGAACTGGTCAAAGCCAACAAGATCACCCTAATGTGGTCTCCCTGCCAATCAGGCATCGAAGGGAACGAGACAGCAAACCTCTGTGGAAGAGAAAGCGTTGAAGGAATTTTCACCGGCCCGAACCAAGTGATGCCTATTCTAGAAGCCATCTCAAGAACAAAATAAATGAATGGGTAAATAACACCATCGAAGCGGAATGGAAATCATCAACTGGGATGAGACAAACCAAAAAGCTTCTCAAATACAACATAAAAGACATAGACAAGGCAGTTAAGTTAAACCGCCAAGCACTCAGATCTCCTGTCTGGTATATGACAGGACACAGCCCATTTAACGGCCACTTAATAAAAATGGGGAAATCCCAAACGGATCGCTACCGCTTCTGTAACAAAAGAAACGCCAGAACACATATCTTCACATGTGACGCCCTCCCCAGGAAAAATTTTCTATACCTCAAGGCTCACACAGTTCCAAGGCAGAATGTCAAACCGATCGACCTGGCAGATCTGATGGCATTTATAAATGAACTAAGCCACCACAATAATAATAAATAATAATAATCAAATAAGGACTCGTCTTCGCTATAACATTTGCTAATGTCATGATTTTACTAATTTTAATGATATAAACAAGACTTTCATTCGAGCAACGGAGTTCGAGAGACAGTACCCAAGATTTGGCCAGCCAGTCAGCCAGCCAGCCACGGGCAAGTGAAGTTAATATAGAGAATTTAAAAAGCAAGCAAAATACGATGGAAACAAAGCCAAAACATACATCGATGAAAATGATAAAGATCCTGTTCGTAACAAGGACTTACCAGGAATCTAGTAAGTCACAGACAGCTAGAAGAACATAATTTTAAAATTTCTTAGATCCTAGCGGAAAAATGGTATCTCTATCTTCGCTAATAACATATTGTCAACACGTACAAATCCGTTCACTCAACCGTAAACGGGTACAATAACCATTTTCCGCAATAATTTTGCGTCAAAACAAATCTAGGTTATATGACGAGTGAGTGTGTAAGTGAAGAGATCTGGCGAGAGCAAGTTGTCTGCTGGCGCAATAAAATTTATAACGTTTCCCCCAACACACGAGCCGAAAAAGACGTCTCCGTAGTTGTCACGTAGAGTTTATTGCCCAATAAGCAGTACTGTTCCAAATAGTTCCACAAGAATTTCATCTGTCAGTACGAAGGATATGGAGAAAAAAAAGTTGCGAAACTTTGTCTCGTCTTGGTCATATGAAGTACCTACAATTGGGCGAGTCTGCCTAAGCGGCTGGTTTCACTTTGTCTAATGTAAGGATAACTATTCATCTTCCATACGAAATCTGTAAACACTTGTGTGGTAGCTGTCGCGCATACGAGAATAGGTAAATGAAAATTATCTCGTCTTCTAAGACGTATGTGAAATATGGAATCGCTTCTCTTCCGTCGTGCACATTCCCTGCACATAAAACATAGTCCAACACAGAGATAATAATGTGTGGCGTCGCGTCGGTCTTTTTTGTTTCGTGTAAACAAAAAAAATTGTCGTCTGTCCAAAAATGGAAAACAAACAACAAAATACGAACCGGAATTTAAGCAAATTATTATCTGATGCAGCCACAGTCGACTAGTATGCTGATACTGCATCAAGTGGATGGCACAAAAAAACACCAATGAATCCTGCAAATGTCCTTAAAGTGTGCCATGTGCCATGTGCAGGGGTGGTTCGACTAAAATAAATGGACTTATTTTTGGCATTTTTCCGCAAAAAGGAGTATATTTTCGCCGCCCTAATTTTAATCCACTGTCATTGTTCTTTGTTGGCCGTTGCATCATCCACTCCTCGAGTAACACAGTTTCAAGTGACGGCGGATAGCGACAGACAACTCTCTCATACACGTGCAAACAAAATTATATTAAATGCATAAAGGAACACAATGACACAATTACATGTGCCGCATCACAATCTTCACGACGTCATCTCATAGCTGCATTCGTAGACGAAGTGTTCACATTTGAAACAAACGCAAATAAATAAAAACATTTTTTTGCTGAAAAATGGAAATGGAAACATGGCAAATCTTTTGGCAACTATGAACATTTACCATTTCTATTTTCCGCCCAGTTATCGAATTGGACAGGGCAATTGACAAGTAAAATTTCTCTTATCTGTTCTTGGTCGTATCTAGTTTCTTGGCACGAAGAACGTTATAATCGTATGTGGTAGACTTGAGGTACTAGGGAATAAATGCAGATACTTCTTCGTTTTTTGTAACACTTTTGCAGCATTAAGTACATGCAGCGTTTTAAAGCTAATTTATCAATAAGTAATTGAAAATAATTTATTGGTATAGCAGTTATAGCAAAAAGTCAATATAATTATTTTTTATGCATTATATAGTTGTTTATTGAGTCAGTCGTAGATTTATACAATAAGTTTTCAAATCTTAGGGACTAAAAAAAATTACAAAAATGCTCTTTACTATCAAGATTTTAAACAAAGATCTTATTTCCAATTTTAAGAGTGAATCAATTTGGAACATAGTGTAGCAAGTCTAGAGTATCTCTTTGCTTTAGTCTTTTATGGCTATTTGCGGTTAAGAGGTTTCTAGCGAGGTGGTTCCAGTTTGTTGATATACTTTGATGTTTTTTTTTTTGAATTTCATCTTGAACTTTAGGAATTTTCAGGTCACGTAGGATATTTTCATTTCTAATGAACCAAGAAGGATATGGTTCGTACTATATTTGTCTGCCTTTTTCTAATATTGTAATATTGGTGGCTGACGATGTGCCCCAAAGTTGGATTCCCTAAGACCACATAGGCTTGATGATAGTTTTATGTATCATCCCTTTATTTTCTAGGCTTAGTTTTGAATTTCTGTTGAGTAACCAGTAGAGTGATTTAAACTTAGGTTGGATTCGGACTAATTTTGTATTTATATGTTTACTCCAAGTTAGATGGACTTAGTATTAAAACTCCGAGTTTTTTGGGGTGGTGAGACCGTTGATTTTGACTCTGGTGGAATTACCTTTCCTCAGGGTAAATGTGATGTGAGCGCATTTTAATTCGTTTTCTCCAGGTTTCCACCCATTTTTCTAGGGCGTAGACATGTTTTTGAAGGCGTTGAGATGCGATGTTCGGATCTCTATGAAAGCAGATGAGGTGTGTGTGAAGTGGTGAATTGGTATATCAGAAGTTTATATTAAGTACAAACACGGGTCCAATATACTCCTTTATGTTTTATGCGGAATTTACGATTTGAAAGGTAACTTTCTAGAATACCGTGTGTGTTTTGAGGAAGAATTTGCTTAATTTTGTGTAACAGCCTCTTGTACCATAGCTTATCGAAGGCTTGGGTAATATCATTAAACAAAGCTGAACAATATCGTCGAAGGCTCTTCTAATTTTTGTAACTATGCGATACACATGTTCAATAGGGAGTCACCCGACCCCGAGGCCAAAAGGGGCCCCAAATTTCTTGTGTCTTCTCCTGAAGACAAATTGGTGCAGAGGTAATGCATTTGAATCGTCAACGTATGGCATAAGTTGGTACAGGATAAGCTTTTCGGATATCTTCGATGCAATTGGTAGAAGGCTGATTGGTCTATATGAGTTTACTTTAGTAACATCTTTTCCCGGTTTAGCGATTACGATGATATCGGATTACTTTCAGAAGTTCGGGAAATATTTTAGGCTTAGTGATTCATTTCATACGTTTATTAACTGAGTTACGGCTACTTTTGATATCGCAGCGCAAATCGCATCGCATCCAGGAGCTTTTTTCAACTTAAAGTTGTATAGCTCCTGTCAAGTTTTTAATCCTTATTTTAAAATAAGCTTGCAAAGGGATATCAGGGATTTCGGAGAAACTTTTAGGATTTGATTAGTGATTAGGAGTAAAGACTTTACTAAAGTGTTCGGTGAACGCTTTTCCTTTCGCTGAGGCATCGCTTGCCCAGCTGACATCAGGTAAACGAATTAGAGATTCTACTTGAACAGGTTGTTTAAGCTGTTTCGTGGCTCGCCATAATAAGTTTTATTGGTTGGTGTTAGATTTATGAGGAAATTTTGCATAGTCATTTCTTTTTTAAAATCTCTATATTAACTTCGCGTGCCCGTGTGTTTGTTTGTGGGTTTGTCTTGGAATCTTGCGATCAATTTTTAAACCACTTTCCAAAGCCCTATTTCATTGAAATTTTGAACACATGCATATCTCCGATGACAACACTTTCTATTAAAATTTGACTTAAAAATATTTTACAAAATTTTACTCGATTTTCTTCAAATTTTATACACATGTGTATCTCTAATGAACAACACTTCTTGTAAACATTTTGGAGACCCCGGGCCCCGGCGTTTTTTTTTAAAAAAATTAACCCGATTTTTTTGTAGGTCGGGGTCCGGGGGTCCCATAAAAAATTTTCAAAAAAATTAACCCGATTTTCTTAAAATTTTATATACCTGTGTATCTCCGATGGACAAAATATTTTGTAAAGTTTTTGGAGTGAACGGGCCCTGAGGCCCGAAGGGTGCTCATATAATTTTTTTAAAAATTAGCTCGATTTTCTTCCAATTTAAACACATGTGTATCACTGATGGACAAAACTTTTTTGTAAATTTGATGGAGTGATAGGGCCTCTGAGACCCGTGTGGTGTCCATGTAAATTTTTTACAAATTTGCCCGATTTTCTTCAAATTTTAACATATCATCATCATCATATTTGGCTCTACAACCGGGGTTCGGTTCTGGACTCCCGCAAAAAGTCTCTCCACCGGTCCCGACTTCGAGCCGATGTCATCCTGTTTGGCAATTTTAACACATACCCATCTCCTATTAGAGAATTTACATGAAACATTTTAATTTTTATGGCTTGTTTTTTTTTTGAGTTTTAAAACGTTATGGAGAGTGTTTGAACATTTTTGTTCATATTTTAGGACTGAAGACTTGATTGAAGATTTGGACTGCTGACTCAATTTCTGTGCTGGATGTTAGGAAAATCTTTTGATGAATATTTGCGCTTATTTTCTGTATTCAAACCAGTTTGGGTTTTTTATTTTGCTAAATTTGCTGAGGAATTTAGTGGTTCAGGGGTCTTTCTCCACGTAATTATAACCGGGGAATGAGCCGTGAGAGCTCTAGACTAGATTCTACAATGAATTTGTTTCGATATCATTTTAAAAAGTTATTTCTGGTTCAAGCTAGACACTAAGATGCTGAAGAGAGCTTTTATTAGATCTTCTTATGCTGTTGAAACGAAAACTTTTTTAACAATCTTGGTAATGGTAAATAAACTGTCAGTGTGCGTACAATTGACACAGTAAGAACTACATGTGAATTTGTTTCTTTGACTGACTTAATAACGAATTTATAGCTTTCCGATTTTAACAATGAAATGACCAATAACATTTTAAGAGATAAGGTACAAATTTACGATTTACAAACCAAAATCGAATGCATATAGATCTTAAGTCTTATAATTATGTCTTATATCTTATTCCATAATTAAGTAATGATATCAAGGTCAGCCAACATTAAAAAACTTTATCAAAAGGGTACATTAATGTATCTGTGCTAGAACTCGTACGAATTAAATTAAATTTGATGCACAATGAACATCGGATGTTGGAAATCAATGCGAGTAAAGCAATCAAGTAAAGCAATTCGTCCAATTCGATTTTCAGGAGGTTCAGGCAAATGCATAAAAAGTGGTATCAAAACAAAACATATCATTGTCATTATTTCAGGGTGTCTATAAAATACTTAAGTCTTATTAATATCATAGATTATTTTTATTGTGTAGGGTTTTTAATTGGGTTTTTTCCAATAAGGCTTCTCGGATATGTGTAAATTAATCTGTGGTTTGTTTGAACTTTCAACTTATCTGTAATTGTTTTACATAATTATACCCTCCAACAATGTTTGCAAATTATCTAAATTATTCATCAAAGTTGGCGTTTAGTTGCGCCACATTTTCTTGCGTTAATAATTTTCAGCGGTGAAACCTATCAGTGACTCAATGACTTCTTAGCCCAAAGCCATTCAAAAAATTCTATTATATCAATCCATACCAGAAACACGCCACTGGCTGACCAAACAATCGATTACCTGCATTTAAAGTTCGGGGATGGTGTTATATCCAGAAATGGGCCAGCCAAGTCGGCGCTTCGTTTGTGCTTTTCGTCGCCTCTGGATTTCTATCTTTCAGGCTATGTCAAGTCCACGGTCTGTACCAATAAGCCAAAGACTTAAGATGACCTCAGGAGCAACATCAAATTTATATATGTATATACATATAAAAACAATTAAAGAACTAAGTACTCGTGTAGTATGATTGAGTTGACCAAGTAGAGACTCTTTCCTTAAAGTAAATAATTAAATAAATAATTTGCGAAATAGGTGGTACGTAGCTAGCAACTAATAAACCATAACCAGAATCTCAATTTTATTTTATTTTTACATTTTTACATTCTGTTTAAAATTTTCAACTAAAACTTCTTTAAATTCGAAAAAATAAAGAAGAGCCATTAATGGTGTATTTATTTTTTTCCAAGAACTTTTGTGTTGAAATATTCCAACCATATTGTGTGCAACAAACACAAACGCATTCAGATTCTACTGTCTCCAGCCATAATATTGTATAGATGGATGCAGCTTTAAAGGTTTCTTTAATTTTTGTTTTACTTGGTAAGATCTTATTGGAATTAATTGCCAGGGTGGGTAAAAATGCAAGATTAGATAGGAAATGAATGAGCTGCTGGAACTTAGAAAGCTAGGCAGCAACTTTTTTAGTTTTTAGTAGATATAGAGCAACATGAGTATAGGATATCCTTAAAACTATCATAGTCGTAGCCGACATGAATATAGATTAAGGTAAATATCCCTCCTATCAATGAGAAATACTGATAAATCTGCAATAAAATTGATGTGAACGGGCATTGATTGGCCTGCAGAACCAATCCGTGTGTTAGAAGACCGCAGGTTGGAGCATGACGCGTAAACGGAAGAAATTGTCCATCATTCCAATGATTGCTTTACTTACCGGCTCTCACCGACCACGTTCATCAAACTTAGATTCATAGAATTCACACTAGAGTTCATCTGTTAAAAAACTATCAGATGTAATGTAATCTTGGGTTTGCTCTCAACATCCAAGTAAATACTAACTAACAACTCATTTAAAAGCAATCAGGCAGCTAAAACCTTATGATTAGTTGAATAATTTCTGTGACACACAATGTAAGGCAGTTACAAGGCATGTTATAGGCATTTATTGTCGCGGTACGGTTCAGAAACACCAATGGATTAATAAAGCAAACCGATACCACAGTACCGCACATAATTATAAATATGTACTAAAACTTGTCTGATAATGACGATAATAATGATGTTGTCCTCTCTAGAATTTTACCGCCTTCGGGCAATAATAATTCATCCAATAAATTCATACGAACACCAAAAGCAAGTTCGTACGAGTACATTAAGTGCTTGGTACTTACATGGTAATAATTTAAACGACGACGACGAGTATAACACCAAAGGATGCGCAGCAGCGAGCAGTTTATGAAAATCTTTTAAAAAATTTCGCTTGCAAGTTGAACGTTAGCGCGCGTCGTTTTAATATTCACAAAGCGTAACATGCTTAGCGATAAGTGTGCGCGCTGCGGGTGAAGTAGCAAATATGATGGTGATTACATGGCATAGGAGCACATAGAATCATAGAGTTGGATTATAGAACACAATACACATGGGTTACCCCTGCATATGTTTGGAAGAGCCTGGAGGCACTCAGTTCGCACTCACGCATAAGTTGTAAGAATGATGCATCCTGTACATCATTATACTCGTAGATATCTGACATAAAATATGCATCTTTTTCTATCTGGATTATGTATCTATGAATCCACCTATCAATTCGTAGTCTGCGACGTGCGAGATGTTATCTTTCTAATTTTACGCTCTTGAAAAATTGTATTCTCTTCGTGCCCTGGGTGTGCTCTAAGACCTCGATGATGGAAGAAGATTTAACAACGAAAAATCTAAAGGAATAGAAAAGTATCCCAAGTTGGCCCAGACAAAGAAAGAAGAATAAATTGAAGTTATCTATAAAATAGCGAATAAAAGAAAGGAGTAAAAATTTCACAAGAAGCGTTATGATATGTGTTTTGTTGTTTACGGAATATTCCGATATCTATGACCAAAGTCCAATGCAGTTACACAATTCAAAACTGAAATATGTGTCGTAATTAATACGAGAAACAAAAATAATTTATTATAAAGGGATATACGTAGCTAATTGGAACAATATCAAAAAATTTGATCAATTGATTTTTGAAATAGTTGTGCTTACATATGATGAAGAACGGGTGAAGGTTATTCAAAATAGCACTGCACATATGCATATATCAGTGTTCCTTTCTCAATGTACAGTGCTTTAACTTAAATACCCTTAAACTAAATAAGGGTGGTAGTAGGCGTTTAAAAATTGTATTTTATCTACCAATATAGAGCGAAATAAAGTAACCAGATCACTGCAATGTTTTAAAAAAATTTGCATACCACATAACAGACGGACAGATACTTTTAGACAGTCAAACTTTAACCAGAGAAAAGTTTTGCAATGGAAAAAACACTAATGATGCCCCAAAGCTGCATCGGGCATTAACACCCACTAAGTAGACATGACGTAAAATGAACACCGTCATGCAGCAAATGTTTCTGCCAGTCAATTCAAGTGGCCATGTGGGTACACATAGACGTATGATTCTACGAGTTCTGGAATACTAGTCTACCCAACTGTTTGTTCCTCATAGTCTCTGGGGACTATGTAAAATAAATCGCAAAAAACTCGCACGTGTATTAAAATGCACAGAAAATTATTATAAATAATAATTTGACATTGATTTCATCCCTGGAGGGCGATTTGCCGAGTACGGCTATGTTGTATGGTGGTATGAATTTCCTGCGTGAGTGATGTGCCATGAGCTGCTGCTGCTACTACTGAGGGAGATGCGATATCATATCACCCAATGAATAAATGAAACTGGGATGAACAGCTTTTAGGATGATTCATTTCAACAAATGACTAAAGAACAAGGTAGGTAAAAAATGACTTCGGACTACTTAGAAGCTTTCGGGGAATTATTCTTTTTGATGTGCATTTTTGGTAAGAAATACCAAATATAAATAAATTGGTCTATTTTAATCAGGCCACATCATGACGAACTATTATCATGATGAACATTTTAAAGAAACAAAATTGCTTCATGTTTTAATTTTAGAAAGAAATTACGTGTGTTTTAACACTCGAAATGATTTGGAAAGCAAGGACACTGAAAGTAATTTTTTTTCTTAAATCATTTTGGGCAGATCAAAACATAAACGTTGCTGCTAAAAATTTATTAGGGATTATAAAGTTTTGTTTTTCTTCTGGTATTTCGTGCTCAATGCAGGATAAAATTGCAATTAATCATAATTTTGTCTCAGAATTCGGTCCCCATCACCACCTCTCCACGCTTTCTCCCGAAGCACTATCCTATTACTCCATCATCCCCATAAATATCCATAGCCACCAACATATAAGCCTACTGCCCATTTTCTATCCACTGGACACTCCCCAGCGATCTCCACCCTAACGCTTCCGTCCCCTTCAACCACCCACAACAAATACCCGTAGCTCCCAAGAATTAACTCCATCGCTCATTTCCTCCCAACCGACCACAAGCCTAACGATCATCAACATCCCCTGTAATCAACACCCCAACCACACCGCAAAAAAACCCACCTACGATAAACTATTTTTATTTTCATTTAATCTATTTGTTTATGTGCACGGTTGAACTACATGCAACAATTCTACTCAAATGTGACAACGAAATCGATTAAATTGATCGAGTTAATACAAAATATAGCGCCACTTATCAGAATTAAACATAATTATAAACATTTCAATAATCATAGCCAAAATATCAATGAATATAGATTTTCGCAAATAGCAAATTCAAAAAATATCCAACCGACACTTAGCGGGTCCAAATTTTATCAGCAAACTTATTTTTATTTAAAAAATTTAATTTTGTGAATTTGATCTAGATCGTACCATAAATAAATTGATATATAAATCCCTATCAGGATTAAACTTAAGAGAAACCTTCATGCAAACTAAACTAACATATTGTCCAAGTTTTGTGTCAATCGTTCCAGTGTTTCTCGGCTTTTAGACGCTCGTACCCGGAACGAATATTTTTGTATATTAAGAAAAGTTTTCCCATAAAACATTATTTTCTTAACAACAAAAAAGTATTCTTATTGTTATCGTTCCAATAGCGCTGTACTCAATCGATGTGATTCGAGCTAATGATTTATTTTAACGCTTCAATCGATACAAACATCTTATGCAAACAAATAAGAGTTATATGCTAAGACTTTCTGTAACCTTTTCATCACACAAGCACACACATTTTCCATAAATTTCAAATGCAAACAACATACGAAGAGACAAAAAGGACACGCACACGAAAGTGGGACTTACCTTGCCTTGCATATCGCTTACGCACGTGCAATTTATGAAAACATAACTGTAATGGGACTCAGTACAAAATCTAAATTATAACAGTGTGCTTTCTGCATTTTCCTAGTCTGTTGTTATAAAGATTCAAGCTAACATATCCTAGGTACCTGTAAAAATTCGCCAAAGGCAATGCTATTAAGCGTAAAAACCAACCCATAGAAATTTCCATCTAAATTATTTAAGCGGAGGAACCGGAACATTTTAAAATAAAATTTATTTTATAGATATTTGATTAGGTTTATTTATTTAACCAACATTATGAAAAATAGTATCCAATATCATGGTTTATTGAGCTTTTTTGACTTTAGTCACGTTTTTTGGGGTGCCAACATGAAACTCTACAAAGCATCTTTTTGGATGAAGGGTCATATCACATTTGACGCATCCATATTCAGTTTTAACGCCACATTGAGCACATCGGGCTCGTCTCCCGAGTTTTTCGACCAAATGATCAGTTCGATCCATTCGCTTTGCCATCAGTTGAGCGTTGGGAACGGATTTACCTTTAGCCGAAAGCCTACGATTTTCCGGCATTGTGACCAAAGATTCAACAACGCTGACACGGAAATCAAATTGGCCCTTTGTTGGTTTGCCAGCATTTTCCCGACAGATACAATGTAGCTTCCACGCGTTTACCATAGCAGCGTCTAAGACAATTGTAAGTAGCGGCCAATACCATTTTTTGTCACGGACTCGAATACGATAATTATTCATAACATTATATAAATCCACGCCAACCATGCGCTGATTGTATTGATTAATGAGATGTAGTTGGTCAATCAATGCCATCTTACGCTGTTCGCTATCAAATCGCTTTGCTCGACAAATTGGCTCAATGCCCAAGAAAGTTGACATCATGGTCACAACAGAATTGTCGTTCCAACGAACTGCGATAATGTTGTTGTTTCTGTTAAAATAAATGTCTGAAGATCCTCGAGCTTTTTTTTCATATATTTCACATCCATCAGCGGTGCATGATTTGTGCGATTGTCGCGAACAGTACCAGTGGCAAGATATCCCTTTTCAGTCAATGTACACAACAACTTATGGCTGGTGAAAAATTATCGAAGGTGACTGCTATTACCCCCAAAAAACCGCAGAACTACATTCTCTCCAAGTCCATAATGAGGATCATTGTTGGCCGAGGCACCAGCATACGATATAAAAGAGAAGCAGTATCCACCATCTGAAGCTATTACCCAATATTTGTATCCAAATCTGATTGGCTTGCCTCTGATGAACATTTTCAAACTATGTCGACCATAATATGCAATCATTTGCTCATCGATTAAGAGGTTATGAACAAAGAAACCAAATTGCATGAATCTTTTATTCAAGGCATCATTCAATGGAGAAACCTTTGCGAATTTGTCATCTTTGTTGAGGATCAAATTATCGCAAACGTGTATGTTTTGCTTGATACGTCTAAATCTTTCTCTACTCATTGCATCTTTGATGAATTGACATCCCAACGTTGCTTTATTAGACCAATACGACTCGATGGTGGGCAATGTATGATATCCTGTTACGTATACGATTCCAAGAAATGTTCTCATTTCTTCAGTTGTGGTTGAGAAACCATCAAAATTTTTCTGCCCAGCATATTCGTTCGTATCATCGACAATCATTTGCAAAACTTCTGAATCGAAGAAACATTCCCATAATTGCAATGGAGAATATGAACCTATCAAAATAGAACCATGTGTATAAGATTTCATAAAAACCAGAGAATATGTTAAGTTACTAAACAATTTTCTCAAACAATGCCTTCTGGTCTTCCTTTTCAGTATTAATTGGCTGGTTGGCAAAACTGTAACCTTTCTCGTGGCTCCATGTAGCACCTGTGTTTAACAAAGCACGACGAGAACGAGCACGACTGTTTGACGTGCGGAATGGGTATAAAAATACCCAAACCGTATCTCAGGTAATATTACAGGTAAAAAAAACCTAACCTCTAATTGGACCAACAGTAGCGTCTGTATGAAGTTTCATTAAAATCGCTTCACGAAATCGAGGGTCAGCCGTTAATGGGTTAAAAGTTCAACTATGAACTGTGGAAGCTGTTGTATCTACGACCAAGGCAAACATTGCTCCTGCAATTTAAGGAGCACAAATTTACCTGCCATGGGTGAGATGTTTTAGCCAACAATATAGAACGAGAAAAAATGCAAGCATACCTGCATCAATTTGACAAAGGCCAATATTGTCGGTCAAGACTTATTTATTACCGAGAACATAACTATAAGATTTGTTGCTGATGTAGAAGAAAATTTGCATTTGAGATTTTCTTGCTCAGGAAAAACGATTTAGCCGCGTTTAAAAAAAGTCTCAAGCATTATTGGTTCCGTATTTGAGAATGAACTATTGAGAAGACACTATAAGAACGTGCATAAAAATTATTAAAAGCATCAACCTATAAGTAGTCGTCTACATAATTAAACAGTTAGGTGCTCGAGTGGTTTACTTTATACACTACCAGGAAATATCGTTCAAAAAAATAATAAAGTAAACAACTTTTTGGTAAACTCAAAATTTACATCACATATAAAAGATGAAATTTTTACGAAAAATTTATATAATATATAATAATAATAAAATTGTGTTTTGTGTGTTATATTTTCACACACAAATGAAAGGGGCCTACAATTTAATGCAGTATGCGAAATGCGTGATGAGAACTTTCCATAAGAAGTTGTTACTCTCGGAAGTTTATCACACATTCACAAGAGGTCCAAAATACTTTTTGGTGTTTCTGGGATGTAAACCCCAAAGCTCCTGGTCGGACCACGAACGTACTAACCACTAGAGCAATGGCCACACATTTAATAGATATGAAGGATATTAATCATCAACTTTTGAAAACTACTACAACAGGTCTGTCAGACCACTCTGATCAAAATAAAAAATTAAATATTTTTCCGTTAAATAATGCCATCTTAGATGGTCAAGATGCATTCAAAGAACTTCCTTTACCTATACATTGTGACCTTCTGATGATACTTTGACAGCTTTATTCCACAATGCATCGCTAAACATAGCCGTATACATATGGATTGGCCAAAGCCGGCTCGGTCACAACCACCGCAATCTTTGTCACAAAGTTCTTTTTTGGCGACAGTGATACAACTGGCTAACAAAAAAAATAAAAAAGAACATTTTGTGATTCGGTTCTAATTATGTATTTCTCGTGTCGAAATGCAACGTGTATACTTAAAATTAGACGATTTAAGTGTTTATTGTCACTCATCGAGCGATTATACAACACAATAATCAAAATATAACAATTACGCAAGTAATAGCCTATTTATTTCATATATACACACACAGTATGCACATACATGTATTTAATTTAATTTCGCTTACCCACATATAACACGCTCACATATTAACAATTATATAGAATTACTTTCCATGCTATGGGGGCGGCTTAATTCAATGTTCACACATTGTCAACGTTTATTTGACTTTGATCATAGCTGAGAGGATTAAATGAGGCGTAACTACCATCATACTTACAGGCAACAGGCAATTTTATTAGAAACTAAAAAACCTAAAACAGTAGAGCAAACTGACATTTTAAAAAATTGTCTTAAAAATTAATACTTCAGTTTCCAGTGTCTTGAATATTGTATATTCATATGTATATATACTATACTAAAAGGGGTGATTCCTTCATTAATTTCGTGAAGAAAATCGTTTGGGAGGGGGTCTATTTTCACCCCCCTGCAGTGTAAGTAGCGTTTTAATGTGAAGAGACGTACTTTTGACCTTACATCACTTCACACCATGTAACTCTTAAACGCTTTTAGCTACAAGGTCATTGTTGCCATTTTTTGATAGAAAATAAATTTTTAAGGAAGTACATTTTTTTAAATTCTTAAAAACAGTACCTATATTAATTTTATTTTCAAACGCGATTATTTCGAAAAATATTCTCAAATAATTTGTTTTTGACAAATGCAGAATTAATGCCTATTCAATTTTCTACAAATCCACCTCATAATATTTATGCATTCGGTCAACAGGAGCAGGTTAAAATTAAAAGTTTGTAAAATGAACGAACACGTACTTTTGACCTTACATGACTTCACACCACATTACTCTTGAACGCTTGGAGCTACAAGCTTACTGTTGGTGTTTTTTGAAAGAAGATTAAATTTTTAAGACAAAAAAATATACATTTTCTAATATTATCTAAGCCATACCGATATAAAGGTCGTAAAATTCAAAACAAAATGTTTTAAAATTGTATTTACCAACACGATTATTTCGATAAATGCTCTTGGATACATTTTTTTGATAAATACAGTATTGAGCCTATTTAATTTCCTACAAACACATGGCAAAATATTTGTGCATTCGGTCAACAAGAGCGAGATAGTGGGGGTTGTGTTACTACTGCTACTACGTATTAGAAGGGTTGCATGATGTCCTGGTGTTCCTGCAGCAACAGTGCAACAAAATTACACAGGAAATGGATGTACCTTTACTACTTCACTCCAGTGCATAGTCTGCTTCAAAAGAACTTGCCAAAAAGGACCTTGTTTTGTAAGTCGATTTCACAACATCGAATGGACACATGAACATTGTGTCCACTCACAAAATTAGGTCCTTCTTGGTATGTCCTCTTGAAGCAGATTATGCACTGGAGTAAACTGGCAAGGGTGCGTCCCTTTGACGTGTAATTTTGTTGCACTCACGCTACGGGAACACTGAGACGTCATGCAACTCTTCTTATACGTAATAGTAGTAGCACAACCCGCATTATCTCGCTCTTTTTGATTGAATGAACAAATATTTTGTCATGGATTTGTAGGAGATTGAATAGGCATCTGCATCTGCAAACTGCATCTGAGAGCAGTTTTCGAAATATTCGCGTTTGAAAATAAAATTTAAAAAAAGAAAAATAATTTTGGATTTGACGACGTTTATAAAAAAAATTTACATCATTTGATCTTGAAAAGTTAATTTTGTTGGAAAAATGATCAACAGTTGCCTTGTAGCTAGAAGCATTCAAGAGTTACATGGTGTGAAGTTATGTAAGGTCAAAAGTACGTCTGTTCGAATTAAAACGCTACGTACACCGAAGGGGTTTCAAATAGACCCCCTCCCATATGATATTTTTCACGAAATTAAACAAGGAATTATCAGTTTAAGTATTTGCCACCTTAACGGATACACCCTGTGTATATGAAGCTATATTCAAGGTCGGGAAAAATTATAAAGGCGAAATCTGAAATTAATGAGTAATTTCTTTCTTTCAAAAGATATGATATACCACAAGCTTTTTTAAATTATGTCCACGCTTATGGAGTAGATGCAATACGGCTGTATTGGAAGAAGCTATTTTTTGGACCGCTCAATATAAGTTGTCTTGAGCTGCCTGAAAATCTTCACATAAATGCTGGCGTTCTCCAGGGATCTATTTTGTTCCCTACACTCTTTTTCCCAATATTAACATCACGTCCAGATGTGTTTTTGTTTGTGTGTTTTGCTGGCTGGCTGGCCAAACCTTGTGATCAATTTTGATAATTTACATGAAAAATTTTAATGGGTTGGTTTTTATATAAAGTAAAGATAACAAAACATATTTGGTCCCACTGTACATCACCTTCACCTTATCTAAGTAATGGCGAGGAGACTAAGTCAAATAAACGACCTACCCAGCCCTTTAAGGCCATCAATGTGTCAATGTGTTTCACGGTGTCATAGCTTGACTGAAAACAACAATGATTGGTATCTATTGTAACTGCGACAACGCTGGCTATTTTTTCCTCTATCTCTCACTCACTTACTCACTTACAGTATACATAGCTCCATAAATACTTAATTACTTCGTTTTGCATGACAAACTGTCATAAAACGTCTATTGGGTCAGGCGTAAATTGATTAAATGACCCACCCCACATCTGTGACACGTAGTTTGGCCAAAAGGTATCAGTTCGTATAAATAGCAGTGTGTGCCTTATGCCGACTGCCTGCATATCAAATAATAAAGCGGCAAGCAAATTCGATTATCGCTTGCGAGGTGATATATTTATCTTCACGCGATGAAATCCGGGTGGGGTCAAGCGGTGATATGAAACCAACATAATGCAAGCTGTCAAAATACACAAATACTCGAGTATACTCCACACTGTCATTTTCAAGCTGAAAAGCTTCGATGATTTTTCAAGATGACTTCCATCGATATCGCAATAAGATTAAACACACTTGACCCAAATTTTAAGACATTGACATAAGGACAGGAAAGCTGTGCCTGTGATGTTAGCTTTGCCAATCTATATGTTTTTTTGCAAAAAATGTGACAAAAGCAAAAGTACCAGAGATGAAATGTGATTCTATTAATTCTTTATGTGCTCCTCCCTATGGTCGACAATCTTTGAAGGATTTAAAATTTAAAATTCGATTTTCATTGTGATTTTTTGGTTCTAATGTGACGATGATTATGACTCGCGTGTTCTAGGTTTTTAGAAAAAACATTTAAAAAAATACTTTCATATTACCACCAGGTGATTTCACTGGAACATCCAACCCAAATGGATGCCAGTCTATTCGATAAATTTCTTTTCGCATATTTTACTTCGCATTAATCGAAAAACATTTTTTTATCCTGAAATGGTTGTAGTTCAATAGTAGCGAATAAACTAATTGCGAAACATTTAAACAACTTGCATAATGATAATAGCAAAATAATAAATTGTCAAAAAAATCCGAGAGTAGACCCCTACCCACCTTGTACACATCATATGTTTATTATATGCCAAACTTTATTTAATTGTCATAAAAAGTTTTTTATTTATTAATAAAACATCAATAATATTGCCATCGCATTGAAATTAAAATCTTTAAAAAGCACATTTCAGGTTGATTTAGTGTTGAATGAGGACGAGAAATACATAATTCAACTTTGATCAAATTAAGTTTCTATATTTTTACGTTTCAGATAAAAAAAGGAACTCGCAGGTCCACATTTCCATCTTTAATGATTTGGTAGCCTAATTAAGTCTGACAGAAATTCTCATTATATTTATTGTCTTCTCTTCACTTGCAAAGAGGTGCATCGCGAATAAAAAGAAAAGTTTCCCAAATGATATCAACCAGATTAAGACGATCACAGAGAAATGCGAGGATGCGATGAGTACGTCTTGTTGCGGCTCGACATGTCCAATTGAAGACGATAACCGGATGATAACAATTGGCTATTGTTCTTCGTGTTATAGCCATCGCACATTGCAACCACATGCAACCTCATTGCATTGATCCTAAAGATCAACAGCTCATGTGCGTACTTCTGCGTACGTCAAGGGCAAGCGAAAAGAGAAAAAAAAACTTTAACTTCACCTGAAACAGGATTTTAGCATATTTTCGTTCGGATGTTCCTAATATATTTGTTGATCTGAACAAAGCCAACCAAGGAAATGGCAGGCGAACGAGCAAAACGAGTTTTAGCATTTCAAGACAAGGCAGTAGGCTGGATGCCACAAGAGCCGCGGCTAATCACCGTATATGGGCAAATGGTGGGCGAGCACATTTGGCGTTAAGCATTCAAATTGGCAGGAAACAGCAACAAGCAGAAGATGCCTTTATCAGGGGCGGCTAATTTCTAGTAGAGTTTTTCAAAGAAGTGTTTACGGTGTAACTTCGGTTGACCGAAGTATTAAAAAAAATTGAAAAATATTAAGGTACCCCAAATTTTTTAAATTCTAATCGTACGTCATTTTAAGATTTTTCTCTTTGTTTTCATGACTCCGTTGTTTATATGGCTTTTTAACTCATCGAAAACCGATACCTATTCTATATTGGGTATCGGGTATTATTCTCATTTTGTTTTAGGATTCTTGACCCAAAGTCCACACTTATCGAGATGAAATAAATAATTGCTCATTAATTTTCTTGACTTGACTATATATTCACACTTGAGGCTAAACAAAGTCTGTTTATTGCCTTACTTATTCCTACTTACACTGAGATTTCATATAATACTAATATGCGGAAAGTGCAAGGAATATGGGAGATCGTGTTGCTTTGTCTTTCGTTTAACCCTCTAACAGGCAAAGTTAAAATAATAACGGAAGTCAAAGAGGAATTTTGTTTACGTGAGATAATTAATTTAGTCACTTTATAAAAAAATGGAAGGCGGCCAAAAAAAAAATTCGTAATGCAAGTGGTATTGTTGGAAAAAAAGAAACTGCTCTATTTTTTTAAATGAATATACAATTACTATTTATGATGGTAATTGTAAAAATAATTTCTTGAGTTGGAACAGCACAAATGGAGATCGCATTTCGAGCAAAAGCATTGTGTTTGCGAGAATTTGCAAAGCTTGCATTTTTTTGCTACTATCTTTGCTAAGTCATAATGGAAAGTGATCGCTATTGTCATACCTTATGTCAGCAACAGGATTTTTTGTCCTCTGACCGATGCCAGAACTAGTGCTGGACTCCTTTTTTTGTGTTGAAGGACGGCCAACTCAACGTATTTTCTTATAAGACATAAGACCTGCAGCTATTTCTTCACGAAATTCAGGAAATTCAGCAACTTTTCCTCTGTAGATTTTTCGGCTTCAATACAACGATATAAAATGCTTGCGTTCGTAGAGGCAAGGTCAACCAAATGATAATAAAGTCTTATCATTGGATTTCTAGGGTTGAATCGAATGTGATATCGACCCATAAGACCATCCATTAGATTGACTTCACCCATGTGGCTATTATATTTACGTATGATTTGTGGGCAGTGAACTTTAATATATGTATTATATTGTTACGAAAAGTAGTTAGTAGCACAGATAATGAGTACTAAATTTAATTAATTAACCAACAAAAAATTTTCGTGTAAATTCTCTAATTGATACACAATGTGCAAAGTTTAAAGAAAACGGGTAACATTTAAAAAATTGTTGGGAGTTAATTTTTACAAAAAGTGTTTCCATCGAAGATACACATGTGTATAAATTTGAAGAAAATCGGGTAAACTTTTTAAAATTTTAATGGGGCCTTCCGAAACCGGGATCCGATCACGCCAAAATTTCTACAAAAAGTGTTGTCCATCGGAGATAAACATGCGTATAAAATTTTAAGAAAATTGGGTACATTTTGTAAAATATTTGTATCTGATCCGCCCGAGGGGCGCCAAATTTTAATTAAAAGTGTTGTCATGGGATGTACATATTTGTGCAAGGTTTCAATAAAATCGGGATTTAGGAAGTGGGTTTAAAATTTATCACAAGATTTGGTGTGCCAGTCCGCCAGCCAGCCAGCCAGCCAGCCATGGGCACGCGAACTTAAAATAGAGTATTTAAAAAAGCATACTTTTAGGCTATACGACTTATTAGATTATTTGAAATTTGAAATAGAACCGCCTGCAAGTTTGGATCATTATGCACTGGTCAGAAATGTAGTGAAACCGGTGTGTGCGGTTTGCCCGGTTTGTGTGTACGAACATGATTTAACATGTAGTTTATTTTTAGAAAATGACTCATTACATATAAATATCGTTAATTGAAAATAAGGGAATATGGTCTTTTCTTGATATTTCTGTCTAAAAAAAGTTTCTGCCGTTCGCTGCAGATTGTTAGTTAATTAGTTAATTGGAATTTAACCTGTGAAGTTGTAAAAGTTCTTGCAAAGTGATTAAGCTACTACCTAAGAGAATCATTGTAAAGTACAAGTAATTAGTGTTATAGCTTACCAGTTTGGAATTCAGTTGGCTCTGATGTTTCCTTAACCATATATTCCTCTTCCATGCAAATATACCAATAAGGGCAGCGTGGTATAAAAATTGTCAAAGTAGACAATATGGTGAACAAAATTTGGAATGGTTTGTGACATTCGCACGACATCATTGGCACAACTACCAATATCCGGTGTATCGGGTAAAATCCGATTATCACAAAGAGAGAGAGAGAGATAGAGTTGCATAACACAAATAATTTGATTCCCCATTTATTCCCCATTATGATTCAAAATTAACGAAGTTTATGTAAAGACTGCCTTAGGGCAGCCTTACCTGTTAGAGGGATAAGCGTTATAATGTTACAACATAACCAAAGCTACGAGCGAAGTGTTGTTCACAAAATTTGTTGTAGTATTTATATGACATCTATTATCAAATTATATAACTAAGAGTAGTCCAATAAAAAAACCTAAAATTTTGAGTTCAATTTACACTTCTTCTTTAATGCACTTTTATTGAAATGGATCACAGATCTTTTGAAAATTATCAGGTACAAATAATTCGAAGATAGTCAAACCGACAAATTGAGCAGGCAATTGAAATTCGATAATCCGCAACTTAATGCTTGGGCAAGCGTCTTCTGTATATTATATTACCTGTGACGTAACCATGGAATATTTTCTTTTTTTGTACGATTTAGCTTAGAAATAATTCGAATAGATTTTACTTTGGTTGGTGCGGTAACAAGAAAATTAAAGCATTTGTTGGTAAAACGCAATTACCATTTCAATATAG
This sequence comes from Nephrocerus scutellatus, assembly GCA_947095585.1. Taxonomy (NCBI): domain Eukaryota; kingdom Metazoa; phylum Arthropoda; class Insecta; order Diptera; family Pipunculidae; genus Nephrocerus; species Nephrocerus scutellatus. The sequence goes on from OX352765.1 coordinate 72,200,361, forward strand.
TTTTTCCGTTTCACAGATGACAACATTGGATTCGAAAATCAGAAAGAAAAATTAATCTACCAGTATTCATAGTACTGTATGCATAGTTGTCCTGAAGTCGGATATGAACTGAACAAGCTTTCTGACATCAATATTATCAATGCAGCCGACTAAAATTCTTTTCGTTTTTAGATCGAAACGCAAAACAAATAGTTAATACTCACATAGACAGTAAGTTATTTATTTATTAGTAACAATAGTACTTGAGATTTCTGATACTTAAATAAATGAAATACAAAAAATTTACATTTTTTGGGTTCATACACAGCCGAAATCTGCGTTGCACATATTTCCACAGTCCCACAGATTCTCAATTGTTCTTTTCGTCCAAAAATAATAATTTCTTTTCTATTTTTAAACTTTTTCTGTGGACCATATTTAATATAGGAGGGGTGAAAACAAGCACCAACGTAAAATAAGTAGAAAAACAGTCACTTAGGACATTTTGGAAGTACGAAAATAATTAAATCAAAGTTAAAAAATAATTGTTGATACTAAAATTTTGTTCTAAACAAGGCTTTTACAAGGCAGAAAAACGCCCCTGTAAGAAATGCAATCACGCGTATGTAGCAAGATTAACGACGCTCATCGATAATGTGTGTTTTATGTGTGTGTTGTGCGGTTTAGAGTAGGCATCGCCGTTCGCAGCATAAAGCTGCTGGAAGCCAGCATCACTATGAGGAAGAAACTAAGTTCAATTGTTGGAAATGATGCACCGTCGACATCCCTACTACTACTGCTACTACCGCTGGTATCAACGTGTATGCTTTCAATTCTATTGTTCCAAGTAATACGAATTGAAATACATGCATCTAACATGCATTCAACTTCAGCCTTCTACATGCATACAAAGACTGATGGTTGGAAGGTCGCTTAAAAGGTGGTGGATCATTCTCACAGAATTGTAACGAAAAAAGCGTAGGTTTTATTAGTATTACAACTTAAATCTGAAGCTGTAGCTTAGCTGTTGGAGGAGTCAAAGTCTCAGAGATTACTGTGAGCAGTAATTTTTATATCACTGTTACAGAGCTCGAGAACTTCTAAATGGCTAGCGGCAAAAACAAGAATCGATAATCAATAAACAATACAAGCCGAAGATAGGTACATAGGAAAATTGAAAAACGCATTCCAGCTGAAGCACAAGCACAACCACGCGCCGAGGAGGCTGTTGTTCAGTATGTATAAATTTGCGCTCACAGTCATAATCAACGTTTGACATCGAACATGGAATTGTTCTTGGCCTGGACCAGAGCTCGCATCCCACATGGATGTCCCATTGATGGGCAAAAATGTTATTAAATAGTTTATGCACTTTGCTGTGTAGTCGAAGTTGCAGTACAATTTCTATTGTCCTGTCGCTGTCAAATTGGAGAATACCTTTTAAGGGCAGCGTATAAGGACTACTATAACGTGATAGTTCGGCGGCGACTTTAAAGATGATGCAAAATGAGAGCAGCCTGTTGCGCCTTGCTATTTTTGTGCTTGTCCGTATAAGGGCGTGTTCCCTTCATTCTCATTTAATTGAAAGTATTTTATTGGACTGCGATGGTCTGCTTATAGATAAAATCGGGAAGCCTCCTGTTCCGGCAACTTCACATTGCGCATGCATATTTCTAACTAGTCATCATCTGCTTACTTGGGAAAACTCCTCTGGCTATGTTTTTGTTTTGGGTACATAATTTAAGGCAAACATAATAATGACACATCGTCGAACACAGCTTGTCGGTGACATTTAGGATAAGAAAAGCACTGAAAAGCACGCACAGTTGTCATGTTCGATATACCATTTGCTGGAGTCACCTTTAAAATTATGCCCGACACGCAAAATAGCCGATTTCATTATTTATGACAAATAATGGTGATATGGCGCAAATGACAAATATGTGTCGACGGGAGTGCCTGCAGCAACAAAAGTCAGGCGATGACGATAGCAAAGGTGCACCAAAGCAGTCTGGCATGACAGGCAGCGTGATGCGTTTTGAGAGATACAATTTATGACAGCTAATTTGTGCACATCACCTCTGACACCATTGTTGGTCCCCATTTGCGAAATGACTGACACATGCACGTGACAGTAGTGCTGCTGTCGCCCATTTAGAAAACGCTTAACGTTATGCAATTCTAATGTTACTTATGGGACTTCTGTCAATAAACAAAAGGACAAACAAATAGCAGAGTGGACAATACGAACAGAGGCACCATTCGTATTCGCAGCCTCCAGGGAAACAAATTAACCTATACGAGTATGTACATCAATTTTCTTCATAGCCTGTTGATCGCAAGCTGCTTTTCTTCATTTTGGAATGCGATCTTTACGGAAGTTCTTCAGTCATTCCATTCCGAAAACCGAACCCGAACCCGAGACTTAAACACCTTCTTACCCTCGCGGTCTAACTAGTGAACCATGAAACTCACATAGCCTTTGGTTGCCTTGTGTAAACTTGAAGATAGTGTCGTTGTCATTCTGACTCTCCATCCCGTTGGTTTGGTGTATTAATTAATAATATGGTTATTTGTATTGCTATAGCCCGATGTCCACTGCTTATAAGAGGACGTAAAATTAAACTAAATATTCAGATGTATGTTGTTATATAATTGTATCAAGTTGAAATTAAAACTACGCCGCTGAACATAACTGGGTTGAAATGGATCGCGTTGAAAAGTGGAATGTATTATAAATGTAACATATATGTAGAATGAAATAATTTAAGAGTTCAGTTGGTAATAAGACGTGAAATAGAGAACAACCAACGTTAAGACAAAATAAAAAGAAGTGGTGCATCTTAAAACATAAACGGTATTTTTATTACACAGCAAATAACATTACATATGTAACAATAATTAAGTTCTTAAAAAATAATTTTTTCACGTGTTTGCCTTCAACCCTAACAACCCTAAAAACTAATCGAAAACATTATTTATTTTCTAATAAAAGCTATGAAAATTCTGCGCAGTTAACTTTATAAATTTTAAATTCCACACTTATAGAATAACTCGAAAAAAGTCAGTGAAAAAATCTCTCATTAATCTGTATGTCATATATCTCTTTTTATCCTCAATTGTCGTCATTCTAAGTTCCAAAACGATAGGTCGAACACTGTACTTTTCCACAAATTCTGCCAATCTATCAATATCAGTTCAGTTATCTGGTTTTTGGATATCTTTAGTTCCAAAATCATTTTCTTCCGCTTGCAATTCAATTTGGATTGATCTCAATTATTTTTATTTTTCGTTTCTCTTGATAGTAGATAGATAGATAATAATAATTCTTCCACCTCACGTAGTGACTGCTAAGACTTTAAGGGGATGTGTGTAAACTAACCGAATACGGTTATACGGACAAAAAACCGACTAAGAAGGCACAAAGAAGGAATTTTCGCATTTCTTAAACGCTACAGCTACGGTTCTGCTCAACCGCAACTGTCAATCTAATTGAAATTCTATACAAAATCTTCCACAAATTACCTTCATTGACAAAAATCCCTAATCCGAAGCCAAACGCATGACGGGTGCAAAGAATGCTGTGTTGCTGTGGTTTTTTAGTGACTCTCGAGAAGTCGTCGATTCCGCTGACTAAGCGGGTGTGGAGTCTGCTTTCTGCCAACTTTCGCCTTAAAGAAAAAATAAACTCAGATAAAAAACACAAGTGAAAATCCTTGCACACAGTTGTATAAATCGTAATACGTTTCTTGAGAAGTTTCACTTCGGTCGTGGTGGTTGTTTCGTATCATTTCAAAGTATTTCCACCTACGTAGCATTACCGACAAACAGGAGACAAAACAACAGGGCAAACCCCTTTTTGCCGTAATTTAATCAACCAGTGCAATTTATTTTCCTCTACATTTCTTGAAGGTTTTCCGATTTAATCCTGATTTCTCTCGAAATTCTTTTTTTGAGTTTAAAATGTTCAACCAGCATTGCTTGTCGCTGTCGTTTGTGGGTGACAACAAGGATGCGATCGAATTAAATCTCTGTCTCATCTCATCCATCCATCCGGCAGCATCCATTTCTACTCCACTGGATAATTCTATTTGTTTTGTTCGTAACAAACAAAGAACGCTGGGGATATTTGAGGGGGCATAACAAAAATCAATGACTACCAAAGATCGATTTTTCTAGTGGCTTCGACGTATATAATAATGTCCTGCCCTCGTTACACACTATCTCTAACGAATATATCGTATTTGTATTCCCCTAAATTAGAGCTTCGCGAAACTCTTAATCTGCAATAGGCTTTTGTTTTGAATTATTTTTAGAAATAGGAAAAACGCTCAAGAATTGAATACTGGTATTAGGTTTTTCCCGTGGTAACCTTCAAATAGAGAATTAAGTTTGTTTTGTACCCAAACATACGCACGAACGTCTATCACGACTTGGTAAGAATTGGCTGCGATTATTGTTTTCAAATTCTCTATTCACTATCCCTATGGCTGGCTGGCTGGCGGACCAAATCTAGTGATAAATTTTTAACCCACTTCATAAAGCCATCTCATCATGTGATCTCCGATGACAACACTTTCTATTAAAATTTGGGGTCGGGCGGCTCCCATACAAAATATTTTACAAATTTCTTCAAATTCTATACGCACGTGTATCTCCGATTGGCAACAATTTTTGTAAAAATTTGGAAGTGATCGGGCCCTGGGGTCGGGTGGCACCCATACAAATTTTATAATTTTTGCATTTATATGATCTGCAGTCGTTTAAGACACGCGTGCATAGACATCTCATCTTGTCCTCTCCCTAATTTCCTAACGCCCACGCTGTGCTAAACATTATAAGGGTGCAAACCCCTTTAAATTCAAATTGTATTGTATTGTGTCTCCGATTGACAACACTTTTCACAAAAACTTGGAAGTGGTCGCACCAGGGGCTCCAATACAATTTTTTTTTAAAGAAAAATTTTAATTTTTATGGCCTGTGTTTATTTATTAATCAAACAGACACAATGTCTTGATATTACAATCTAGTTATAAACTAATAACTAATTTGTTTTTGACTTAATCTGTTACTTTATACTTTAAAATAATATTAAGCAACTATCCATTGATGATTTCTTAAGTTCTATCTTTTATAATTAAAATAGCCAATAAATATTGTTTTTTTTTTCTGCAACTATATTGTTGCGAAATTTAGGCTTTCGAGTTCGTTAAGGATTTTACAAATAAAACACTACACAAGTTTATTAATTTATAAAATACAACTTTAATCAATGTTAAACAAAAATAACAAAAGTTCACAATTTATTCTGGTGACAACTTTTTCATGCACTTAAAATACATCTACTACTATTGCTTTAGCTCTATCTGCTTGCAAGTCATTTTTTAACTGGACTGGTTAAATTCCAAACAAGAATGAATGCTGCGGCAGAGTTTTGCGGTATTTATACCCATTGCAAAATTTCCAAAGGTTTTCAATCTTACTACCAAAGACCTTGTGATAATTTCCCTATCATACTCATATATAATGAGTCATCTGTTGTAAGATTCTAAAAATAAATTCTATGTGCAATCATGTACACGCTTCAATATACCAGACAAATAGTTTTGACTACATATTAGGCGGCACCAGTACATAATGGTATAAACTTATACCAATCTTAATGCTTAAATGTATGCCAATTTTTAATTCTAATTCAGTGCCTATTATTGTACGGTGCGAATTTAGGCTAATTCTTATTCCTTTTATAGGAGAACGCCCTGTTCATCAAATACTATCTACTTTTCGTAACAATATTAATTCGAAAGTCCTTTTAACTCTCACTTTTTAGGACTCACTAGGTTGTAGTTTTCTAAGAGCTGGACGGGTTCGACGTTGATATGCTGAAAAATTTTTCGATGGTGACTTTGGGCAAACTTCTCAATTTCTCATCATCGACTCATTCTGATTCTACCTAGTTCCTTGTGTAGATCGTCGTTGCGTAATTACCATGGTGCATTTAATATATCTTTAAGTACCTTATTTTGAAAGTGTTGAACGATTTTTTTTTACCTTGACTGGTGCAGCCTCAAAGCTGTATACCATAAGTCCATACTGGTTGATACAGTAGGAGTTTATTAAAGATTTGGAGAATACCTTGCCATTAGCCAATACATTTTATTGTATTGTTATTTTTACTAATGTATAGAAGGTAGAGTACTGGTCATAGAACGCTGCCTTGTGGAACGCCTGCCTTGATTTCCTATAGACCGGAGTATGCATCTTCTTGCTTTATTCTAAAGTATCTTTTTGTTGTGGGCGCCGTGGCTCAGTGGATATGAGCTTGGCTTCTGAGCAGGAGGTTCGTGGTTCGAATTTCAGTAACACCAAAAGTATTTTTCACGGTGTCCCACCTCTCGCGAAATTCTGAGAGTAATAACTTGTCACGGAAAGCTTCTCAAATTGCCGTTCGGGTCCGGAATTAAATTGTAGGTCCCCTCCATTTTGTGTGCAAAATTATACCTTCTCAACACAAAGGGTTGCGAAAAGCAGGCCTTGGTCCGCAATGGTCTGTCGCGTCGAACATTATTATTATTATATTTTTGTTACGCACGATTGAAGAATAGCTGCATACCGACCAGGAAGGAATTTTTTGAGTTAATATATCAGTCCTTCATGCCAAACTCTATCAAAAGCTTTTATCACGTCTAGGAAGATTGTAGAGCATGCTGTTTTTCTTTTAAAAGTCTTTTCTATTACATTTGTTTTCCGGTGGACTCGCTCTATTGTAGAGTGTTTATTCCTGAATCAAAATTTGTAATTGGGTATAAGATTTTTTCTCTCGATTACTGTTCCTAATCTGTTCGAATCTTTTTCGAATAGTTTTGATACTATCGGTAGTAGATATTGGACGATATGACCTTTCCTGGCTCTGGTGCCATGATGACTTTAGCCACCTTCCACAATTGGGGTACATATATTAGCCAAAATGAAGCGTTAATCAAATAAGTTAATTTAACTATTACTTTTTGGCACAGCGTGGGCATTCGGAAAAGGTGAGATATCTATTCACATGTTTCTTGTATGGCTATAGATCATACAATATCGGAAACACAGAGTCGGCCAATTTATTCCATATAATTATTGTGCGGCTAAAGAAGGAATTGGTTAGTAAGTCCGAAGATAGGTCTAAAAGTAGAGCCGTGGGCTCGAGTTAAGGCTCGTTATTACGGTTATTGCGGTCGGATTGGAGGATGTGCGGGTGCATCTGAATATTTATTTTTAACATCTCTTATGAAAAAAGGCGATAAAACAGTGACAAGCAGGAAACATTCCTACGATGTTCAAGCGATTCGATTTTTTCGCGTTATTTACGTCACTGATAAGTTTTATCGCGCGGCTCTGAATTCTGTCGTGTAGATGCAATATGGTCTTGGGAGCACCTGCCCAGACAATTAGTTGCATTCAAGTTTAGGGCGAATATATGACAACGACAACGAAGCTTGTTGTTGACACACAAACCGAGTATTGCAAGTTTTTCAGTTTCTTTAATGCAGTATCCATTCATGGATAAAGGTTGGTGGTTTAAATTACGCTTAGATGACAGAAGACAGCATTGGGGTTTGGAAGAGTTTATGATGATGATGATAAAATGGGGTGTTGTAGGACTTCGACCAATATGGATCTATTGCACTCCCCCTTGACTAGTGCTATAGAGCCAGTGCATGCCCGTCCCTATAGCATTTTACCATTTCCCTGTACATGGTCGGAATGTTGTAGCTGGCTCTAAATAAAGTAATCATGCCTGGTACGATGAGATCGACTGCCTTCTGTAGAAGCCCTGGAAAGATCCCATCACCGCTGGGATCTTTGAAAGGTCTAAAAGAGCCTATTGCCCATTTAACCTTATCCGCATTGAAGATTTTACCAGATAAACTATTTACGCTACTAGTAATACAGACCATTTGGTCGTCTATAGAACTAAGCACAACGGAGAATTAGCTGGCACTACACGGATAAGTCTGTCCATCCGTTAAAAAAAAAAAGCAAAGAAAGTAACTTGGACACAAAAACTATGTCTTAGAATTAGATAATTTTTCCCTATTAAAACAATCCTACAAAAAAGATGTTACCAAAAAGTCTTGCTGTGTGCAGAATTTTTTGCTTAGGATCCAGATTTACTTCATATCAGCCAGCACTTTGTGCAGCTATCTTCGCCTTTTTAGTAGCACTGCGCCCACTATGTGCTCACATTACAAGTTGAATTATTGATAGAATTCGGACACCCACAACCATTACTACTTTCCACTAGTTATACAATTTCACCCTCACTAAGCTACTAATGAGTCATTAAATAGGTGAAACTCTTAGTCTATTATGAAAAGGATCGCGAAAAGATACAACTGACAAAATTACCAAATAATATGCGAGGTTTTTTGCTAAGAGAATACAAGCGAAGAAAAAAACGAAGCAGTAACTCCGACCGACTGCGACGAAAAAGAATAAAAAGATGTTTCACACATGTTGCCGGAGCAATCAACCATGTCAGTACCATGTACGAGTACTCTTGCAATCATTCGCAAAGTCAGCCAGTCAGTCAAGGCAGCATGCGACGAGCCAGCCACCGTCCTGTTGTCGACATCGGCGTGCCAAAAGTCCATCAGGGGAAGTCATGAAGAAGTAAGTATCTGGAACTGCACAGTAAGAAGTTGGCATAAGCCTGGAGCAAAGCAGTGAGTAGAAGTAGCTGCTGTTGCTACTGTTTGGGATTATTGTCTGATGTTTTGGAGTTCCGCTCCGACTAAATTTTATCTACCATGTCCTGCACTGCAGCCGTCGTATCCCCACGTATTCTCTGCTCAGCTGGTCGTCTTAATGCCTTAAAGTTGAAGGAAACGCAAGGAGACTCGAAGAAGGACCCTGCTGCATTGAGCACATGAGTCATGGATAAACTCTGCTTGCTTAGCACCGTTCTGCACTTGAAAAAAAAAACACTCCGCACACACCACACATTCCCTATACGATCTTCGACTTCGAAGGCAATTAACGATCATCATATGTCGCTGAATCGTGAGGAAGCATGTTCTTTGGGCACATTTTTCAGATATTTTTTCGCTCGCTTTTTTCTTTTCGATTGTTTGGTTTCTTCTCAGTAGGATAAACGCACTTATAGCGGATCTCACTTGCTTCGTGCATTCCCTTAAAATGTTACAAATTCGTTCATGCGTCTCATATATTCTTCCACCATTCAGAGAACTAGTATTGTTTGTCCGTCAAAGAGATATGCTGACGATGATGATGTCGACCAAGTAAGTGCTGTTTTCGCTTTTCAATCAAACAGACTTCCGGTTTAATTAATCCCCTCTTTATGCATGTTTTGCGAATATTTATCAAAAAGTTTCTATGAAGCAAGGGACAAGAAATCGAAGCATACTGGCAACATGTGTAGGCACATCACATTATGTGCCGGTTAGTGCACATTATTAAGCAAATGGGAACTTTTTCAAAAGACTTTGATCGAACACTTCAGGCAGACAAGTTGCAAATATTAGAGATCTTTTTATAACGTGACCCTAGTTACGTTTTTAAGTTTGTTAATTCTACGATCTGATCTTTGACTGGGCGGTCGATTAAACCGTTTCACATGCCTTGCTGTCTGAGAGTACTTTCTAGTTTGAAATTTTCTTAATAGTCAGCGTCAAAGAACTATAACAGTAGCATAATATTTTTTCCGTGGCCCCAAATAGGCTCAAAGCGGTGATCGTCCATATTCCCGTTTCCTAAGTATAACCCAGTAGTTTACATTTTCTGTATTTGGCTAGGGCATGCTAGGCAGCATAAAAGCATTTTACCAGTTTTCCAAGTATAGAAGCTCAGTGATTTCAAATTCCTTATATTTCCTTATATATTGGGATTGTGATTGCAGACACAAAGTAGCATGCAAAAGGATACAAAAAAACTTGTAATGTTTTACGAACTGACCCACTTTAAGTTACATCTGTTAGTTGTAGTAAAAGTTCGTATTTAATGACAAAAAGCTGATAGTTATATAGTAGATTTCTTTTCTTTTATAACTTTCCAGATGTAGTGGCATATTCCTTACTTTTACAGGCTGGCAGTTTCCGATACAGCTTACTCGTTGAGTTTTTCCAATGACATTCTTTTATAACGATCGGTGATTGGCTAGTATTCAATATTCTCACTGGTATCTTGGGCTGAAGTTTCACTAAAGTTCTTCCGCATAACATTCCGCTCTTGTTGGTATTGGTGGCTTCACTATTCCTAATCAACTATCCCCAAGATCACCGTTAACCTTATCATAGATGATTTTCTCGCACATTGGTGTATTTCTACTTTTTCTTCAGTAATAACTCTTAGCCCACTACTCTGGTTGTTATTTATTTGTAGGCTACTTCAACATTACGTAATTTTAACACGTGGTTCTTCAGATTAAGGGACATCTGGTGCTCTGTTATGAAATCTTGGCCCAATATGCATTCGTCTGTAATCCTGGCATCCACTATAGACCAATTAATTAGTATTTCTCGTTTAGCATTTAATATCCTAATGATGAAATGGACTACTAATCACTTTTATTAATTTCTCTATAATAACTTTACTGTCGGTGATTGGCTGGCTGGCTGGTGGGATCTTGTGATCAATTTTTGACCTAAAGCCAGATTTTTTTCTAACTTTGGAAATATATGTATATCCGATGCCAAAACTTTTTATTAAAAATTGAAAGTGATCGGGCCACAGGGACATACACATGTTTTTTCTTTACCTGATTTAATTAAAATTGTATACACACGTGTTTACCTCCAATGATAACACTTTTTGTAAATAAATTTGGAAGTGATCAAGCCCCAGGGCCAAGGGACCAAGGACCAAACTTTGCACGCATTCCTGTTATCTCCGATTAGAGAATTTACAGGAACATTTTAATTTTTATGGGTTGTTTAGCACAATCAGTTCTACCAGTACCTACTGGTTTTTTTTAATTTTACTGAATTTAAATTTAATTTCACTGAATTTCAGGTTTAATAACATTCTTTATCAAGTATTTCTCTGGATTGATATGAACAGATGAACATTTTTAGGTAATAAACGTAATAAATGTTTAGCGCAATTTCTTATTAATGTAGATATTTTTTCAATCCTTATTTTACATACTATACCCCATGCTTTTCAAAATTGAATCGATAGTGTCACTTTATTTTGATAAGAAAAATAACTTAAGTGGGAAAATGGTCTATTCATTGAAATTAAAAATACATTATTTTTTAGTGTACACATACAGACTTATATCGGGTGTTTCAACAGGTGCGCTTCAACTTTTATCCGATAGGGACGGCGAACGACGCCATATATGATAAACGATTTTTTTTGGCCGCAATTGAATGGAATGGACTTGGACGACATGTGGTTTCATCAAGACGGGGCCACATGCCACACAGCACACGATACAATCGCGTTATTGAAGACTAAGTTCGATGAGCGTGTTATTTCGCGAAATGGGCCCGCCCAGTGGCCACCGCGCTCGTGTGATTTGACACATCTAGATTATTTTCTTTGGGGTTATGTGAAGTCATTGGTCTATGCCAATAAGCCGGCGACGTTGCAAGAGCTCAGAGCCAATATTGAACGTGAAATTGCTGGAATTTCGGCCGATTTATGCGAAAGAGTGGTCGAAAATTGGGTTCAAAGATTGGACTTCGTAAAACGTGCACGCGGTGGTCATGCAAAAGAAATCTATTTTCATACTTAAATTTATCATATGTATATGTTCAAATTCGTTAATTAAAAAAAAAGTTAGTTCAAAAATCGAATAGTTTGTGTTTTATTTAAAAAAAAAAGTTGAAGTGCTCTTATTGAAAAACCCTATAGCAGTCGACCCAAGTTCGATGTCGGTCACACACTCACTCATATTTCGTTTTTGACTTACGATATTGGTTTTTAATACAAAACGGATGCACAATTAGTATAAAAAAGAAGTCAAACTAAAAAAATTAAGTAACAAAGGTTTTCTGTCACCATCAGCGCAAGTGTAATTTGAAACGGGTGTCAATACATTCTTTTATATAAAGAAATAACACGGAAGAGCCCAGGATGGAAAGGACAGCAGAAGCGGAACTCGTTTAATGGTGAACAAAAAAAATGCCTGCACTTAAAAGAAGTAATCGATATGGTAACAAGATTGTATCGAATTATATTGCGAAATATAATCCTGATAATCGGAATCAATTGCCTGAAATTCCTTGTCAAAAGGACGACTATCAGAAAAATGTAAAAGAGCACTCCATAAATATAACATTTCGCTATCATGTGAAAACTGGAATTAAAATTGAAAGTAAGAAGGAATTGATGTTCATTTTGAGATGCAAAAAAAACCGAAGACGTCGTTCAGGATCACTACATTGGCCCATTATGTGCTGTACATGTTGTGCAAATTGTAAAAACCATAAGGTCTTTTCCCAAATATGTTATCGTCATCAGGGTTCTTACTACTAATTGGCATACAGCTAACCAAGACATTGAAGGCATTATTTTTTTTTTACAAGCTACATATAAATATTATACCACACGCATCTTGCTGGAAGAACTAATAACAAAATAATGGCTCATGGACATCATGGTACCAAAAAAGTGACAAAACACTGTTTAATACATGCTACTTTTATTGGTAATCGCTTAAAAAATCTATACTCATGCAATAAACCTTCCTAAGAAGAATTTACCACTGTGCCGTTAGACATACCCTTCCAAGGGTACCGATTAGGATTGTTTTCCGACGTACAAGAGAATTTTAACTTCGAATTGGTATTTGACAAAACACAGCTAATAAGAATGTCGAAGACTGCAAAGTTAATGTTAGATGTTCCTACAAACGACAATGTGAGTGGCTTTTAAAATAAACCGCGGTGTCTGACACTAGCCCGATAAACTAATTGTACACTACGTATTAAATATTACGCTACGAAGAGTGAACATGGCATAGACGAAAAAATAAAGATAGATGAAAGAACCAAGTGATTCATAGTACACAATAACGTAAGCCAGGACCTGCAGGGCGTCTATTTTCAAAATCCTTGATTGCCGAATGTCGGTTGCAAAGTGCAGAAAAGATATTCCCTTGGCATAACATCTTCAACTATCCTCGGCATTTTACTTATGCTGTCTGCAACAAGTTTAATATGTTTGCCTCGGTTCTTGGATGGGAAAACCGGTGATCCCTAGATGCGGATTGTTTGACGCTGAACATTCCTACCTAGGCTGGAATCATATTTTCATTTAATACGTCGCGAGCGTAACTTCCGGTAATCTTGACTTGGCTTATAACGTTGGTCCTGGTCAACATTCAACGTTGTTTTTTTTATTGTATAAAGTACACACGCTCATGGGGCTTGCAGCCTTATAACGCTTAGAACAGCGTGGGCGTTCGGAAATTAAGGAGAGGAAATACTGAGATATCTATGCACATGTGCGGCTAAAGAAGAAATCTCTGAATTGGTTGGTACGTCCTGAGATAGGTCTAATGGTAGACCCGTGGGCTCGAGTTGAGACACGGTTATTGCGGATGGTTTGGAGCATGCGGGATGCATCTGGATATTTCTTTTGAGCACCTACCCTTGGGAGCACCTGCCCAGCTGCCAATACGACTTGAATTGAACGGTCAGAAAGGTAGTTACTAGGCCAAACAAGCAGGGTCTTATCAATTCCATATGTATTCATTTTCGAGAAAACAGCTTGATGCTAGTCTCTGTCTCTGAGGAAAGAGCCTGGACAAAGGCTGTTTTCAAATTCCTTGTGAACACTCCAGAAGTATAAAAGAAATGGAAAAGACTGCGCAGTGACATTGCCAACGATGCAGAACCCCTCATAGTAGAATTAGACTCGTCTATGGTAGGCATTGCAATCATTTCTGACTCTTCTAAATTTGGTTCGGTTTTCCACAGTTGGGTTTGGTTTCTATAATCGAAAGCATTGAAGCCTCTTTACAGCTTACAAAGTGTGTATACAAAGTAAAATCAGCTAGCAAGAATTGATTTTTGTAATCACAAGTCCGTCATAACTTGAAGAATAAAGTTAAGCTAAAATCTATACGGACTCATTTCCAAACTCAACGATTCACTTGCTGATTTTTAATATAAATATTTGGACTTAGAGTGTCTTAATGGAGGATAATTTAATTGGGGAATCACACGATAACGTCACGCTCTTTCTAAATCATCTCTTCACTAATTAACGCCCATAACGATCGATCATAAACGTCGACTTAGTAAGATAAAGAGACTTTATTTAGTAACTAAACTCAAGCTCATTGCTGTGTTGAACGCAAGTCATCCAAGGCAAATTATATAAACTTGAGCTTGGTTTTGCGTTCAAATTGATATAATTTTTAAAAATACCCAGTAATGCATACCTATTTGCTCTCAAAATAATGAATAGGTTACCATCACACATAATTTCTTTATAATAAATGAGAATAAAATGAAATGGTTTTTTTCCTTTTCGACGTTCAATTTAATTGCCACTGATCTCTTACTTTGCACCGGGTATATGTATGGGTAAAATCACATGAATATGATGTTTTCGAACCGTTATTAGAATAAGAAATAAATTTGATTCTGCACTTCTATTCCGTTTTTTTGGGTAGCAAGCCAAATTAATAGAATTTAAGGGTTGTTAGGCTGTGAAAAAGTAATCAGACCAAAAAATCGTGAAAAGAAATTGAGCTGTATCTCTCGGGTAACATTAGTAGCTTTTTCACACACACACACACAAACATGCACACGTTGGATTACAACACGCTCGCAGCACCGTTTTGTTCCGCAGCAACATCAGCAATAGCAAAAACATTGTTGCGCACTGTCATTCCAAGGATTGATTTAATTTTCACCTTCAGTTACGTTTCGAATTAAAGCGATAATCAAAAAAGGATAATGAGAAACTATTTTGTCTGTAGAACCCAACGCATTTACTCTAATGATCATTCATTAAGGAATGAACGAACATCAACGGGTATATAATATAAGTTTGTGTGAAGCTATATACTACGTACACATTCCTCTGTCGTATGTATGGTAATGAAATTAATTAATTACACACCTGCGGTCCAATTCCTTCGGTCTTATAGCTTATAGGTTGGCTTATACCTTTTGAAAGACTTTCTCCACACAATGGAAGTGGATGGCGTTCTCCGGCAGTCCGTTGATTGAGATATTTGTCAAGTCACAATTAAATGAGATTGCTTCATGGTGGCCTTACGGCGTCACGGTACGCGTATATATACAAGTACCTCTCGACCGCCACAGCTATAGGAAACATAGAGAAAGTCGTTGTATGTCGTGTAAATGATTGGGTTGCAGCCTGGTTGGTGGTCGACGCCCCACAACTGTAATGATATGCCATTTTCATATGGACAATCAGCATGACGACCACGACCACAACGATGAAAATAGAGAGAAATTTTCTGCACTAAAAGGCATGGCAAGTCAAGGAAGTCTTAACGTGCAAGAGGCCCTTCTGTTAGAGAAGGAACCTACAAACTAAACGAATATGATAAGAAGCTATAACGTCGATGTAGCGGTGGGCAGCGAAAAAAGTCGCCTTAATCACGCAATCAGTGCGCGCAAAACGACACAAAAGCCGAACTAGGAACTCAGCTGCGGCCGGCAGCTAACTGAGTTAAGAAGGAAGTTGGTGGACACGAAGACAAATACGATCTTAGAATAAGAAATTGTGCGACAATGAGGACAGCATGTCGTTGGACAATCAAAGCACTCGCGTGTGTGTGCGTTTTTCTGCGAGATCGGCAAATTTCCATTTTTAGCACCGCATACTGCAATGGTGGACTTTGTGCATTTCGCACAGCAGCACGTATGACGTACAAATGGTCAGTAGCCGACTAATGTGATGTGATGACAATCGGAAGAGTTCCAGACATTGAGACTTTGAATGTCGACAAACACGGAAAGCAGCAGATGATTAAGATAGAACGCGGCGGATGTGCTTTGCGAATCAGAAAAGAGATTTTATGAATAGAGTCAATGTCTATTTTAGAAATAAATTTTCCAAATTAATTTCTATATAAAAAGCAAAATGGTAGCTACAGACCTGAAGGTGTATAAATGTCATAAAATTAAGTACAAATGCCGAGAAAGCCTTAATAAATAGTAACATAAAGCGGAACCGCAACTGTATAGTCAGAGAAAATTTAGTTCAGTGAAAAGATTACTTAACTACGAGTATATTTTGGGTTTGCATTTCGAGTTTCAGGAATTTTTTGTAGAAATCTTAATTAAGGTGTTAATTGAAGGAACACACATAACCCATGTCACAATGTCACTTGGGTTCTTTGTGATTAATAAACATCATATTTGAAATACATTTTATCATTTAGTTATAAAGACATCTGAGCTTTTTGTGTTTGGTTATGTAACTCGGGGGCAAAGGGTATCCACAACACCACCCTGCTATTGCGTCTGGTTATCTGTAACATTTTTCAGTTCTTTTCAACTCATTCCCAATCTACCGGGTTTCGTGGATTACTCCTCTATTATTCTGGACCATATGTGTTTAAGACGATTTACGCGTCTACCAGCCTTGGTAAGTGTATTCCAGTGCGAGTTACATCTTGCATGCAATTTTCTTGTCCTATGAATGCCCACGCTTTCTTCGTCATAGATCCAAATTGACAACTCAACTCACGAATACTTTCATTTTAACAGCAACAGAATTAATAAAACAAGTTTATTACATTGCCACAGTTAAACATCAAATTTTATGCGCCCCTACTTCAAAACCCTGAAAATTCTTACTGAAAAAAATTAGCTGATCAACTTCGAAATTATTCTTATGGTCAACATTATTAATACTAGAAGAATATATTCTTTTCTCTGCAGAATATATACACATCTCAAGAAACTATTATCTGTGAGTGGAATAATATTATGGATCTGTGTTGAATAGTTGCTGTCCTCGGCGCATATTATACACACAGCTGATGTCACAAACGATGCTATTTGGCAGGTAAATGCATTGTGGACGTATATCCGCTTATTGATTATTGACTAAACGGTGTCTACAAAAGTGTTCCTGTTAATTCTAATTCTAATTCTAATTCTAATTCTAAGATGAAGTGTTGTTGAATATACTCATATCATTACAGACCAGAGCACATGAAGTGTTGCTTTGGTGCCTTACTGCAAGAGTTGTAACGGCGACGATCATATTAATGCTTCATTGATCGTCTTCTGTGCTGTATTTTATGTACATGGAACGTACATCACATACGTAAATTTGCTAAGAAGAGCTTTTGATGGTCACTATCGTCGTCATAACAATTATCGTAGACAATATCGAGTTGCTAATTCAATGGACATATTCCCTGGTCTGCAACTGTGTTGGCAATCAAATTCAGTTTAATTTTTCTTTTGCAATTCACAAACAACTAACTTTCCTTGTCATTACTGCTTAATAGGTTGTGTCAATTGCAGAAAAGTCTAGCAGGTTGAATGTTACGCCAATTTCATATTATTAGAGCAATGCAGTAGTCGTTCTATGCGAGTTTCTAACAAACTGTTTATTAAAGTAAAGCCTTAAATTGTAGATCCCTTCCATTTGTGTCCAAAAATTAACATGCGCAGCACAAATGGTCGCAAGAAGTTAGGCCTTGGACCGCCATGTCTGTCGCGCCGAATATTAAGGCCGAATAGGCGAATTGAGAACATTTTTAATGTCAGTTATTACTGTCTGACGTTTGGGAGACATTCGCGAGAGGTTAAAAAGCTTCTTGTTGTTCTTCCGTAATCCAAACTTCGAACCTCCCTCTCATTAGTCCAACGAAATAACCACTTAATGCACGATGCATGCCACAAAAAAATCTTTCTCCCAGTCCCAATCTCGAGACGATATCATGCCGTTCAATTTTCTAATTGGTGTAGTCAGTAATGAACAAACAAATTGAGATTCAAAAGAAGTAAACTGCTCCAAATATATTGGAGATAGGCTCCTTCACATCACTTGTAAGATCTTTCTTTCGTAATATTTTAACCTTGGAGGCCATATATAAACAACCTGATTGGCTCCTAACAGTTTAAGGCGTGAAATCCACAATCGACCAAATATTAAAACTGCGCCAGATAATGAATAAAACCCAAGAAATGCAGATCGATACTCACCACAATTTTAAAAACTACAAAGCCACAAATAGCGGAATTTATACATCATCATTATATTTGGCTCTAACAACCGGTGTCTGGTCCTGGCCTACCTCAAAAAATCTCTCCACCGGTCCCAATTTTGAGCTAATCTCATCTAGATTTGCGTTTCTAAAATCTGCGCGTCCTGGTCTATGCCATCCTTCCAGCGTAGGCTTGGTCGGCCTCGCTGTCGTGTTCCATAAATACTTTCGAGCAGGATCCTCTCCCACAGAAGCCTATCGAGCTTAATTCTCTTCACAATGTCGACATCGCGGTAACGCTCGTAGATCTTATAATTAAAGAGTCTCCGGAATCGTCCTTCCTCACATACGGGGCCAACTATTCTCCGTAAGACTTTTCTCTCAAACGCGGCTGCGTAAGATAGTATCTGAATGAACTTATAGAGGATTGTTCCTCTCACCGTTACGTCAAAGTCTCGGATCACTTCCTCCAACGCCAGGTTGAAGAGGACGCAGACCAGTCCATCCACTTGTCAGAGTCCGTTATAGATGTTGAATGGGCTTGATAGTGATCCGGATATTTTTACTTGGCTTATAACATTGGTCATGGTCAACCTACATAGTCGTGTCAGTTTATTTGGGATGCCGAATTATTTCATGGCTTTATAAAGTTCTACTCTGACATAGGCGGCTTTTAAATCTATAAAAAGATGGTGTATTGAGTTTTGAAACTCTAGACATTTTTCCATCACCTGCCTAATGGTGTAAATCTGATGAGTTGTTGATTTGCCTGGGATGAAGCCACACTGGTATGGACCAATGACCAGTCGTTCCGATCTCTACGACTTCTGCTTTCTGTTCTTTTTCTGGTCTCTTCGTTGCGAAGGGCAGCCGTGTTGATTCGAATCTGATTCGCAGATGCAGTCTTTCGTGATGATGCACTCGGAGAACCACACCAACAAGATATTGGTCCGAGTGGGCACCTCGGTACGTTTGTACCGTCATCAGGTTTGAGTTGTGGCGGTAGTCTATCAACATGTGGTCTATCTGGTTGCAATTGGCTCCATCAGGAGATACCCAGGTGACTTTGTGGATATTTTTACGCGTCTCTATGACTGGTTGTCCATTGTCATTAGTGTTCTCATGTAAGCTATGAGTGCCAGTGATACTGGATACTGCCTGAATATTGGATCCTTACCATTCATATCCCCTAGAATTATTTTTAAGTGGTACTGAGGTCAGGCATGGAGTTTCCGTTCGACTGATTCAAAGAATTATTCTTTTTCATCATCTGGGGAATCCTCAGTAGGTACGTGAACATTTACGAGGCATATGTTTTTAAATCTGACCCACACGCGAAGGCTGCATAGCCGTTCATTAACCGCCTTAAAGCCGATAACGGTGGGTTTCGTTCTTTTGCTGACTAGAAACCCCACCCCGAGCACATGGTGTCTTGCATGACAGCTTTAATATATGCCATATTATGATTTTTGTAAAACACCATTCCCAGTCCACTGCATCTCCTGAATTGCTGTTATGTCAGCACTATATTTGGACAGGGTATTGGCTAGCTGCTGTGCAGCTCGAGCTCGATAGAGTGAGCGTACGTTCCATGAAAAAATTCTTAAATGCTTTAGCCTTTTCGTTGCCGCGGTAGTCGTCGTTGATCAGTGTATCCGAGGCTGATTTAGGGTTCCGTAATAAGGTTTTGTTACGGGCTAGTTTATTGGCCTCTCGCCAACCTTACTTTGAAGGGTCTAGCCCGATCATTTCACGTTTCCACGATAGAGACGAACTTTTCTTCAAGTCTATTCAAGTGCTGGCATACGCTGACAAAATAAACATTATTGGCAAAACATAGCGAGCTATCAGTAGGGCATTTGCCAGCACTGAGGCTGGATCTCTTCCTAAATATCGAAAGGTTTCCAAAAATGTTTTATCGACTCATTAACCACGAACAATGAGTATTTTTGCAAACCTTTTTCTTATCACTGAAGGAAAGACATTAAGAACAGAAATCTCTCGCACCTACAACACAGCCTACCTCAAATGCCTTTGTCAAATAATGGGATCAAATGATAGGGTGATTGTTCAACAATCATCACTGTCATCAAAAATTGGCCGGCCTATCTTCAATCGCCGTAACCATCGTTACCAACTTTCATAATAGATCTCATTCATCTCTCATTTACGAGTGAGATGAGTTTTAATGATGGGTCAATTCGGAGGTCATTAATGTTACGTGTGGCCATCATCATTATAGCCAGCAGATGAATCTTTCACAAAAGTTAAAAGCGAATATCGAGATTATCGCCTTCTTCCCCAATCTGAATGCAAACATCATTCGCCTCGGTCCTTATTCACACTCAAAGTGTCATTTGTGCGGCAATCAGCAGCAGCTCTATACACCGGCGATCAAACCGAATAGACACCGTCTCACAATATTGATGGCTGTTTGTTATGTGTTGGGTTGTGGCCATTGACGATTGCTGTTGCCTTGCGACGAAAGATAAAGAAAAGAAGCTGACCGCAGCGAAGGTGGTTGACAAGTCACACGCAATAATATGATTAATTATGATAGATTTGTGAAAGCGCATGCATGCGGGTGTGAGTGTATGTTTTTTATACTTGTGTGCAGCAGATTACCATTTTAACGCTAAAACGCCAGCTGTTCTATAGTACTTTTTTGCAATTCCCACATTAACAATAAACTCCCAGACACACTATACCAAGCTCATTAGAGCTATGAATACGAATTAAAATTCTACTCATTCCCGAATAAGTGCACACACCACCACCATCGCTATACACTTCTAGATAATGGATTATGCATTAAAGGAGCGTAAATTATTTTAGATTTACATTTTGCATAATTCTTTTCGTTTTAATATTTTTTCGTTGCTTGCTTTCCTCCATTCTCATCGTGTCGGTGCCGTTCATCGACCGGAAATGCAACTTCCATATATCCCCCTGGGGGCTTTACAAAAATAGCATTTGCGGCTGCGGTTGCTGCTGTGGAGTAGTAGTGCACGCGGAGCCTCCCGTCCACCGCCCACCTCGTACATTACCAAGTAATTAGCATCAGTTTCAGAAGTGATAATCCAGTTTATGGCTCCGACGGGCAGAAGATTCCACTGCCACTTTATGCAAAGCCATTTGCATTTATTCTTTCAATTATGTCTGTGAAAGCGAGTTTGCTTTCTATATCCCATAGTTCTGCTGGCGGTGATCACAGCTCACGTGAAAAATACTCAAAAGACTACGCATTTCGTGGATACAAAAAAAAATGAAGAAACTAAAAAGGTTTGTGTGAGGCATATCTGCGTTGGGAATTATTTTTTAATAAATTTTCTTACACAAAGTTTTGGTAGTTGAATGTTGATTTCGAATACGGAGTATATGTGCACATACTGCAGTAACATACTAAAGAATCACTGGACCGTCGCTGTGTAAAAATATTTCCTCCCAATATCCATTTTTCTCCAGAAATGGGTTTTGTTTGTAAAAAAATTGCACTTTTAAAAGATCTGAAGTTGATAAGACGATATTTTAGAACGAGCAAAGACATTTCTTTCTTTCCATATAAACGAGCCAGATATATGATTGCAATGCCCTTCTTCGGCGAGTCAAATTCGTCTACGACTAAAAATTGAAGCAAAAAATACTACAATGTCCCAAAGGTAGTAACAATTTTTGGTCATTCGTGAAAAGAATCAAAAATACAGCCTCGTCGTCGATTCCAACGTTCTTTTAAATTGACATTTCAGCTGTCAGCTCTATAGATAATGCCAATCTGTTTGCTACGCATTTCGCAGCTAGTTCGACGCTTTCAAATTGTGCATTGCTTCCTCATGCACCTCGGAGTATTAAACACTCTACGGGACAGATATTCATTCGAACTCGTGCAGTTGCTAGAGTTTTAAACGATCTCAACATTCACAAATCTGCTGGGCCATATGGTATTTCTCCATTAGCTCTAAAAGGCCTTCTTCCAAGCTGGTATTACCATTGCGTAAGCTTTTTCATCTATCCTATTCTTCTGGACTCTTCCCGAGAAGTTTGAAAACAGCCTTTGTCCAGCACATACCAAAAAAGATGAGACGCCGTTTCCTTCTTCGTACCGACCCATATCAGTTACATCCATTCTTTTCAAGGTCAAGGAAACGCTGATCAATTTTCGCCCATGAAATATCTTGAAACCAACGAAATCCTTAGTGACCGGCAGTATGGATTTCGTGGGCAATGTTCTTCTGGTGATTTGATGATATATCTCCACGAACAGTGGAGCCGGTCTTTGCATCAATTTCGAGAAAGCAAAGCTGTTGCACTTGATATTTCTAAGGCATTTGACAGAGTTTGGCATCAAGCTCTTTTGTCTAAATTGCGTGCTTATGGAGTCGATGAAAAACTGCTTCATTGGATTAGAAGCTATCTTTTGGACCGCTCAAATCAAGTTCTTTTGGACGGTTTCAAGTCTAAAGTTCGTTATTTAAATGCTGGCGTTCTCCAAGGTTCTGTTTTGTCCCCGACTGTCTTCCTTTTAATGATCTCTTATCTGTGACTTCTAATCCAATTCACTCTTTCACCGACGACAGCACTCCCAGTTTCGCCGTAAACTTGAGTATCATTGCCATATCTAGTCTGGTGAGCTTAAAACTACTTTGCATCAGCTAGATAGAATACAAAACCACGCGATAACACTTATCGGTGACGAAAATAAAGAAAAATCAATAGACTCGCTTGAACACCGCAGGAACGTTTCCTGCTTGTCACTGTTTTATCGCTTCTTTTACCACCGGTGCTCAAGTGAAATAGCCAGCTGCATGCCACCTCTCCTTGAATTCAAGCGCAAAACTCGTAGCGCTCTAAGTGCTCGTCAGTTTACCCTCAAGTCCATCTTCGGACGTACAGTTAAGTTCAGGGATTCGTTCTTCTGTCGTCCAACAAGTATTTGGAATGCTCTGCCAAGCTCTGTCTTCCCACATCACTATGATACACAGATATTCAAAACACAAGCTCATAGACATCTCCTCTTTTCTCCTCCTTTCCTTTTCCACACTGTGCGAAGCATATAGCCGAGCATTATAAGGGTGAGAACCTCTTTAAGCGTGCGCGAATTATACAAAAAAAAGTTCAGCTTCTTATAAAGTTTGCTTTGTATTGTGCCACGGTCCAAGGCCGAGCTTCTCGCGACCATTTCTCTTTGGTCATGTTTATTTTTTTGGACACAAATGGAAGGGACCTACAATTAAAGGCCGGATCCCAACGGCGAATCGGGAAGCTTTCCGTGACAAGTTAATACTCTCGGAAACGCTTATCAGACATTCGCGAGAGGTGGGATACCGTGAAAAATACTATTGGTGTTACTGGGATTCGAACCACGAACCTCCTGCTCAGTAGCCATGCGCATTTCTATAAAGCAACGGCGCCCACCTGATTAAATGTTAATTAAAGGAAATGTCGTAGAATGAAGGATTTTAATTACTTATAAAATGAAAAAAAAAAAAAAAAAAAAAAATATAAAATAATTTTTTAATCACTAAAGGAATGGCGAAACAAATGAACTAAATAAAAAGTTCGCCAAACTTTAAGTCGGGTTCGCTGTTCAAAACTTCTTGCAATTGAACCCTGTGCTAACTTAACTTAACTTAAGAATAAATTTGGATTCATTTTCCAGGGCATATCTAAGCATCATAATTACATAATCATGCTGATGCTTAATACGAATGAAGAAACCTGTTTTTTTAAATTACCGATGGATCGGTTAGTTGTAATAATTAAATTTTAACCGCCGTCTCCTTCATTAGTTGATGCTGTCATTGCTGTCAACCTTGCTTCTATATTCCTCTAAGCAATTCCCTTTAATGGAACAAGAAATGTCCTTGCAACGAAACTCCTACAAAAACTATGGAACAATATTTAAAAAAAGAAAGAAAAAAGTTTCAGGAATAAACTCCAAACAAAAAAGAATGAACAATGCTATATTGAATTCCAAAAAGTTCGACTGCGTTTGAAAGCGCATGGAACGAAATTTTTCCGTTGGGCGAACGCAATGCTGCGTTTCATACACCAACGATGGAGACGACGACAAGGACAGAAACTAATCAATGGAGCAAATTGATTTTCCACACACAAAAAAAAGTAATCGAAAATAAATAAAATAAAAATAACGAACCCAACAAAAACAGAAATTTCGTAAAAAATGAGACTCCCCGAGAGAATGATCGTCGACCCAAAGGCAATGGCGGGAAATTCAAAAATTCCAATTCAGTTTCGATTCCACATTGGCGATATAGTGCAATAGTTGTGCAAAATTATCGGGTAGCAAGAGATAGAAGGACCTTCGTGGGTAATCGTGGGGTGCGATAAAATAAAAGTTTTACCTTCTCCGGAGGTTGGGGTTATAGCGATGTTATTTGTAATTTGCATTTTCAGTTTCAGAGTTTTCGAAAGAGACCGAGAAAGGAAGAGAATGAAAAGCCAATTAGCAAAGGGCGATTGGTGTTTTCTGATTTTTTTTTTACGTTTATCAATTGTTCTCCTATCGTTTTGCTGGAAAGGCGAAGTTTTAAATTTTTCATTCGTATTATAAGCACGAAATTTAAATTAAAATTATTTTGTCCTTCTGCGATTTCTTCTTATTCTTCTTCAGTTATCTTTTCTGGCTTCTGGGTTTTCAATACGAATGACCTAACTTAGAGGAAGAAAAAATTTTATTTTCACAATTGTTGTTGCATGCAATGTGACAATCGATCGATTGAGGAGCTGTGAAATGTGAAAGTTATTACAAAAATGTGAAAATTGCCAAAAATTCTACATCTATACAACAATTCGCTCAGTACCCGAAAACGTACTTTTCTTGAAAATCTAATTTTTTAGAAACTATTAACACTCCTATAACCACGAACTTTATATTATTCACAAATTTTTTTGTCTGCAATTTAACGTCCCTTAGGCTGTATAATTATCTCCCTTCTTGAAAATGATAAGAAAATCTCAGTTCTGTGTATACCTACCAGTTGTGCACTTTTGTCACA
The DNA here is from genome assembly GCA_947095585.1 of Nephrocerus scutellatus. Taxonomy (NCBI): domain Eukaryota; kingdom Metazoa; phylum Arthropoda; class Insecta; order Diptera; family Pipunculidae; genus Nephrocerus; species Nephrocerus scutellatus. The sequence continues at coordinate 72,225,519 of OX352765.1, forward strand.
CCAACCCACATAAGAAATGGTCCAAAATTAAGAGGAGTCCTTATAACGTTCGTTCTGTTATCGCCGCATTGTCTACAGACTAACGACACTAAATACATTAAAAACACTTGATTATTTTAACAATACAACATCATAGTTTTTTTGTTTTGCAAGTTGCAACAACAATACTATTGCTGAATCATTCTTCAAGATTTTATATGCGACAAAAGGATACACAATACACGATGACGATGTCCTCTTCATGATGAGCATCACACACAATGAACGACGAAAAGCACATTCATTCGTTCCACTGTTTGGTTTTGTGATTGTATGAAGATAAAATATGCGGGGCAAAGTATGATTCTCCAACAACAACATTAACAAACAAAAGGGATAATAATACTTTAAACATACTAACGAGCGCCTTCCGTCGCCGAGGACAGGACAACAATGCGACGGGGATAAACTGATGCTGATGCTGATGCTGGTAGTATGCTATCAACAATAAAACAAAAAAATGACAAATTCTCATGCAGGACATGCACAGATAGACAATGGAGTTGTTCCTGTAGGAGCTATGTTTGAAACAAGAGTAACACTAGTATATAACAACTACTTCTACATTCAAGGATGTGATGAAAGTTTAACTAAAATTCTATAGGGGTTAAGTAAATCGCGGAATATATATATAAATGTGTATCAGCGATCAGGGAAAGATCTACAAATGAAACGTTTTCTAGGATTTTGTTCCCATTTGCATATAGGGTTGTCCTTTCTTTGAGTAAGTATATTTATTTATATGTCAATCATGCAAAAGAACACACGAGGGGCGATCAACAAGTTAGGAATAAAGACGCAAGTTTTCCGGATTTTTTTTATTTTTCCCAATATACCCATAGACCATACCTTTGCATCGATGAAATGTTGCTGGTCGTTGTAAATTTATTATTAACATGCCCCAGAAACCAGCAAAGTATGGCACCAATATTATGTTATTGGTAGATGCCCGCACATACTACATTTACAATGCCTACATCCACCATGGCCTTACTGAACAAGAACGCAAAATGGCAGTACCTACTCATTATTCTGTTCTGAGAATTGCGAGAGTTGTCGAAAACTCAATCCGCAACAATACACCAGACAAATGGTTCAGTTTGACTCCACTTATGCAAATATTGCTAAAAAAGGGAACTGACCAGTTAGGTATGCTGAAGAAGAATAAAGCTGAGACACAGCCATGCTTTTTGCCGAACAAGAACAGAGAATTGGAGAGTTTCCTCTATGGTTTCACGAAAGACTGTACAGTGTTATCATCATCATCATATTTGGCTCTACAACCGGGGTCCGGTCCTGGCCTCCCGCAAAAAGTATCTCCACCGGTCCCGATTTCGAGCCGATGTCATCCAGTTTGGCATCCCTAAACTATGGGCGTCCTGGTCTACGCCATCCTTCCAGCGTAGGCTTGGCCAGCCTCGCTGTCGTGTTCCATAAATCCTACCTAATCCTACCTACAGTGTTATCATATGTACCGAAAAAACAAAGCTGTCCTTTTGATTTCTTCTTCCCACCACAATCAAGATATTGTTTATGTCTTGATTGTGATACAGGGAAAAAAGTGGTGATTGCAGACTACAATCACACTAAAGAACGAGTTGATGAAGTTGACAAGAACTGTTCAATATATTCTTTCAGTCGTTGGCCTATGCAAGTTGTCCAAGGAATACTAGATATTACAGCAAGAATGAGTTAAGATTTTGAATAACGCTGTCACTAATAAGAAGCTAAACAAGAAGAAACTCTTTCAAAAATTTCTATAACAAACGAACTTTTGAGGCATAGTGAAAATATTTCTCGACTTTGCAACCAAAGTTTATATAAGGGGACTTAAAAGTAACTGAAAAGCGTACAAATTCATGTCTCTCTATTAAGTCTTCCAAATTTGAGAATGCCATATGAAATTTATTCTTAATGCTTCCACCTCTTTACAGGAAAGTTTATGCTATTGCTTTTAGAAGTTTGAAATTTAATAAAAATCTCACTTCAAATGAAATGCTGAAAATTGTTTTATTTCTCGTAGATATCCGTCCTGACATAAATGTTGCGTTGCATACCTCAAAGCAATTTCCTTTGCATAATAGAAGTGAAGAAGCTACAGCGCAACCAAAAAAGAAAGGATGTAACACCTACGAGTGAGTGAAGTCGCCCACAGCAGCAAGTCACACGATGACGACACAGCAGTGTAAAAGTACAAAATAGTACATACATACACACACACTTGAACAATCAAAATAATACCCGCACCTTGTCATTCCTTTTGTGAACGATGATGTCTCCTTTCATGCAATCGAGAGCATAACAAAAAAAAGGAAGGATTTAATGCATGCTTTGTGTTGGAAACAAAAAATAATAATCACACTTTTGGGTAGGTGTGATTCTTCATGGTGTTGTCCTACATGTGAGTACGATGACTGGTGAAGTTTTAAGCAAATATTAAAACTATTATCGTACAAAATGCGAGTCTTATGCAAGTGAACAATTTTCAAAAGTCTGAGGAGAAAACCAAAATCCAATATGATTTGTCCCTATTCGCACATTGGCTCTAAAAGTCATTTATTTCCACGCTTTGGTAAATGATAATTTACGCAAATTGGGATTTAAAAACCAGCCATTAATTTTTTGGTGACAAACGGTGATGATGACGCGATTATAGACAGTCATCTCCTAAGCCTCTCTCATTACAACTCCTATCTTATGCATCCACGTCGCTTCACTAGAAACTCGGCCAAATCAAGTGAACGATTTCGGTAGGTACCTAATCCGATTTGTATTAGCTTGGTTCGGGGCTAAATAAGAATGGGACTTGTCTTGGTCGGCGGCGCTTCATGTCGAAGTGTCGAAGGTTGAAGTTGGCCAATTACCACTCAACTGAATTAATTGATTCTTGAAACTAATACAAGCCTCGGGTACATATCGAATTAATCAACAATAACCTTTGGCCCACGGAAAACGACACGTTTTGGAAATTGGAAAATTCGCACGCTAATCAAGACAACAACGCTTGCACAATTAACAAAATAATTTTGTAAATACCATCTAGAGATTCTTGGTCTTAGTGAGGTGAGATGGCCTGGAGTAGGGGAAAAACGAACATCTACCGGCAAGTTTCTAATTTTTTAAGACTGCAGGAGAACACCTTGTGAATGGAGTGGGATTTCTACTCTCCAAAGCCGCGAGAAGATCACTACTGGACTGACAAACAATATCCGATAGAATTATTATTTGAAGATTGAAATCTTCATTAGATCAACTACGGAAGAGTGTCATCGTTATTTTGATGGATGACCTTAACGCAAAAGTAGGCAGCGACAACAGTGATTGGGAACATGTCATGGGAAACCACGGCCTTGGTTCTATGAATAACAACGGCGAAAGGTTTGCTGATCTATGTTATGATCGCAACCTAATCATTGGATGCACAATGGTTCACCACAAAAACATCCACAAAGCCACCTGGGCCTCTCCTGATTAACCGTACAACAACCAGATTGATCACATCTCTATAAGCCGCAAGTGGCGATCATCGTTGCTGGACGTTAGAACCCGAAGAGCAGCCGACGTCTACAGCGACCACCACCTTGCGGTTGGCAGTGTGCAATTGAAGCTCGCGGTCCACTCTACCACACGAAGCCAAACGACGAAAAAACCAGCTGAAGCAGCACTAAAAGACTCAGATGTGAAACTGCCCTCAACCATTTTAGGTTATCCCGACAAAACTAGAAAAGAATGGATATGAGAAAGCACATGGAACACCATTCGTGAACGCCAATCCATCAAAGTAGAGTTAAACGCGGCCTCGGGTGTCGTGCGAAGCGCATTAACGCAAAAGTTTAGGGAGCTGGCCCGGCAAGTTGGCTGTTCAGCTAGGAACGACAAACGAGCATGGCTAAGCGACATCACAACACAAGCACAGCAAGCCGCTGATAGTAGACAAAACAGCACAGTCTACAAACTCGCACGTCGCCAACAAAAAACACCACATACGGCTCTTTGATCCGTATGGAGGAACAACAATTAACCCGCTGGACAGAACATTTTAAGAATGTTTTGATTTGTACTTCGCCAGGCACGTCCATCAACCCATATATGCACCCTAATAGGCTACTTAACATAATCGTCGCTACTCCTTCGTTGGAGGAGATAAGGACAAGCGTGGGCCGAAACACGATGTGGAGCTGTACCGCGATTCAACATGCCGCGTCGTTCATAATGGTCATCTTAGCTCACCTTTCAAAATCTACTCGGGATTCAAGCAAGGTTGCACCCTCTCACCATTGCTTTTCACAATTGTCATTAAGTGGGTGATGCACATAGTAACCCGTACTCTATCTGGTTTGCCATGGAATGTTTTTCACTGACTTAACGTCTCAAAAACAAAACTACTTTGCGTTAACGCTAGTGGAACATGCGATCCCTCGATTGACGGACATCAGATAGAGGAAGTCGATAAGTTTTGGTATTTGGGCAGCTGAATGTCAAAAAATGGTGGTGCTGACTCGGATGTGTGTTCTCGTGTAAACAAGGCGTGACACTCCTATAGTATGTTAAATAATATCTGGAACTCCTCACAAATCTCCCGCAATCTGAACCTAACGATCTTCAGATCTAACGTTCTCTCAGTACTCTTGTACGGCTGCGAAACGTGGAAAGTCACAGAGTTCATCAACAAGTGCTTAAGGAGCATACTGAGAATAAGATGGCCGGACATTATCACCAGTCAAGACTTGTGGAAAGTAACGCAGCAGGAAGGAATCGCGATCACCATCAGACGACAAAAATGGAGCTGGATTGGCCACACTTTGGAAAAGCCAGCGGACGATATTACGGAATTAGCGCTCGACTGGAATCCACAAGGAAGTCGCCGAGTTGGTAGTCTAGCAAGACATGGAAAAGCACAATAGAAGAGGAAGCCAGATCCCAGGGGACAGAGTGGCGTCTCTTGAAATCTCAGGCGATAAATCGAGTTCATTGGCGGGCGTTTGTAGAAGCCCTATGCCCCCCCTCGGAGTAAAGGAAACAAAGAAAATAATGTTTTGAATGTTAACCATTTGCAAAGGTCACAAAGGTAAAATTAATATTAACTTATTGTTCAAAACCTTTAACCAAAGCATTGTGCCATTTCTTTAATTACCATACAGACTGTAAAGTTAAAAGTTCCTGGAAAAAAGCAAACAAATTTGAAAAGAAAATTCGACAATCAGCCGAAAAAATCCTTATTAGGATATCTTCAACAACAAATCAATCTTTTCAGCAGTTCACTACAACCTCTCATCTCTCCTCACAACAGTCTTCTAGTATTCCTTTATGGCTCATTTCAAAAATGTTAAAATTCTGACACTTGCATTTTTATATTCTCTGAAATGTTTTTCCAGTTAATTTAATTTCTTAATTATACTTCTTACATAAACATCGTAACAAAGAATCAAGAGAGAAGGTGTCGGAGCAGAATTTGCCCGCAAAGTAAAATTCACGCGCGAATATAATTATGAATTTCTGTTCTTAATTGGAGTTATTTGTTTAGTCTTTGACGAGGTAAAAATTTAAAAGGAAAACAATGGTACAGTCGGGTGGGCAGACTGGATAATTGATGAAACTTAGTGGAGAGAAAGAGCTATGTTGAGGCGAAGTAAAAAAAAGGAAAAAGGTTAACAATTTCTTAGTGAATTATTCACTTTTACAAAACATCAACAGTAGAAAATTGTCATGCCTCGAGCAAAAGGCGTAAAAATTTTATTTTCAGGAGAAACACTTTGTAATCTCATGCCGATAGGTATTTTTGAGTTTCACGCGGTGTCTTGTAGCACAATCACTGGAGTAATAAAAATCCTTCTTAGTTAGCGTCTAATTTTTTGAAACAAACTTTTTTTTCTTGAGTTCAAAAACGGATTAAAAGACTGCCCGAAAAAACTTAAATCAATAAATTAGGAAGGAGTTTCCTTAGGATATGGAGATTTACAATCTCATACAAACAAATAAACATAAACAAAAATAAGCTGCACGGATATAAATTGAAGACGTGTTTATAACCAAGTAAGCATAATATATATGTTCCCAATTTTCATATGAACATATGTAATTAGAAATAACATTCCATGAGGCAACAACTTCTTTCAAGATTCAGTCACACATTGTTCGCTTAAGTGAAAACAAACAGCTCAAACAAACCCGGGTCCGGTTGGTCTCTCCACCGGTTTCTATTTCGAGCCGATTTCCTTCAGTTTGGTATCCATAAATTCTGGCGTCCTGGTCTACGCCATCGTTCAGCAGGGTCCTCTGCTCTCATGCGAGAGAGATGTCCTATACAACAGAGCTTTTTGAGCTTAATAATTTTCACGATGATGACATCGTGGTAATGCTAGAAGATCTCATCTTTATAGAGTCTTGGGAATCGTCCTTCCCCACATATAGGTCCAAATTCTGTCTCTGTAGTGGCGAACAGTGTGTGATTGCTGTGACGGTCGCTCAACCCTACTTGTGAAGGCATAACACTTGTAACGGTTGGTTTGAGTGCCGTTATTGTTTTTTCATACCACGGTTTGTCTCTATTGTATCGGTGTGTGTCCTATTCGTCTGATGTACGAATTCAAAGTCGATGTGTGCAACATTCCTGGGCTCAGATCGAATCTCTCGGCCACGTGCGTCCATTAAGCAGACCACAGGCCTGCTATTCTGGCACTAACAGAAACCCAGGTTAATGCTGAATCCGACGTTTCGGATTTTAGTTGGCCTGGTTACAACTTGGTGCCAGTATTTTTTCTCCACCGCGGTCTCGCCATTTATGCACGAAGTGATGTAGCTAATCAAACCCAAGCACAGTTCAACCATTGTTCCGACGCGGATTTTTTTTTAATTTGGCTCAAAGTCAAAGTGCGCAAGCATGACATTCACTACTGCTTCATATACATAAGCCCTAATTTAGACAGTGTCTCAACTTGTAGTAAGTTAGATACACTGTCTGCCTCAATAACTACAATTTTGTCGCTTGATCAGTTTTCTGAAATCGTCATTGCTGGTGATTTCAATATACAACATTCTAGTTGGCTTCGACATTCAGGCTTAACAACACCACAAGGAAAGGATCTTGAATTATTTGCCGATTTACACGTGAAAGTCGACTGGGATAGCCTCAATAATTTATTTAGAAGCATTAACTGGCCACTTAACGTCAATAGTGGTGTGGATGAAACTTCTGATACGAGCACTAACATAATCCTCTTGGGTATGAGACAGTTTATTCCTTCCAGGACAAAGTGTATCAAACCGAAGGAAAATACTTCGTAGGATTTAAGCTGAAAAGAGGCTACAAGGAACAGTAAGGTATGCTTTCGGTTATATAAAGAAAACCCCTCTGTGAAAAACCGAATCAGAAATGATTGCAATGGCTACCTTACAAAAGTCAAATTCGACTGTGACCAAAAACAGAGACAAAAAATACTTCAATGTCCCAAAGGAAGGTTTTTCATGAAACGAATTACGTGAAATCCTTAGCGACCAGCAGCATTAATAAGGCGCTGCTCGATTGGACTAGTAACTACATTTCTGACCGTTCAATACAGGTCGTATTGGACGGATTCAAATCCAATGATCATCGCATAAACTCTGGTGTTCCCCAAGGCTCTGTTTTGTCTCCGACACTCTTTCTGATTTTCACTAATAATGTCCTATCCGCCACCTCTAATCCAATCCATTCTTTCGCTGACGACAGCACTCGTAGCTTTTCATACGACTTCACGCTTTCTGTACGCCCCTCTTCGTCGCAAGTGGAACTTGAACAACAACATATGTAAAGTAAGTTAAATTCTGCTTAATAAGGTGGGGACTACATAATAGAGTTGAATTTAACGCTTCTAAAATTCGATGCTGTCTTCTATCGTCTAAGCGTAATTTAAACTCCAACCTTTATACATGAATGGATCTTGCATCGAAGAACCTGAAAAACTCACAATTCTCGGTATATGCCTCAACAACAAGTTTCGTTGGAACGACTACATATTTACCATTGCTAAGAATGCTGCGAAATGTTTAGGTTTCCTAAAACGGTGCAAGATGTACTTCACTCCTTCAGACCTGGCTACTATTTACAAGGTATATTTTCGCCCTAAACTTGATTACAACTGTATTGTCTGGGCAGGTGCCCCCAAGAACACATTACATCTAATAGACAGAATTCAGAATCGCGCTATAAAACTCATTGGTGACGTAAATATAGCAAAACCAATCGAATCGCTTGAGCATCGTAGGAATGTTTTCTGTTTGTCACTGTTTTATCGGTTTTTCAACAACCGGTGTTCAAAAGAAATATCCAGATATATCCCACCCATTCTCCAACCCAACGTAATACCCGTGCCTCAACTCGAGCTCATGGGTCCACCATTAAGTCTATCTTCGGACGTACTAACCAATTCAGAGATTCCTTCTTTAGCCGCACAATAGTTATGTGGAATGAATTGCCCGATTTTGTGTTCCCGCATTTAAATGAGACTTGACAGACGCTTTTATATAATAATAATATTATTCGACGACCGCTGCGGTCCAAGGCCTAGCTTTCTCGCGACCATTTGTGTTGTGCATTTATATTTTTGGACACGAATGGAAGGGACCTTCAATTTAAGGCCGGATCCAAATGGCGAATTGAGAAGCTTTCGCGAGATGTGGGACACCCTGAAAAATACTTTTGGTGTTACTGGGACTCAAACCATGAAACTCCTGCTCTGTAGCCATGCGCATTTCCACTGAGCGACGGCGTCCACAGATGATTTTATAGCATTCTTCAAAAAACTTCGTTTTAACCATCAGTCAATTTTAAATAACAGCACTTGTTTTCAAATATATGAGCAAATATTTTAGAATTAATGATAATCGAAAGCGAAATTAATAGTGAAGTAATTGAAAGTATCCAGCCGTGGCTGGCTGGTTGGTAGAATCTTGTGATCAATTTTAAACCCACTTCCCTAAAGCCAATTTCAATTTCATTGAAACATGAGTATTTCCGATAACAACACTTTCTATTAAAATTTTGGGCCACTCGGGCTGCAGGGCCTGCTAGAGGCAAACGAGTATTTTATTGTTAGTTTTATATTGGCAACGTCAAATGCACCGAAGAAGCAATGATAGGACTCTGACCTCTTAACCGCTTTCGATAAGAATGTCTCAAGGCAAAATTGTTTTCCAAAATATATGCTTTTAGAGACTTTATTTTGAGCCAACTATGTATAATGAATCTTACACTGACTCAGGCACACTTTGATTGTGCGTATATTTTTTTAGATGGATGATGAAGATTTAGTGAGCAAATTGATATTAAAATAATAAGAACGCCCAAAATGGTTTTAATCTAGCATAAGGCCTAATTAAAAAGAACTCATAATTATTAATATTTTGTACCCCATGTGCTTAAAATACCTCATCACTCACTTTCCTTATTTTTTGCTTGTTACTATCTCCCATCTATCTCATCTAAAGCAGAAAATTTTGGAAATGATTTTCAAATGTTTAATTCTGACATGTGTCTACTAGTTATAGGCTTCTTTAAAAACCTAAGAATCATACAAACTTTATTTTTTTCCTCAATTATAGTCCTTAAAAATATTAGACTGCCATTTGCTCCTAAGAATAACAACCAGAAATTTCTCTTTCAATTAATTACACTCAAACTAACATAAATACAACATACAAACATACTTGTATGTGGGAGAGCATATTCAGCAATTCAAACGCAATTAGTCAAGGATTACGAACACTTTGGATTTTCCAGCGATGCGAGAAATTCAATTAAATTAAATGAAAATGCAATAACTATTGCGGCATGAATCAGAAGAGAAAGAGAAAGAAAGAGAGTGGGAAAGAGACCGAGGAGGAGTTGGATAATGAAATGGCTTCTTCTTCAAATCTAGAAGACCTTGAACTTTTAAACCGAACAGAAGAGAAATGGTGGCACAAGTTGCACACAAAGTTTTCCCATGTTCATCCGACATTTCACATTATGGTAACTGTTGGGAGTCCTTAGGCAATTCCCTAATAACGAATACGAATACGACAAGGATCGTTGGGTTTGTTTGTTTGTTTTGATATCATATATGTTTATAATTTAGTGGTTTGACGTTAGTTTAGTCTGTCTGTTCGTTTGAAACGGAGTTAGTTAGTCCAGTACCGCTTGTCGTTTGTTCGTCTGTCTGTCATATTCATCTCTGCCTATACGGGTTATGTAAGCCAAAAAATCTTCGCAATCGATATGAATTTTAGCTAAAGATTTAACCTGAGTTACTATAAGTATTTAATCCTAATCACACAAATGCTCTCTCACATTTTTTGCTATAACAAAATCGCAGTGTACACAAAATGTGTTCATATGATATTATATTATTATATACAGATAAAACATATAAAATATTAGTCCATATATATATATAAGTAATATAATCAAATAATCTAATAAATAAACTATTTTTATGATTAGCTGGACCAAGTTTTAAAAGTTCTAGTTGAATAACTAGTAGATACAACTTGACGACGCTGTCAGATGCCATTCTGAAGAACACATAGAAATATAGAAAAAATTACATTGATATATATTTACATTCCCATCTTTCCAACTGACTGATTTTTATGTCCAAAGTTTTCGTTTTGCAAGATAGAATGGACATTTTTTCATAAAAGCACGCACTCACACATATACATACAACTGAAGTCATAACCATCAAGATAATGAGCAACAACAAAAGTTAAGAACAAGCCTTGCCAAATGTTTTAGCATACCTGTGCGTCACAGTGCTTAGAATACGGATATTATTTACTTTAATATTCAATGGAAGACGGACAACAAAACAAGCGAACAAACTTTTAATGTTTATGGCCAAACTTTGTTTTGTAAAATGGTAAAGTTGCGTTAATTTTTCACCAGCTCTGCCCATATTTCTGTTGATCTAAGTTTGAAATTGTATTTGTTGGACGAAAAGCTCTTTATCGTAAGTAGTAGAATTTTAGAAATAGTAAAAATCCAAAAATTATAATTTGGCCGAAACAGCCTTCCTATTCGCTTGATTACATTTTCCGAAAGGTATTCGAACTTTTTGTGTTCATCTCAAAAAATAGATTTTCAAATCCGTTGACAAAATGCTCGTGTAAAGCTTTGACGTTAATAATTCATAAGAATTGGAAACATAAATATGAAATATGACATATGCGTATGACCAACAATGAAATCATGTGCAAAATGTAATAAGCATGTTATATTGAACAGTCTTACAATAGTTAGATATGGGATCTGTTTCAAATAAATAAACAAATGCATATTAGCATAAATACAAGATATAAAATTCAATTTTTTTTTATTTCCAGTCGAGTTTCTATAGAGTTTCTTATGTAATTTCTATATATAGATATGAGTGTAGAAAGTTTTAAAATATTTTATTTGTGTGTAAAAGTTAAACGATTCAGTAAGTTTAATTTTATTGTCCAATATTCATTGTATTCACGATTACAAAAATAATTTAATACTGCATCGTGTAAAGCCTCTTCCGAAACGATTATCCTTCTGATACTATTTAATCCAAACCACCGAAGAGAATACTTAAAGTATACTTAGAAATGTAGTTGTATTTTATAGTTTGGTACTATCTTTATTAGATTCTGAACGAATATTTTTTGTGCACTTACATTACCACTGGAATATTAAGGATTCGATGTAGGTATCCAGTAACTAAGAGTGTACACCTGTAAGAAGTGAAACTTTTTCAGGTTATATATATCGTTGTATTTTTACGAACGGTACGAACAGGGCAAACATCCTACATACCGAATTTTATACAAATCGCTTAAGAATTGGCATACTTCCCAAAATTCCAGACCCTAAAGACCATATCCCAGAATATCAATAGGTACAAATCTTATAGTCGCATCTTTGTCGTAAATGACTTAGTTTCCAAAATTCGATACCCTAATGACCATATCCAAAAATGATCATAGGAAGAAGTCATATAGTCGTATTTTAGTCCTACATACCGGATTTCATGCAAATCGCTTGTGAAAAATCAGAAATATAACACAATAATGTGACCAATAATGTTACTCAAAATCGCAACACAAAATTATTGTTGATACCGTACTAAATTTTCTCCTCATCGCCGATAAAGTAGTTACACTTACAAAAGCTTCATTTTTCGGACACAAACTTTTATGTATACATCACATTAGCATAAATTTTCGTTTTGAGATGCTGAAAATAATAACCAAATAACCACTCATATCCACATATCCAAGCTGCTCACAAAATTTCAGATCTTTGGGTGGTGCTTGAAAAGGACATCAAAGAAGTCGAAACAAACAGACAAACAGAGGTCAAGTCAAGTGAAATAAAAATTGTGATTAACTATAAGTCGCATTCCTTTATCATCTAATCACAACTAATTTTTAGGACATGGAAATGCGTAAAGGAATACAGAAATTATTTACTCTTGATTCAACTTTTAATATTAAATAATTTTCTTAATTTCTCGTAATCCATTTGGCCAACTTATGGATTTCGCCTACACTACTCGTAGATTTACAAATCACCTTTGGTCATCTAAACACAGAAATATTCTGCAAGTTTTTCATAAAAGTAATAAACCTTTAAATTGATTGGATAAGACTCTTATAATAAAATAAATTAATATCGAATTCTTTAGCATTTTCCCAACAAGAACACTTCTTTGGTTTATACTAACAAGGAAATGACAATGTTATGACCTTGGAGTTAATGATTTGCTTTTTCTGTGCTGAAAGAATTCGACATAAGCAACAGCAAACTCACCTCAAAGTTATTGAATAGTTTAACACATACCTGAAAAGAGCAGAAACATGAAATTTTAAAGGAAATATTTTTTTTAAATGCAATGTGTTTTTAAAATAATTTTTTAATTTAATTAATTAATTTTACAAAATTTCTAGAACATTTTCATTATGTATGAATGCTTTGTTCTCAAAGCCCCTAAATAATTAGAACATAAAACTAATATAATTTTAATTTTAAATAAAACAACCCATTAAAATTAAAACTTTTCGTGTAAATTCTCTAATCGGTGTGTAGCCCCATGCAAAATTTAAATAAAATCGGGTAAATTTTAAAAAAAAAAATTGTTTGGGAGCCCCCTATCTCGATCACTCCAAAAAGTGTTTCCATAGGAGATACAAATGTGTATAAAATTTGAAAAAAATCGGGCTAATTTTAAAACAATTATATGGGAGCCCCTCAGCCCTGGTGCCACTTCCAAATTTTACAAAAAGCGTTGTCCATAGGACATGTGTGTATACAATTTGAAGAAAATCGGGTAAAATTTTTAAATTTTGTATAGGTCCTTCCACCACCGGAGCCCGATCACTCCAAAATTTTAACAAAAAGTGCGTTGTTCAACGGATTAACACATGCATATAAAACAAAATCGGGTCCTTTTTTTACAACATTTGTTTGGGTGCCACCGCGACCCCGGGGCCCGATCACTAATAACGTTTTACAAAAAGTGTTGTCCATCGGAGATACACATGCGTAGAAAATTTAAAGAAATCGGGTACATTTTTTAAAATATTTGTATGGGAGCCACCCGACCCCGAGGACCGAGGGGCACCAAATTTTAATTGAAAGTGTTGTCATTGGAGATACACATGTTTGCAAAGTTGTTGTGTTGTTTTGGGAGATACACATGTGTGCAAAGTTTCAATAAAATCGGGCTTGAGGAAGTGGGTTAAAAATTGATCACAAGATTTGGTGTGCCTGTCCGCCAGCCAGCCACGGGCACGCGAAGTTAATAAATATAAAGAATTTAAAATGAAGAACTGCTCGCAACTTATACTCTTAACTCTAAGTTATTACTTCGGTAAAAAGCATGCTTACTTTTCTAAACGAATGATAAGAAAAACGTTTGTACTTAAGACTAATTTAATAAAAAAAAATTTTAATTTATGCTACGGCTTAGCTAAATGCCCTTTTTTTTCTTTTTTTGTTCTTTATTTGAAATTTTTCAGTATATTTTACAATTCAACTTATCGATTTAAAATCTTCATAAAATCTTCGAAATGTTATTTTTCACAATTAACCAATTTAAACGTTTCGATTATTTAATTAAAATTTGTTGGTTCCTCTTATGAGGAACTTTGAACATACTAATTTCTTCTAAGCTTGACTGAGTATTGCGAGCTAAACAAGAAAGACAAAAAAATAATGAGGGTATTCAGTGGCCAAGTATTATATTCGGCGCGACAGACCATTGCGGTCCAAGGCCTAACTTCTCGCGACCATGTGTGCTGCGCATGTTAATTTTTTGGACACAAATGGAAGGGACCTACAATTTAAGACCGGATCCGAACGGCGAATTGAGAGAGAAGATTTCCGTGACAAGGTATTACTCTCGGAACGTTTGTCACCCATTCGCGAGAGGTGGGGCACCGTGAAAAATACTTTTGGTGTTGCTGGGATTCGAACCTGAACCTCCTGCTCAGCAGTTATGTGCACTTCCACTGAGCCACGAAACGAAAGATAGTGGAATAAAAAAAGGAAAAAACTACGAAATTCAAAAATTTCGACAAACAGAAAAATCATAAATTTTTATGCAGATAACTGACGATATGAACGACATATTTGGTTGATTATTTTTTTTTGTTTTGTTCGTTACGTTCCCAGATAAATTTTTAGTAAAAGAAAACTTGGGAAAATTACAAAAGAGAGTAGGAAAATTTAGAAAACAATAAATTTGATATTTTTTGAGGAAATGAATTGAATTGAATTGAATCAATTGAATGTTTTCGGTAAAATGAAATATCTGGAAAAACGCATTCCAGCCTAAATTAAAATAAAATTAAATTTTTACTTTTGTGTTGATTTTTGATTTGGACAACAAAAGTCGTTATTTCATTTTAATTCCAACAGATTCCAATAGTTGGCGCTATGTGCGCAAATGTCGTTTGACAGCTGATCAACGGTGCACGGTCTTATTTTTGCGATCTGTCAATAAATCCCAATGATTCCGACGGACATGTCATTAGATTTTGAGGACTTGGACTTTCGGTTGCGGTTTGCACTCGTAATTACAATAAAAAAATCACAAGGGCTGTAATTGAGTGTTTGCTGCATTAACCGTGAAAATCAGTGCTTCTCCTTAAAAGACTCCAATAAGACCCAAAAAGACTTCCAAAAAGACTCCAAAAAGACCACCAAAAGACCCCCAAAAGGCCACCAAAGGACCATTTAAAGAATCATAAAAGACCCCCCAAAAATCATTAAAGACTCAAAAGACCCTCAAAGAACCTGCAAAAACCTACAAAAGATCCTCAAAAGACTTTTCAAAAGATCCTCAAAAGACCCACAAACGACCCTCAAAAAGACTCCCTAAATGACCCTCAGAGGACCCTCAACAGAATCCACAATAGATCCTCAAAAGACTTTCAAAAAAGACCCCTAAAAGACCAAAAAATACCTCCAAAAGTCCTCAAGACCTCCGAAAGACCCTCAAAAGAATCACAAAATACCCCAAAAAGATCCTCAAAAGACTCACAGAAGATCCCAAGAAGAACCCATAAGACCCCCATAAGAATCATAAAATAATATTTAGATAAACCCAAAAGATCCTCAAAGGACCCCCAAAGGATCCACAAAAAACCTTCAAAAGATCCTCAAAAGACCACCCAAAGCCTCTCAAAATTCCCTCCAAAGCCCCCAAAATACCCCCAAAAGACCCAAAATGACCCCCAAAAAGTCTTTAAAAGACCTACAAACGACCCCAAAAAAACTCCCTAGAGGGCCCTCATTTCAAATAGCTCTTCGCATATTCATAAGACTTCTTCACAAACAAATGTATTGAAAGTTGGACAGCACTACATCTGTCGGGTCAGCTAGTACACTTATAAAAATAAGAATACGAAAAATGGGTTTCTGATGACGTAGTCAAGTGACGAAGTAGTGCAATCAGCCCTCCTTTCAACCAACGAACCTATTGCTTTAGAAGTGTTTTCATGCCAAATGTTTAAATTTCGTGAGGATGAGGATACATACAAAAGTGTCAGCATGTGTTAAGATATTGGCGCATATTCACTTTAGTCAGAAAACTTACACAGTGCGCAGTATCATGAGTAGGAAACTATATGCTGGACCAGTTGATTTTCCTGGCATATCCTACCAAAATGTGTACTTTGTTGTTGAACGTCATATATATTACTTTAACATTTTGCAGTTAATTTATTCCCAATTTTTGTTTAGCAAGTTCTCTTTTAAATACAACGCGAATAAAAGGAAAATTGGGTAGAAATCCCGGAAAAAGCATTGTGAAATGATGAACCAAAGACGGAATGAAAATTTGCGAAACAACTATTGCGAGATAAACAAAATTTATTTCGATTAATGTGAATTAAGATTTGTGAAACGAATTTTGTCGAATAGACTCTCTCAGACCATAAACGTTTAAGCTCTTAACACAAAATATTAACAATAAATACCAAGGACTTTATGATTTTGTTTTTAAAATATACTGGCTTTAAAAGTTCTCGACAGTCTTAGTCTTCAATTAGTTCAAGCAAAAAAAACCTTTATTTTAACTTTTCGGTTTATTCAGTTTCTTTTCCTTTTACATATTAGTTTCTGGCTGCCCTTGATAATCATTATTGACTATCGCCACATGCTGGTCGGCATGGTAGGATGCACCAGATTATCACCGACAAACGATGAAAGTAAAACTACACAGGCGTTCCCATGTTAACCTTTTTTTGCACACAAAGAAAATCCCATTATTTGTTCTCTTCTTTTAGCCGCAAATCGCCATTGGGCAAACTCGCTTGTGTACTTTCTAAGGAAATAGCGAAACTCATATGAGCGCTTCATTCCAGATGACACCATCATGTGTCGCATTATACCAATTCTGATGTACATCCTAAAGGAATGTAGCCGAGTTCTGCATGTCACATTTGTCGTAAATACACCAAGCATAGTGCGGACGAACGCGACATTATTATTCAAAAGAGTTCTTCGCACAGATTGTAAGGCAAAAACGACAATGAAAAATATGACGGAGATGCGATGCGACATCCACAGAAGACTATTTCGCGCTGTCCGCCACCACTATAATAGTGGGTAACTGTCACTCTAAGTGTAGGTATATTATGCACACTGATGCTCATCTGGTCCGTACATTGTTGTTGTACTTCAGCCCTTTTTTGGCTGTTTTTTGCGCTGTACCTTTTTGGTATGTTGTCTTTTGATGATGAAGCTGCTCTGAGCCTTAGTATTCGGTTTAGCATTCTTTTCAATGGCTGCCGCTGCTGCTGTTGTCCAGAAACCAATCCACACTCGGGCTGGTGTACCCAGCCGCCCGGATGATGGTGGCAGCATTCATCATGTTGCATTCGTTTGCAAATTTGCATACTTGATTGCTCTAATGTGTGTTGCTTTAACGAGAGGAACAAAGGATGAGCTGTTCGTACAACGAGAAAGTAGTTTTAAATTGTAGCTCTTTCCATTAGAACAATGAAATAATCCTGGCCTGGCTCGAAGGAGCAGCAATATAGGCTAGGCTACTTAAGTAGTAAGAGGAAAAGGCGTTTGCGTAGGTATACATTATGCTATGCTAATGTCTGACTTAAAATAGAAAACATTTTAAATTTTGTTAAGAATAAAGTCCTTTCAGCTTTATTGAAGAAGAAGAAATTTATAAAAATGCCGAATACGACAAAATAGTAGGTAAGAAGAAGAATCACATACAAATTTAAGGATTGACAAAATTACCAAGTTGCTAAGATAAATAAGGAGAGTCATAAAGTCGCAAAATGTCGCATTGATCGTTTCAATGCGTTTTAAAAATCAAGCAATGAAAAAATAAATGCAAGTCTCATCTCTTTGAAATTCGAAATTTTTTTTCAGAAAGTCATATGCGAAGGGGCACAAAATAATATTGCCCTACGATAATTTATGCCTATCAACTGCTCTAAAGCCTATGGTGGCCAGCTATGGAAAAAACCACACATAAAAGTATATTGGGGAAGGTACAAAGAGCGGCTTATAAGTGGGGCGCTGAGATCTACACCAACTCGCGCTCTAAAGGTTATGCTGCCATTATCCCACTAGATATATTTGGCAAACAGAAAGCGGCAATTACAGCTACGCGACTGTTAGCTGTTAATCAGTGGAAAAGTCTTCAAAAGGGCCACTCCACCATAACTAAATCGCTAAAGCAAGAGCTGACGGAACTTGATTACATAACAACAGTGGTATGCTTTCAAAAAGGTTTTCGGACAACAATACCCTCCAGAGAAGACTGGAAGAGTGGATCCGTAACCGATAATGAAACAATACAGTTTTTCACGGATGGCTCTAAGCTAGACGTTAAAGTAGGAGCAGGAGTCTTCTGTGATAAGCTCAAAGTAAGCATCTCTGTCCGTCCTCCTGATCGCTGCGGCGTATACCAGGCTGAGGTGGTAGCGATTGAAGAGGTTATAAGTTGGCTGAAGCATAATGTAGTATCTTCAAAGAAGAAAGGAATGGGCAGACGTGGGGAGTCCTATCGCGACACTGAAACTTACGCTTCGGAAAGAGGTAGAAACAATAACAAATGTAAGGTAGAACAACACCGACACTTGTAATATTTCAAGACAGGTCTGGCCGAAGGTGGACTTGAAGCGCTCAACTGCGCTTATCTCCTACAAAGACGTGAACTAAGAACGGTTGTAGGGATAATGACAGGACACTGCCTACTAGGAAAACACGCGAGAAGGATGGGTCTCGAATAAAATGACTTAACTAGCATATCCATTGCAATTTAAATTCCATTCAAACCAATATTTTACCTTATCCAAAAAAAAAACGAAAACCTACTTGGTATAAACCTAATAACTTTACATAAATGGTGTCGTCATTAGTTCAAATGATCAGCCTTTTCTTGCCGTTACTTCTCGATGCGCTGAGGTGGACCTTTCCCAAGACACATAAAAGCCAAGTTGGCTCTGATAGATAATGGAAATGAGTCATGTTTCTATACAGGGTGTATCCGTTAAGGTGGCAAATACTTAAAGGGATGATTCCTTGGTTAATTTCATGGAAAAAATCGTATGGGAGGGGTGGTCTATTTTCTCCCCCTGCGGTATACGTAGCGTTTTAATGCGAAGAGATGTACTTTTGGCCTTACATCACTTCACACCCTTTAACTTTTGAACAATTCTAGCTATAAGGTCACTGTTGGTCTTTTTGAAAAAGAATTAAATTTCCTAAGATCATACAATCTAAACTTTTTTAAATTCTCAAAACTATTACCGACACAAACGTCGTCAAAATCAGAGAAATTTTTAAATTTTATTTTCAAACCGCAATTATTTCAAAAAATGCTCTCGGATAATTTTTTTTGACAAATGCAGTATTAAAGCCTGTTCAATTTTCTACAAATCCACTTCACAATGTTTGTAGATTGGGTCAACAGGAGCAGGGTTAAAATTGAAAGTTGGTAAAATGAAAGCAAACGTACTTTTGACTTTACATGACATCCATATAACTATAACTCTTGAACGCTTCTAGCTACAAGGCCACTGTTAGTCTTTTTTGAAAGAAAATTATATTTTTAAGATCAACAGAATTGATGGAAAACTTCTCATTACTGACTCGAATAAACATGTTGTTTCAGCTGGATGGTGCTCCTTGTTACAGATGAACATTATCGAAACCGATGGATTGGTAGAAACGGTCCGGTACTTTGGCTGCCTAAGTCACCGGATCTAACTCCTCTAGCCTAACGCCCTGTAGCTAGAAGCGTTCAACAGTTATAAAGGGTGTTTTTTTAGGAGGTTTGTTTTTCCGATAGATGTCGTTTTATTTTATGACAGTTGTTTTGACAACTCAAAGTGGCATTTCTACTCAGTATTGTTTGGCAAATCATTATGAAAAAAAAAAAAAAAAAAAAAAAAAAAAAAGTACGTTTGCTTTCATTTTACCAACTTTCAATTTTAACCCTGCTCCTGTTGACCGAATCTAGAAACATTGTGTGTGAATACTGCATTTGTCAAAAAAAATATACGAGAGAATTTTTTGAAATAATAGCGTTTGAATATAAAATTAAAAAAAAAACAATTAATCGAATATTAATCGAAACTGGAAAATTCCGGAAACAGAAAAGCTTTGAATTTGGCAAAATAGCAGCGCAAACCCAAAGGCCTCGTTCATTCTTCTTTTTATTGTGGATTTTTTTTTTGAGATGTCCTCGCGGGATAGAAAACTATAGTGAGGTACCTCCATCAAAACGCAAAAATTTCTGATAGTGATTATGCAGATCGAATTTTAAGAACTACGAGTATACGAAAAGTATAGTGGAAAGACGCCATCGCGCTAAGTACAATTCTATATCTATAGGTATTGCGAAAGCAAAAATTAACCACAACTCTCACGCACACATAGAGTTTTGCTGGATAACAGGATTTTTATTTTTCTCTCTATTTCTATTTAGTTATCCTTCGAGTAATGTTTTGTTTGATTATTTGCAATGCCAATGTGATTAGACATGGATTAGAGATAGATTGAAGATTTACCTCAATTACAATGTCAAAAACAATGTCGAGGAACCGTTCGACCATTGGAAGTTTTACTTTATGGATTCAGTCTGTGCTTTTGTGTGCTTTTGGTCAGACAATAGAGCAATTTAAAGGGGGTGTGTTTGTAGCTTATCTTTAAAAAGTGGAGAATTAATGTAAAAAGTAGAATAGTTGTTGTGAAAAGGCTGAAAAATGAAGAACAGCGCAGTTTCAGAGCAGTTAGGTTAGGTTGCGGTGGCAGCGAATGCTCACTTAGACCTTTCGCGGTCCTTTGTGTTACCACATATTTCCCCTTTTCAGAAGATCCATTTAGAGCTCTTAATGAATCGAAGTACATCTCGCACTTTGTCGTTTTCGAGATCTGATAGGTTATTCATTAACCGCACTAGTCATTTAAATTGATGTTAGGTAGTTTTTGGACTATTGGGCATATGTTTTACAGTCTTTCCTATGGAATCTTCTAGTATCTATTCTAATCAATGGAATAATCGACTTGCTGGCTCATCAGATTTTAAACATCGAGTGCTCTATTTCCGTATTGGAAAATTATTTTGTTTATCTTAAGCACAGAAACCAAAAATCGGTTGTAGAGGCATATTCTACAAGCATGTAGCCACCGCGGCTGGATTGTCATCATTCTAAATCCATTCATCCAACTAAATCGTTTGTTAATTTTTTGATGGTGCAATTGATCATCGTATATCGTGTGTATCTCCGTTATTATTTTTCAAAACTTCAATTGTGAGCTCGGAATCTGTATTATTTAGATTCTGATCTCACAAAATGCGTGGCGCTTGCGAAATCAAGCGCTGGTTGCATCTAATGTAAGTTTAAATGCAGTGGATCTAAACTCCAAGGCATCTGAACTGATAACAACTGATAACGACAGCATAATTTATTAAATAGTGCTGATATTTCTCTATAAATTTTTATATAAGAATATATCAAATAAGTTTTTTGAGCGTAGCAGCTGCTTAAATAAAACATTTTAGTTTTTACTACATAAAAAAGAGTAATTAAATGCCTCATACAAGTATCTAAGCCTTTTGCGTTTTTTTTACTTTAAAATATTACCTGCTGCAGGTTTTCCCCAGTATCATAAAATCTATAATTTTTTCCGCAAACTTGTTGTTGATTTTTATTTTTATTATTGTTACGTTTATAATAAAAAATTAATAAAACGTAATGTTTATTACACATTTTCTGGAGAAAATTTACCTCAAAATCAAAAATTAGCATGGGCAAAAAAACTCGAACAGGCATAGAGCAATTTCCGATAACATTTGTCAGGATTCACCAAAAGTAAGCTTTTTCTTAAATCCCCGATAAATGATGTCAACATTGGAGATATACACTTACTATTGAACGATTTTTTTCTTAGAATATACCCAAAAATCATTTCCCAAATTATTGTGCACGAATTAGGGGACAGCCTGTATAATAAAAAAGAGAGAAGAGATGAGATGTGGCCTCAACACGACTTCCGGTATCTTCTGAAAATGTATATTACATTTTTTTTTTATTTTAATTTTTTTTTTTAAATTTCTTTTGTATTTAACAAATTTCTGATAAGTGTTATACTCGGACTTCCCAATTTATGTAAAAAGCTTAAATATGAATTTTCATCCACATTAATTCAGCCGATGGGGCTGTGGAGTGGACACAGATAGATAGACAGACAAACAGACATACAGACAGACAGATAGACAGACAGACATCAGACGGAAATTTTTTTGGTTTTGCTGACTCCCGAATCCCGAGTTCGAAAATTTTCATGAAATTTTGCTATTAATGAAAAAGGAAAATTATGTTAAAAAAAAAAATCCTATAAAATAAAGAAATTAAAATCAATTAAGTTTTAGAATTTATTTTCCCATTTAATATTCTTCAATAACTTTGATAAAGAATAAACGTATCAAATTCAAAAGTTTATTAAGAAAGCAAAAATATTGCGGTCGTCGATTAAACTAAAGTATCCACATCGGGCAATGTAATATTTTGGCGAAGAAGTTTAAATAAGAATAAAATAAAAATATAAATAATAAAAAGGGAGCTAAAGTCATAATGTTTACAATTATGGTATGGCACATCACTAGCAACAAGCAGTGTACAGAAATTTAACAAAGTTATTAGCTACAAGGCTAAAAAATAATGTCCTAAACAAGGACAACAAGGAGTGACTTATATCTTTATATATAAAAGTGAACTTTGTATGTATTTACGTTCCTTATGGATTACAAAGCCTTTCAACCGATCGCAGCGTAGCGGTTTTTTACCATAATAAGAAGTTCTTAGTCATATAATTATATGAAGTGGTCAGACTCCTTGGGTAAGGAGTCACCATATTAATTGATTTTACAAATATTTTATATAATTTTGAATAGTAGCGCCCTGAAATTTTGCACACCTTTATGGTAATTAAAGAAAACAAGAAACGTCATATTTTCGAAGGGGTCGGATACTTTGGTCAGGGTGCTGACTGATTTTTTCCATATTTTTCAAATCTTATTTTTATAAATTGTCCATAATTTTTATATAGTAGCTTTTTCAATCTTGCAAACGAAAACGAACCTGTCATATTTTGGCACGGGATCTCTAAATCTCTAAATCTACAGTGTGAAAGTGCGCATTTAAGCGAAAATAGCGTCAAAATAATTTCCACTAATTAATATTGTTTTATTGACATGAACTTAAGGTCTTAAAACATTTAAATTAATAGCCTTATTCATTAACATATTGGCTGTGCTCCTACAAGTTTAGATTTTGACTGCCAATAACTTTAAGTAGTATTGCGACAAAAAAAAGGGATTACGAATACGTAGTTAAAAAAGAACAAGAAAGAAACAAGTAGCCCTAAACAGAGTAACCTTTACAACGTGGAGAATCATAAATCATTGACTTCCGCCATAAAGAAAGAGAGAGAGAAAGAGCGAGAGACAGCAGCGCGTCCCTTGGTTACTACGAAAGCACTAATTCCCAAATGACCCACATAAATCATTTAGCCGCGAAAAAAAAATCCGCGCAGATTTGGTAGAGTATTACACCGCGCTACGGTGGATGGCATAACAATTGGAATGTTGGATTGGTGCTGTGTAGCATCAGGTAGCATAGGAATTTTTATTGCGTCAGCAATGATAAATCGAAAATCCAGAAATAAAAAACCGTTTACAGAACGTGTTTCACTATTTTGGACATCTCACATTAAAATGACAGAAGCCCGAGCTATTGAAAATTATAGGAAAATTGTATTAAAAGGCAGACAAAGATATTTGAATAAAGTTAAATGATAACGCTACTTCTATACTGTTTCTGGAGTTTTGAAATAAATATTGGATTAGTGCATGATTTTTATTTTTCGAAGAAATTTTAAATAAAAATATATTGATAGACAAAAAGAAATGCTTGGGCCTGTATTGCTCGAAAAAGTTGGGGTTATCGCAGAAGTATGTTTGATGTTTAGGGCTAATTTACTTTTGCACTCGTCGCGTTTTATTTTTAGTGGAATGCCCAGAAGAACACCACAACATTTGCGTTCTATTGCCTTTCTTCTTTAAGACGCTGGTGGTTCTAGTGACTAATTCGCGCTGCGGCATTTCTTCTGTTACCGATCTACAAAGTGGCAGTCACCGAGCTAGTTATACTCGTATTTGCCTTGTAGCATTCGTACAATTCCACTGTTGCAAAACGAATCGATGCTTTTGCATTTAGCATATCAATGAAATCAGTAGATAAAGCTAATGACTAATGGCTCATTTGACGATTACATGAATGTAAATATATGTAGTAATTCGACCATAAACCAAACCTCAAATTATTGCATACTCGTAACTGTAATTTGTTGATCTGAAAAATATTAATAATTGCGCATATTCGCAAACAAACTTTATTTATTCGTATTGTACTTTTCTTGAGAAAATTTAGTATTTAGGATGTAATTACTAACCTATAGGTGTAATCCGCGCAATTTTCATTTTATCATATCATATTTTCATATTTATATGGGAGCCCCTCATCTTTGGGTCCCGATCACTTCCAGGTTTTTACAATAAGTGAAGTCATCGAAGATACATATGTGTACACAATTTGAAGAAAATGGGTTCAATTTTTAAAAATTATAAGGAGCCCCTCGGCGCTGGGGCCCGATAACTTCCTAATTTTTACAAAAATTGTTGTCACAAAATTTTAATAAAATCGGGTACATTTTGGATTTTAATAGGCGAGAATAGTGTTGGGTAACTTCATGCCCCTT
The DNA here is from genome assembly GCA_947095585.1 of Nephrocerus scutellatus. Taxonomy (NCBI): domain Eukaryota; kingdom Metazoa; phylum Arthropoda; class Insecta; order Diptera; family Pipunculidae; genus Nephrocerus; species Nephrocerus scutellatus. The sequence continues at coordinate 72,250,339 of OX352765.1, forward strand.
AACATATTATTAGGTAATTTTGAACATACGCGGTCAAGGGTTATTATAAAAGATATAACATCATTTCAAACGGTCTGAATAAATTAATTCTTAAATCTCAATAAAAACGGAAAGAGCATTAATGTAGTACCTAAATAAAAGTGACTAGCGTAGGCTTTTAAAATAATCAAAGAAAAAAACTACAAATATTTATTTAAGTTACCATATCAAAACAGATATAACTAAAGCTTGCTGCACAAGTTCAAATCCAGGAAGCGTTGCGAGACAGGTAGACGGAGTAGCTGAGAGAACTAAGGCTTGCTGCATAAGCGCACCGGCTGATAGCTCTGCGAGAAAGGTAGACGGAAAGGTAGGTAAAAAAGAACAAAGGCTTGCCAAACTTTGCTAAACGCAATCAGAATATTGCTGAATAAACATTTCCCGTATACGAACTAAATCACCTAAATTTTTAAAAGTTCTGTCCACGATTTTCTGTGCTAAAAGGACAAGTAATAATAAATTCAAATCCAGAAAAATGTATTGTGCTTACATTCCTAATTCACCAGAACATGCCCGATTCTCCACAATGTTACTTATATTGTATGGCTCTCATAAAATATTATCTATTTTAAGAGTGTTATACTGGATGACAATCAGATGATTCCGATATTGGAGGAATTTCGTAATATGGAATCATCGGAATTAAAACGATGTTTCTCAATAGATCTGCAATTGCAAAAACGACTTGAACAAGCCGCTGAAGACTTAGAAGTAGAGGCAAGTGATACTGAACTAGATCTGTACCAATTGGAATGGCGACATGCAGCTGGGATGCTCCAACTGAAATGAATCCTCAAGTGACTTTAAATTTTGACTGGAATACAAATATACAGCTGAGTTCCACATCTGCTTAATTAGCAACTACAAAAGACTGGAAAGACTGGTCATTGGGCAATGAAAGAAATATTTCTGATGTAAACAATTATCTTCCATTTCAACAACGGCACCTAAATCGTTTGCAACTAAAGGTGGTATCAGATGACCCGCGAAGTTCTAAAATCGAATACCGAATACTATTGATTGTTAATGGTACTGCAAAAACGGCTCATTCCATCGCAGCTATATCAGCACTGATATGGTACATTATAAACTCGTCAAAGCAGCATTTACTGCTAAAGCTGCTTATCTAATTCGCGGCGAAACTGTACATGGCATATTCATATTTCCTGTTGCAAGGAGTAATTCTTCTCAATCGAAATCGACTAGCTGAGCTTCAAGCTAGTTTTGCTAATGTTCTAGTTGTCATTATTGACGAATACTCTATGCCAAGTCTTCCGATTCTGGGCAAAATTTTCGCAATACTTCGCAAAGCAATGGGAAATAACAACCTCTTTGGTGGAATTAAGGTCATGGATGGTGATCCTATAGAACTACCTCCAGTTGGCTTTATTCAATAAAATGTCTACGATTTAATTTGCAAACGAAGTATGAATTGCATATTCTTTCTTTGTAAAAGTCATCAAACTGATCGAAATTCACGGGCAAGTAGTAGCTGCCGGAGATAAAGAATAATCTTATGTACTCATAAGACAGTGATCGCGCGTTTTGGCGATGAGCGATGGTTGGTTGCATCGCTCGCGTTGAATGCGCGATCTAAATGTGTATTTCCTAATAGCGATCGTGCGACGAGAAGTCGCGATAGCACGTCGAAAACTGGCTACGTAGTAAGATTATTGATGTTTAATATTTTTCACGATCATCGCTAATGACAATTTGATTTAAAAAATTGAAAATTTAATTTATTTAACATTTTACTGAGGTTACACGACAACGTCATCAACATCGACGTGTGTTTCAAAAAGTTGAACTCTGAACTTCTAGCAACTGCTCTAAACGCTGACATGAACGATAATATATAACGCTCTATTTCTAATTGATTTGATAACTCTAAAGCTCGTCAATACGAGTAACTACCAAACAAAACAAAAAAATAGAAAATCTCTCAAATAAGCAGCAAAGACAAATCGTCGGTGATTCTTACTCCACACATTATAGCCAACTGTGCTAAAATGCTACAAAAACACCAAAATTATGATTATGATAATCCAGCTATTGCTGGCTGAATAATAAAATAGGCCTAAAACAATAAAATATGCATCCATATTTATCCCATAAACAAACGGGTTGTTTTATGAACCAAATGAGACGGAGTTTATTCGCATAGCAGGAGCAGTTTAATATACACCTGTGTTGGGTGCCGGTTAATAGAGACATTCCGGGAAACTGTATGGCTTACGAACTCGCGAAACAAGATGCTACACTACCCATCCTACCAAAATATGGTTCTCTAGGCATACCAATCGCTAGATGCAACTCATGTTAAAGCGGGATTCTATTGACAAAACTAATCGTAGGTGGTCAAACGGTATAACTTGCATAGCGACAAAGCAGATCTGGCCCAAGCTGGATCCGAAACGCTCCAAGTGTTTGATATCTCCAAAAATATCGCACATCGGTGCTATTGTAGGTGTCCTTACAGGACACTGTCTCATAGGCAAGCATGCAGCAAGAATCGGAGTCTTCTCGGATGCCTTCTGCGGAAACTTCATAGATGAGGAGGAAGAGGAAGAGGAGGCCGTTATCCATCTTCTCTGTACTTGTCCAGCCCTCTTCCAGAAGCGTAAACTCCATAAGGGAGCTTTCTTCCACAACGACAGTAATGATCTGATCAGCAGTCTCCTTCGCATCAAACGAAGCTATAAGTGGTACAACGAGTAGGTTGAGGCAAAAATTTCCTGATCCGTGTGGTATCACAATGGACCATTGCTGGTCTAACTGTGTCGGTTTCACTGACAGCCACCTTAACCTAACCTAACCAAACCTAAACTTACATGCATAGCTTTTCTATCTAACATAAATATGTGTACTAAAAGCGGCTATTTTATCTAATATTACTTCAAAATCATACACGGAGTAGGAAGGAATTCAAAACCAGTAAATGTAAAAGATACAGTTTACCGGTTTTGTTATCACATTGTACTAACAAATCCAAAGAGAAGGTTTAATGAAAATGTGCAATAATAAATACACAAGAAATAGTTGATAATCAAGGACTTAAGAAAAAAACTTAAATATTTAATTTCCCACCTTCCTGGCTAATTATTCCATGTTACGAATTCAGCGTTCTACTGCGATAATTAATTATTTCAGAAATTCACCAACGTCATCTTTATCTCTTCAACTGACTTCAGCTACCTGAATTTTATTCACGCCGCTCATCTCTTTATGCAGTATACACAACAGTATCTCTAGCCACGCCCTACGGCAAAGTTTTTGCCCCAACATTTTCCAGTTCAGCGCAGATCTCTGGCAAGCGTCGACGGCTGTGTGCGCTTTAGTACGCACTCGCGCATTCCATTAAAATAACAATTCCGGCGAATAAAATGAAACGTTTAAGTGTGCTTTTGAGTTTGTTTCTGCCTCTGTTCTGTCCTTCTGGCTAGGAACAACTTCTATCGTCATCGTTGTTGTCCCCATCATCTTTTTACATAAAGTTGTTAAAAGTATAATTAGTCCAATTATTGTTGTTGTTTCGGTTGTTTTTGCATTTTTTGCACTTTGCCAATGTGCGTGTGTGTCTGATGGGATTTTGCTGCATAACTAAAAGCAACATCATGCACCACAAGAAGATAAGAATGGGCTTCTTGAGCATTGTTGTTTTGCATAATACTTTTGATGAAATTGTTATATTTAAATGCAGCACAAAAGCGTTCTAGGAAAATATGCCACTAGCGGAGAAAAGAAGCCAGAATAGGAACAACAAAGCCAAGAGCAGAACATTTTCAGGGTATACATACGTCCTGGTTTTGTATGGGTGGATCCGTCTATGGCCAACTTACACAGAACGCAATCGACAAGACCTCAATAAACTGTATGTCAAGTATTCATCATCATATTTGACTTTACAACTGTGTTGGTCCTGGACTCCCGTTGTCAAATATTTATTTATTTAGAAACAAAAGAAGACAAGGCGGGAAACAGAGAGCTATAGTGCTTGTTTTTGAGAGTGAGTGCAAAACGTATAACTTTAGTTTTAAAGTTTAAGAATTTCTTTATAGTAATTGTAGATATTATAATATTATATTATAATACTCGTATTATCATTTGAATACCAACTTTTCAAAGCGTCTGGTGACGGAGTTTTTGAACGGTGAACATTGGATTTGAAACCGTCCAATACGACCTGGATTGAACGGTCAGAAATGTAGCTACTAGTTCAATAAAGCAGGGCCTTATCAATTCCACAGACATTCATTTTTGACAAAAGAGCTTGACGCCAGACTCCGTCAAATGCCTTAGAAATATCGAGTGCAAGAACTTTGTTTTCACCAAATTTGTGAATACTTTTCAGTGAGATAATCCAACCTCTATGGCGTTGCCTACGAAAACCGCACTGCTGGTCGCTAACGATTTCACGTGATTCAAGGTATTACATAAGCTTACGATTCCGATACCAGAAAAATCACGGTATTCTTTCAAGCTGACATTACCATTGCGTATGCTATTCCATCTATCCTATTCTTTTGGACTCTTCCCGAGCAGTTGGAAAACAGCTTTTGTTCAGCCCAAACCCTAAAAGGCAAGCCGTCGTCTCCTTCTTCTTACCGGCCCATAGCACTTACATCCATTTTTTCCGACTCATGGAAACGCTGATCAATTTTCAGCTAATGAAATATCTTGAAACCAACGAATTCCTTACTGATCGGAGTAGGGATTTTTTGGGCAACGTTCTACTTGTGATTTCATGGTATATCTCATCGAACAGTGGAACCGGTCTTTGCATCAATTTGGTGAAAGCAATGCTGTTGCACTCAATATTGACAAGGCATTTGACAGAGCTTGGAACCAAGCTCTTTTTTCCAAAATGCGAGCGTATGGAGTTGGTGAAAAACTACTTCATTGGATTAGAAGAATATAATGTTATTATTCTCAATGAATTGCAAGTCAAAACAAGGGTAGGCCATATCAGGCAATTCTCCGCCAGAAGAAAGACAACCGTAAAATTCTGTCATTATACATTATTTCAAAATAACAAAAATAGGATGTGTTGACTGAATCTGGTGAGTTTTTGTCAACAAGAAATTCATGAGTCCTGAACCATTTTCATTCTGTCATTAAGGCCTAAGTATTTGCGTCAAAAATCAAGAAATATACAGTACACAATTTATTGGTGAGCTTCGAAACATAAAAATTGCATTTCAATCCATCAACGCTTTTTATATATACTGAACGATGTGCATCGAGGAACCAACAAAATTTCGTGCCCAAAAGGATAGGGGAACCTAACTTACATACATATCTAAACAATCAACCAAAAGGAAAACGGGGACAAACCTTTCGGAATAATTATTCATTCCATGCACACAAGAAGATGAGATTTGGAAGAAATCGTCATTTGCATACAGCACACCATCAGACGCCATAGACAGAACAACGAATCGGCAATGTCTGCCCAAAAACATTCAAAACACCAGTCATGTCGCTGCCGGTAACCAGTCCAGGCGCAAATCATCTTCGTCGCTACAGGAATAAGTACTGTGCGTGAATCGACTTTATCCCTACATATATTGCCGTTGCATTGCAGTTTGACGCTCGTCGTTTGTTTCCAAATTGCAAATTACAAGAACAACTGCAATTCTTCATCTTAAGATGTACGGCGCGTCCAACGGCAATTGTTGCACAAATAAAAATGACGTGACGAGTGAAGCTGATGATGAGTAGTTGCCATCGTCGTCATCGTCGTCGCGCATGGGTCTTTATCTGCATTTGCATTCCTCGCTGTACGCGGTTCATATGTGTCTGCATGTAGAGAGTTATCCTACTGCTGCCGAAATTGCTCAAGAATCTCACTGATCAATCAGTCTGTAGTGGTGGCGCGTCTCTGAGAAGACGATTCTAGCACAATGTACCGACAATCTGGACTGACAGTGGTGAATCACATACAAATCACACTTTGCCAGTTGTTGTGCCACCAAAAATGGAACATGGTTGCGACACGACAGCAACGACAAGTTCTAATGAAAAAAATGAAAGACATCAGCAGTGTTGGAGGGCTGGTCTCCGCATCGTGCCATGTTGTTGTTGGCGGGCGCGGCTCATGTTGGTTGGCGGGCGTCATCATCGTCAGTCGGGAGTAATCCTAAAAAAAATTATATTACAAACGTGATGCCACCTACATGGCAATGGCACTACGACCATGTGCATCTAATGATGATGACGATGTTGATGGAGGTGTATATTGTCCCGAACTGTATGTGGACGTGCAGCTTTTGTGCAACAAAATTCGAATTCACAACTGTAAGGAGAAAAATGTAAAACGTTACCAATAGCAAGAAGTCTTCTCAACAGCTGAGAAACGACACAGCATGTACGAGCACTACTTTCGAGAGTTGATTGGGAAGTCGTAACTGACAGATTGTAATTTCCGTCATAAATGCGGAATACCACCATGAAGTGGTTGGAATGTTTTTATAGAGTAACAATACTAAATATGGCATCAGAGTATAGGTACAATAATTTTATGGATGTGTGAAGAATGTGGCCGAAGAGGAGCGCACCTACATATGTGTGTGGCATAAGAGCGTACAGACAACTAAACAAAATTAAATTATTGATTAACTTTCGTTCCGACAAAAGGTAAAATCTTACTTTACTTCTTGGCAATTACATACATTGAGTAAAAAAAAATACAAATCGGCTCCGTTGTGGTTGTTGTATGTATATAAAAAGCACTAAGCGTTGACGCCAAAAAAACGTATTACAGCTAAATATTTGGAAAAAAAACTATTAGGAAAAAGGTAGGTTTTGAAACTCATGAACAACTTTTTGCTAAACTGATAGATTTAAGAAGTACAGGGTTACAGAATGGGAGTACCATAAGGCTCTTTTTGTTTGTTATGATTGACCAATAAGTTCATAGTGAAGTTGTCATGTAAAATATCTTGGAAATACCAGGGACAATATTGTTTATACCGACGTGATAACTGAGTACCATTTTTCAATGATCAATGCGATCAGATCACCAACAGAACGTAGTCCACGAAAACCCTAAATTGTTTTCGAGATTCATAATTTAATCGCGCTTGATCTATGCTATGTCTTGCTACAAATGTCTTGGGCTATGCAGATGCAACTTTGAATTAGCTTTGAAAGAGTGAACGAGTGTAGTGAGAGACTGTTTTTCACTCTATTGAAGAACATCTTCTCAAAACTTTTCGGAAAATATCGTCTTGCCAAATAGATTTGTTGATGCTGCTATCATTAAAAAATTTATCTATCAACGTTACGAATATAGAATAGATTTGACCCATATCAAATTTTACACCCGTGCAACGCCGGGCACTCAACTAGTTATTAAATAAAAGGATCACAACAATAGACATGAAAAAACCTTAAAAATAAATGAGATTTTTTCTATAATAATAAGAAAATAGAAAATGTATAAGATATTCCCACACTCTACACATCCCCCAATCATACAAACAAAAACAGTCGCAAACAAAAAATACACGACAACTAACAACACAAGCCAAATTGTTTGCCTTTGTAGCTAGAACACCGCGTTCTTTCCAAATTAAGGTAAAACCTAAAATTATTACTCCGCTTGCAGGAGGTCCCTAAAAAACTCAGAGGACAAAACGTATGCCCCGGGGCAACACATAAATATACCTTGACAACAGACACACACACAAATAAACAAATGGAATTTCGCGTAACAATTACGCTGTACATATACATAATAGGAGGGAGACAAATAATAATACGAACAAACAACAAAGGCGATATCCACTTTGGTTGGTAAAAAATTAACTTCCTGAATCGATCAAAATAGGAATCTATAGGAACATCAGCATCAGCAATTGATCTTAAGCATGTTGGAGTAAACACACAACAAAAGGAGCGTCAATGTTTTCCCTAGAACTAGAGCCCGTCCATAGAAGGTGTTGTCGTCGAAGTCATCGTCGTCGTTGTGCAGTTTCAATTTCTTATCTCATTGAAATCTTGCACGTGCATTTCTATTGCTACGCATAGCTGCGATTCAAATTAATTCTTTTAAGGCAACTAAGTGTACAACGTAATGGGCTGTTTTCCTTTTTCGGCATAAGAAGTAAAATAATAATAAGAAGAAGAGATGTTACAATGCCGAACCTCATCTCTGTGAGCAACGAAACACAAACAAAGCCCCACTACAAGTCCATTAAATGACCTTCTACTTTGGTTTAGATTCGCCATACCCGCGCAATCACCAAGAAAACTCCCGAGTGTTGGAAAACAACATTCCGCACTATATAGTATTTTTGGTTGACCATAAGTTTCAGCTTTAGCTGCCGGGTCTCACAACGAGAAACGATCACGAAGGACCCCATAATGTACTGCAATGGATGTATGCGGTTGTACTCCTTCTTATTTTCCCCTTTGATTTGCGCTGCTGGCTAGCTTTTGTGCAAGTCCAAAACAGAAGCGAGAGCGCTGGTACCGTTCCTAAAGCCTTTAATTAAGGAATTAATTTCCTCGCCATCAGCAACTACATCGGATGCACATCCTACTCTTTTATTAGCTGTTAGTTAAATTGATCATATATTGACATGTTATCTATTGGCACAGCAGCCAGCAATAGAGGAGCTTATTCGTTTCCTCCTCGGATCATCAGACGATATCGATTTAACCAAGAGCGCTCAAACAGAAAAGCTCAAGTCAATTCCAACTTTGCTCATCCATATTTACTTGCTTTTTCCTTCATCAAACACACTGTCTAAAATCACAATGTGTGTAGTTGAGCCAAAGCAACTAAATACTCGTATTAGGACAAGATTTGCTGAAGGCGCTCTCTGCTTTCTAATTTTTAAAAACTTTTATTAAACTTGACTTAACCACTGTGTGTCTGTATTTTCTACTACTTTAAGATCCTTTTTAACGTTTCGTTAGGCGCGGGCTAAAAACCAACATAGAAAGGCGCGGTGTATCAAAATGATTTTTACTTTAAGATTTTTTAATTATTTTTTAAATTCTCTATATTAACTTCACTTGCCCGTGGGTCGGTCGTCGGTCGCCGGTCGCCGGTCGTCTGTCGTGGAATCTTGCGATCAATTTTTAACCCACTACACATGTGTACAAAATTTCAGGAAAATCGGGTTTTAGGAAGTGCGTTAAAAATTGATAATTAAAAAAAAATTGTATGCGAGCCCCCCGACGCCGGGGCCCGATCACTTCAAAAATTTTACAAAAAGTTTTGTCCATCGGAGATACACCTGCGCATAAAATTTGAAGAAAATCGGGCTATGGGAAGTGGGTTAAAAATTGATCAGCCAGCCACGTGCACGCGAAATTAATATAGAGAATTTAAAAACAAAACAATATTTTTATATGAGTACTAGCTGACCAGACAGACGTTGTCCTGTCCCACTTTCAATAAATTTGTTTGTGATCGTTTTGTGAACTTGTGAAAAGCTATTTATTTTGCGATATCGCGTCACATTATTAGTCACATTAGCAGTATTAGCAGAAATACCCGGCGTTTCCCGGCTGTCCCATCCCACTGAGCCCCGCCCACTGACGCCACGACCACTTACACCCGCATTTCCCGGCAGTCCCATCCCACTGACCCCCGCCCACTTACACCCCACTACCTAACCAATCACCAATCCAGAAAACTATGGAATCGACACTTATACAGGCAAAAAATGTACACTTGTTCGAATATTCTTTATATGAAGATCATATACAGGGAAAACTACATTTTCCAACCCAGCGCCACCTATCGGGTCCAAATTTTGTCAACGACTTTCTTTTTATTTAAATTTATAAAAAAAAAATGATACCAGCGCCATCTGCCGGGCTGATTTGTGAATCTAAACCATCCAGGGCGTCACCCAAAAGCATACAAAAAAATTCATTCAAATCGGTCCAGGCGTTTAGGAGGAGTTCAGTGACATACACACGTACAGTAGACTTATATATATAAAGATATTTATATAAGTATTTTGTAAATATTTCAGTACATTCAGTAAAAACGGGCGCGGTGTATCAAATTGATAAAGTATCTACTACTGTTCACCACAAAGGTACATTAAACTCTAAAGCATCAAAATAATGTAGATCACACAGAAATATTAAGCTACTGAAATACTGAAAATGGTACTTCTTACCGTTTAAAAATTATAGAGAAAAACAAAACACTGTTTATCAATTTGAACCGGCGCGCCTAACCGAAGGTTAATCATCTTTCATACGACCTTGAGAGCTGGAATTTTGTGAGCGCCCAAATAACATTTCTTATATTCCGTGTGTGATACGTGTCCCGTTTCATGTGTGGCGCGTGTGATGGGTGACGTCATTTTAAAGCTCCTTTCAAAAAATCTAGAGAGCTTAAATTTTGTGGGTGCCTAAGTCCCAAATACAATTTTTTATATTCCACGTGTGACGCGTGTCACGTTTCGCGTATGGTGCTTGTGATGGATGGACATTTTTTTTCGACTTGTTTGAGGTCTTTTTAAACCACCTTTCGCACGACCCAGACGTCTGAAATTTTGTGAGCAGCTCAATGTCAAAGACCAATTTTGATATCCGGCGTTTGACACGTGTTGCGAGTCGCGTGTGGCGCGTATGATGCGTGGAAAAAAGACAATACTTTGACAAAGGCCCGACCGCATAAACAGATAATTTGGCGGGTTTTACCAAATAATACAATGTAAAAATAAAAGGGCTGTGTGGCGTATGGCATGTGTCGATCTATAAATAAAAGTTTGTCCCGAAAAACAAAGTTTTTTTACATTTATATGGTAATATTTGTCTTGGTCTAAAAATCATATTGCATAAACTCCTGGGAATAGCTACGTATTGAACGTATTGAAGCTTATTTTTATATTTATTACCTCTTACAGTTCCTAGTAGTCAAACTTCATCCCTATATATCGTCTAAATATGTATTCTCTCTTTTAATTGTAGATAATAAGAGTGCATAATTAGATATATATTATTTCCCACACCATCCTGCAATTTTTTTTATTAAACAGCACCACGCAAAACTGTTGCAATTGTCCAGTTTTAATTCTTTATGTAGTTCCTCCGCACTGCTGTATTAACGATTTTCTTAGCTCTATACTAAGTAAATACAAGTCTTGTAAAGCACCGTAGATTTTTTGCAACAAGAAAATGTAAAACCAAGATACAAATGCAAAGCTCAATTTAAGAATAGACAACTGTGTAATTATGAATTACAGAGCACGGTTCGATTAAAATACACTTCGTTGGGGTTTCCGGAAACAGAAGAGACCGATTTCATGACGTTCTAGACCTAGCCAATGAATTTTAAGATGTCCACAAAACGGACACGAGGAAATCCGCTTGCAAAATTTAATCCGATTCCTGATGTGGCCGCCAAGTCGATCGCATAGAAATACACATAGAATTTTATTGTAGACTTTATTTTATTTTTTCTTTACTTTGTATTTTGAAATGATAGATTGAAATTTAAACTTAAGATCCGTATGATGAAGGAACATCAAATAATAAAAGCTAGAATGAACACCGAAAGATACCAAACGATTGCAACCCAGTTGTAACACATAAGTTTTGTTGAGGATTTCGTAAGCCCATTAAATTAGACAAATCAGACATCCATGTATATGTATATGAATGTATTTATTTTAATATATTTTGTGTGGAATTTATACTGAAAGATGCTTGACCAATTTTTTTATTCTATAATCAAATATCTTAAGGGTACTATTTATTTTTATTTCAAATGATTTTAGGCACGTTTTACTAAAGCGGTTTGTGTACACCGCTGTGTATATCTAAAGCAATATATTTAAATCTATTTACTTCAAAAGCAGTCTTTTCTTCCCTATCAAGTATTGTTACTGAGTATGCTGAATGCATATGTGTTAACAACTTGCTATAGGCTATCCGCTAATGCAGGTAAGAAATCAGATGCAGAAATTGAAAATACTGAGGTGGCGTTACTGAACATGAAGAGTTCTTGATGAACAGAGGATGAATTGAAAAAAAATTCACTACATACCTTTTTCATTGTGCGAGATAGCAATAAATGGAGAAAAGTACCGCCAATTGCAATTTTCCAGTGCTTTCTTCATCCGCACTTGCCACTATGCCCCTGAAAAAACGAAAGGCACACGCAATTTTTGGAGAGAATTTCCTAGAGACGAATTTCATCATCATCATATTTGGCTCTTCGACAAGGGTCCGGTCCTGGCCTCCCGCAAAAAGTGTCTCCGCAGGTTCCGATTTCGAGCCGATGTTATCCATTTTGGCATCCCTAAACTCTGGGCGTCATGGTCTACGCCATCTTTTCAGCGTATGCTTGGTCGGCCAAGGACCAATGTTGGATCTTTTACTCGCAAACGTGGCCACCATGTAGTTTTGTTTTGCTCTCATTTATGTGCAGCCCCAGATTTCATGCCGCCTGCTCTATCTGGATGAAGCTTCCCGAACAGCTCTTTGGTTTCTACCAGCGATGTCAATATCGTCTGCGTAAGTCAGTATCTGAATGGACTTAAAGAGGATTGTTCCTCTCACCGTTACGTCAGGGTCTCGGATCACTTTCTCCAACGCCAGGTTGAAGAGGATGCAGGCCAGTCCATTACCTTGTCGGAGCCCATTATATATTGAATGGGCCTGATAGTGATCCGGATATTTTTACTTGGCTTATAACATTGGTTATGGTCAACCTACATAGTCGTGTCGTGTTTAGCATATATATAATGAATATTTAAATACAAGAGTATATATTTTATTTCTGCTATGTGTGTTAAGTGTTTAGTGGCTCTAATTATCCATACACCTTTTTAGTATATTATCTAATACTTTGAACAATTTGGGAACGAATCAATAAAAGTCTATGGCAATAAGTTATTTTTGAGAGCCAATTTATTGACCTTAAATTTAAGCTTAACCCACACATGTTACATTAACTAAGTACTTATTTAACATTAACCTTTACAACCAATTTTTTACAGGTTATATGAGACTTTTTTTACAGCAGAAGAATAACCGAGAAAAGTTAAGTATTAAAAATACAGATTAGAAATTGTCATAGAAGAATTTTTACATTACATATAGGTAGGTACGTCAAAAATTATTAAAAAATTCACTCCGTACGCTTCTCCAGCCTTCAATAAATGCTACAAAAATCAACAGAAGACAAACCGAACCACAAAATGAACATGTAATTCCTTTCTAATGAAATTTCTTTGCCAAAAAATGCGTCTATGCGGTCCCAATTTTATTTGCCTTTTGTCTGGCTCAAAGTCGTTGAAGATGAAAACTTCGTACCGCAGCAGTAGAAAATAGGATGGTAATGCTTAAGGAATGCTTATACCAACAAGAAAACAATCCTGTCTGGTCGATGGAACAAAAATGTTTGCTGACTGTATTTTTTTAAACTTACATTAAGAATTTATTTCAATTTCTTAGAAATATCTACAGGAGAACCTACACTGAAACTAAGCCACCCAAGTAATGCTCTATATAGCAATTAATTGTATGACAAGAAATGTCTCTTAATTGAAAGCAATTAATGTTATCCGAATATACTCATCATTCGTCATCTTTGCATTGAAACATAATCAACTGACCAAGAAAACGAAAACGATTTATAGTCCCATTTGAATAGGGAATACGGACGGGGAAGAACATCGCAGACAACCTCTTTTTTCTTTTCTTTTTTACTTCTCCATCAATATTTGAACAAACATTCAAGAAAAGATGCACCGCTGTCTGGCCATCTTCTTGCTGTGTCCACAGAGGACCGGAGCGTAACAACCGTCCGCGTAGTCTTTGCTATCGGTCGGCGGCATTGGCATTGGCCATGAACACTCGAATGTTGTACATGAGTTTTTTTAACTCCGGCAATACGAGTTGATTAGGTACGAGTATTAATTTGTTTAATCAATGTTGTTGCGTATGCTACAGTATTGCTGCTTATATTGTCCTCGGTATGCTTCATTGACTTCTGTTGTGGCATCAAGAGGAAATATTGGATGTTAATGGATGCACAGACTTTGCGAATAAATTTATTGGCTGCTGATCTGCGTGACCCTGTGCGTTACAATTTTATACTGTGTTCTTTTATATAATCATGTTATTAAGCGATAAACCATAACATTGGTTTTAGTCTGGTAGCCTTATTCCATGGCCTAATTCCGAAAATGTTTGTAATAAATCGCAGAAACAGCGACAGGCCTCTTCCGCGCAGACAATAATATTGCTTTCACAGAGAATCTAGAAATTAATTCCGATTTATTGTAGATAAACCTTTAGAAAATTGTATTTCTTTTTATAACTTGTCGTAAGAATTAACTGAAATACCTGCTTTAGAAAAAACACATTAAGTTTTGTTCCGAATATATGGCTGTAAATAAGAATTTCTATTGTTCTAAGCTCTTTCGATAATTGGTTACATAAAGAACAATATAACAAAAAACCTGATAAGCACTCAATTAAAACTCAATTAGCCACCAAAGTTCATCCTGATACCAAAGACCACAAAATATCTATACTATTACCTTAGCAAACAAATTTAATAGCACTACGAAACATAACATAAAGCACTGTAATAAAAGAAAAAGTTTATGCCTAATAGCTCATTTAAAATGTGATTTTAAGATGATAGACATCATCATCATGATATTTGGCTCTACATCCGGGGTCCGGTCCTAGCCTCCCGCAAAAAGTTTCTCTACCGGTCCCGATTTTGAGCCGATGTCATCCAGTTTTGCATCCCTAAATTCTGGGCATCCTGGTCTATGCATTACTTCCAGCGTATGCTTGATCGGCCTCGATGTCCCATAAATCCTACCGCAAAGGACTTTCCGAGCAGAATCCTCCCATGCGAGCTAGGTGTCCTCCCACCGGAGCCTACCGAGCTTAATTCTATTCACGATGTCGACATCACGGTACCGCTCATAGATCTCATCATTATAGAGTCTCCAGAAACGTCCTTCCTCCCATAAGGGGTGTCAACAATTATCCGTAAGACTTTTCTCTCGAACGCGGCTAAGAGGTCAGAATGCTTTTTGCTAAGCACCCAAGTCACGGTTCCATATTTAAGTACTGGTATGATCATTGTCTTATATACCAGCAGCTTTGATGTTATGGTTAAGTTCCTGGATTTGAAGAGTCTTGACACACTATAGTGGGCTTTGTTGGCTTTAAGCAACCGTGCGCGTATTTCCGGTTCAATGCTGTTATCGGCTCCACTTTCACTTTCTCCAACGCCAGGTTGAAGAGGACGCATGCCAGTCCATAGTCGTGTTAGTTTATTTGGGATGCCAATATCTGTCATGACTTTATAAAGTTCTACTCTGGCTATGCTATAATAGGCGGCTTTAAAATCTATAAGAAGATGATAGTTTTGAAACTCTTGACATTTTTTCATCACCTGCCTAAGGGTGTAAATCTGATCATGATCATTATCATGAAAATGATGACTTTAGCGTATGGGGCTATCCTGTCTTGAAGGATGGAGGATAAAATCTTATACGCGGTACTCAACAACGCGGATGCTGTCTTTCGTGGTGATGAGGTCCGAGACGACGTTGGCCCCTCGGTACGTTCGGGTTGTGGCGGCGGTCTATCAACATGTGGTCTATCTGGTTGCGAGTGGCTCCATCAGGAGATACCCAGGTAGCTTTGTGAATATTTTTACGCGCAACGAGCCAATTATTGCTTGCTGCTATCTCTATGACTCGTTTTCATTGTTTCATTCTTTTGCTGACTAGAAACTCCACCCCGAGCACATGATGTATTGTATGACAGCTGCAATATATGTCAAATGCTGATTTTTGTAAAACGACATACCCCGTCCACCGCATCACCTGGATTGCCGTTATGTCAGCATTATATTTGGATAGGGTATCGCCTCACTGCTGTGCAGCTCGAGCTCTATACAGTGAGCGTACGTTCCATGAGAAAATTCTTAAATCGCTTAGCCGTTTTCGTTGCCTAGGTCGTCGTCGTTCATCAGCATATCCGAGGCTGATTCTGGGTTCCGTAATAGTTTTTTTTACATGCGAGGTTATTGGCCTCTATTTTTACATTTTAACAAAGATAACATTTTAACAAAGAACTTTTAATTATGTGCCTGGGAAAAGAAGCATCATGCGAAAAAAAAATTTCATTTTTGCGGGGAAATTCATTACAGCCGTATTAATAAACAATCACTATCCGCTCGTTAACACAGGTGTTAGCTAACACGAATAGAGAACTTGTCCATTTGATAACTTTTCTTATTAATAAACATATTATTTATCTATTTCAGCTATCCGCCCAGTACCACTTAAAGCACGGCAACACTTCTCCGAATTGTACAAAAATTCGAGTAAATTCGGACGATGCCTGTCCAGTTAGGACATGGCCAGCATAGCAAAACATCGTACATGATTTTATGACCTAATCGAAAGAAGGCGAAAGGACGAAAAGCACAGTAAGCGGAAGTGAACAATTTTATGTAGTAAATGGGTAAATGTTTTAATATTTTTGTTAGGGAGGCTCCCGACCCCTGGACCCGATCACTTCCAAATTTTTACAAAAAGTGTTGTCCAACGGAGACATGCGTATAAAATTTAAAGAAAATCTAATATTTTTTTATAAAATATGTATGGGTGTCCCCCAACCGCGGGACACGATCTCATCAAAATTTTAACAAAAAGTGTTGTCCATCGAAGATACACATGCGTATAAAATTTGAAAAAAATCGGGTAAATTTTGTAAAAAATTGTATGGGAGCCCCCCGACTCAGAAGCCTGAGGTGCCCCAAATTTTAATAGAAACTATTGTCACAAGAAATATACATCTGTACATCTGCTTTGGGAAGTGGGTTAAAAATTGATCACAAAATCTGACCAGCCAGCCAGCCAGCCACGGGCACCCGAAGTTAATATAGAGAATTTATAAAAAGATTCAAACTATATTTTAAAGCGTCCCAAGCAATGCAATTACATTGGTGAATATTTGCAATGAAACTGACTACTTTGATTTGATGTGACTATTTAGTGGTGCCCTACTGGATGAAATAATATTGACGATCTCGCTGTGGCTCAAGTGGACAGTGCGTTGCATAACTGAGTGAGAGGTTCGAAGTTCGAATCCCAGATAATACCAAAGTACGATCCCATCCCTCGCGAATGTCTTATAAACGGCAGTAAGTAATAACTGACATGGCAAACTTCTCTGATTGTAGACAAAAATATAAATTATTCTCTATATTAACTTCGCGTGCCCGGTTGTCTGTCTGTCTGGAATTTTGCGAAACATTTTTAACCCATTTTAGTCATACTTGTGTATCTCCGGTGAAAACACTTTGTATTCAAATTTGGAAGTGATAGGGCCCCTTATTTTGGGGGATTTGATATACATTTTTTAAAAAAATTACTCGATTTTATCCCCAGGGCCGAGGAGCTCCAATATAAAATTTTTAAAAATTATCCGATTTTGCACACTCATGTGCATCTCCAAAAAATTTGATTTCATTTTTTTTTTAATTTTCCCTATATAAAGTACAATATTGATGGACAAAAGCTATTTGCAATTTTCACTGAACTTTCTTAGAAGTTTTCTCATATTGATTGACACTTATGCAATAATTACACCGGTATTCTAGAGCAGAATAAAAATAAACGCCCAGTTTTTATAAAAAATGCTACAGGTTTGCTAAAAATTCTGCATAACAGCAATAGGCAGTTGGATAACCCCAAAAACAAGGGACCCAGGGACCCAACGGATGGACCCACTTTTCGTCCATGGCTACGAAACAGCGCAAAAAGTGCTTCTTATTGCGGTTGAACATATCGCCAAATACTCCCTCGAAGTGGAACAACAGCCACAGCGGAAAATGTTTGTTTTTGTTTCTTATATGAAATATATAAATAACCTACAATAAAAGAATCGAGTCCACTGTAAATTATTTTGATTGCTTTGATCTCAGCGGCAATTCGGGAATTACATAAATAGAAAAGAATTTATCTAAAGGACTATATATACCATATACCAACAAGGTGCTTATGAATCTTTACCTACACCCAGGTTAATGAAATTTATAACGACGGAGAGGTATAGTGCAGTGCAGTCCTTTGTTATTTTTTACGTCACATTAAACGTAAGATCGGTAACGTATGCGTACTGGCCATAACAAAACAAAATGTACACATGATGTGAACAAAAAGTTGCGCACAGTCGAACGTTGTCCGCCTTTTTACTCACATGGTAAAAACAGGACTCACACAATGCGGCATAAAGTTAGATCGAGCAATGATAAGAGTGGTGAGGAATTTCCTCTTCTGTGATATTGCGTTTGTTTGAATTTTCGTTTTTGTGTCTCGTTCACTTTGATGACGTCGCCGTCCGAGTGTGATTCTGAATTGCTGCAGGACAATTCGACACATACACATGCCACCCATAGACTTCGGGTTCGTGTCAGTACCACCTAACTTTAGTTTGGTCAACGATATCCCTTCCAAGTTTGCCCTGTTTGCCATCTTGTCTCTGTGTGTGTGTTTGTACTGCAGCATAAAATCCTTTTGCGCGCTGACGTATAAACTGCCAATACGTTTTGGGACATGCAAGTTATTCCATGTTATTCGATTTGAAATCTCAATTTAGATTAGAGAGACGCACCCAGACACGCACGCACGACTAAGATAGCATACATGACCGGATTCAAACCATCCTTATGTGTGGTGGAGTGGGTGCCGGTAACAGGCCAAAAGTTATTCCAAGCTTATTTATTCCGAGAAGTAGCAGTGTGCAAAACTCTTTATCATCATTTGACTCGGGGAAATGCAAGGCGGTGATGGAAATTGAAATTTGAACAGAAAATTAAAGTGCGGTGCTATTTTGAGGCTTGGGGTGATCTGGAATTTAGTTTTTAGTTTAGAAAGTTGTTATTTTTGTGGCATTCCAATTAAATGAAAAACAAATTAGACATAAGACCTTTGCATTAAATTTTAATGAATTTTTCATCTCACATTTCTCGGTTTTCTCTTTTCCCAAAGGTAGAGTGCGTTCCTCTGGAAATAACGCTGCTAATTCGAATTTTAAAGCAAACAGATACATTTAATCGCATTAGTCCGTATAGAAAATCAATATCAAATGTAAGATGTTACCAAGATAATGACAGTCCATGGCAGTCGGTCTGATTTTATACTAAGAAGATTATGCAACACATATTGCGACACAACATGTAAATTGTGTCAGTCAATGTATAGAACTTGTCAGCAAAATCAACCGCAATTCTGTGGCTGACGATTGAGTGCAAAATCCGAAAGGATTAAATGCTGAGTCTCATTGCATGCCAAAGTGGACAGATTATGTAATTGAATAGTTTTCTTGCTGGTACGCACACACGTCTGCTCTGTGTGGGGGATGAATGTGGAAAGTGGAAAGGTCGGACACATAAAACACACATCGTGCAATAGCATCATTACATTTCGAGTGAAAGTTGCGTGTTCTGAAGTCATGTTTTCTACCTACGATTTACACGGATGCTACTGCACATAGAAACTACATAGAAACTAAGCAGAGATTTAAAAGCAAAGTTATTGAACTCTCTTTGTTTTCACGTTTTGCGCGTAATCATTAAGCTGATTACCAATCAGTTCAAATAAATGAGGGCAGCGCCTTATTCGATGTCGTAATTGCGTGTCTATTAATTACTCCAACCAAATCAAAAGCAGATATTTCATGTTTTGGTTAAAGGGAGGAAAAATTGAAACAATTCACAAGTCCAATTCAGGTTTAAATTCGAAATTTTAATGAAAATGTTTGGTATAAGCACACAATCAAGCTCGTGAGTCTGTAGCAACACAGCTTTCTAGGCAACCTACAAATCTTTAACGAATTTTACGGAATTCAAGCTGAATTCCACATGATAAGTCCATTTTCCGTATCGAAAGATTAGGGTGTAAAGCCCCCAGAGTTTCATATCGTGATTTTTTTGTGCTGCAGCAATGCTTGTTTTTCATAAGGAATGGGCTTCGCAAACAAAACTATTGAATTTGGAACGGAAGTATTGATTAAATAGATTGTAATTTTAGCTACAATTGTATCAATTGGCTCACTTTGATAGGAATAATTACCGCCATTTATAATAGACAACTTACAATAACTTATCTTTCTCTGATCGATAGTTTACCCAAATGCCACTATTATGATCTAAGAAAGACTAATTCATAGAAAAGGAAAATAATCCAAAAAGGCTACGGAAAATGTTAAAGTCGATGTATAAAACTTAATGGAATATTCAATTTAACAATAAAGTAGTAACCGATTAACAAGAATTGGCAGAATCCCTATATAATACATTTGTATCCAGTGGAATTGAAATCCATAACAGTATTTCAGATGTAAGGAATTTTAATGAATCGAGTACGTATCTTTATTCAGTACTATTCTGGTTCCAAAACATTACCTGTCAAGAAGGCGTGGAATTTGAATGGTTCAGTATTTATCTTCAAGAAAGGCGGCAATATAAAAAAGTCGATAACTGTATCTCTAAGCTAATACCGAATAAACTCGGAGTACCGCAGGGATCTACGTTGGGACCATTTCTTTTCATTCTGTATTAATATATCGGGTGTTTCAACAGGTGCGCTTTAACTTTTCTCCGATAGGGACGGCGAACGACGCGATATTTTTTATTGTTCTTTTGTCATTTGGGAACTTCATTAGTATACATTTCATCATGGAACGCTACACATGTGAACAGCGATTGCAAATTGTGCAAATTTTTTATCAAAATAATCGTTCTGTTGCCGCTACTTTAAGAGCATTACGGCCATTTTACGGTCCATTTAA
This sequence comes from Nephrocerus scutellatus, assembly GCA_947095585.1. Lineage (NCBI taxonomy): Eukaryota > Metazoa > Arthropoda > Insecta > Diptera > Pipunculidae > Nephrocerus > Nephrocerus scutellatus. The sequence continues at coordinate 72,271,189 of OX352765.1, forward strand.
CAAGCCAGCCCGTTCGACAATCGACCGTATAGTAAAGATCTTGGCCTACATCCGTATAAGATCAAGCTGACACAACAACTAAAGCCGTTTGACCATTTGAAGCGACGCCGATTCGTAAATTGGGCTCAAGAGCAAATCGAAAATGATGCAGATTTTCACCGAAAAATCATCTTCAGTGATGAGGCTCACTTCGTAAAACGTGCACGCGGTGGTCATGCAAAAGAAATCGAGTTTCATACTTAAATGTATCTTATGTATATGTTCAAATTCGTTAATAAAAAAAAAAGTTAGTTCAAAAGTCGAAGAGTTTGTGTTTTATTCAAAAAAAAAGTTGAAGTGCTCTTATTGAAAAACCCTATACAACATATAAAGTGGAAGTTCTAAAAAATTTTAAAGTGGATAAGTTTGCCGATGATACCTTGATTACGATTGCTGCACCAACCCTTATTGAAAATAAACGAAGATTTTGAGAATCTGACAAAATGGCTGATGTTTCAGAAGTTAGCACTTAACATTTCTAAGACAAATTACATGGTGCTGTTAATAAAAACAAAGCTAGAATGTAATAAAAAAATATTAGTAGATAATAAAGCCATTGAACGTGTAAATCAATATAAATACCTTGGTGTTTTCTTAGACGAAAATTTAAATTTTTATGTTCATCTCGATTACATTGCTAAGAAAATAAACAAAAAGTTAGGCCTATTTAATAGAATGCAAAACAAATGTATGCGAGGTATTTTGAGACCAGAAATTAGGACACATATAAGTGAAAGGCTTGAAGTGTTAGGGTGGAGGTCTATTAACCAAAGAATACACTACAATGTTTTGAAGTTGATGTTTCGCCTTGAAAACGGTGATCTGCAAAAATACTTAGACTCCTTGTTATACTCGAATAGGTAATTATAATACCAGAAACACTTATTATCTATTACCAATGTACAGTAAATCTTTTTCACATCGATCATTAGGGTATAATGGTGGCAAACTGTATAATACACTTTTGGTGAATTACGGGACTTACAATATAATCAATTTTTGGGACTATTGAGTATATTCATTAAAGAAAGCATTGGTATTTAGTTAGTATTAATTATAATAATAAATGTGTTAATTAATTAATTCAACATAATAATAAAAAAAATTTCATTATTGATAAATAAATATATATATTATGTCCCTTAGAGCTAAAGCGGTCATGTAATCAATAAGAAAAACAGATCTCCGAGAAGCTTGATGGTATCGCTGCCTGTAACTCTCAACAAAGTAAACCGTTAATAGCTATATAGTGTCGCATTGACCTTAACAAACCGAAGATTGATATCAATACTTGAAAAAGTATACATACTATTACTACCCGATGGGGGTCGGAAAGCTGGTTTTCACAACGAAACCAGCGCATACATATTGCACGATATGTTTCTCTGATCAGATCATGGGATCGACGATCCTATATTACTTTGGCAAAAAATTAGGAGGGTAATTAGTTATGCCTGTACTGTCTAGGTCTTCTCGCAGATGACGCAGACTATTCCTTGTTTTCGTGAATAAAAATAACCTTCCTGGAGTCCTCAGAGATTGTCGTGGAGATAATGATACACAAGAAGGATACCTTACTGGACTAAATCACATAGCAGGCAGAGCACATACTCGAACCGAAAAAGAATGGCTCGAACATTAGTCCATAAATCTGGAGAGCTAAGCGCTAACCAGAGGTTATCATAACTTTTGGCATTGGAGCTCTCCTGGCCACCCGCAAAGAATCTTCTGATTCTAGTCGATATCATTCGAATCGCTTAGTCTGAAGCAATTTGTTGAACGGTTCTTGGCTACACCGTCAATTGGAGTACGGCAGGTCGTGCGTGAATGCATTTCACCTACCACATCACGAAACAACAAAAAACCAATGACCACGCCACTCTGTATAAAGAAAAAAAATTGAATTGCATTTGTTTTTTCTTCTGTGAATGGGAATTATTCTACCACTTAAGACCTTTTCAGGTAATTCCTGTGAAACTGTCACAGGCAGAAATACAGAAAATTTTCTAATTTAAATTGGGATTTAGACTTCCAAGGAGGAACTTTCCATCCAACGAAATTTCCAGAGCACAACAAAAATAACCAACGGAAATAAATTATCACAAGTTTGGCGCTCCAACTGTAGAGCATCGGTCGGTCGGTGTTAGCAAGACAATAAAATGTACTTTGGAACAAAGTTTTCCTGTGCTGCGCTGGAACAGCAGCTAAGTGCTACCAGTGCTTTCTACGGTGGCAAGCAGCAAGGCGGTTTGTTCGTTTCACATCAGGGTTAAAGGCTGCGTCTTGCAGGTCTCGCAATTTAGCTGAGCGCAAAATTTTGCTTTTTATCGAATTACCCGAAGGCGCTTTGCACCCCTGAGCTAAAACACGGGTTTTATGAATGCGCAACGTTGAAATATTTTTACTTGTAGCAGTCTATCGTTTCGTATTAATTCCATGCTGCTCGTTCTCTTAACTCGTTTGCTACCCAAGGCATAATACATCCAGTCGACACCATTCTTTGCAAAGTTATTTGCAAGTTGCAGCGGCTTAGACTGCATTTCTTGAATTTTCTGCAATTGTGTTGTGGGTCTTTTTTTGTTGTTGTTGTTCTTTGAATTTTATTCCACTTCTTTCATATTATTGCGGTGTTAAGTGCAAATGGTGGATTATAGTCTTCTATTGTTTTCTTTTCTTTTGCCAAAGCGGATATTGTGCACTTTTTTCTTGTATGTTTGACTTTCTGCAGGAAAAAGATAGTTTTAGCAAAAGCACACACAAAATAACCGAGAGCCAGAGTCAACAATCAATCAAAAATAAGTGAGCTGCAGGGGGGGAATTGCTGAAAGGACGATTTGAATTTTTACTATTCAGCAGCGAGGCAAACACCAGAACAAAGATTATATCCCTTATCCGAATATTTTTGTTGTACATCGAATAAGAAGGAGGAAAACGAATAAGGCATTAAGGTGAACGAAAAAAAATTCTAAAGGTTATAGAATTATTGAATACGACAAGTTCAGTGCACAAATTACAAATTTAATTAGCTATCCGTTCTAATGAGTAGCGCCTCTGAGCTACATATTGCAAAAACAATTCAAGATGCTATTAACCTTGCTCTCGGCAGGTTGTTGAGCCGTTGAAATCTCCAATTGGTTTATCTGGTATTATTGATATAATATTATTATATCGTAATTTGAAAGATACTCGGTTGTACGAGCACAGCAGTGATAGGATATCTGAAGATATGATTGAATATTAATGTACTCGTAGCTGAACGGTTAGCTATATCAGCTATCAAAAGCAACGAATAAGAGAAATCCGTTAACCATTGCAATCTTGCAATCTCCCAGAGAAGGATGGTTCTATCCTCCATTAAGTAATGGTGATCATAGATGCGTCATTCAGCAAGCTCTAAGGCCTCAAAACATTATAGCTAACTCCCTATCCCTGACGTGGATAAAGAACGAGTACTGCTTTTGTAGATTTTAAAGATAGATTTTAATCAAAGATGGTATTTGAAGTGAAAACTAGTGTCTTTAGACCCAATTTTTGCTATCGAAATCTGCGCTAAAATTAACTTTGTGAGGGGTACCATAGGCAGCTAAACCTAAGCTGCAACCTTTTCATGTTGTTAAGGGGCTTTGAAAGCATTGCCATTCTAAACAGTAGAAATGCTGTTCAGGGTAAACAAACAAAGCAACGAGACAATGTTGAGCGAGCACAATAGTCACTGCTACTTGAGCCACCGAATTTGTTTAACCGGGAGCTCTTTCGTGGCATTTGTTTGCCATGAGAATTCCAGAGCTTATAAAATACAAGAGACTAACAAAAAAGAAACGGATTCTTGTCCCTACATACAAAGTAAATAGCACATTGTCTGTGCGTATCCTTCGTTTGTGTGGTTAATAAGTCACATCTTCCTTACCGATTTAAAAATTCTTGTTAATAGTTATATCCATAGACTCAAATTTACTATAGAGGTAGAACATATCATAGACTAAAAATCATCATAGTTCTTTCCATTAATTTTGTAGATAACCGGCTTACGTTAAGTTTTTTAAACGAAAATTTAAGTTTTAGGTACATACTCGCATATTTTTTAGGCGGTTTGTATGTAGCTCTTATTTTTAAAGTCGTAATAATAATAATGTTCGGCGCCACAGACCATTGCGGTCCAAGGCTTAGCTTCTCGCGACCATTTGTGTTGCGCATGTATATTTTTGGACACAAAATGGAAGGGAACTACAATTTAAGGCCGTATCCGAACGGCGAATTGCGGAGCTTTATTACTCTCGGAACGTTTGTCACCCATTCACGCGAGGTGGGACACCGTGAAAAATACTTTTGGTGTTACTGTGATTTTAACCACGAACCTCCTGCTCAGTAGCCATTCGCATTTCCACTGAGCCACGGCGCCCACCGTGTCTGTTAGTTATAAGTCCTTTAAAAAGTTGATAACACATTTGTTGGTGCGGTGTTTATTTGTTTTCGATATATTATAAGCTCATTATAATTTCTAGTACAGAAATTTGCTATTTGGTTCGAAATCTGATTCTTCACTTTATTACTTCATTCATTTAAATGTCTGACAGTTAACTAATTGCATGATTTATATTAGTTTTTTCGGCATGTCTTTCCTCGCTTTGCTATTCCTTTCTTTTGTTCATGATTGGTTATTTTTAGGCTGTTGTTTTGGTAAATTTTATAAATTTTTATAGACATGGAATTTTGTGAATTATCGTATTATCAATTGGATTATCAGGTGTTTAGGGAATTGGCCGCCCAACACGTTTTATAATATTAAAATATACATTTCAAAACTATTTTAAGCTTCAACGTTCAGGTGAGACAAATAAAAGACCTAATCTGTTAATAATATAATGAATGAGTTTTTGGTTTAACTAAATAAAATTTAAAATGAACCACGGTTGATAGTTTTTTTAAAGCAATTTCAACATCCAGCATCGCTTTAAATACGTCGACGCTTGGCGTTCTTATATAGGTACCGCAAACATTCTCACTACGGTAATACAATAAGACGTTTTTTCTTAAAATACATAATTACTTTTTGGTGCACTTTTAAACGATTTTTCTCCTAACATCCAATAAGCACGTGGAGCTTCGCGTAATTTCTTATGTCATTATCATTATAGTTGTTCTGAAAAGAAGTCGTTTTGAGTTTTATAATCGATAAGAATGCGCGACTTTTCATATGCTGGGGAAAATGAAGCAAATATTTCTCTTAAAAAAGTCGGTCACTTAAAACTTTGGGGATTATTAGATAGTAAAAAAACTAAGATGAAAATTCACTCTTTGGAAAAATACCGGTAAGCTATTTGGGTAGAATTATATTCAAATTTCGCTTCAGAAGACTTCAGATTCAGAGAACATTTCCCATACTCCCATACAAATATTTTACAAAATTTTACTCGATTTTCTTCAAATTTTATACACATGTGTATCTCTGATAGACAACACTTTTTGTAAAAATTTTGGAGACTCCGGGCCCCGGGTTCGTGGGACCCCATAAATTTTTTTTTAAAAAATAACCCGATTTTCTTTAAATTTTATATACGCGTGTATCTCCAATAGGCAACACTTTTTGTAAAAATTTTGGTGACCCCGGGCCCCAGGGTCGTGGGACCCCAACATTTAAAAAAAAATTAACCCGATTTTCTTGAAATTTTATATACGTATGTATCTCCGACGAAGAACACTTTTTGTAAAATTTTTGGAGACCCCGGGCCTCAGGGTCAATGGGCCCAAAATTTTTTTTAAAAAATGTAACCCGAATTTTTTTAAATTTTATATACGTGTGTATCTCCGATGGACAACACTTTTTGCAAAAATTTTGGGGGCCAAGGGGGCCCCATAAAAATTTTTCAAAAAAATTAACCCGATTTTCTTAAATTTTATACACCTCTGTATCTCCGATGGACCAAATTTTTCATAAAGTTTTTGGAGTGAATGGGCCCTGAGGGCCAAGGGGGGTGCCCATATAAATTTTTTAAAATTTAGCTCGATTTTCTTCAAATTTTTAACACTTTAATATACTTTTTCCCTTCTTTATTTCCGTGTGTATAATTAGCAAAACCATTTTAAGAACTTAAGACTTTTTGTCTGCTTCGAATCCAATATCATTTTAAAAATGTCAATATACTACTGATGAATAAATTGTTTTGACAATGATTTTTTATGGGAAATTCAAAAACATTCACGGTGGTAAACGAATTCTATCTTAATATATATGGAAAACTAACTTTAACAAATATTTTGATAAACAATATTACGTTAAATTAAGAACATAACTTTTAATTTTCCCTACAAAAATTTAATAATATCGAAATGGCCGGAATTTGCTTAGACATCTCGAAACTATCATTTTCATTTTCATTTAATACATTTTGCTTTTGACAGTAGTGGTAGGCACATATACGTACATATTATGTATAAAGAATTGATTTTTTTTTCTCTTCCATGGGATTTACTTCTTCAACACAATTTCATTCCTCTTCTGTTATTGCAATTCCGTCTCTATTCTTTGATTAAAAGATATTTTATGCAATATGCGAGTATATAAGTGTGTGCAGCTTTGTACTCTTCTTGGCACGTTGTTTGGACAACACACAGACACTCACACCATCGACTCAAGTGCAATGTGCTGTATCAATATCTGCACTTTAGCACATTTCCAAACAACTGGCGGGGATATGAGCCAACAACTTTATCATCTTTATCAAAAGGAATATTATGGGATAAACTAAACGCCTTGCATTAACCATCACAAAAGCAAAGAGATGAATTTCAAGTTGATGAAAAGAAACGAAGAAAAGCGTTTATATAAGTGGTAAATGAAGAGCACAATGTCTGTAAAGAAATTGTTTAGTAAATTTCCAAACAAAATTCAATAAATTCCAATGAATTTTCTGTAAAAAAGAGGAAGGATAAGTTGTGTATACCCACAAGAAGCACAAACGAAAACCTACATAGAACATTTATTGACACAAGTTATAGTTATTATATTTTTAAGGTTACAATGAAGAATACATTCGACTTATTGCGACTTTATAATAGAAAGTTTTATGTAAGACAAAATAAAGCTCAGGATATTTATAAGACCTTTTCTTTCATTTGAAGTGCTCAAAAACGCACAGATATTTTGAAATAAATCACCCGCTATTAGAGCCGAAAAACACATGCAAAGGTCAAAAAGTGCAAACGGAGGTCTTATTAAAAATTCGGTTCTATCCCCTTGCTCTGTTCAAAATTCTACAGAATATACAAATTTAAAAGCAAAATGGCCAAGACCGCATTGTCTTACAAGTTTACGTATTTTTCTTTTCTACTTTCCAAGTACATAGATAAGTCCCCTTGTTTGGCTACGCAGAAATAAAACAGGAACATAACTCCATCATATTTGGTTCTCACGGCTTTTGACTTCTTCTGCTTTTAAGTTTCATTTAATTTTCATAAGAGCCCAATAACTTTTAAAACCACAAGCAAAGGCAAAAGAAGCGCAACCAATTTCTTTACGGAGTACCAGTCCACTATATTCGTATTGCTCGTACATTGTGCATTTAAACCTTAAGATATACGACGAACTAACATCGAAATGAAACAAGAAATTGTACGTTATATTTTGTACTTAAATGCTTTTGCAAAAATGCGAGGGTGCCTTCCTTTTCTATTGTTTTACAGTTGCAACCGCGAACTGCGCATTATTTTCAAATTGAAAAATCAAATGAAAGCTAAGAAGCGAGCGTCTTAGTACGAACTAAACTCCTTGTTTTTGTGTAGATTTGATCTGCGAAAAAAATATAACGCTTAAGATAGTTCTGTTTCATCCTTAAAGTAAATTTAAAGTAACTTCTCCAAAATGCTCTCAATCAGCCAACTTGCGGAGCAGATCGCTGTGGTTTAGGGGAAAATCCTCACAAAAACTGAGATTGTCCTATTCACCAGGAAATATAAAGTTCCACTTATTAACCCTCCTTCTATAATATTGGCTATATAGTGCGGTAGTAAGACCTACTCTTCTATACGGTGTGACTGTATGGTGGACTGCCTTAAATAAGAAAGTAAACCTTGACAAATTAAGCAAAGATCCAAGATCAGCTAGTCTATGCATGAGCGGAGCACTTCGTACAACCCCCTCCGCCGCATTGGACATTCTGTTCGACCTTACACCACTCGACATTTACAGCAGGAAAGTAGATGCTAGTTCAGCTATTCTCCTTAATGCTATCTCCCAGTGGACTAGAAATGAAATCGGTCACTCGTCTGTCCTGAATTTAGTTAGTATCCCATACAACATAGACTACACCATTCCGCAACTCCATTTCAACAAAAACTTCCTGGAAACCTTCTTCTCCACTTCATTCTGGGACGATGACGCTTACTTGGAAGATGAACACGGACATATTTGCTTAAAATAGCTAAATCTTAACATCTCCATATCACTGAAGTGTTTTCCGGGCTGAAATGATGGCGATCAGTGAAGCCTTCTCTTGGCTGATGAGAAACGTCATGTCCGCTAAAGATATCCGTATATTTTCGGATAGCCAAGCTGTACAGAAATCCCTGGAACCAGTCTCTACAAAATCAATTCTAGCACTTAACTGCCGATCATCTCTCGTGGATATGGTGGAGCAGTTCAATATCCACCCATGTTGGGTGCAGGGACGAACTCGCCAAACAAGGAACTACACTAACCTTCTTACCTGAATATGGTTCTATAGGCATACCAATCGCTACATGGAAGCTCTTGTTAATGAGGGATGCTTATATAAAAACTAACTGTAGGTGGCCAAACAGTACAACTTGAATAGCGAAAAAGCAGATCTAAACCAAGCTGGATCCAAAACACTCCAAGTGTTTGATCTCTCAAAAAAGATCGCACATCGGTGATATTGTTGTTGTTGTTGTTGTAGCAACTCCAGGCCTCAAACGAGGCCAAGAGGAACCCTCCAAACATTAAACTCATTCACTGTAGAAATAAACCCATTCAATTTTGCTGTGTACTTAAATTAACTCAAGGCTAATGGCAGGCAAAGCGGATAGAAAATAAAAGTTTTAATACTTATTGGATGAACCTAAGGGAGGTGTTATTTATCAAGTTATATTGGCCGCGCCAACAGGGTGGGACCCCAGGTGTGCAACGTCAAAATCCGTAGGGTGTAGGGGGCAAAGGAATAGGTGGTTGGTAGTATGGGTTCCTTGGTTACAGTCGGGGCAGGGATCATTGGTGCCAGGGATAATGCGAGCTTGATAGCTCTGAAGTATATGGCACCAACCCGACCGAAGTTGTGCCGTTATTAATAGGGGGATGTGTACCAAGTGCCCTGTTAACCTTGCTTGAGGAGACTGCTGCAGAGACTGTATTATAGTGTATACTGTTTGAGGCTGAACGGAGGCAGAGGCGGGATTCCAGGTGGCCGGTATGACTGGGTTTATATAGTCTCTGTACGTCCTGGTGTCTTGACGTATGCAGCGTGAAGGCACCTCACTAACAGTGGAAAACCGAACCAAGTTTAGACGAGTCAGAAATGATTGCAATGCCTTCCTTAAACGCGCCAAATTCGACTATGACCAAAAACTTAAACAAAAAATAATTCAATGTCCCAAAGGAAGTAAAAATTTTTGGTCATTCGTGAAACGAATTAAAAATACTGCCTCGTCTTCAATTCCAACGCTCATTCACAATGACATTCCAACTGTCAGCTCAAAAGACAAGGCCAATTTGCTTGCTTCACATTTCGCAGCTAGCTCTACGCTGCCACATAGCACGTTGTCGCCGCCTGTACTTGTAAGAGTTGAATCCTCTATGGGACAGATTTACTTCCGTACTCCTCAAGTGGCAAGAGTATTAAATGATCTCAACATTCATAAATCTGCTGGGCCTGATGGCATTCCCGCTGTAGTTTTGAAGAGTTGTTCTTCAACGTTGGCATTACCACTTCGCAGACTTTTCCATTTATCTTATTCTTCTGGAATCGTCCCAAGGAATTGGAAAACAGCCTTTATCCAGCCTGTTCCTAAAAAAGGCGAAACGTCATCGCTTTCCTCGTACCGACCCATTGCACTAACATCTATACTCTCCAAGGTCATGGAAACCCTGATCAATCGTAAGCTTATGCAATACATTGAATCACGTGAAATCCTTAGTGACCAGCAGTATGGTTTTCGTAGTCAACGTTCTACGGGTGACCTGATGGCTTATCTCACTGAAAAGTGGAACCAGTCTATTCACAAATTTGATGAAAGTAAAGTTGTTGCACTCGATATTTCCAAGGCATTTGACAGAGTCTGGCATCAAGCTCTTTTGTCGAAAATGAATGCCTATGGAATTAATAACACCCTGTTCGGTTGGCCGACACTCTTTCTAATTTTCATTAATGATCCCCTATCCACCACCTCTAATCCAATCCATTCTTTCGCTGATGACAGTACACTTAGCTTTTCATATGACTTCTCGCTTTCTGCACGATCCTCTTCGTTACAAGTGGAACTTGAACAACAACGTATGTTAAGCACGTTAAATTCTGACCTTGACAGTTTAACAAGGGGGACTACATAATAGAGTTGAATTTAACGCTTCTAAAACCCAATGCTGTCTTCTGTCGTCTAAGCGTAATTTAAACCACCAACCTTTATCCATGAATGGTTCTTGCATCAAAGAAACTTAAAAGTTCTCAAGTCTCGGTATGTGCGTCAACAACAATCTTCGTTGGAACGACCACATATTTGCCATCGCCAAAAATGCTACGAGATATTTTGGTTTCCTATAACGGTGCAAGATTTACTTTACTCTTTCAGATCTAGCTACTATTTACAAGGCGTATATTCGCCGTAAAATCGAATACAATTGTATTGTCTGGGCAGGTGCCCCCAAGACTACATTGCATCTACTAGACAGAGTTCAGAACCGCGCGTTAATACTTATTGATGACGTTCATATCGCGAAAACAATCGAATCGCTTGAACATCGTAGGAATGTTTCCTATTTGTCACTGTTTTATCGGTTTTTCTACAACCGGTGTTCAAAAGAAATATCAGATATATCTCACCCATTCTCCAACCCATCCGTAATAGCCGTGCCTCAACTCGAGCTCATAGGTCCACCATTAAGCCTATCTTCGGACGTACTAGCCAATTCAGAGATTCTTTCTTTAGCCGCACGATTGTTATATGAAATGATTTGCCTGATTCCGTGTTTCCGCATTTTTATGATCTGCAGTCGTTTAAGACATCTCGCGTGCATAGACATCTCATCTTTTCCTCTCCCTAATTTTCTAACGCCCACGCTGTGCTAAGAATTATAAGGGTGCAAACCCCTTTAGCGTGTGTTGACAACAGTTCATTGTGTTGCCTGACGGGGAGCATGGACGTTTCGCCATGAAGATGATCAGGGTTGGTATTGGAATGGCACCCAGTTGCGATGCGAAGGGCTGTGTTTTGCTTGGACTGGATATTAATCCATTGAGTGTCACTTAAAAATGACGTCCAGATGGGGGCGGCGTAGTTAATTGAGCGGCCAATAGCTTTATACCTCGTCACAAGGACTTTTTTGTCCTTTCCCCATGCGGTTCCGGTTAGGGAACGTGGGAGCTGGACCTGGGTTTGACTCGATCCCGGCTCTAATTAGTGGTATGCAGAGTAGGCATGCCGGCAGGCCCACTCTGAAAGCAAAAAAATAAGGATGCTTGCAAAACGTAAACTCCATATGGAAGCTTTCTTCTAAAACGACACTAATGATCTGTTATATCAACCAAATATAAAAACTAAAACTATGCTACAAAAAACCGCTATTTTCCTAGTCTCTTTAAATCAGGAATCAAACCATAATGTCCGGTAAAGACCATTCTAATCTTTTTATTGCGTTCTAGAGAAAAGTCTAAGGAAAGATTATTGAAAGTACCAGCCTTTAAAAAATTTCTTGGAGATAGTTTTTTGGAAACATAAACTGGGGAAATTCCCCCGAAAGAATTGCCTAGAGCAGGGTTCTGCTCTGCTCAGATTTTATAAATGTTAAACTAATTGACATCGACTTGAAATCGGGGCCGTTGGAGAGTTTTTTAATGCCAGATCTTTTTGTAGACCCAAAAACAATGATTAGTTCAAAATATTACAAATTATTTGATGTATCAACATCTTGAGGCTGGAGGTAAAGTGGCAAGCGTTACCGCGTAAGATTTGATTTGAACATAAGCGTGTTTATGTGGTATTGCGTCGAACTGCACTGAATTAAAGTTTTGATCTAGAAATTTGTTTTTGTGTGTGCATTTCTTTGAACCTTGACCATAGTTGAGCAATAGTGCACACATCTACAGCATCGTATTTGGGCATCCAGACGGTCAGAGAAATGAGTAAAATTCATATGCTTTTCTTATAGACGAATACTGTAGACGTATCTGCTGGTTTCTAACCGCCAATCGATCGGCTAGGCATACCGTACCATTAAATGAATCATACGGAAACACTTCCATTACTCTGACTTTACCTTCTGGGACAATCATGCAATCTCACATGAGCCTTATAAATACGTGCAGATATTAAGAAATGCTCTCCAATGACTTCATTATTGCTATCTGCGTCGATCATCAAACAGGAATCTATACAATGTACTCCAACTGATAATATTGTCATCAGCAGCTAATTTCTATTCAAATGTCGTCTATGTACACTGCCTTTTTGACGAGCAATTGACAGGATTATGCAAATACAAATTGGCAAACGTATGCGATCAATACCGATCGACCGCATTGGAAGAACAAAAATCATAAATGGCAAACCACAGTAGGAGCAGCTATGGTGAGTTATGTTAGCTCATCACATATCAATGTACGAGTATTTTATGTTTGTATTTTTATTAAAATGAATTGCATCACACAGATTTTTATATTAAACAAGGAGGCGCAATATTAAGTACTATTTAGCAGAACAAATTACTCTCAATGCGATTAAAGTATTCACATAGATTAATAGATGAATACACTATGAAAGCAAAATATCTTCACCATATTTGATTTTAGATGTTGTTCGAACTCATAGACAAAGTTATACGCCATTACTGTCAGAAGAAGCCAACTTAGAGATACAATATTAACGTATTGCCGGAGAAGGTTTATGCCTGTCATGCCCAGGAATTCTTTGAAGTTTTGCGAATTTCTACTGACAATTATTTTGAACTCTTACTTATAGCATGCGTACATAGCAGACCAACACCGTCTCATATTGCTCACAACTAATGAACTTGACAGTTATTATGATTTTGTTTCACTACCATGCTGTACTAAACCAGTAAGATTGAAAGATTCGCAACTTGTGCGTCCTCATACTAAGTAAAGAAATCCTTTTTGGTCAAAAATAATAAAAAACCATATAGTCCATACAATGATGAGTGAGACGAGATACGAGAAGAACTTTGGACATTGGACAACTAGGTCGTTAGTATGCATGAACATACATCGTACTCAGGCAGCACATTGCATCCGCATCAATGAAATGGTCAACATATTGGTTGGATGGGAATGTTTATTATTTTATAACGAAAGCAGTTAGTTTAGCTCATATAGCGTATAATATAGCGCACGTGCAAAAGTTAGGAAAGAAATTTTTCTAATAACACGGATTTAAATTCACATAATCGACTTTTACAAAAAAATTGTTAGTTAAGTTAATTAAGAGATTAAAGGATCATTAAAGAAGGAACAAAGTGGGATTATTAACTGTTATTTTGCAGCGACAAGGAATAACTCGGTAACTAAATGTTTAGGTTAGGCACAATAATTTCATTCAAGCAAATCTCTATAAAATCATTGTAAATTAAAAAAAACCAATAAAATGTAAAATTTTTCGTGTAAATTATCTAATCGGAGATACACAATTTGCAAAGTTTGAATAAGATCGGGTGACTTTTAAAAAAATAAATATATATAGGAGCACCTAGGGCCTGGAGCCTAAAAATGTTTACAGAAAGCCTTGTTATCGGAGATACACATGTGTTCAAAATTTCAAAAAAAATCAGGTCAATTTTTAGAAAAATTTATATCATTTCCAAATTTTTACAAAAATTTTTGTCATCGGAAATACACGTGTGAAGAAAATTGGCAATAAGGTGGGGTATGCTCTTAATTAAAATTAAAAAATCGAAGGAATGTAATTTACAATATATCACATTACTCACGTCTGGTTTCAATTTATTTTCTCCTTGATTCATTAAAAAAATCAACACGGAAAGCGACCACGAAACTATAATGACGCGAGTCTAAATCCTTTAATCAGGGAAAGCTACGAAAAACCTTGACCAAGAAAATATTACAAAACATGACATAAGTGAGCCTTCAGATATAAGTTAACGTCTTGCTTTTAGGGCTACAACTTGACAGTGAATAGTACAGGATTTGTCTGTAGTACCAGGCATGACAACCGAAGAAGGCACGCACAACTATTGAACCGATAGGCTTATCAAAATTCAGCTTCCAAAAACTGAAAAGGCTAAAAAATCTTGCAAATTCCACAAAATCAAAGTGTTTTTTGATTCCAAACATTGCACCAAGGATGGGCTGAATAATTGGATTCAAATGAAGTTGGCCAGAAAAGAGAAACTTTTTTTTGACTATTCTCCAAGTGCTCAGGAGAAACTTTCAATTTATGCTTTTGATAAAAATTTCCCATTTCGGTTTTTTCGTTTAAAATTTTAACTATCAGTTCGGGAGTTCTTTCTGCCTGCTCGCAAGCTTAACGTGCAAAATTGACATAAGATCTATATATAGGGTGGTCCAGTTTTGGGATACAAATCCATTAATGGATAATTTCCTGACTTATTTTGAATATTGTATTTGATGTGGCGGTCTTTTTTCAACACCCATTGAGTTACAGGGCATTTAAAAAAAGTCTCTTTAGAATTACACTTGCATGGGATATTCAGTCATAACTTTTATGCTATTCAACTAAAACTAGTTTATTGTAAGCATAAAAGATCAATGTATCTTTTAGTTTTATCTTTATTTAATGTCGCGTGTTTTCATTTGGAAGTTATTGCCGTTTAAAATAAAATAAAAACAGAAAAATTTAAGCTTTTGTGAAAATGCATGTTATTCTCTATTTCTTTCTAGTTGTCTTATTAAATATAATAGTCTACACATATTTTGAATATCTGAAATAAGTTTTAATACTGCTGATTATTTCCAAAATTTTAAGCTAGAATATTTGTTTAAAATATATTCCAGCAGACTGAATACAAGCGAATGCTCGGTCTTAAATGGGTCTTGTTACTCCAAAAGATGCCAAATGTAGAATATGTTCAAGTACAATTCATTTCGCAAAAGCCCAGCCCAGAGATTCCGCTGAAAGAAAAAAAAACCATGCTTACTTTATTGTATGTGAATGCCTATCTTGTAAGATTGCGGATATTTGTAATCTCATCATTCGTAAATTATGACATACCATATGTCTATATCAGTAAAAATTTAATCGTTTTACATAGGGTGCCGTAAATGTTTTTAGAAAATGGTAATACTAGTGTTTTCCGATGCAAAACTTTATGTCAGTCAAAAAGTTTAACATTAACATTTAACATTATGTTTCTCAAAAGTAATCTGTTTTTTTTTCTTGACAAATTGATCTTAGTGAAAAAATGGAATTGTCGCGTGAAAATTTTGTGCTGATTTTTTACGATTTTCGAAAGGGGCTAACTCAACAACAGTGCTTCAAATCACTTCATTTGACTTTTGGCGACAAAGCACCATCCGTGGCTATTGTTTATAATTATTAGGTATAATGAATTTAAACGCGAACATTCACTCAAAGACGAGCCCCGTGAAGGTCGTCCAAAAACAGCTGTTGTGCCAGAAAACATCGATGCTGTGATTGAAGAGGATCGTCATGTGACTTATCGGGAAATCGAGGCATGCCTAGGCATTAGTTACACCAGCGTATATACGATCTTACATGAACATTTAACGGTGCGAAAGCTATGTGCACGATGGATTCCACATTTTTTGACAGACGCACAAAAAAATGTTCGTGTCGATTGGTGCCGCCAAATGCTTGAAAAATTCGTTAAAGGTACTTCCAGAAACGTATACAAGATCGTGGTAGGTGACGAGTCTTGGATATTTGCGTATGAGCCGGAAATAAAAGGGCAATCGACAGTTTGGGTCTTCCAATTCGAAGAAAACCCGACAAAAGTTGTGCGAGCTAGGAGCGTTGTGAAGCTAATGGTAGCGTGTTTACCATTCACGAAAACAGGTCATGTGACTACTGTGGCTCTTGAAAATCAAAAGACAGTCAATTCAGCTTTGTATACGACCATTTGTTTGCACGAGTTTTCCAACAAATTTAGAGAAAACAACCCGAAACGGCGGGTCATTTTGCATCAAGATAATGTGAGCCGGAGTCGGCACATCACATCAAACAAGCGAGTATTTGAGCACTCTAACGATCGAATTGATGGGTCATCCGCCTTACATACCCGACTTGGCACCAGTTGACTTCTTCCTGTTGCCAGCAATCAAGGATAAAATGCGTTGACAACGATTTTTATCGATTATAACTTTAAAAATATTTTTGCACTTCACATAAGAATGTAAGGAATGTCAACTTGTACTGTTGATTGGATCAGCGGTTATTTTATTAAGGATCCGGTCATCTACCACTACACTCTCCTCTGTATTCCGCCCGATTATAGTTCTTCCAATCTTTAGCCATCATCTTTGAGAAACATATCGTCTAAAGGAGATATTCGATGATATTCTGATTGCGCCGCCAAAAGGCATTACCATCGCACACAGATTCCATGAACATATTGATGTGTATGTGCATTCTTCATTAGACAATACTACCATTTAAAAGTACTTGTAAAACTTAAAATTGGCTGTGATACTAGTAGAATTTGAAGAATTTTTTAATAATAGTGTCCTGATATTTTGCATACCTTCAAGGTATTAAAAGAAAACAAAAACCGCCAAATTTTTTAAAGGGTCGGACAATTTGTTCAGAGGGTTAGGGGACTCTGATACAAATATTTTTTACAAATCGTATGTTTTCATTAGTTGTCCGCAATTTTTAAATTTTGCATATGAATCATGGAGCTGTCATATTTTGGAACGGGTAAGATACCTGGGTATTCACTTGTGTGGGTAGCAAAGCGCCCGCGGAAAGCTGGCTAATTATAAACGCGTGAGTTTCAACTTCTCATATTGTTACTCCTCCTTCCCTTTCATCAATTTCTAAAGATCAACTAATTCCTTGTAAGAATTATTCACTTCGGCCGTGTATAAAAACACAATAACTTTTTACTAGCTCCGTATATCTACTGTGAAAAGGTAACGGGGCAACATATTAATTGAGTGTCTTGCTGCACTGCACTTTATGATTCATTTTACATTTTGCACTTAAATTTTTGTTAATTTAGTGTGATGTGACAATGATAAGAGAACCCGGCACGTGTTATCATCAAACTCGTTAAATTATAAAAGGCCGATATATTATCTAGAATTAATTACAAGTTATACGGTTATTAGTAACTGTGTTACACTATACGCTCCAGGAGCACTCGTATTTGATGCCGATAGAATATATCTAAAACCACGCTTTCACGTAAACAAAGAATTGAGTTTCCACCAAATATTAAATTTTAATTCCGTTTTAAATTCTTTTATAATTATCAATTTAATAATGCAATAAACAAAATTGCGAACTTGTGGAAATGTGAATATGACTTTTTATTATATTTTTATATAAATATTATCTATTTTAAATTCCCCATATTCCCCAATTTATTTATTTCATTGTAAAAAACTTTATTATCACGGTGCTGTTCGACCATATGGTTCGTGTTGTGTTTTTTGTTTTCATTTCATTGTTTGTGTCGTTTTGGGTTTTCCACATGTGTGACGCCATAGTTTGGTGCAGGATGAGATGAGCAATGAAGCAGATCAAAATAAAAAAAATGAAACGCTCAGTAGACTGATTAAAATTGCATGCAATCAACCGATTCAACCCGTTCAGAGCGGCATACATAGGACCAGACCGGAATCACTACCAACCACCCACACGCGCCGCCCAAATTGTCTGATGGGATTTGAATCTGCAGCTGTTTCTCGAACACTCCATTCCAAATTCCTTCTTACGACCTATCTCAACCGGAAAATTAATGAAAAGCTATTCAATATTTCACTGAGACAATCTTTGAGCGTTCCTCCGTGCACCACCCCACATCATATCAACTACTAGCATTGTAGGGTAGCATAACGGCTTATCCTCGTTCATCCAATGTACAGCGTCAGATAGTACGGTGGTACGCTATGGTATTATGTCTTTTTACCGAATGCAACATATTGCGTCCGGATAATTTGAAACTTTTGTCAATCATGATGAGTTTCGCAACGCATTGAAGGAAGTTTAAAGCGGAGCGTTGCTGAACAGTTGAAAGTGGAAGAACTCTATGTTCCACCACAGCTACAAGAATTGCAATATATATATGCAATATGAATACTTTCATTCCTTTATTCATAACTAAGAAGTTTTAAGTCTAAGTTACCAATTTGGGAATTTTAAAAGGTTTTTTTTGGGATTATTACGTACAAATAAGCAAAATTTTATTGTTATTTGTACACTCAATCATAGAGCAGCTTTATAGAATAACCGACATTATTGAAAAGCCATAGAAAATAAAATGGTATGTTTAGCTATATTTGTAGGCGTGCCTCAAGCGTTCGATAATGTATGGCATGAAGGATAAACCTAATACGCAATACTGGAGTCTTATCTCTCAGAAAGATACTTTCGTATCAAGCAAGAAGATGCTTATTACCACCTTAAAAAAAGTAAAGTTGGGGTGCCACAAGGAAGCATAATGCTACAAGGAAGCATAATGCTATATTTACTTTTTACAAAAGCTAACACAGTCCCTCCAGAGAGTACAGTAGCTATATTTGCCGATGACACCGTGATACTTCTAGTCAAGAAAATTGAAACGTTCTGTAGACGATCTAGTAAATTGGACCAAGAAATGGCGGTTAGGTTGCAACAGTACTAAATCTGTTCAGGTCGTCTTCACGAACAAAGATATTAAACATACCATCTCAGGAAGAGAGGTCCCCTACTCGAACACAGCAAAGTTTCCGGAATAAACTTAGATGCAAAACTAAGATGAAACCATAACTCACATAAATATATTGGCTTATTGGTAACAGATCGTGTTTGTCTATTCATAATAAATTACTATTATATAAAAAAAATGCTAAAACGCGTATGGACATATGGGGATGAACGGCTAAAAATAACATCGAAATAATCCAACGATTTTGAAACAAAGTCTTAAAAGGTATAGTTAACGCACCTTGGTACGTTAGGAACTCAGATCTAGATCGCGACCTTTAAGTCAAGACAGTAGAAGACATAAATAAAGAGCTTGCAACAGTCCATAATCGAAGGCTGAGGCTTCACACAAATCAGAAAGCATTAAATCTCACCAATACAACCAGACTTACTCGAAGACTGAAGCGAATCAAACCAAATGCTAAAACGACTATTTGTATTGTATTTATATGTATTGTATTTATATATTTTTGTTTTTTTGTATAGAAGTAATCAGCTATTTCTGTATGTAATCTATGTGGATAAGAACAAAATTAAACTGCTTTTTAGCGTAAGCTAGTTGCAATGTTATGGAATGTAAACAATCAATTTATTACGTTTCAAAAAAAAGCTTGGTATAAAACGAAAGCGGATAGTATCCTGGCTTATATTAACAACTGCTGGGTGATAAGACTTCCCAAACTCTGTTCGTAATTGAAACGAAAAAACGAAAGCGGATAGTATCGTGGCTTATATTAACAACTGCTGGGTGATAAGACTTCCCAATTCTCTTCGTAATTGATTAAAAGATATTAAGAATATAAGGAGAATAAAAAATGACTGGAAAATATGTAAATTTAGTAAGCAACATGGTTAATGTTTTTCACACGACTATAGACGAAACTAACTGTTTCCTACGCTATAACATACCCTCGAAAGTAGGCATTGTCCACACTAGTATGTTAACATAGAAAATACTTTTGTTATCTACTGCAGTCTTAGCGAACACACATTCCCATTTGTATTGTTGCATTGCGCATGAGCAGTTTAGCAGAGAAATTGTTTTGTAATGTGAAACTACACGCTGAAAAGTGCTTTTCATGCTCGTTAGATTACCACACTCGGCTACCACCTGATGCTTCAAGCTTCTAGCTCGCACGATACTGCCCACTTTCCTCGATCGTTATGTAATATACTCTATCATTCTTAATATGATGTAAGTTAATATGTAAGCTCTAATTTTATAGATGCTAAAGGGTTTCCTGTTATATTATTAATAATAGCAAAAATATTATTTAAACTTTTGGAATATATGGATACAAAAACTCTATGAAAAGAGATCCTCTGTTTACATAAGGACATAATCAAGCTCTATCAAGGTAAACTAACCTTATCTGAACGGAGTTTTAATGATGATAAAAATTAGCCAATTCAATCAAAGCTAGTTGAAACACTAACCAGGTTTACGCCAGATTTGAATCGTACCAATTCTAACCTGTTAACGAATTAAACAAGTTTTGAACTGGTTATCGTTTTAAGTCAAATAATGAAGCTTAAGCTAATGCCTTTGGAGCTGCGCTGGAAGTTGATACTGTCTTTATTATTGAGACTGTTTTAGACAAAAATCGTGCAAACAGTAATACAGAAAGGCATTATTAAAAACTTTTATTTAGTCGGTCGGTTTTTTTGACTTCTTTGAGGTCTTTGTTAACCACCTTTCACACGACTATAGAGCTGCAATTTTTTGAGCAGCTCAGTGTTAAGGACCATCTCTGAGATGTCGCGTATAATGCGTATCGCGAGTCACGTGTGGTGCATGTAATGCGTGGAAATTTGCTTATTCTTTGAAATAGTCCCGACCTATTTTTACCCACCTTCCACAAGTGCTAGAGAGTCGATGTTTTGAGATGAGCTTAACCTCAGTGGTTGTTGCTTATATCCCGAGTATGGCTCGCACTGTCAGAAGTCGCACTTGTAATGCGTGTAAAATGGGCTAATCTTTGGAGCAGTCCCGACCTGCTTCGACTTCATTGTGGTCCTTTTTAGCCACCTTTCACAAAACCTATAGAGCTGTTATTTTGTGAGCAGCTTAGTGTCCAGGGACATTTCTAAGATCCTGCGTATGACGCGTGTGGTGCATTGAAAATGGCTTAGTCTTTGAAATAGGCCCGACCTGGTCTATTTAAGCCACCTTTACACGATCTAGAGAGCTGAAATTTTGTGAGCAGCTCAGTGTTTATGGTTGTTTCTGAGATTCCTTGTGCGACTTGCCGAGAGTTGCGTGTAGCGCGTGTGATACGTGGAATAGTGGGTTAACTGTGAAATAGGCCCACCTCAAAAACAGCTAATTTGGCGGTTATTACCAAATAATATAATATAAACATAAAAGTACTGTGTGGCGTGTGTCGATGTATACATAAAATGTTGTACCCGAAAAACTACGTTTTTTACATTTACTTGTCATAGAACCTTAAACTAAGCAGTTGTTATATGCAAAATTTTTCAAACATTCCGCAAAAGCTAAGAAATTACTTAAACCGTGGATTCAGTTCTTACACGACCATTTCTGGGTTCCTGGCCTTTTGTCAGCTAAAACATCAACTATATAACAGATGATCAATGTAAATATAAGAGTATGCATTGTTTTCGGAAAATGTGTGCCATTTCTTATACATATTTCAAATGCGCAAAATATATTTATTCTATTTTCTATTTATCATTATCATGGTCATGCGACCATGAGACATCGCCTTCCAGCTAGCCAGCCAGCCGCTGTGAAGTTCCTTCCGCTCTATTCGTATGTCTGCTAGTGCTGTTGAAACAATTTGAAGGACTTCGCAGTGTGAACTGATAAAATGGGTTAAAGTGAGATAGCACGAGGATATTTCTGTCTATGAATATCATCAGACCCGTGTGAGGGTATTATTTACATTTCAGTAAAAATGAAAATATTGACGAAATCCCACTTACCTTCTGGACTGTCGATTTCATAGTACATTTATCCAGGCTATACCTTAGGATTGTTAATGATAAACAGAGACAATAAAACAACTTTCTATATTTTTAAATGAATCCACACACTTCAAATAATTATATCATTAATGTATCCCGCGCGTAATAGGTCAACTTAGGTTCTATGAAATATTTTTACACGTTTTTCTTTGAGAAGTTTTCCAACTTATCTTTTGCTAATGAATCAATACTGCACCTATTTTGTCCTTTTTGCCCTGAAAATGTCTTAAAGAAAAAATCCTTATCACTGCATTATTGTTTGCTGTGACCTCCTAAGACGGTATTAACCTTTGCCAATACTTAACACTGCGAGCGAGCGACGAAGACGTAAATTACGACGGGAGAAACACCTTGCAACTTTTTACATAACAGGGATGAAAATATTGTTAAGCACACTCCCCGAGCAAACGATTTATTAATGAACACTGTGCACTGCACACGGGGGCAACTGTAGAGCCATACGAAGGCGATGCGACACAACAAACGATATCCACAGACAAATAAAACTTAGTTTTCCCTCGAAGCTTGTGCCTGCATTGGAGATAACTCCTGGCTGCCAGAGTTATAGTTGCGGCTGAGGTTATAAGTACCAGAATTATTTTTAAAACTACACATTAAAAAAAAAAGTTGAAAATATGCGCGCCGTTGAGCGATTTTTTTTCCTTCTTCTCCTGCTGTTCTCACTTCTTATTATAAAAACATTAAATTTATTTTTTAAGGAAAAAAATAACTATTTCTTTGCTGTGCCAAATTAACGGTTTTTTAAAATTTTCATAATTCAGCTATTTAACAATTTCTGTATTAGAAGATAATATCTAACAACTGGTTGCCAAACAAAATGACGGACGAACACTCGTCGACGACTGAAAACTTTCTTTGCAAATCTATAAAGGATGCGAAAATTACACTCCTGCGTTATACCACAGATAGTCTTCCAAGGGGGAAGGGCGATAGACGGAAAATACCGTGTTGCTGTATATGCAGATATATGCAGGTGATAGGAAAATATTGGGCTTCTAACAAACGAGAAGAAGAGTTGAACAGGATAAAGCTTTTGTTGGGTCTTAGCTTGACCGACACTCGCTGGATAGAGACAATTAGATGATTGAAGTATGCTAAAGGATTTAATGGAACAAGCTACAGAGAGCAGAGTATCTGCGAAGAGCTTACAAATTTTAAGAACGAGTGTTGATTTCAGAATTTCAGGACTGTTGATTTCTCAGAGCCGCTCTGTGTAATTCGTGGAAAATTTCTTGTGTCAAAAAAGCTTTCTTTTAATTTTAGTGCCGTTGACCCAAAATAGGAAATCCCGGAAAAGCTACTCGTTGGTGAGAATGTCAATTATGGTGGGCTTTGCATATATAGTAAATAAAGCTTTATGGTAAATTGTCTTAATATGATTCAAAAGAATCGGAAAAACTTAAAAAAAGATAGCTCATCGATTTCAGCCTTGTAGTTGCCATACATGTTTCAAAAAGAAAATACAATCTTCTAAATTCAGCCTTTACATTTTAAATATCTACGGAGTATAAAATTTTCTTAAGTATATTCTTGTTAAAGTTTATGGAAGAGAGCACTTAAAAGTCAATATAAGAGCATTTTTAAAAGCTTTTAATGTAGATTTGAAATGATTTTTCTCAATTCTTAAATTCAAATTATAACCTCAGTTAAAAGCTTTGTCTCTTCCGATATATATTTATGCTAAGATTGAATAACGGAAAGCTTATTTCTATAGTAAGTTCATAAAAGTGGATACTGCTCTTAAAAAAATTCAATATTGCAAAGTCTGATATATGATAAAAGACTTTGAATGAACTTAACGAAACTCTTTTCCCCAGCTTAGATAAATTTCAGGGGTAGTTTAGCTGGTAAGGGTTGAATGAATCCCTTATTTTATTCACCGAAGTAAAAGAGAAAATATGTAAAGTTCTCTTTAGACAAATAGTTTCAAGAAGAATGTAGGATTTCTTTTATGAATAGTAATATGAATATATATATAATGTGTGTATTACAAATATACAAATATATATAAATATTCAGGCGAAACAAAGCAAAGATAAAAAAATATAATATAATTTTTTCGAGCATATTTTCTCTTTTGCAAGCTTTTACGTTCGTTCCTGGTTATTTCACTCATACCATTTGTGGGAACTGCCATAAATTCCGTTGCATGAGTAATAAATGGTTTTGGATTGGTTAAAAGCTTAAGGAAACTTGTAAGTTTCCGGTAGTTTAAAAGCAAAAATAGTGGAAACTAAAATGTTGCGAAAGCTGTTGACAAAATTGCAAGCTTTTCAGGAATTTTAAATAAAATAAGACACAAACACCCCATTGGAACAGAAACTTACTTATTTTAGATTTCTGAACTATTGCGCTCTAATTAAATTCAGTTTTTTTTATATTATAAAGGAGCTTTATTGAGTTTTTAATCGATACTTTAATGAGTTAACTTTTACGAAGTACACCTGTAAACTTGAACGAAATTACATTCTCTAAATTAGGTTATGAAAGAGTTTTGCATGACAACACAATTATGTACATATACAATATTTAAATTTATTATAAATGTGTTAACTATGTGCTCCGCATTTTACGACATTCATTCATTTTTATTGCCAATGTTTGCTCACTGAACGTTTATGGTGATCACTTTAAGCCATTTTTATGGCCACTGCTTCTTCGAACACACAAACACGCACAAAACGTGCTATGACTTATAGAGGTGCTCGCTGATGATAAAGCTCCTTTTTTGCTGTGAAATGAAAAAAAATCTGCTGTTAATTTAGGATCCCCAGAAGAGATGAAAGCAGGTCTAGTCAGACAATCTCCCTCGATAGGATTTCGCTGCTTCCTTTACCAACCTAGAAACTATAGCAACAAAAAAATATAAAACACACAGAACTAAGCGAACGAGACACTTAGGATATCATCATGAATTTGCACATAACCATGAGGAGGATATAAATATGTACGACGGAGCAGACGATGGTGTGTTGATAGTGTTCCAGCAGCTGTCTATCCATATACCAGTATTCGCGGGATGAATTTAGATCTTAAATCAACTCATTTCCTTAACTCCCTCCTCTTTATATGCATGGAGAAGTAGAGGTTCTCCGTTTTCCGTTAAATGGATCCAGAGCAACAGAATCGGAAGGCGACAAGTGCAAGTGCAAAATGTATTGCGGCCACGTCCTTTCAATTTAATAAAACGAAAGCAAAATGCTGCGTTTCTACGTATGTCTGTCTTTCAGCTACAGAAAAAATAAACATATGTACCTATCAGCTGAACTTTATGTTAAATATTTTAAAATTTTAAAATTAGTTAAATCAGTGCTTCAGATATTTTAAAAAATATACTGAAAGTTGCAAAGACTTTTGGGCTTAAAAAACGCATGTCAATTTTTTACGGCTCACCAGTTAAAGTTGAGCACGAGCAATGTATAGTATAATTAACAAGATTGTCGCCTGGAAATGATAGTTGGTTAGTATGAGGAGGGGAGAAGCGTTCGTTGAAGCCAGTCAACAAATACACATAGAATAACTAAAACTGCCCATTGCAGGATAAATTGTTCTACTTCCTACACATGAATGTGCAAATGGGCTTAATTTACACAGCGTTGTAGTCTCGCCAGATTCCTGTTGCACACATGTTTCATACTTTATCTGACTGGCTTTATCCTTTTTTTCTTCATGGTGCTGCTGGCTCTCCTACGCTAGTAAATTCCGTGGAATAATGATGTTGTCATCACATCTGGGATAGAAGGAGCACTGCAAAATATCGCCACCATTTAACATGAAACGTACAAGATTCTACATCAAGCGTGCTCGCACAGGCAACACAAGAACAAAAAGGATATCTAGGCAATGTTATGATAGCCTTATGAAACTAAGACCTAAGGTTGTACGGCCGGTATAGAAAAAAATTGCATTTTTTGCTCTCATGCTGGCGGCGACTGAAAGTCTATTGGTTATCTAATTCCACCAACATCAAAAGTTACATTGGCTCGGTGTGGGTTGGCGGCTTCCAATATAAGCTCCATCCATAAAAATTACATAAATTTTACGGCAAGTGGATTTGGGAGTTGTTTTTTCGACCCATTTCGAGACGATATCCTCCTTCTTCTTCACTGGAAGATGATAAATAATAAAAATTTATACACACATATGTTTATGTTTATTTCATAATATCCTTGTTGGCTGCAATATCCTTTTTCCTCCACTTGATTATATTGTAAGCAGTTGCTCTTGTTGATGTAATAATTTCTTATGTATTGCAGGATAAATTCGATGCGCGGCATTCTTTCCAAACAAGTTGTGTCGAGTCTATAAGTGGCAACAATGTAGTCTTTTGTCAAATTGTCGGGCACTGCTGTGAAATTGGAAGTGCACGTCATTGCAATAAATCAGAATTTTCTTTATATGACGAGTATCTATTTTTGTAGCAGGTAAAAGAGGACATTCACTGATTTTTAATATTGTATAAACTAACTTCTAAATACGAATTGTGGTGGAAAATTTACAAAATTTTGACAAATGGATCCTGTTTCAATTTGAAGTTCCTATCCTATAGATATTTCATAGCCAAAAACGTGTATAGAAAACTTTTTGTTTCAAATTTGTCGAATTTATTATAGTTCCGTTCATTGTTTTTATATTTATGATGATTTTTCTTCTTTTTTTTTTTCATCAGTACTCAGCCAACTCTTTTTTTAACGGTAAAAGAAAACCGTGCAGCATGGTAAAATTGAGGATATGTTCCACCGTTTTAAAAAATCTTTGTGAGATGAAAAAAAAAACTTTAAAAAAATGGTCCAAAAAAAGAACAAATGGAAACACATATTTAATTTATTCTACAAATTATTTATATTATTTTTTATATTCATATTTTTATTATAGAAAATTTAGTCGATAAGTATAAGAAAATTCGAATTATAAATCAAAAGATAGGTCTCGCCCTTAATGCAGGAATATTAAGTACTGGAACTGAGAAGTCGGGCGTACAAGAGAATCTAACACGCCTTAAGAATGCTGCCATTAGTATACTGCTGACTTCATCTTAGGCAGTAGTCATAGAGATCAGCGACAGAACGTAAGAATGTTGCGTACCAGGCAATTCAACAATATTATAAAACGCGGGCATGCTGAGTACTCAGAGCTCAGAAGATATAAAAAAAAAACACTTCACCGGCGAAATAAAGAAGCCTGGGAAAAGAATCTCCACCATGAACTAGAATAGTAGGTACAGGGAGTGAGAACCGCACCAGGCCCGTTCTACCAAAGATTCCGGCATATGATACCGCGTTGCATATACTGCAAAGACAAAGAGGGTAATCTGATCACCGATCATAAAGGCATCTTAGAGCGATGGAAGGAGAGATTTTCACCCTTAGGCAGATGATGGAAAATTGTCTAGAGTTTCAAAGCTCACTACACCATCATTTTATAGACTTTTATAGCGTAGCTAGAGTAGAACTTTATAAAGCCATTAGAGAATTCGGCACCGCAAATAAACTTCACGATAATCCAAGTAAAAATATCCGGATAACCATAAAGCACATTCAATATCTATAACAGTCTTAGACAAGCGGATGGAATGGACTACTTTCTCTGCAATCTAGCGTTAGTGAAAGTGAAAGTCCTCTAGAAGTCCCTTCAGGAATCGTCTGGGTGCTTAGCAAAACGCATTCTGACCTCTTAGCCGCGTTCGAGAGAAAAGTATTACGGACAACTGTTGGACCGTATGTTAAAAAGAACAATTCTGGAAAGATTATAGATGATTAGATCTACGGGCGATGTCGACATCGTGAAGGGAATCAAGCAGGGTAGGCTCTGCTTGGCAGGACACCTTGTTTTGTAATTTAAGAGAAGTTCTTTGCGGTAAAATTTATGGGACACTACAACGAGGCCGAGCCTGACGCCCAGCGCTTAGGGATGCCAAACTGGATGACATCTGTAATAGGGACCGATGGCGAGATTTTTCGGGAGGCCAGGACCGGACCTCGCTTTTAGAGTCAAATATGATGATGATCACTATTTATCATCGTCGGATCACTACTTGATAATAGCCGCTTACGTTTATTACCGACTGTGGCAACATTGTTTTCATCCCTTAATTTATCTAACACATCTAACGAGCTTGAATCCATTAAGGTCACTCATTCGTTAATAACGTCCTCTAATGTTGGCTTTCTTTTTATTAGAAAATCTGTTATCAGAGGCTAGGTTTTTCAAACTTTACGGCACGTTCCACTTCCACATTAGGATCATGAAAGAGAAAATGATGTGCCATACTTAAAACAAATTCTAATCCCCCGGTAATTAAACCCGTTGTTAATTGGGTGTAATTTCTGGTCCTGTTTAAATTCTCTATATTGTTACGAAAGTGGTTTTAGTAAACCTATCAACGCCATATGTAGACAGTAGCAGTAACATTGTATATAAAATTATAAGTATTGAAATTGTATGTGAGAAATTTTATATAAATTATACCAAAATATTCTGGTATTTGCTTAGTCGTTCTTATGAAATTTTCAAAGAATACAATCTTCTCGAAACTGTTGATTTGGTATAAATACCCCATATCTCTTTGCAGTGAGTTAGTTGCGATTTGTACTTACAAGTAGATAGAACAGTATGTGACTAATAAGTAATCACCAGTGTGAATTTGTTAACAAAAAAATTTAACGCGGCTACTAGATAAAAATTCTGAACAATTTATGAAAATAAGATTAAAATAAATTAAAATATGAAAAAAATTCCAAAATATATAGGCGACAGTTCCATAGCAAAATACGCAATGCAATGGAATCCGTTATCTCAAGATGGTAGAAGAAAAGGTCGTCCGAGAAATACATGGCGCAGAACAGTTGAGAGGAGGATGCACGACAATTGGGGAAGAGTTGGAGAGAGCTGAAGATCATTGCCATGAACCGTACGCGATGGCGCGTATGCGTTGTTAATGCCCTTGGACCCACAAGAGGAATAGGACATAAGTAAGTAAAGTAAACTTCAACGAGGAGTACTACGAACAAGCGTTCGATTCCCAATTATAAGATAGAGTTTTTGGTCAGAGATCAGGGGGGACTTAGTGCTGTGGGCCAGTGTGTAATTTGGAGTTGGTCAGTGGGGTGGTCATTTGGGTTGTGGTCAGTTTGGTTGGGTTAGCTGGTAGTAGGGGGAGGGGCGCAGCCAGACAACGCGTTATTTTAATTTTTTGACAGGTCTTGATATTTTGTCGGTGCGGGGGAGGTCCCAGGTAACACCGTGGTTAACAAGTAGTTTTCTATCATTTTTATATTTTTTGAAGGTTTATTATTAATTCTTTTGTGCATCTGGTATTTATATTTCTTTCTGATACATATCGGCTTCAAAGCGGTATCGGTGGAGACTGCTTGTTGATTAAGATGTAATATTTTTTTGGTCTCAAAACTTTTTAGGATATTTTTTAAGCTAGAATAAGACCCGGCTGTAGAGCGATTGATTTTTTGTGCCTCATGATATTTTTTCTTTCTTTTTAGTATTTTTCTGGATGACATCGGATTGAAACCGCGCTTCTTGTAGAGATTTTAGCATTGGGCCAAAATGAACCACGATTGTATAGCAAAAGTGATAACAAGTTTTGGATCTTTATTTTTGATATTTTTTGTGCACCACTTAATATTTTTGGTGTTTTTCCTATATTTTGATCTTTGATAGTTTTTTGATCATTTGTACACTCTTCTTGCAATTATCGTGTTAATGTTTAGTATATTTTAGCAATTTTACTGACAAAAACTTATAAAAAGTTAAAATAGTTAGTTTTTGCTTTATTTCAAATAAAGACGTTATTATCTTTATAGTTATTGGCACATCCATAATGCTTCGCTTTATGCAAAGTCGACAGAGCTCACATCACTCTATACACCTGCTGGTTTTTCAAAATAAATTAAATTTTTGGTTTCTAGTTAGTGGTTTTGTGATACGCTCTATTTTGGAGGATTGTGTGTTTTTGTGTGTGTTACATATTATATATGTGTCGGTGCACCATCCGAACCAACAATTAGAAACAGAATGCAAAGTATGAGATGTGAGAACATCAGAGCGTCAATGAAAATTGCTAAATCACACGAACACACCGGACACCGGACACATGAAACACATGGGCGTATATGTTGTCCTTAAGGGCAGAGTTGGTGTAGGCGTGTGGTACTGCGAAGCCACCACAAACGTTTTTCATTACTGTAACGATGTCATACATTTTTCGGTTTGCAAAATCGTGAAATATATTCTCTTCTATGCGAATACAACCATGGTTCCGTATTTGAGTAAAAGCAGACCACAGACCACTGAAGCAGAACAAATTTTTGTCATCTGTGCTTAGCCTTAGCATGTGACAGGAGAAAGTTTTTACCAAAAACACAAACAAGAAATGTGTGACGTACTTGAATTGAAAATAAATAGATTAGGGGTGACAGATTAGAATCTATCGAGCTACTTTAACCAGAGACGCTAACAGTCACAGTTAATGCTCGCAGTAAAATAAATTTGTTGAAGGAAACATTGAAGGAAGGAAGCTCACGAAACATGCGCTTACGCATGCGTAAACTACTAGAGGTTTATGATTTGCTATCAAGTTAAGTTAGATTATAAATTAACGTCAGAAGTTCGATAGAATTTATATTTGCAAAAAACTATGTATGGGGCTATTAGTTGGGAAGCAGTAATTATCTATGTAAAAATACACATGTGGTGGAAAATTTGACTATCGCTTTCGGACCAAGCACAATTGTGCGTACGACGGGACTTACAATGTCTGGATATTTTTTTTAACGCATGTTAATAATAAGGGAATGCATCGCTTGTACGTTCTATTCATATGTTATTGTAACGGTAATAATTGTCCTTAATTTTATCCCTAATTAGTGAATGGAGTGCATCAAGTGTGTCAGTTATTGTGAAATTTTCAAAATGAGCAAAATGTTTAACTATAGAATTAAGTAGATATATGGTATTTTTAAATACCATAAAAATGGCTCTGTCGGGAACCACGGCCATTGTTTTGACGTAAAATATCTCTAATTTAGCGAGTCGCTTTGAGTGTAATGGATTTTACTCAGAACGAGACATTGACAGCATATTATAATACAAAAATAAATTAAAAAACAGGCACTGAATGTTACATAATAATTTATTTTATTTACTTGTATTGATTATTTATAGACTTAATTTAATCGTATTTTAAAAAAAAATAATATTTGCCAATGATTCGGTCTTGCTGATCATTATCAAGGCAAAAAAATGATAAGTTTTAAATTAATTTTCTGACTTTTCAGAAATTAATGAAAATTTTATACAATTTTTTTCTCGTCGTTATATTTGACCGAAATTAAAAAACTAAGCTAATATAAAAATTTTGCTACAGTAAATTACTAGGTGTAATTCTTTATAAGGTTAATATAACTACTGTGTAATTTATTAGTATCTAATTTATAGTTAGCTGGACTATCGTGTAACCAAATGTGACAAGCTTCTTTGAATTATCGTTTATATTTCTTTATATTTGTCTTTATAAACCAAAGTGTTTAATTCGTTGGGTTTATGTTTTACTTGTTTCTCCAATATAACATGAATTACAATTGTTACGATTTACTTTATAATATATCAAGCCACTTTTTTGACTTAAAGGGATTTTGTCTTTTAATTTTTGTAAATTTCACAAAGCCTGGGTATCTCCTGATAGAGCCACTCGCAACCAGATAGACCACGTGTTGATAGACCGCCACCACTACTCGAACCTGATGACGGTACGAACGTAGCGAGCTGCCAACGTCGACTCGGACCAATATTTTGTGGGTGTGGTTCTCCGAACGTGGATTGCATCATCACGAAAGACAGCATCCGCGAATAAGATTCGAGTCAACATGGCTGCCCTTTGCAATGAAGAGACCAGAAACAACTACGGTCAAGCGATAGGAGTCGCTCTAAATGTATAGTAAGTCAATGACTGTAAGCTAGCGAGTGAACGTTAGAATTTTGCGTACCAAGCAATGCAACAATCTAATAAATTGCGGGCACGCGAAGATGAATATAAAGTGCTCAAAAGTTATGAAAAAAGGGTTCACCAGCGAAAGAAAACAGCCGGGCAGAAG
Source organism: Nephrocerus scutellatus (assembly GCA_947095585.1). Classification (NCBI taxonomy): domain Eukaryota; kingdom Metazoa; phylum Arthropoda; class Insecta; order Diptera; family Pipunculidae; genus Nephrocerus; species Nephrocerus scutellatus. The sequence goes on from OX352765.1 coordinate 72,303,432, forward strand.
ACCACCACACCAGGAGTGGAAGTTATACCAAAGAGTATGCGGTATGACGCAACATACACCGGGTTGCACATACTACAAGCCAAAGAAGTTAATCTGATCACTGATCTCAAAGGTATCTTAGAGCGATGGGAAGAGCACTTTCATGTGTTGCTAAATATCCAGCTAACTGATGAATGACCAATGACCGAAGACCATACTATGCTGCCGCCACCAAGCATAGACGAAGTTAGCAGAGCGATAAATCGGCTCAAAAATAATAAGGCCCCGGGATAGAAACACAGCGGTACTGCTTAAAACAGGAGGCCCCACAATACACCAGGCCAAAAGACTGACGAAAAGAGGCATCCTGTGCCCTATACATAAGAAAGGAGATAACGCAACACGTTTAAGGTTTTAAATCTCACTACATCATATTTTTATAGATTTTCAAGCCGTCTAGGATAGCATAGCTAGAGTAGAACTTTAAAAAGCAATGAGAGAATTAGGCATCCTAAATAAACTGACAGGAGTATGTAGGTTGACCATGGCCAATATTATATGCCAAGCAAAAATATCCGGATCGCTATCAATCTCAATCAACATCTACAGGGTGCATGACACGAACTGTTACCAAAACAAAACACCACAGAATTTTTATTTTTTGATGAATTTTATTGAGTCAAAGTAAAAAATTTTCACAAGTATTTAAGTTTTCGAATTGCATTAGCCGTTTTCGATGTGGCCACCTTTAGCCGCGATTATGGCCTTCAAACGGCCGACAAAGCTATTGCATGCAGCACGAAAGTGGCTCTTCGGTATTTTGGCCCATTCCCAGTGAAGCGCTTACTTGAGATGATCGACACTTTGGTATTTTTTTGTCCCAATAAGGCTTCAACGCTCCCTCCAACACATGATCCAGATAAATTTGAGCATTAATCTTGATGCCACGTTCCAAAAAATCGAGCGCTTGGTTTCGAGTGACAATCCGTTGGTCCAAATGTTCAGTAGAACGGCTGGGCAAGTAAAAATCCGGTCATTTTGCTTGTTCACATATTGCTCAATAACGAACGGTGACTCATCGGGGAAAACCAAATTCGGCAAATCGTCACTTTCGTGAAAGCCGAACAACTCCTTTGCTCTTTCCACTCTAACTTTTTTTGAGCATCGGTGAGACCATGCGTTTTTTGAATTTCAAGGCCTTTAGTCCAAGATGATCTTTCAATATGTGTTGCATTCGTTCGAGCGAAATGTTCGCCTCACGAGCCATTTTTCTGCCGCTACGGCGCGGATTCCGAGCCAATTTGGCCAGTTACAGCATGGAACCAGAAATACGGGGATGGTTGCTTATGGCCAACAAAGCCTACTATAGTCTTTCAAGACTCTTCAAATCCAGGAACTTAACCATAACATCCAAGCCGCTGGTATACAAGACAATGGTCATACTAGTACTTACATATGGATCCGAGACTTGGGTGCTTAGCAAAAAACATTCTGACCTCCTAGTCGCGTTCGTGAGAAAAGTCTTACTTAGAATTCTAGGCCCCGTACGTACGAACGTTACCGCGATTTCGACATCGTGAAGGGAGTTAAGCTCGGAAGGCTCCGGTGGGCAGGACATCTAGCTCGCATGAGCGAAGAGAATGCTGCTCCTTTGCGGTAGGATTTGCGGAACACGACTGCGAGGCCGGTCAATCCTACGCTGGAAGGATGGCATAGACCAAGATGCCCAGAGTTTAGGGATTCAAATCTGGATGACATCGGCTGAAAATCGGGACATGATTAGAGACTTTTTGCTACTTTGGACTTATACATCACACTTCACATCCTGTAACTCTTGAACGCTTCGATCTTCAAGGCCACTGTTGCTTTTAATTTAAGCTTTAGCCATATAAAAAAAATGTTCTTTAATTGTATTTCCTTAAACTTAACACTTAACACTTCGGGGTAGTACATAATCTGCTTCAAACGGACTTGACCAGAAAGACCTAATTTTGTGCGAGGATTACAAAACCACAATCATAATCGTGCCTTCATCCGAAGTTAATGCACCTTTTACTTCGGACGAAATGACAAACTTTCACAACCTTCATAATTGGGTTGAATTTTATCCACATGTTATCAGAGTAACATCTTCGCAAACTTGTTTTAATTCAAATGTATGGGCCGGAATAATCAGTAATCGGTAATGGTCCTGACATACTTCACGAACGACTTAATTGTTGGATGACGTCCCATAACTGACTAGAATTAACATGTTTTTTCAGCAAGGTGGTGCTCCTTGCTACAGTGGACGTAATGTTACTGCATTTTTAAGTGAACATTATCAAAACCGATGGATTGGTAGAACGATCCGCTATTTTGGCCACATAGGTCACCGGATCTAACTCCTATAGATTTTTTTTGTATACAGAAGAATAAAAATTGTTGTATATTCCACAGAAATAGAAACTGTAGAACAGTTAGAAAGGATACCTCTTGTACTTCCTCAGATAGACTTGAAAAGTTAACATTCATTTTACAAACTTGTAATTTTAACACTATTTCTGTTGACCGGATGTATTAATATTGTGCCGTGGAATTGTAAGAAATTGAATAGGCTTTAAAACTGCATTTGTTAAATAAAAAACAACCCATAAAAATCAAAATTTTTCATCTAAATTCTCTAATCGCAGAAATTGATATGGGAGCCCCTCGATCCTGGGCCATTTTTTTTATTGTAGGAGAAAATCATCGAAATAGACATTTGACATCAGATGTTAAAATTGAAAATGCTCAGATCATTTTATTCTGAGCACTTAGCGCACGCTCATACTCTGAGCAAATAAGAAACACGAGCAGTTATCTTGAGAACTCTTTGACTGCTCTGAACTAATTTATGAAAACGCGAAATGACAGAATATTGCGAAAACTTGTTGTTCTATCTGTAAGTTGATATCGACAAAAAAAACGACATCAATAAAAATACAATTCAGTAAATAAAAATGTAAGTTGAATTAAGTATAAAACATTTATGTCTCGTTTCATTTGCTGGGTTCATTTGTGCGTGAGCTAAGATTTCTCTCTCTCTACCACCAAAACCATGCAGCGCAGCCGACTGCACAGCACACACCGCACACAGTCCATAAAGGGCGACGAATATCTGATGCCAGTATAGATATTTAAAAAATGTATTAGGGCCTTGCGGCCGAACCCGGGTCCCGATCACTTCCAAATTTTCGAAAAAGTATTGTTTATTGGGTATACACATGTGTGTAAAAAATCGGGTAAATTTTTTAAAAATTTTGTATGGGAGCCCCCCGACCCCGCAGCCCGAGGGGCCTCAAAATTTAATAGAAAGTGTTGTCTCCGGAAATACACATGTGTGCCAAATTTCAATAAAATCGGGCTGTAGGAAGTGGGTTAAAAATTGATCGCAAGAATCTATGACAAATCCACAAACCCACAAACCCACAAACACACGGGAAAGTGAAGTTAATATAGAGAATTTAAAAAAAATTATTTGAGAGCATTTTACGAGATAATCGCGTTTGAAAATACAATTGAAAAAAAAATGTTTTTTTGATTTTGACGACATTCGTATGGGTGTAATGCCACCTAAACTGATAAGCCTTTATATCATAATGAAACTCTTATAATAACTAAAAGAACTACATTTTCTTAAAAGGACACTATAGAAAAACCTAATTAGAAATGACTTTTGAAATGTTGACGACTTTTATAGAGGGTACAATCCAATTGGAGTTCAAGTCGGGACCTGCACTCTATTAACGGAGAATCAATTTTCTCGAAGAAACAAAAATTTCTGCTTAATTTTCTTGTAATAACCCCATGGACATTGCGATAACATTTTGTTGACAATAAAGGGGTCAGCTGGGTATTTTTTTTATATAAAAAACCGACAAAATTCCAAAATGAAAGACAAACACAAAACACTGTCAACACTTTCCTCCTAGTGTAAACAATGCGCAGAGTACTGATTATAGCAACAATATTTCCGTAAATTATATCCAGCTTCTACAACCAAACAAAAGAAATGTACAGCTAAGCAAAGATTGCTGACATTTCAATTCTCTCCTCACCCAGCACCTTTTAAGATTCTAAATCTTGTGCTAAAGTCACTCAAGTGCAAGGATGTAATTTAATTAAAAATGACAAAACATTGACAAGTATTAGGGGGCAGGCAAGGCTGCGGTAGTGCAAATGACCAAAATGTCTCGTGCATTGTCCCCCTGAGACAAATGTCCGAATTAAGTATGCTTCAGTCGAGAATGCGCAAAATACCAATATTTATGTAGGCATTTCAGATTACTCTGATTAGAATTGAGTTGTTCTTCATTGTGAGATAAAAGAACAAAAAGGCGATGACCCCTTGTGAAGGAAGGCACTTCCACAGGGGGAATGAATTTGCAATTTCTTGCAATTCCTGTTTAATTTATAAAGTTATTTTATCGCAAAGCTATATTTGCACAGGCCAGGACATCAGGCTAACTAAGAAAACCATTTGTCCAGAAAAAAGGATTACTTATCATATATTTTGACATAAGTTAAGTCCTTTGGAAGTCAGACAAGTTGACCGTCTTTACTCAATCAAACCAGAAAAAGGGGTGATGTTGCTCGAGTGATAAGAGTAAGTAATAATATTGTCGTATGTAATTCTTTATGTTTTATGGTTCAAAGGACAACGATTGGGAATATTCTGCATTCACCGAAATACGACTTAAAGCAGCACATGACATAGCCATTTGATAACTTGAATTTCTTTTGTTTTCTTTTGTGTCTTTAGCAAATGTTTAATTTCGACGAAAATCATTCCGACCAGTCCGGCAAACTGAGAAGGGTCTTCGAAGTAAATAAAATCAATCAAACATTTTTCAAAGAACAACGGAAAGTCGATTATCATCAGTTGACTAATGAAGGAAATCCAAAGTAAACTTTGACTTATTTTCAATCAAACTTTGCCTTCAACCCTGCCTAGATTTTTTCTAGTGAATCAATGATTCTAAAGAACAGATGTTTCAAAGATGATAAAAGTAAGAAGTAAATGGGAAAGTGATGTGACTCTTGTTACAGCCCAATCAATTAAGAGATAGTGGAACATTGGTCATTTATCGGCTCCATGAGTACAGGCAATTTTAGTAATTTCTTACCAAACAGCTTTTATCCTTATAAAATCGCAGCCAAAGCCGCGTGTTGATTCCTATTGCTCGTGCTGACCCCTGACAGCTAAACAACAAAAACTTCAACGCCCTATGACGTTAACATGACTTTATGACAACGACGTCGCCAAGAGCACTATGCGATTTGATACCTAGCCGTGCCTTGCCACACCACCATATCGGATGACTTTTCAATCCCTAAAGTGTCATTCGTTGATGGCCACGAGGACGAAGACGGCGACAGACATTGCACTACCAACAGACAAACAATTATGAACTTTGGGTTCTCTTTAGTCTAAGTAGAATTTCATTGTTCTCGTTGGCATATGATTTTCATGTTATAGAGATAAAGGTTAGCTCCAGGAACGAACTTACTAACATTCTTGCACAACTACAGAGGCAAAGCGATTACCTTACTTGCCCTTGAAGCATTCTGAAAATAGTGTAAGGATAATCAGACTTTTAAACGTGATACTGGTACATAGTTGCAGTTACAGTTGGAGTTTTGGACTTGCAGACGCGGGTATAATTTCAATACCACCTCACACCACTGTCCGAAGCATCTTGTTTTCCAACACACAATGGATCACATTGTAAATAAGATGAAAAAGTTCTTTCTAATATCAACGCAAGGCGCACTTCGCTGTTAGTGTACGAATATTTGAGTGGACCAATGCATGTTACTCATGGGAGTGATTTAGTGCGCCAAGTGAAAGGAGCAAAGAGGATGAACCTTTAAAAGGTCTTCCAATGGGAAACCACATAATCGAGTAGGAGGTTAGAAAAGAGTGCTAGCTGTCTCAGTATTATTTGCTTTTATTTTTTTTCACCGATTTTTTGTTGGTTGTGGTTTTTGCAAAGTTCTTTTTATTTTGGCATTAAGGAGCGATTGCTGCTTATGCTGCAGTGGCTGCATATCCAGTAATCCGCGAACCACAAGAGAGTGATTTATTTTTAATTGCTCACAAACTGACGAATTTATGGTTTGATTATTTTTTACTACTACTTTGTTCGTTTTTGCTGCTATATGCATTATCTAGCCGTATAACAGTTTCTTTCAAAGAGTAACTTCTAATGTTACTGTGCTTAAAAATATTGTAACTTAAAGTACAATTTTATAATTTTTTCTTCTTACAACTCCGTATCCTTCTACGTTTGGACTGTTGCAATTTTATGGCTTTACGTGTCTGTACACTTGTACCTTATTTATATGCATGCTTCCTTGGATCACTACATATTAGTTGATTCTTTGTATTTTTTCATCTTTTAGCACTTTATTAGTCACGTGCCCTTTTGTAACATATTAACTTGTTTTCCCTTGAATCTCTGTATTTTTGCATTTTTAAAGACTTGCTTCTTTGTATCGTTGCTCTTGTGACTGTTAATGCAGATAAAAAATTGCATTCTCGTTTCCTTGCATGACTGCGCATTTTTCATTATACCTCTGTATATAGCCTGTTTTGTCAATTATTTGTACATTTGCATCTTTCTATGTTTTACCCTGCAACTTTGTATGCTGCCACCTTTGCTTGTTAGTTTGGATTTTACTTTTGACGTGACAACGTCCCACAACAAGGGTGTGCATGTTCAAAAAATGTTAAGTGTTGTGAGACACTGTTAAGTGAGACACTGTATTGCTCGCGCTGTTAAGTGAGATACTGTTAAGTAAGACACTGTAAAATGTCGTATGAAATTCGGTATGTAGGACTAAGATGCGTCTATAAGACTTGTTCCTGTGGAAATTTTGGGATCTGGCCAATAGGGTCTAGAATTAGGTGGTCCAATAAATTTCTCAAACGATTCGTATTAAACTCGGTATGTGGGACTAAGATGCGAATATAAGACTTGTTCCTATGGAAATTCTGGGATCTGGCCAACAGGGTCTGGAATTTTGTGGACCAAGCAATTTCTTAAGCGATTCATATGAAATTCGTTGTGTGGGACTAAGATGCGAGTATAGGACTTGTTCATATGGAAATCCTGGGACCTGGCCAATAGGGACTGGATTATTGGGATCTAAGTCATTTCTCAAGCGATTCGTATGCAATTCGGTATGTAAAACTTAGATGCGACTTAAAGACTTGTTCCTATGGAAATTCTGGGATATGGCCAATAGGAACTAACTAGAATATTGGGAACTAAGTCATTTGTGTAAAATTCGGTATGTAGGACTATTTTTAAATTCTCTATATTGACTTCGCGTGCCCGTGGCTGACTGGCTGGCTGGTGGGCAGAACCTTGTGATCAATCTTTAACACACTTCCTAAAGTCCTTTATTAGTTAAACTTTGCACACATGTGTATATCCCATGACAATACTTTCTATTAAAATTGCTGCGGGATCTGTGGGCTCCCATACAAATTTTTCCATTTAGCGGCATCAGATCATATCATACTATAACAACTGTGTTCTGTGTGCGCTGATGAGCTGATGCACTGTAAGCAGCACTGCTTGCTTTACGATTGTGGTTTTTTTTTGGTTTTTGGGTTGCAGTGCTTCGCATTTGTTTTTGATTTTCAGCATTAATAGTGGAATTCACTATACTTTTGGTTATTGGAGAATTGACATGAATTTTAAATTCTCTAACTAACTTCTCTAACTAACTTCGCGTACCGATGGCTGCCTTGCTGGCTGGTTGGTAGAATTTTGTGATCAATTTTTAACCCACTTCCTTAAGCCCGATTTTTTTTCAAACTTTGCACACATGTGTATCACCAATCCTTATATTTTCTATTAAAATATTTTACAAAAAATTACCCGATTTTCATTTAAATTTTATACGCAAGTGTATCTCCGTTGGACAACACTTTTTATAAAAATTAAGATGTGACCGGGCCCGGGGTCGAAAGGACCCATACAAAATTTTAAAAAATGTACCCGATTTTCTTCAAATTATATACACATGTGTATCTCCTATGGAAACACTATTTGTAAAATTTTTTGAGTGATTGGTATACGGGGCTCCTAAACAAATTTTTTTAATAATTTAACCGATTTTTTTTTTCAAATTTTGCACATTGTGTATCCCCCGATTAGAGAATTTAGACGAAAGATTTTAATTGTTATTGGTTGATTAATTGCCTTTTAATTTAATCGTAATATCAGCCACAACGTCAAAGAAGTTTCACTTCAACCGCGTGTAAAGTTTAAGCGCACTGATTTTTAAACATCTCCTCAACAGTTCTCCTACTACTACCTCCGCAGCTGCAATACTCTGTTTGTGCAGTGATATGCAACATTCAATATGCAATATGCACCTACCTCACACCATTAAATTATTTGTTTTATTGTATGTGATGTGATGATGATGTATTTGATGTGATGATAATGTATGTGATGACCTATGGTCCCAGTCATTTCCTTAATTATTTCTACATTACTTAGTGTTAATAAAATCATCTCTGTCTCTGTTCGTTTTCTATCGGTTCTCTGCTCGTTCAGTGCATAAAATTATACAGATATTGGCTTAGTTAAATAAAAATTGAAAAAGAAATATCTACTAAAGATTTTGATATGTCTGTCCGTGTATCTGTACCACAGACAACAAGATCTTCGTGTTCTTTTCTTTCGTCCCGGGCAGAAGTTTTCACGCTCAAAACCCGCGGCCGTGTATCCGACACAGCCTTCCATTTTATTAAAATTTGTACAACAACTTCTTCTTTAAAATTGAAAAATAAAGTATAGTTGGTCAAGAGTTAATTTCTTTTTTTAAGTCAGCTTACTGAATCTTTACTTATGACTATGTGTGTGTATTGATAAACATATTAAAGTAAATTGTGTCACAAATAAAATTTCGATAAAATCATAATAAATGTTTTTTTGGATTGTTTTTTATAATTCTTTCAATCAAAAGTCAACACAAGTCAAGATATCGTAGAAATAACTCAAACTTGAACCCCATATAGAGGCTTGCACTTATGCATTCAGAGAATTGTTCACAAATTAATTTTTAGAAATCAACATCGTTCACACAACTCATTGCAGCTGAGGATGTGATTAGTCAAAGGCTCTTCTTGTAGAGGTGTCTAAGTTCACCTCTCTTTTTAAGTACATATGCAGTTTAATTGAATTTAGTCTATGGCCTACGTTCCTTTTGTATTTTAAACCAAACTACTTGCAACCACTAGACTGCTACCTGCATTGGGACTTGCAAATTAAATACATTACATTTGTTTACACACAAACAGAGCACACTCATGTTTATACCGGTAATAGTGCTAGTAGGCTGCGGTATGTTGTGCCTAACCGGAATCCTTTTGAGTCCATTGTCCAAATGGTTGGCACCTTTATCAGTTGTCTACATCACCAGACTTTCCTCTTTTGATACTATGTATCAACACCTACCTCGTTTAATTCATTCATTCATACATGTTGCTGTCTCTACATAGTCAAGCAAAGCTCATCGTAAGAAGGTCATACCATGGAAAAGACTATGCAATGTATAACGGATATCGTAAACGTTTGTAAAGGGCATTATCTATGTGTGTGAAAGTCAAAGTACAAAATGCAGAGCATAAAATTTCGATTGAGAATTTTTGATGTAGTGCAGTAAAAGCACACAAGCACACATTAACATTTTGTCATGCAGTCAACTAGACAATAAATCATTCATAATTGTTAAAGATATCCTGCAGGGTAAGGCTCAAGTCGGATTCCTCCAGTAGAATAAATTCTACAATTTCGAGACTACTTGTTAGGATTAGATATCAGTTGAAATTAAATTTTATCCTATTGTCGTCGCCCGTTACGTGTGAATGTGTATTAAAGTTACGATAACTGGGTTAAACTGAATGTAGCCAGCCGCATTTTGGTCAAACAGCTGGAACATGAAGTTCGTAATTTGGGTCATTTAAACGAAGTGTTAGAAATTTTTTTTTTTTAATAATCTTCAAATGACTGAAATTATGAGCAGGGTACGGCATGGTGAGATTGTCAGCAGTTCAAGTGGGGGTCTCTTGCGCTTAACGTAATGGGTACGATTCCAAGCCATGCATAACATTTTGAAGTGAACTTCGTGTTGGTATTTGTTAGCCGTCATATGAGATTTAATGGACCATCGTATGGAATCGAATGGATTCTTACATGGTGTACAAATAATAGTCAAATGGTATCCATTATTCGTTACATGGGATCCATCAATTTTTAACTTCAGTGTTATTTTATTCAAGATGATTAAACGTGATAATGAAACTGGTTCAAATATTTAAAAAATTGTTATGATTAAAAACTTTATAAAGAATATATCTGCGCTAACTATTGTGCTATATTTATTATTTGTTGTGCTGAATAACAACTAATTGCCTTATGTGCTTAGATTAGGCCAAGAAAGAAGTTTTCATATAAAAGGTTAATACATCAGATTTTAAATATAAAATATTAACCACAACAAATATGAACCATAAACTGAGCTCCCTGAGCACTGAATAGCTAAATAATCTTATTGAATAATTCCATCATCTCATCCAAAGCATCACTTTTAAAGTTGTAACATTAATCGCCACAATATACTGAATAAGGAGGCAAAATCTTTAATTTACAGAAATACATACTCTTGAAAAAATTTCTCAGCTGAATGAATGAATCACAAACATAACATTATTGCGCTACTCCATAGTGTGCAATCGACGCAACTTAACTTAAGAATACGGGTATCATCTGGTGCACGTTCTTGATTTGCCACAATTCCCAGCTAAGTACTAATTTGATACCAACTTAAGTTTTGAAACTTTTATAAGACATTTATACGATTTAATGCTGAACTTTACACTCTCTAAGAATAAACTACAATTTGTGGAACCCTGATGAGAATGAAATTACAAAATTGCAACGCAGCGAGACAGAATAATCTTAACTAAGCCATGGTCGGGCATATGCTGGTATAGGTGGATATACACAAACTACAAGGTAAAAGAAGAATCGAGTAAGTTGCGGTTAAGATTTCTTCTTCTTCTCTGTATAACTGTAATTATTGCATTTGCTCAATTCCGCATTTGTGCGCTTTGAATGAAGTTAAGGAGGGTGAATCGTCCTCGAGGCAGTGCTTCACTGAGGAACGCTAACATATAAAAATACATTAAGGTGCGCAATATCACACCTCACGCGAACGTATTTACCTTCGAGCGAATGGTGGATGGTAGTTATTGCTACCCTCCAAATAGACTATAAGTGAAACGCTAAGTATTAGTTTATTATCACCTTCTCATCAGGCAGACAATCCCCCATACCCTGTTGGCAGGTGGACTTTTCACGATATTTCCAACACCGTTCAGCAGACCGACAGATAGATAACAGGAACCCCGCAGGTAAAAGTATGCAGTCAGGTGCGTGATAAATGTGGAAGCTGGCAAAAGTGGCCTTGGTTGGCATCACGACCGGCATTTTGCCTAAAGGGCCTTGGAAATTTTCTAATTACGCGATAAAATTATGTTACTATTAAAACGAATTTATACCAGCCATAACTTTAAACCATACGCTACATCCAGGAACTCAACGAGTACAGTGGATGCTTACAAGAATTATAGGAAGAATTCCTCATCGGTATAGACGAAGATAAAGAAGAGGACGACGATGAAGAATCCCTGGAGGTTTACAACGATTAATGATACTTAAAACGCATCGCGTGGAGTTGGTCTGAGTGAGCAACTGCATAATTTGTATTAACGTTTATGCTATTTGGCTGAAAACAGTAGTTTTTATTGTGTTGACTTACCGTTATGCACAAGGAATGTACTATCCCGTTCCAGGACCAAATCTGTTTCAGTTAATGTTGCTGCGTCCTCCGAAATTGTATCCGAATTGCGAGCAGATTGAGGTGGCGTATCGAGAAATATGGAACGCTGTTGACAAGAAGCAGTTGTTAAAGTTGAATTAGAATAGTCGAATGATCCGCCGGTTTTGTAGTGATGCTGAAACGATGCTGCTCCAGCTGCTGCTACAGCTGATGCCGAGCGATGCTGTTGCGGCGGTGTGTACGGATTATTGTAGATATTACGTCCACCAGAACTAAAACTATTCTGAATGGTTAATTCGTCCTGATGTTGGTTGTGGTGGAGACAATTTGAGTTTAGTCCATTAGCTGGGTAGTGACGGAGTTTGCCTGCAAATAAATAAATAAATGGCATAATAATTTTTCTTAAATTGTAGCATGGAAAGATATACCATAGCTGTTAGCATAATGCTTTGCAAATTTAATTTTTAAGAAAGAAATACAAATTTAAATGTTCCTACAATTACAAGGAGCATAAATTATCATTTATTATGTGCTCACAGTTGTTGCAATTCTTTTAGTTTTGGTAAAAATATCTCAACAATTAATAATGTACTTATGTAAATTTTAAGCAAAAGTTTCAATTCAAATGATTTTTAAATTTTTTTAAAGAAAAAACCGTGAAATATAATGCGCTAACATTTTGATTTCACGGTTCTTATCCTATGTGTTTTGTTGTCGACCCGCTTGAAGACGATCTTTTAGGTCGACAAAAATTGTGTAGGTATATATTGTGACTGCTGTGCTTTTAGTGGTTAGTGCGTTAAACTTCTGAGCGGGAAGTTCGAATCCCACAAAAATCTCTTTCACGGTCCCTGTCGCGAATATCTGTCAAGAGTTCGAGAGTTGTAACTTGTAACGGAAAGCTTCTCATTTCGACTTTCGGATCCGGCTTTAATTAAATTGTAGGTCACTTTCATTTGTGTGTAAAAATATAATGTGTACAACACGAATGGTCGCAAGAAGCTATGACTTGGAAAACAACAGTCTGTCGCTCCAAACATTAATATTTTTATATTAAAATGTAAGCTACAGTGCGTCTACCCCTTGCTTGGCTCGGACATTTGCAAAGAAGGCGACCGAGAGTCTCCTTACTGCTGATGGTTGCCAATTTACTTGCATGGCTTCACCCGAAGTAGGTTAATCCAGGATAGTTTTCCGAGACTGCAGTTCTTCCATTTTCTGACACTTTGAGTTGTTTTCTTTCGCATCAATGGCTTTGATTGTGAGTTAGTCTTTTAGTCATGCAAGTCTCCAAAATAATAATAATAATATTCGGCGCAACAGGATGTTGCGGTCCACGGTCTATCTTCTGGCGACTATTTGTATTGTGGATGTGTATTTTTGCACACGAATGGAGGGGATCTACAATTTAATGCCGTATCCGAACGGCGAATTGAGAAACTTTCCGTTACAAGTTATTACTCTCGGACGTTTGTAAAGCTTTCGCGAGAGGTTGGACCGGGAAAAGTAGTTTTTGGTGTTACTGGGAGTCGAACCTCGAACCTACAGCTCGGAAGTCCATGCACTTATCCACTGAGCCACGGCCCGAGTAATACCTTTATCCGAAATATAGTAGGCCAATTAAAATTAAGCCTCTAAGACTTTGGTATATTTCAGTGATGAAAAACGGAAAGAAAATTCATAACGTTACGGCATTCCGTTTCAGAAAAAAATTGAAATTCGAAAAGTTTTTTATAACGTCACTTAAAGATTAAAAATTCTGTTTCTCTACGTTATAACCTTATTTCTAAAAATCTTTGCTTAGGGTTCTCAAATTGGCGAACAAAAGGTTGTGTTTATTTCTTTATTCCTTTTGAAATAACTAAAATAATAAATTCGTTTTATTTTATTCAAATAAATGTAATGTACTTGAGCACGTCTCTGATTTGCTCACATAAATATACGACGGTATGTTTTTCTCGCACTGCCAAAGTCCGAAGACAAATTTCACAATTTTTCTGGAACTGAATATTGATTCCAAGAACGGATCGGTCAAACCTCGTGGCACTATCCACTTTAATTGGCAAGACTTAATTTCGCAATTTCGCAATTAGTATTATATAATTATTTGAATTTTCCTTAATGAAAGTGGACTGGGGCAGCACTTTTCTGCGAGCAATGTACGCTTTTCACACGACCAAAACCTGTTTTTCTGCTAAAGCGGTTATGCGCAATGCAAAATTACTCTGTGAATGTGTGATCGATGTAACTGCAGCAAATAACAAAAGTATTTTATTTGTTAACTCACTAGTGTGTGTAACACACAGGTTATAGTGTATGAAACAGTCTTGTGTAAACACTAATTTTTGACACATAGAATCAAAGAAATGTCTCAATCCGCTGCACTTTACCGCATTGAGTGGCATTCCATTCACAGTATCTAATTCAATATAATGATCGATCATTTCAGCTGCACCTTGGTTGTGAGTTGTTATTGGGGTCTTTCTTCGCACAACATGCATCACTTTCCTCGTACCGACCCATTGCGCTAACATCTATACTCTCCAAGGTCATGGAAACCCTGATCAATCGTAGGCTTATGCAATACCTTGAATCACGTTAAATCCTAAGTGACCAGCAGTATGGTTTTCGTAGGCAACGATCTACAGGTGACCTGATGGCCTATCTCACTGAGAAGTGGAACCAGTCTATTCACAAATTTGCGAAAGTAATGTTGTTGCACTCGATATTTCCACGGCATTTCTTTGTCGAAAATTATTGCCTATGGAATTAATAACACCATGTTCGATTGGACTAGTAACTACCTTTCTGACAGTTCAATCCAGGTCGTATTGGACCCTTTCAAATCCAATGTTCATCGCATAAACGCCGGTGTTCCTCAAGGCTCTGTTTTATCTCCGACACTCCTTCTGATTTTCATTAATGATCTCATATCCACCACCTCTAATCCAATCCATTCCTTTCCTGACGACAGTACTCTTAGCTTTTCATATGACTTCTCGCTTTCTGGGCGCCGCTCTTCGTCACAAGTGGAACTTGAACAAAAACGTATGTTAAGCACGTTAAATTCTGACCTTGACAGTATAACAAGGTGGGGACGACATAATAGAGTTGAATTTAACACTTCTAAAACCCAATGCTGTCTTCTGTCGTCCAAGCGTAATTTAAACCTCCAACCTTTATCTTGCATCAAAGAAACGGAAAAACTCTCAATTCTCGGTATGTGCGTCAGCAACAAGCTTCGCTGGAATGACCACATATTTGCCGTTGCCAAAAATGCTGCGAGATGTTTCGGTTTCCTAAAACGGTGCAAGATGTACTTCACTTCTTCAGATCTGGCTACTATTTACAAGGCCCTAAACTTGAAAACAACTGTATTGTCTGGGTAGGTGCCCCCAAGACCACATTGGGAATTACCAATGTCGTTGTCATCAACACAATTCGTGTTAATAGGGAAACTTAAAATTGTATAGAATTCTTGCTTGTGATTTTTATTAATTCTGTCCGTTTATGATAAATATTTCGATCAAAATGCTATGAAATATAGCGTCCACGTCCAGTTATTGAAGTGTCCGGCTATAGAAATTATTTTTGTGTGGAAAAATGAATGAAAAGTTTGTGCCGACGAATTTTGTCCGGCTATGGAAGCTGTCCGGCTATGAGGACTGTCCGTAACGTGAAATCTTACGTATATATATACATAGGATTTATGAGCATATTATTCTAGTTAGTGAAGTCTCGGGTGTAAACCCAAGTCCACCCACCACAATACTTTCCTTCTTCTATCCAAATATTTCCAAGCCCATGCTCGGCCTAGGCAGTATAAGGGTGCAAATTTTGCGGTATGTGAAAAAGATGGAAAAATAGGAAAATTCCCTGATTATCAATTATAATTTAAAAGTTTAAACCCATCTTCTGAAAAGTATAAAAAGCTGACTTAGGTCCTGGTTTAAAAACACAGAGTTCTCGCTAAATATTAAATTGTGTTCTCTTGCTCCATGTACTTTCGATAAAACAAAGTAGTTTGGTAAACATACATATGTCACAAAAACAGTGACATTTAATTTTCAAATGGCTATGTTTGCCAATTGTTTATAAGCAAATTGATAAAAAATAAAGTACAAAATCGATTGAATTTTTAACTTGAATCGCGCTCCTCTAAATTTAAAGAAGGCTTATGGAGCAAACAAATTCTCAGTTGACTAATATTATTAATTAAGGAAAATTCTGATAAAAAATAACCTAATACTTAAAACTGAATCTTTAAGTTATTTTTTTAGAATGCTTCGACTTTTAAAGAAGATTTAAAAGTAAGTAGGCTTTTCGGATTTCCTTCAGTTGTTCAATAAGTTATTTTATTTCGGTCGTGCCAGAGTTCTATGCGGTAAATAAAGTAATAACTTGCTCCTCTTGTTCGGTTTTGCAGTCAGCAGAAAATTATCGGCATTAATTCAAAAATTTCCCGCGAACAATTAAGACGAAAAGTAAAGAAGGCGAAAATTTGTACTCCGCATTTATTATCAAACGCGCTAAGCGAAGCAACATACGGACGTCATTTTCGTTCCTTTGCCTTCCTTCACTTTTGCATATAAAATCTAGATGCTTAATTACTATTATGTAAATTGCTTCAACTGCCATTTATAACAAAAGCATCCATCATAATAATTATTATGATGTTAACACATAACAATAATAATAGGAGCTTCACTTTAGAGCAACTTACCCACACGATGAGACAAAGAAAAACTTTAATTACATCAACTTAGTTGTAAATTAATTTGCATTTCGTTCTTTGGAAAGAAGCGGACAGCAGACTGGATTACTAGTGGAGTATTTTGTATGGAATACGTGAAGAATGCATTTTTAATTTATATTTGCTGCTATGTTCATGTGTGCGGATTTATAATTACTGTCACTTTTCAATCAGTAATTTATGCAAAGTGGATTATTTGATGTAGTTTCTGGCGCAGAGTTGATTTTTTCATGAGAACAAACAAAAATTATGTTTCATGGCCAGTCACTTGGTATTAGTACTAATAAGCATTGTCGTTAGCACTAAATTGTAGCTGGTATTACTATACTATAGATGCATTTTCCTAAATCTTAAATTTAAAGCTACTTACCACTTAACGAAAGGACTTTTTTTGCCTTTTCAATCATTGCTTTACCATTCAGCGCAACCATCCCCAGCACATCACATTTCACACATCATAATCGTCGGACAATCATCGCATTTTTTACTCGCCGATTGTTTTGCCATCATCAACACATTCCCAAAATATACCTTGTACAAACAAATACCCAACAACCCACCAACAACCAGCCAAATGTGAAATATTTATGCAAACATACAGCATGGCAATAGCAACCCCTTTAATTGCAAATTGAAATATGGAAATGTTCCAATTAACCAATTTCGTAGTCTTTTGTTGTGTGCTTCTTCGAACACTGACGAACGATGTACACCAACGAGCAACCGTATATAATGAGAGAAAGGATGTGCTCTGTGGACACCACTGCATACAATTATCCTTTTGCCAACGCCTGGATGTTGTCTATTTTGATTTGAGTGTGTGTTTTTATGCTCTCTGCATGGTTCTTGTGTTGTTCTGTTTTGTTCTGTTGTGTTGTGCTAATGGATGGAAAATCATTATTTTAGCATCCGACAAAACAACATGGTGTAGGATGCTGCCACTGCCTTAAAGAATATAGAGAATTGAAGGCTATAATGTTGAAGAGATGAAGAAATTGACTGAAACTTTTTATGACCTCATAATAGATATAAAATTGTTTGAATTATGGGTGAGTATGTGTGTATTCACAGAAATATGTAATTAACTGGAAGAAGATGTTACTGTCTTAAAGCAAAGGTGAGAAATCACAAACATAATCTTTATTGGAATGAGAGATTGAATTGCTTCCAGGACTAACTCACTTAAATCAAAGGAAGATGGATATTATGATTTTAGCTGTAAAGCGGACTTTAAGATTAGAGAGGTACGATTTGTATTATACTGGTATAAAGCAAATTCTTCTAAGAAAAGCTGGAAAGTTTAAGACGAGCCAGAAATGGGTGGAATGGCTACCGGAGAGTCAAATTCGCATTTGGCAAAAAATTAAGCAAAAAATAAAACAACCCATAAAATTTTTCGTGTAAATTCTCTAATCGGGGTTTGAAT